>OW052095.1:4800000-6000000 GCA_932526535.1 Caradrina clavipalpis
AAAACATTCTCTATTCCAAAATCATTTGTGACTGATGAAGAAGAATAACTTTTTGGTGGTAATGTATGGATACTAGTAACACTGGCAGGTGGTGGTGGACACACAGACACCATTCTTAAAGCCGAGCAAGTTGCAAATGTAGACACACGCAGACTGAGTACAGGCCCTTGATATCATTGGGATGTATGCGGTTTCCGGAGAATAGACATTTCGTTCTAGAACAAGAGAAAAATATATACATATACATTTTAGTAATAGATGATGTGATAATGTGTGTGTGTGTGATGTGTGTGGTGATGTGATGTGTTTTGATGATGGTTAATGGCAAAAGGCTCGCCCCCTATTACATGGGACCTAAATTTACCGGCGAACTGTGGGTGTATATTGGTACACCTCTGCCTAACCCTTCGGGGAATACAGGCGTGATGGTATATTTATTTTTATTTTTAGTAAAGCTCTTTGCTCTAGAAGTACTACCACCGTGCCTGCTTCTGCCGCAAAGCAGCGTTGCTGTCTTTCAGTTTGAAGGGTATGGGTGCCGGCGTACATTTCAACTTAGGGTGGAGCCAAACGAGCGTAATTTTGCGAGTTGTGAGTCACGTTTTTTCGGTCTCGTTTTTTCTTTCTTCGGTTTCATACAAAACTCCTGTTTCGTTCACACGGTGACGCAAAATGAGTTGTCAGTTTCGGTACAAAGTATATTAGGCGGCAGAAATTACGCGATTCACAACTCAAAAAATTACGCTCGTCTGGCCTCACCCTTAGTCTCTGGGAAGGCAACGCATTTGCAAAGACTCTGGTATTGCCAATATCGGTCTGTTTATCATGCAACGATATTTAAAAAAATACATATACGATATTTTTGAGTTGGATATAATGAGCGTACAACAAAGGATTGGGAGGTTCTTCGAGGCTGTTGATCTTAGAGCTTCAATGCCTCAAGGGAATAATATTGCACCTCGGGCGATTACATCATTATGAAAACGTGAGCGAAAGTCAGAGTCAAATCAATAACTTCAATTTGGTGATTTTGTACGTCATCTATTAGAGAACAAGAAGAATTGAACCTAGTTGCCTCTTCCAAAAGGTAGTTTTTAATAAATATAGAAAAACCCCTTTTCAGGCTCTGTTGCTTCCTCCACATCTCTTAATTAAATAGCTATTTCTTCAGCCATTGTTTGTTATGCCTCTCTATATTTACTCACTGCTAACTTATACTCCAGTACTATGGCAAATTATTTTTTATTGATAAATTTAAAAAAAGTGCTCTCTGTCCCATTCATAATTAGGTCATCATGACGATCTACGAGTGAGTAATGAATCATGTCGGGTATAATCACGGTTTCAAAACCGAAAGACACAAGACAAGTAAATAAAAAATATTTTCAAAAACTAAAACCCGACTACTGAAAAATCATAACATAACATATCAGCACGTCTGTATTCCCTGAAGGGCCAGGCAAAGGTATAACACAGGCATATGTACACCCACAGTTCGCCAGTATGTTTAGGTAAAAAGTAATAGGGGGCAACCCTATTGCCATAAACCGGTCACAAATCCTAATTCCGAGCTGCTAGTAAGCATTTTATTGAAAAATCCAACAACAATTTGCTATATACCACAAAAAAAACGTAAGTAATCTAAATATTATGAAAAATGATACTCCGAGGATAGCCGTGGTCGTATATCACTCTGCCCTAAAGCTTATGAACTTACTACTGTTAAAATACATTATTTTGTTAGTGTACGTACATTAGGTATAAACAAACATACCGGTAAAATCATAACCCTACTTTTTACTTCTCCGTAGCAAGGTACAAAAACAGGTTACTTACCAACGTTTAACTCTTCCACCCTTGGTTCTTCATAAGCAAATACGTCTACTGCTGGAACTTCTTCGAAGAATTCACGCTGAAGACCTTCACCATCAATTTCTTGCCCAGCAACAGCTACTGGTTCAATTTTATTAACTCCAGCCTCGTCATTGGCTGGAGCAGCTTTGCCCAGTGCAACTACCACCAAGATACTCACGAAAACAATCAGAAGTTTCATTTTGAAATACGACCTTCTTTTAACGGAATTAGTTTCAAAATTAACTGTTAGTTGTATTGATTGCAATCATACATGTAGTATTTATACTAGTTTCAAGATGTTTAAGTATCCTGATAGTGTTTTTCTTAGGATTACGATTAAAACCCTTGAAGATTTCAGTCCATGATGCATCATGAATTGCTCTTGGAAATATCGACTCTATTACATTTGAGTAGAGTCTGAAATGTTGAGCTGTTTGCTTTGGGTAAAACTTTGTTTGTACAGTAGTTGATCGCAAATGATGATGAGTCAATTATCTTTACTTGTAATCTGACTCACTGACGTTTCAGCGGCACAGCCAAAACGGCGGGAACTAGGAAATCATTTTTTTTCTGACGCTTTCTTTGGAGAAAAGGTTTTTGAAAACTAAACCCCTGAAGGGGTAAAAATAAGGATTTCGTCTAAATAAAAAATCTTATCTCATGGCTTAATTGATTTGAAACTTGGCACGAATATTAGCCTAAGTAAATAATAAAGTTTGAAGTTATTAGTTTTTTAAAGTTTCCCCCACAAAGCGGGTTTAGGGGAAATTTAACTTGTAGAGGAAACCTGAAAAACAAATTATTAAAAAATTGCATCATTTACATAATTAACTGATCCTCACACTGCGATTGCCTGTATCATGAGATATTTTGTTCGATTTATTTGCATGAATTTGCACTCACGACTAACGAATTCCTAATAGAGAATCTATTCTTACCAGGCGTTCTGGATACATAAGACCGAAAGTATAATTCGAAAATATAGACTGTACTTCTGAACGACTTACCCTGTTGGCGTCGTGGTCATAAGGTCGACTGATGAGCGTGGGGTCCTGGATTCGATTCTCAGGTCGGTCAGAGTTTGGATGTTAGTGATGTGACCCTATGCCTTTAGGAAGAACGCAAAGCCGATGATTCCGGCTGTCAATCGTAGATCTTTGGCAGTCGTGACAAATGTTGTTAGGGATAGTCAGAAGCCGGAAAATCTAACAACCAGTCTTACCAAGAGGTATCGTGTTGCCCAGTAACTGGGTTGTGAAGGTCAGATAGGCAGTTACTCCGTGTAAAACACTGGTATTCAGCTGCATCCTGCAGACTAGAAGCCAACACCAATATAGTTGATAAAAGGCTAGGCAGATAGATAGCCTATATTTCTGAATTACATGAAGGACCGGATTAAACTTATTGGGACCTGTAGGCAATGCAATAATATTTACCATAAATTCGCTGTTTACAACGTACTTAATTCATTTTGCAATATAATACGTTACAATTCAAAAGCCAACTGTATTTCAGTAATGTATTTTATTAATTAATTTATAGTTAAAACTATGCTCTGTTTGCCGTTAATACCGGATTTGTAGTCAGTCAGGCAATGTTAAAACCTTTTTGTTAATAAACAAATCGCAAAATGAATTAGGCTATAGACATTCGCCATAATCTGTTATTTATTTAATGCCCAGTAAACAATGACACTCAAGAGCTGTTTTTTAAATGGCGAATATGATTATTGTTGTAATTTCTTACCACAAAAATATGTTTTTTTTTAATCGCTTCTTTTGTACGTAAATCTTTTTTAAAATCTCTTATGCAGTATACAGAATACAATATTATATTAAATAAATAAATAAATAAATAAAATTCGTTTATTGGGAACAGAAAACAATACAGTATTAAACAGATATAAACGATGGCAGTTGCAAAAGTTAAAAACTGTGGCGCAACTGCCAACGCCCGTCTCCTAGCAAGAGGATAAGTGTTCCTGATTAAGTGAAGGGTACTAGAAAAGGTTCGAGAAAATTTACTTAATACTAAGATTAAAAATAAAATAAAATGCAAATATCAAATCGTAGGGTATGCCGTGTGTTTGTAGGTATGCGTGGGGGTGTGTGACTGTGTGAGAGTTTGTGTGTGCGTGTGTTGCTTTGTGCTAAAAAGTTAGACCTTCATGAGAGTTTCTGTTGAGTCGTAGGTTTGAGATTTCAACCAGAGGCAAAGTGTTTTCTTACATTAACTAATGGTATTGGGGTAAATATTTATATTTTTATTAATTTTATTGTAAAGTTTTGAACTTAGGTATGCAAAATGGTGACGAGCTAGGGCTGTTCTGCGAGGTTCAGTATTGCATACACGATCAGATCGCCGTGTACTGGTACACTTGTCAGGATCATAATTAAGGTGTGAATGCGTACGTATTATTGTCCTAAAAATAAACAATTGTCTCACAGTTAGGACCTGGCAAAGAGAGTAGAGTGACGCTGTGGGATATAGGATCGGTTTTTTAGCAAGGACCTTCAAAACTGCTCTCTGTGCTCTTTCGAGCCGCAACATCACTGACTTATGCGCCCCACCCCATACTGTGATGCAGTATCCCATTACTGATTGGGCAAGGGCAAAGTAAATATTAATTAGGGTATTAAAGTTGGCTGCACCTCTGAGTTTCTTAAAAACATATAAGAGTTTTCTTAGGCGACTTACTACAGAGTTGATTTGTTGGTGCCATTTGAGGTGACGGTCAACTATAACACCAAGGTATTTAATTGACTGAGTGGCTTCAAGTAGAGGGCAGTCACAGACAGTGTCTGCAGTTTGGTTCAGACAAGAGTGCGCGCGAAGTGAGATCGGAATTAGGGGTTGCCCAGACTTATTTGCGGAAAAAGTAATGAACTTGGTTTTGCTAATGTTTAGAGTCAAGAGATTTAGACTCAACCATTTCATAACAGTACTCAAGGCCAGCTCAGCATTTAAGGTCGCCTCATTCCAACTACGCCCGTGAATAATTAGAGCTGTGTCGTCTGCATAAGTTACAATTTTACAGTTGGGGACTGACAATCGGCACAGCTCATTCACGTATATAAGAAAAAGGCTAGGCCCAAGCACGCTACCCTGGGGAACACCAAATTTGAGAAGTTTCTTTGAACTAAGGTGATTTTCAATTCTTGTGTGCTGTCCACGGCCCGTCAAGTAACTTTTAAAGATATCCAGGGCAACGCCACGAACACCAACGTCCTCCAGCTTTGAGAGAAGAATCGGGACAGAGACAGTGTCAAAAGCCTTAGAGAGGTCTAGAAATATTGTTAGACATTTGTTTTTATTCTCAAGGTTATCAATTACAGTATTTGTTAGTTCCAAAACGGCATCGTCTTATATATTAGGCGTCATAATTATGCAAAGTATGCTGGGCAAAGGCCCCTCTCTCTTGTCCTTCCACCTCGATTGAGCGTGTAGGTCATCTCTCCACCTCTTCCTCGCGGGAGACACTCCGGGCGTCGGGAGCCGCGAGACGACTCCCGAACACCGTAGACGCGGGTCTGTGGACGGTGACCAATGGGTAACTCACCGTCGACAGATCGCGTCGACGGTGCGTTCGTGTTCCACGCGCACCTCAAAGAGATGTCAGCAAACATTCGGAGGGGCTGCGGGTTGTTCGAAAGAGATACCGCGGCCCCGGAACGCAAAGGGCACAAGATGGAACATGGATGGATTTTAGTCAGTAAAAGTCTGACACAAAGGGTGGGGAAGTCCTTTGATCATTCCAAATCGGTAAAAAAAAACACCTCTTCCTTGACTGGCCTCGGTGACGTCAACCATCCTCGGAGACTTGTGCTTTTGCCATTCAAAACATTGCAGATTATACAGGTTTGGGTGTTTATTTATCATCCCATTACACGAGTTACGATCCGACGGATTCCTGATAAAACACAGGGCGTGTGCGTATACTTCAAAACAAAATAATGTTTCAAAAGTATGTTGACGGAGAGCTGGTGAAATTTTAATTAAGTACATCAAAATACGTACATTTTCTATACTACTTATAATAAAATTGTAGCGAAGTCAAAACTGTACATTTAATATTTTTGAGAAAAAGTGATTGCTACGAGGTCGGGGAATGATTCTAATGCCGAAAATACAATTTTTAGAATTTTTGTCTGTTTGTCTGTTTGTCTGTTTGTCTGTATGTTTGTGAACGCATCACGCAAATACAGCCGGACAGATTCTGTTTAATTTTTGTATATATATTCCACATAGGCCAAATTTGACCGTAGGCTATAAATTATCACGCTATCTGCTTTGAGGGCTGAGCAATGTTGCATTATGTTTTGTTCTCCTACAGATTACATCGCGTTTATAAAAATACGAGACTAAATATAAGAATACTTTTAGGTAGCTGGGGCTTAAACTATTGAAATAATTATTATAACGCTATACCTTCAAGGAGCTAAGCAGTTAATCGTGACAGACTAGAACGGCTATTTTAAAGTATTTCCTATCGAAGCATGTGGTCTAATGGTTCGATGACCGCCTTACAAGTCGCTGGGTTTAAGTTCGAACCCCAAAAACTGTTTTACTTTTTGTGATTTTTTAAATACATTTTTAATGCTAGAACATTTCCAAACTTTTATAAAATTGAAGTAGGCATTCTTCCGCCATAACATTTTGCTTTCTTATTTTTCAAATATGTATTTTATTATTTCTGCAAAAAATAATGTCTATTTAATCATAGTTTCATTTAAACAATATTGAAGTCAAAATTATTCATTTATCAAAATCAAAAAAAAATAAACAAACTGATAGGTGTGGGAACGATAGTAGAGCGGAAAATATACGTATTGTTAAAAAAAATCTGTCTGTTTGACTCTTTAAATGAAATTTTGACAAAATAGTCTTTAAATGTCGGGCAACACGTGGCTGTATTATATAACGCGATTGAATTATTTTCGCATCGATGATTCCCCTAACAATAATTTACACCAATTCAGACATGTACAGTACCTTCTAGATACATCACTGAGTTCACTACCGGGAAGCAGGTACTATGTCAGCTTCAAGTAGTCATGAGGTGGTGGCTGTCTTTCTTACCACAATCTACTTCTCTCTTTGGGTGGTGGGTTTTGTAATAAATAGTGAGGCTATTTGGGTATTTGTAATAAATAATGGAGTAAGGTAGGTAAGCATTATTGCATTATGTTTATTGTCCGTGAAGATTTTACCACGGGATTGTTATAAAATACATAAAATATTGAAGCTTTTTAACATAATATTTATTCTATGAAATAAAAATCATCAAGTCATAGCCACAAGGAGTTAAGCAGTTAATTGTGTAATAGAATTCAATACAAGACCGATTCTGGCCACGACGGCTAATCTTAAAGCAGACTGGCCAATGCAGGAGATATTAAAATGCACAAGTGTGTGAGCAAACGCTCCCTCTTCCCTAACTCTCATAGTCCGACGTGTCGGCAATCCGACACAATCGGGGAGAGATCAGGCGCAGGACCAACGGCTTTACGTGCTTTCCCCCATTACCCAAAAACCCATTACCCCACGATCAATAGTTTTGCTTGCCACCACGAGACCAACGGAGCAGTTCAAATATGACATGTATGGGAATAGTTATTGTTAGTTAATTGTTACGTAAATAAAGTGAATAGTTTCACCATGTAAAATATTTTGTGTGGGTTCAATTCCAATCAATTGTTACTTTTTGTTATTATTTTAATAGGTTTTTGTTTTGATGCAGTATGACTTCAAACAAACAAAACAAAACAAACTTCAAACAAAACAGGTTTAGGCGGGTTTAGTTTTTCCCTTACATAACTTAAAAAATATGCATGGTTCGACTGAAGAGGAATGACCGGAACAGAATTCTACTGATTCCACAAATTCGAGCTACGCTAAGAATATTTTTCGTAAGTAAAAAACGGCGCCTCAGACTATTTATAGAGTTACCAAGTTATATCGATAGTAGGATCGTCGCAACACCATGATGCTCTGACGCAGGTATTCTCCGGACATGTTGACATGAGACATGAGGACACGCCAGAATGATATCATTGTGAGGATCATCCGGTGGACACGGTGAAGCATAAGGTGGAGGTCTGCCCTGCTTTGGCGGTACACCGCGTGTCGTCATAGAGGCGATCGACGGCAACGGGACTACGGTCGGCGAGCGTTGGGTGGCTCGCCGTCCGATCAGAACCATACCCGTGCCGACGTCGCGTTGTGTTTCACACACGTCTCAAAGAGATATCAGCACAGAAGACGGGGCCCGCTAGGGCCAGTGCCTGCCACGGTTGCGGAATTTGTTCGAAAGACTCACCGCGGCTCTGGAACGCGATGGGCATTAGGAGAAAACGGATGGATTTTAGTCAGTAAGAGTCTGACACTCCCTTCCGCCAGAACGGAAGAACTCATATGACGATTTTTCATCATTAAAACAGAAGTATCACCGCACCGTGGGCCTACCAACCTCGACACTTCATACAAGTGTCGTACGATTTATCTGCAAACGTTATGTGCGCAATACTATACTGTCTGGGCTGCGCTACGCTACCAAAAAAGCATACTTCTATTCCAATAGCTAAACAGAAATAAATTAGCTACAACAGGAAGTGTACCAAAATTAATTAAAATTATACGTATATAAAAAAATGTCTCTCAGAGTTCAAGCTTTCACGGTACATGTAGAATCATGCATCAATCATTAATCATGCATCGCATGCAGAATTTCTTCCAGAAAAAAATCTGCCAATTTTGCTGTTGACACAGACCATATTCTGCATGCTTAAAAATGAACTTCAAAATGAAAATGAAGGCTTTTAATAAGTCATATGCTTACTGTTTTTTACCCATATTTTTTCCCAACAACATAATTATTATTAACTTGGTTATAACACGAAGTTCAGATTTAGTTGGCAGTTGCTCTGATTACAAGATTCATTTCTACGGTTTTGATACTAGACAGATCGAAGCTACGATGTGTGTTAAAGTTTTAAAGCAGAACCTATTAAAAATGCTTTTCAATGGTTAGAGAAAGAAAAACAAGTAAATTTTGACACCACATCACAGTATTTTCGAAAAGAATAGTAAAGCCATATCATATACCCTCCGCATAAATATGTTTTAATCCCAGGTATGGCGCAAGCTCATTACCAACCGGACAAAAAATCGGACTCCGGGCGTCTACTGACTAATTTCTAAAACCCACAATCGTAACTATTATTAACCTTAGAAACCATTTCACAGTTGTAAGACTATGAAGACATAGTATTCAATCCTTAATTGGTTAAGTAACACTAAGGCTGACGTGAGCGAAGCCGCGGGCAACAGCTAGTCTTAAAATATTTGTGAAAAGGAAAATAAGTAAATGTTATGTATTGAGTAATTTTGTACTTTGTAATTATCTAACGAAAATAAAGTGATATTATCCGCCTACTTCCCTTTTCCCGACTATGTAGTCTAGCCGAATGCAGCTATATACTAGTACTTTACATGGAGCGACTGCCTCTCTGACCCCACAACGCCAATTAATAATTTACAATTACTGAGTAACACGACACTCCTTGGTAAGACTGGTTGTCAAACATTCGGGCTTCTAACTACTCATAACGACTGTCAAAAAATCACATCTGCTTTCCTAGGCACATGGGTCCCACCACACGTGTCACCTGACCTGTGAATCAAACCCAAGAACCCACGGTCAGCAGTTGCGCTTGACACCACAAGACCAACGGGGCAGTCGTACCTAGAATTCTAGAACACTTTTTTTTTAAGTATTGGAAATCATCAAGTTACTTCTTCCGCCCTGGGCGGAGCGGAAGGGAGTGTCAGACTCTTACTGACTAAAACCCATCCGTGTTCCTCTTAATGCCCTTTGCGTTCCAGCGCCGCGGTAAGAGTTCTAGAACACTACAATTAACATAATATTGTCGATATCTAGTCACGGGTCGTAAGTTTAACCAACAACGACCAGTTACTTTATAGAAATCGGGTGATACGTATCCATTTTAATCAATTGCCTTTACTTACTCGACCGTAACTTAGGAAATCGATGTCTAATCTCGTCAACCTAACGATTGAAGGACAGGTTATCAATTATCCTTAATACGATACAAATACGTAGTGAAAACCCTTCTCCTAACGGATATTTGTTCTCGATTAGACACATTAATTAGTGTAGGAGCGACCAACGATTGATGAAGTGGAATTCATTTAAACCGATTTGATTTTAGCCTCAGGGCTCGATTGGATTAGAGATGGAAGATATATTTTAGCCGATTATCGTAATCGAATAGGTTTGGAGGCGATTTATTTATATTCGAATTATAAAACAGCATGTCGGTTATAATAACACCAGCCTATTGTTGCTCCAGAGCGGACTAAGCTAAGCAACGGTATCAAGCCCACAACCTCGTGCATAAAATCAAATGATGACGTCAGACAACACCAATGACGGCAACTCTTTCAGCTTCAAAGATATGACTTTTAATATCATTCATTCCAATCACAAGATTAAAAGGAATTTTAGAACGTCACATAATAGAAATAAGGATTAAATCTAGTTACCCCTTCCCAAAGGTAAGAAGAATATTACAACATTTTCTTTTGATAAGCTTAGGCCTCTTTACTTGGTTGCGGAATTTGATGGAAAGAGTAACCTGAGTCGTGGAACGCAAAGGCCATTTGGAGGTACACGGGTGAGTTTTAGTCAGTAAGAGTCTGACACTCCCTTCGACTTTACCCAGTGCTGAAGTAGCAATTGATGATTTCCCATTCTTTAAGAAAAAAAGGGCTCCATACTTAACCTTGGTAATCGATATATCGATATCAAATCGATACACCAGCTCCAATACTTGCAGTCCCCTCTCTAACCTACCCTTACCGTCAAATAAAATAAGCAAGACGAAAATAAAACCCATCTTTCAGATGTTCAGTAAATATTTTATCTATTAAACTAAACAGATTTTTAATTTAAAGATCGCTTGTAAATTTTGTTTCAATCAATATTTATTTTATTAACTTTAGATTTGTCCAAATACTTACTATTTAAATGAAAGTTTTTATTTGTAAACATAAAGATATTTAATGCGTTATAGTTTTATTTGTTTATTTAGAGATGATTGGAAAAGCGGCGTTATGACTCAGTGCTCCCGCCTCTCATGCATAAGACTGTGGGTTTTCAATCGGGCACGGGCAAACCATATAACTTTTTCTATTTTCTACGTTATTTTGAGGAAACTTAAAAATATAAATTACTAGCGAACTAACCGCGTCTTCGAGCGCGTGGCTTATTTCAACCGCGTTAAGTTTCGTCTTTGGTTACTGCTCTGCTTCTGTGAGGCTGAGGCTACATTAGGCCGCGACGCGACCTGCGACACATGAGCGATTAAAACAAATAAATGAATTCTCACGTTTATGGCTACACCCTACATCAAATATTACTAGCGATCTTTGATTTCTTTATGCGATAGGAACAATATAACTGTAATCATGGCATCGGCTACATGAACATATCAGCGAAACTTATATGAATATATGCGGATTTTCGCTTATAATGTAGCCATACCATATTTATCTCGTTTCGGTTTTCCAGTCGCATCCCAAATCGCTGCGTACTGTAGCCTCAGCCTGAGTCGTAGCGTCATTTTATAATAATATAGCCTATGTTACTAAGTGATAATGTAGCTTTCTAACGGCAATATTTTTTTAATATCGGTCCAGTAGTTTTTGAGTTTATACGTTACTTACAAAAATACAAATCTTTCCTCTATATAAAATTACTGTAGATGTACGTAGATATAAGCCTGAAATCGCTAATCCGCCTCAAGCAATCGTGGTGACCAATATTTGTGCCTTCGTTGTTTAGGTTTTAGGGCCTTTGCCCTGCTGTAGAAAAATAATAGGCGGGTATTACTATTATTTTCATTGAAGATTTAATCTTTGAATTATTTTTGCAGAAAAAAATATTATATCGATAAGGCGTTGAAATAAATTATCAATTGATACTAGTATGGATTGCAATATGAACCAAGGACAAGATATTCTAGACAATCTCATGTCTGTCTTCATAAAACATGTACTTACTCCAATGAAGCAGCCAACTACCGCATAAGTGTTCCACGTAATGCATTGATAGAACAGTTCACCATTTTCCTGTTTTGCAGTTTACCAACACTCCAGCAGATATGTTATATTATAATTAATTTAGTTAGTAGCATCCATCTGCTACTTCGCCTGAATAGACGTGGGAATACTGACACAAAAACGGAATACCTATTTCTAGATTAATTTACATTTGTGTCAAATTTTACCTAATTCCGTTCAGCCGTTACAGTATATTTGAATAACAAACGTACAAACATGGAATTAGTACCTATCTTTCTTACTAAAATTACCAACAAAGGCATTCTAAGAACAATCTAAAATAACAGAACTCCATTCAAAAACCAACAAACAAAAGGCTAACAAAAACAAATGAACATCACAAGCTGCAATATTTGTGAAGTATGAACTCCGGAGACGTGAGAACTCGAATGTCAACCCCGTCTAGTAATTAAGGGTGATATTAATACAGAACTAGTGAGCGCATGCCGCGGCGGAGGTATTCCGATATTGCGAAACCGTATTGGTGATCGCTCAAGTGATACGGAATGTTTGACATAGCTCCGGGATCATTATATTCGCTTTCTTTGTTCATTATTATGTGTCATGAATAAAAGCCCAGTGTTTATCTACCTGCGTATTTATAAGGTGCTTGGCCTTATCTCGGGTGTTCCTTTAGTAAACAACTTTGATGCAAGTACTTGGATAAGAAGGGTATTGTTTTGTGTTGTATAGCATTTTCGGTTTTGTTTATGTGGTTGGTTTATTTAGCTTGCAGTTTCTAAACTGCGACTATACATAAGCTAGATCTTAAGGTCCACCTTAAGATCTGTTTTAGAAGCGGCTATATGCTCGGCATGACAAACCATCACGTCTATATTCCCCGAAGGGTTAGGCAGAGGTGTGCCAATGTACACCCACAGTTCGCCGGTATATTTAGGTTCCATGTAATAGAGGCGAGCCTATTGAATAACAGCCGACAAAAAACATTAATAAAACAACATGTCGGTGACGTAGTCACATTTGCATGTGGTTTTGCGACCCCATGAGCTTTGCGTCTGGCTTTTCAAGTAAGATTTCACTTCCAAAAAAACATACTGCCAGCTCAATATTGGAACAGACGACACCATGGCTCAACCAGGACACAGCTTAGCTGGTAATAACGATTCGAGTAATACAAAAATATGGACAATATACGTCACTCATAAATAAAATAACACGTGAGTTATGAACAAGTGGAAAATCCAGAGTTATGATATCCGAAAATTGAGATCTAGATTTATGTTTGCAGTTGTTTGGAGTCCGTTTTAACTATATTGTCGGTTACACTATTGCATGGAAACGGATTCATGTGTTTTGACGATAAATTGTATGTATCCATTATTAGTTACACCCGGCCATGCTTCGCTGTGGATCAGTGGGACAAAAAAAAGAGTGTATAAGGTAAGAACATACTTCTGTTAAAATGCAATACTGTGTAATTTCAAGTCAATCCATCGACTACTTTCGGTGTTTTGCCACAAGCATGTTGGTTTAAGTTCATTTAGGTATGACATGTATTCTTTGACAATAAAACGCCATTCAAAAAGAAGTGTATTTTTACTGATCTCATATAATAACACCCCTATTAGATACCATTAACCACTAATTCCAAGACACAAATTCTCTAAAAAAAACTCTCTCCCTGAAAACCCAGAACCAACAGCTTTACGTACTTTCTGAGGTGCGGGGGCATCTCACTACTAACTTTCAAATCAGCTACAGTTGACAAATTCTTACCTTTTTGTTTCTATTCGAAATGGATATGATCTTAACTCTAGTCTAAGTCAGAGGTGACAGAGACAAAGTCGACGGTACAGTGAGCTTAGCCAAAAGAAACCTCTTCACTCTAACTTTAAAGAGATTAGGGTTGAATGCTCTTGGAAATACAGACGCAGGGGTAGAGAGTCCCACTCTTTTGCAATGCGCATCATAAAATGCGTTTGAAAAAATTGAGTGCGAATAATGGTGCGAATTCTAGACATTGTGTATGTCACTTTTGACCAAGACTAGAGTGAAAGAACAAGCTTACCCACATCGAATAAAAAAAAAAAAAAAAAGAAGTGGTGGATTGGCAACAAGAAAACCCTAACATTCATGGCCCCACCTAGGAATCAAACCAAGGACGCTGTTTGCGACTAAAATATCAACAAGTTCCTCTGTTAGTTATTACTAAGTTAAACCACAAAATGAGCGCTATTGTCTATGATTTTTCATCTTCCAAATTTGAATTGCGTTTTCATGACCAAGGACGAAATGAAACGTATTTATGAGTCCGACAGTCGTTTTTAAATGCAAAGCGTGTTCGCCCGTCGCTAATTGTATTCAAATAATTAGCAAGCATTGTGATGATCATTTTAATTAGAGCTTTTGTTTGCAATTATTTATTTTGTTGAGCAATTATGAGTGGCTTGTTGTGTTTAAAAGATAAATATTTACTGTAGCTTTAACATAATAAAATTGTAGTGTGTTACGCTATTAATTATTTTGTATCGATTTATTTATTAAAACACTAACTTTTGGCCGCGACTTCGTCCGCGTGAATGTCTGTTATCGAGGACGTTTCTTTGAGTTTTTACTAACCCTGTACCGAATTTCATCAGAATCGGTTCAGTTGTTTAGTCATGAAATTGTAACAAACAGCTAGACAAAGTTACTTTCGCATTCATAATATTAAGTAAGTATGGAGTATGGTTAAATCAATAAGTATAAAGTTAGAAGTAAGTATATTAGAAATTTATAATGTGCAGTAGATGATGATTTTTCCAAATAATGAAGAATAATACATGTTGCTCTTGATTTTGAAAAAGCGTGTCCACCTTATATTCATTCAACGCAAAACTCATTAAAGCTTATCCTCACGATACAGTATTTCAAATACATGCTACACACAAGGGGGTAGGTACATACAGTATATACTTAGCTGACAAACGTCCCGACTGCTGATCAAACACTCGAAAACCATTTCGATCACCTACTCCCGCTATAAATAACATGAATGGGCTGGCAAATTTACGTGCTACCGCCTAAAATAGGGATAGCGGAGGAATTTCATAGAATGGCAAAGTACGTACGTGAGTCTGAAACAGGACTATTAAATAACGTGCAATGTGCATAACAACTTGTCTAGACAAGGTATTTTAGTAAAATTGGTCTTACTGATATAGTAAATGTGAAAGTTTGTATGTTTTTATTTATTTATTTAAACTTTATGCACAAAAATGTACAAAGGCGGACTTAATGCCTTAGGCATTCTCTGCCAGTCAACCAAAGGTGGTGAAGAGATGACATAGCAGGTGCAAATTATTTTACGAGAGTAAACAAAATAAAATGTATACAAGTTCAAAATAATTTCAATATTCCACACTTTAAAAGAACAATAACAATAAGTTTATACGTTTTTATGTTTGCTATTCAATCACACTGTAACAGCTAAATAAATAAGCTGAATTTTGGCACACACACGTATACATAGTTGACGATAATGTTGGTTTCTAGGATTTTTGGTTTATTCCCATGGTATAAAGGACTTTGGCTTAATTCTAAATTCTGAAGAGAAATTCGCGGGTAACAGCTTGTGTTGAATATTAAATAAATAGCGGTTACCTCAAGCTTACTTCAGCTAAAGTCACAACTTTGAAGGAGGTTTTTACAGAATAACACTGCATGTATGTATAGTAACACTGTAGTGGCCTATTGTTATTAAAGATGAAGATGACTGGGTCAAACTACCAAAATAAGAAGTAAAACAAGAATTTTCAAAACAGGGCTACAGAAAAAAAAACCCCAACATCTTTGTCTATAAGTCTTGTACAAAAACGAATAAATATCTCTCACATGAAGCTGACAGATAAACGGGTATCGAGGGCCGATAGTACCCTAATAAATAAAATGCGAGAAAAATCGCTGGCAAGACGAGAACCCTTCCCGAGGGAGTGCAGTGGCCGAGGCATTTACATACATAATGATGACCTCTTGGGGCTCACTGCGACCCTACAGGACGACCGTTTACGACCGACCAATGTCACTTTTAAAGAGAACTTTTTTGACAGAGCACTCCATACAAAATTGTAGTCTTATTATTATTTTTTAATTTCCCGTGTGAATGCGTTGCCATCCCAAAGACAAAGCTAAAATGTCTCATGTAGCTGTAATTATATTTTGGTCAATAAGTAATTAACTTGATGAAATTTTGTAGATTGCAGGCATTAAGGGGCTATACGAACACAGGACACCGAAAACACACTTTTTTTTTAATGCACAGTCAGTTAGAGTTGTACCTATGAGAATTTCCCCACGAAAACAAAAGAAGGTCGGATGATACTTCGATTTTCAGAAAAGCTTTTCAATAAAATATCTATGAATCTTGATAAATGATCTTGGTTAATGGCAATAGGCTCGCCCCCTATTACATGGGACCTAAATATACCGGCGAACTGTGGGTGTACATTGGTACACCTCTGCCTAACCCTTCGGGGAAAACAGGCGTGATGTTATTTATTTTATCTATGAATCTCTTTCTATATTGCCTTTCAATTAAGCAAGATTGAAGAAGATCAAACAGTAGTCTGTAGAACAGGTTATTAGGCTTGTAGCTACGTCGGTACATTAAAGTTTTAGATACAAAGCTGGTGAAAACCCAATACATCATAAGGCGATCTTATAAGGGGTTGTTTAAACTGTGGAATTAACTATTTTAAAAGCCGGTCTACTTTGTAAAAAGCTTCTTCTGTGAATTTAGGTAAAGTAAGTTGTCATCCCAAGCTCATCATCATCTTATCAGCTGAACGACGTCCACTGCTGGGCATAGGCCTCCCGGTCTTGCACTGCCCGCATCCAGTGGTTTCCCGCGACCTTTCTACTGCTAATTTGCAGGGGGAGGTTTTTGCAGAATTCCACTGCTAGTTCTCTGACAACTTATCTCACCCCGATTGCGCCTTAATCGACTGAGAGTAATTTTTGCAGAATATAGCATTGCTGGAATTGTTTCTACCTTTAGTTACCAATAAGTTAAGACGAGCTAACTGAACAAGTGAGTAAAATGTCACATTACAAAAGAACATTATTATTTATAAAGCTTTTTTTGCATATAGAAATCATATTTCTAAATGTTTTGTATACATCTTAGGTAGCGGGATAATGTGTTTTTTCCCGATGGGAAATCATCTAATGACTTCTCCCGCCCTGGGCAAGGCGGGAGGGAGTGTCAGACTTTTACTGACCAAAACTCATCCATGTTCCTTCTTGTGCCCTTTGTTTTCCGGTGGCGCGGTGTCTCTTTCGAACAACCCGCAGCCCCGGCAATCGGCAGCGGTGACCGCTTAACATCAGGTGGGTCGTCGCTTTGTTTGCTATCCAAAGATATAAAAAAAAAATAACGTTCAAAACTCTCAACGTGGAGCCGTCCTAACAGTGATTCCAGCAAGGAAGTGCCCACACAGCCATCGGAAATTACATTTTTAATCTCCTCTCGCACGCGTTACCCCGATTGGGGTTTGAGGGTTAATACTTTAGTAGGTACACTACACAACAGTACACAGAAAATAGTGAAGGAAATAGAGTAGCTTAATGAGAAATCTATTTTATTTTTCTTAGATGGAAAATAACAATATTTAATATCATAAAATCAATGTTCTGCGAGTAAATTTCGGTCACGGCAGCTACCCACATTGGAGACTAACCAAGCATGCAGGAGGAACAGTGCACAAGTGTCGGTCGGTCGGTAACTATTATAGTCCGATAAGACAACAATCTGACATGACTGGATTTAGGACTAACCCCATTACGTGCTTTCCGAGGCACGAGGGTGTCATACACCAACTTCCAAACTTACGGACTGCTACTGAAAAATCCCTAATAGAAGTACCCAATAACACTTTTTGCCCGACCTTGAACCCAGACCCACACCCCCCACATTCGAGGGAATATTCCGATCTGTCACCCTGTTGTGTCCCCGTATGAGGACAGAATTCACTCCTATTGAAGTGAATAAAATTTGAACTGTCCCCTTGTTGACTGTCTCCTCGTTGATCTGTCCCCGTAAGGGGACAAAGCGGGGTGACAGATCGAATTATTCCCGTACGAGCACGAGACCAATGGGGCAGTTAGATAGGGGTAGTTACATGATGATAGATATGCGTTCAACTACCACCCACAAATAGCCACGTGAACTGCATTTTTGACACACAAACTAGGCACATAGAACTACAAAGCTCCATTCTTATGCAACCGCGAAAAGAAAAACACTAGAGCGAACAATAGTGGCTTTTTGTGCGCTGCTGGCGCTCTCTACCGGCACGCGGTTGAACTAATGGTTCATTCATACATAAATAAGAGATCGAACAAAGGTCCTAGCTTTTTGTGGCAACCGAATGTTCGAGAAAATAAACTAGTATGTACCTGTGTAGGGAAGTACGGTTAATTTACATTGTGTATGTAGGAAGTACATACAAGCTTGTTTTGACTGCCGCGATAGTCTTGTAGTCCTGGGTTCGACTCCCAGGTCGGGCAAAGTGTTATTAGATTTATCCCTGAGGAATTTCTCAGCGGCAGCTTGGAGTTTGGAAGTTAGTGGTGTAACACCTCTGCACTTCGACAGCACCTAAAGCCGTTGGTCCTACGCCTTATCCTTCCCGGTCGTGTTGGATTGCCGTGCATTCGGACTATAAGAGCAAGGAAAGTGGGAGTGCACCTGTGTTTGCGCACACACTTGTACAGAACACTATAATATCTCTTGCAGCCTTAGCTATAACACCTAATATTCCGTGTTATCAGCTAAATATTATGTTAGCCATAATCATTTAGACCATGTTTAGGTACGGCAAGTTATCTATAGGTAGGGCATATGTCGATTACGTGTTGCTAGGTGCTTCAAATTCATCATACTGATCAGGGTCAATGTACTCAGTTTTGTCGTCACGACCCATCATGGGTCTTACGTCATCTGTCTTATAGGGCCACGAACAGGGAGGTACCCCATGTTCATTCTGCCAGTGTTGCGGAATTTTGCGGAAGAGTCACTGCGTCCTTCGAAAGGACATTTAGGAAGAACACAGATGGGTTTTAGTTGGTAGAGTCTGATACTCCCTTCCACTCCACTCAGAGAGGAAAATATCAACTGATGATTTCCCATCCTTAAAAAAGGGCCCATTTCCATTGCCCTTTATTATTTACCCACTACTTACTGGCTATAATCTTAAAGGCCTTCAACGTCTTTTTCAGGTGGGCATGTAAATAACTAGCTAAAATCAAATCTTCATCATCAACATCATGTCAGCCGCAGGTCGTCCACTGCTGGGCATTCGCCTTCTCCATCAATTTACAAAAGGACCGGTTGGAAATGGCACAATGAAATCTATAATTATAATCGATAAAATTATAAAAGCTTATGAATGCGTGGTATTTTTTTTTCCACCCTGAGTGTCAGAATTTAACTGACAAAAACCCATCCGTGTTCCTTCTTGTGCCTTTTGCGTTCCGGAGGCGTGGCATCTCTTTCGAACAACCCGCAGCCCCGGCAGGCATCGGCCTGACTAGCCCCTCCGATTTGCAGAAATCTCTTTGAGGCGCACATGGAACAAACTAAACTTGAAAAAAATGCATATACATTGAAAAAAGCATATTGGTGCTTACTTTAACCAGCAACCTCATGCAGAGAATTCGCAACCTAATACTTAAGAGCATAAGCACTATAATAAAAACTAGGCCTGTAAATAGCATAACTGGAATAGGTTCTTTACCTATTAAATAAATGATAATTAAATTTAACCACAAACATCATGTATTGTATGTATTGCCTTTATTTATTTATTCCCTGCTATTATGCCTATGTTGCCATGTTATTGTTTGTTTTCATACATTAGTTTTAGCTAGTTATTTACCTATTAGGGTTTTAGTAATTTTCCTTATGTAAAGTAATCATTTATTAATTTTACTTTGTTACTTACTTGTTTACTTCCTATCTTGGTGATTTCCTATCTATTAATCCATATCTAAAAGGCAAATAAAAGAATAATAATAAAAAACTGCTACGCTAGAAGGCCTAGGTTCGATTCCCAGGTCAAGCAAAAAAAATAATTAGGTTTTCCTATGAAATTCTCAGTAGCAACTCGGAGTTTAGATTTGTGCCCGGTTAATGGCAATAGGCCTCCCCCCCCCCCCCCCCCTATTAAAAGAGACCTAAAAACATACCATCGGACTGTGGGTGTAAATTGGTACACCTCTGCCTAACCCTTACAAGGGAATACACAGGCGTGATGGTATGGTATGTTCTCTCTTTTTTCCTCTGTGTGTATCTGTGTTCTGTGTGTACTTCCCCGGCCGAACCCATTTTAAAAAGTATTTAGTTGACGCATGACTCAGGAGTTCAGTCACCACAACGATAAGGGTCACCACTTATTATTACAACATGGCGGGACCCCGACACAGTAAATAATTTTCAATTAAAATTAGGACTTTAAATCGTGTGCGTTAAAATATTTTTTTGTATAACAACAAGATATGGGCACGGCTCAGCCTCGCATACGAAGGGTTTCGTACCATCGTGCTTGTAACGCAACATAACATACCATCACGCCTGTATTCCCCGAAGGGTAAAGCAGAGGTGTACCAATGTACACTCATAGTTCGCTGGTATGTTTTTAGGTTCCTTGTAACAGGGGGCGAGCCTATTGTCATTTACTGGGCACAAATCCTAACTCCAAGCTGCTACTGAGAATTTCAAAGAAAAACTCAATAACACTTTGCTCGACCTGGGAATCGAACCCAAGACCTCTAGCGTTGCAATCCCGCTTAGGACCACTACGCTGCAGAGGCAGTATGGAAATACATACTTTGCGAAAATTTTTGCTCTCTACCTATTTCGGTTCTTGAGTTACAGCCCGCTGATAGACAGATACATGGACAGCGGAGGCTTAGCAATCGAGGCCGTTAACACCCTTCAGGTATGGACTCCTGAAAAGGTGACAACTTGCGGGCTGCTGCATTTTTCCGGCGATGACGTCTGTGCCGTTGCCGTGTGATGGTGGGTTCACACGACACAGACTTAACACAGACTTCTATAGAATTTTGTCTGTACAACAAATCAGTACAGACAAATGGCGGTGTACCAGAAAAGTCGGAAGTCTTCGTACTTATCTGTACGACTATCGGAGCAAAACTCATGATTATTGAATTACATAGTTTATTAATTAATATCGAAATTAATTAATTTATTAATTACATAGTTGGGAAAAGGGTAGGAAAAAATTAATTAATATCGAAGTCTGAACTGATGAAAAGTCTGCACAGACATTTGGTAAAGACAAATTTTTACTCAGACTTTATAGTCTGTGCAGATATCTGTACAGACAAAAGTCTGTATCGTGTGGACCCACCATTAGAGTGGAGTTGTTGTAGATAAGGCCTATAGTTACGCCCATTAGTTGCTAACTGAAAAAGAGTTCTCAATTATAAAATACATAATGGGCCTGTATTAGCAACTAAGTAACTCGAAGTTAAAAGATAACCCTGTCTCACCAAGCGGATCTAAGAGTAATTCATCTTTGTAAATTAATCTTCACAATTTCATACTGTGATAATGTGAACTAAGTTTAAACAGGTACTCTTTGAACTAACATAAATATAACAAGCTTCCGCCCTCACCGTCATCCGCGTGACTTATTTTACCTGCATTGAGTTACGTCTTTGGTTACTGCTCTGCACCCATGGGACGTACCGTGATGTTATAAAAAAACATCAATAATATGATGTTTTATTAATTCACCAATATCTATTGGTGAAAAAATTGTTAAAATCGTTCAAGCCGTTTAGGAGATAAGTCGGAACAAACAGACAGCCAAACAGACCGATAGATTTAAAAAAAAATATGCTTTGAGTTCCGTGTTGACTTTCGTATAATAATATGTATATGTATTTAGTTAAAAGCTTTATTTTGACATTACAAACAGTCACTCTATTTTTATTTATTTGTAAAGATAGTGATTACACAGTAGGTAACCGCGATAAGTTGACATATCGCAACATTTTTCAACAGTCCTCAAAAACTTTCATATTTTTCAGTGTATCATCTTATCAACTTCACCGTTGATAAAAAGTTGAACAAACTAATAATTTAAAGCTCTATGTCAAAGCAATAAAATATAAATTTGTTTAACCAAATGAATAGGCAAGTTAGGAGCTTCGACGTATATATATAGGGTTTGACCGCTTAACAGACTATTAGTTACTTGGTCACCAGGAACGAGTTACTTGTCAATTAATAACTTTATTGTAACAAATACATAATGAAAATTGTTCTAGTATTGTTGGTAATTAGTGCAATGCTCATGGTAGCAAATGCAGAGATGTCGTTCAAAGGTTTAATTAACATGTACGACGTGTCCGAAAATGAAATAGGTAAGTGTTTATGTTTATATTAATACTAGCTTATACCCGCGACTTTGTTCGCTGTTTGTTTTTGTCAAAGTTGCGTCGATCTGTCTTTCTTTTCTTCAAAAATATTTTTTTAAATCGGACCGCTATTTCCAGTGATTATCGTGTTTAAACAAACAAAAACCTATTCTGCTTTATTATATTACTTTAGATATGATAGATTTAGTTATCCGATGAATGGGAAATTGGCCGTTTTTGTTGATTTTTTTTATACTGCCTATTCACACGAAATGAACGCTAACTTCCATACATTTTCATAGTCATGTAATGCATTCTTTTTACTTTTTCTTTTTTTTACTTTTTCTACTTTTTATTTAAACTTCATTGTTCCCATTATGAAAGTCGTTCACAATTACGACTATAAGTTTCAGCTTTTGAAAAAATATCAAAAAAATGAACATTGATTGTGACCGCGAGACCAACGACGCACGTTGGTGTCGCGGTCACAAACGAGACTGTTGAGCGTGAGATACTGGGTTCGGTTCCCTGGTCGGGAAAAAAGTGAGTTTTTCTACTAGAAATTTCTCAATAGCTACTAGTAGTTCACTAGTAGCTCAGAAAGTACTAGAAATTGGTGATGCGACTCCCCCGTGCCTCAGAAAGCACATAAAGCGGTTGGTCCTGCGCCTGATTTTTCCCCGATTGTGTCGGATTGCCGTGCCACCGGACTATGAGAGTTAGAGAAGAGGGTGTGCACCTGTGTTAGGCACACATTTGTGCACTGTAATATCTCCTGCGTATTTGGTTGGCCTCCATTGAGATTAGCCGCCCCTGGACAATATTATTACCTAACATCATCATCTTCCTGCCCTTATCCAAAGTTACTTGGGCTAGGCGCAACAGGTTTTCAATATTATTATTTAACATTATTATATCATTTTGTTTTTTTGTTTCAGACACCGTGAAAGTAGCGACGCCGTCTCTATACATACCAATGTCCCTGAAAGACTGCACTAATAACGTCTGCGATGCAGTTTGTAAAGCTCTCGGTTTTCATCACGGTGTATGCGTCTCGTCTACAACATGTCATTGTACTTAGTCGTTGACATTGACAGCTACAATAATTTTGACACCTGTCATAATTCTGTCACTGTCACACGTTTTTTTATGAAGTAGATAAGCAAAATTTCGGTATCGTTTCATCCCATCACCATCTATTAAAGTATTATTTTAATATTACATTCCCTTGCGCACTGTTCTGTTTTCAACGCAAGGTTCAACGTCCAGAGTTGAAAATCTAACAACTGTGACGTGAATATGAATTTTAAAATTAAGAACTAAATTTTTACTTTGTAACGAATAAAATAACGAAAATAGTATCATTCTGTGTTTCGCTATTTTGCGTATAGCTTTGAAATAAAATGAAGGTTTCATAATGGAAAGAATAATTAGTGTTATAACCTACCTAACGTATTATAAGATTAATAATTAAATAACTATGCAAATCTCGTTCTCGATAATGTATTATGTAATAAATAAAATAAAAATAGCCTTCCTATTTTATTTACCTTATAAAGTATCCGTATAGCATCAATGGACAAATCTAGTTTACGAAATGTGGCATAGTGGGAGTTAAAAAATCCATTGAGGTGTCTGAGACTGCTATACAAGATGTAACATATTAAACCCACACCCTGAAAGTAATTTGCTCAGAATCGACTATTAAATCGATTTCAGCTAATAACGTTGAACAGTGGAATCAAACGAAAGAAGCTTTTCAAAACGCATAGGTACTAGCTGATACCGATTTAGGGCTCCCACACATAATTGCAAATTCGCATCGCATCGCAAATATCTGCGAGCTAGTTCCTAGAAAGTTCATGCAATGCGGCATCGTATCGCATCGCATCGTGGTTTTGTGTGTGCGCCCTTAGTAGCCGATTCTGAGCAAATACTATTTTCAGTGTATGTTAGTGGTTGTATTTATTGTTGATTATTTAGTGTATACACTAGTGTTACATTCCTTAACAAAAAATCTTTCTATAATTAAGTAGGCAGAGGTAGAGCTCTATGAAAAAGCTCGTCCGGGGAAGTACTACCACCATACCTATTTCTGCCGCAAAGCAGCGCCGTGCGCTGTGCTCCGATTTGAAAGGTTTCGGTACCGGTGATATCACTTCAATCTAATCAACCTCTATTGATATAGAGGATGATTACAGTTAAGAGAACTGTCTATCTGATGATAAATTAATTATATTTATAATTTAAAGTGTAAAAGAAGCTTCACCAACATAAGTTACTAGCGTAAGTACTGGCCGCGACTTCATCCGCGTGATTTATTTCATTCGCATTTATTACGTCTTTTGTTACTGTACCACTCCCATGGGACGTAGAGTGATGTTATATAGCCTATGTTACTCAAGAATAATGCAGCTACCTATGGGTAAATAAAAACTTGAAATTGATCCAGTAGTTTCGGAGCCTATTCGATACAAACAAACAAAACAAATCTTTCCTCTTTATAATAAATATTAGAACCTAAGGGGAAATATAAATTAAACACAGAATAAGAATCGGTGAGAATCATTTTATTGAAAAAAAAAACACAAAATAAAGAGCCTGTGATAACTAAAATACATTATAAACTAGGTTTAGCGTGTCCGCATACGACCGATAATCGGGCCGACTTTTTACGCTTTCTTCACGCCGACGAAGAAATCTGTAAAAATCGGCCAGATAATCAGTCGTGTGGTGGAGAAGCTTAGAGGGACTTTACGAGAAAATAACGACTTTTTAGACCACAGTCTAACTATAGCAGCGGCATGTGTCAGAATTAACGCACGTGCCGTATTTATAGCCGAGGAATTTACACACGAAGTTGCAAGCACCGGTTGTGCACGATCTCAAACTCATTGGTATGATGAGAAGTTCGTTTGCCACCTTCACCGAATTTCCTCCTGAAAAAAAAAATAAAAAAAAAAATATTAGTTCCTCATTTCACCTCTATAATCCAGATCGAAGAAAATACCGGAAGATTAAAACTGTAGGTAGTTTCAATAAATAGACTAGAATGACATTAAGAAAAACATGTGGTATATTGACTGCCTCGTTAGCTAGTGAACCTAAACGCGACTACTACGCTAGGTCTTGGGTTCGATTCCCAGGTCGAGCAAAGTGTTATTGGATTTTTCTATAAAATGCTCAGTAGCAGCTCAGATTTAGGATTTGTGCCCGGTTAATGGCAATAGGCTCGCCCCCTATTACATAGGACTTAAAACATACCGGCGGACTATAGGTACACCTTTGGCTAACCCTTCGTTGTATATAGGCATGATGGTATGGTACTTAAAAGTATACTCTATCAAATAAAAAATGAAATTTCCAAATCGGTTGATAAATGGCATACATTTGAACTAGCAAACATAGACAAAAAAATACAATTAAATTCAGAACCCACTCCTTTTTGAATTCGGATAAAAAGGCACTTGTATTTTGAATAATAAAGTCAAAAACAGATTCATTTTTCAAGAAAGACCGTTAAAACATCGCATACGCAGCTTCCTATATTCCGGCTAGGGAGATAAAACTCCCCTTAAACAATGCGGAACCAAAAACCAAAAATAGAACAATTTACACACACGAAACTAAGCTATTCACGTGACGTCACTTACCTATTTCGTTGTTGGAACTGTCGTAAGCCCTTAGCAGATCTTCCAGTGAGATCACTTGGGCATAAGCAACCAAAATCATGGCACAAAAAACAACCAATACTAACTTCATCTTGGTATATGAAACGACTTATATTACTTTATTGAAACGACCGTCTCGTTCGGGAACCGACCACAAATTGACCATATTAAAGGCTCAAGGAGTCTTTATACTTCGTAAGCAACAGCATGCATAGTCAATCTTTAAAGAATTAATGTTTGGGACTGAGATACGCAAATGTGTACCCTGCGGTTTTTAATTTAGAGTCGGAATTGAAAAGTCCTAATTCGTTGATTTTGACTTATGAACTCTTTGATAGGTGTGTGTGGTCCGGGGTTGAGCGAACCGAATAATTCATTATCAACTGTCTGCGTCTGCACTGTAGTGTAAATATTATTGTTACACTAAAGTTATCAATAACTTTAACGTTTTAGGGTTCCGTAAACATAGGGTCCAAGTGGAAACGAAGCAAACCTACTGTTGCTTACCTTTTGAACCGTCTTATAACAACAATAAAAAAATAAAATAAAAAATATACTATCACGCCTGTATTCCCCAAAGGGTTAGGCAGAGGTGTACCAATGTACACCCACAGTTCGCCAGTATATTTTAGGTCCCATGTAATAGGGGGCGAGCCTATTGCCGTTAACCGGGCACAAATCCAAACTTCGAGCTGCTACTGAGAATTTCATAGAAAAACCCAATAACATTTTTTGCTCGACCCGGGAATCGAACCCAGGACCTCTAGCGTAGCAGTCGCACTCAGGACCACTAGGCCAACGAGGCAGTTAACAACAACAAATAATAAAAATAAAATAAAACTAGAAATTAGAGGTGAAGTGTTAAATAGAAATTAAGTATATAAAAAGATATTATCATCATTTTGTTTTTGTATCTGTGGGGCCTTCAACCCACACTGCCTTGCCTTAAATAAGATAACTTCTCGGGTCGAATTCAAACTCCCCAAGGACCGCTTCCGCCCCCTCCCCCGCCCCCTCTCCTTAGCCCGTCAGCGATAAGTAGTGTATAAGTGCATAACGATAACTTCTGACACCATCTGTTTATAGTTTTTCACATACCTCTCACTCTTAAATAAGAAACCTAATACTTGACGACAGGGGCGTCCGTCGTATGCCTTAGACGGGCCCCGTATCCTAATTAATTGGGGGGCCCTTCTGACTAACTGAAGCCCAAATGGAGAGCCAAGCCCAATTTTTGGCAAAATAATATACTTTTTTTCCCGTGAAGTTTAGCGTACAGCCAAAGAGTTTAAGTAAGATAGTGGATAGTATTTGGAATTTTGGCTTAAACGGGTTAGGGGCCCCTGTAGCTGGGAGGGGCCGTATCTTTGATACGGCGGTAACTACGCCCCTGCTTGACGAGCTCTTCGCTCTTAGAAGCGAACCAAGCAAGAAACAAATCATACGCTGAATAAAATTTGAAGTGTCAGGAGTTCGATATCACTAATGTATTTTTAAGTCATTCGCCAGAAGAACAAAACAAAACAAACTAGAAGATAAACAAACTAGCTTCTGCCCGCGACTTCCTTCACGCCAAAATTTATAGATATAATTATACCGCGGGAACATAGATTTATTAACGAATAAATCTATGCGCGGGAACTATACATTTTTACAAGATAACAACAAATACTACACATAGGTTATAGCTTGCAATTTCTGTGTCAAATTTTATCAAGATCCGTTCAGCCGTTTAAGTTTAAAAGAGTAACAGACATCCATCCACAATATCACAAACTTTCACATTTAGGAAGTAGGATTATCAAAAGGCGATATTATAAGCAAGCACCTCAGAAGTTAGAAGTAGAGTAGAAAGATAGGCATCTAACTTCCATATATAACCTAATTAATAGTTCGTTTACAGTAAGACACAATATTATAATTAAACTATCTTCCGCCCGCGATACGCCCGCGATACGCGTTCTTTGTTTACTGCTTTGCTCCCGTATGTCGTACCGTGATGTTACTCAGCAATCATACAGCTATCAGGTGGTGAAAAACTGTATAAAATCGGTCCAGTACTTTCTGAGCCTATTCGGTATAAACAAAAAAATATTTCCTCTTTATAATATAAGCAGAAGAAGATAGTACACTCGTAGATATTCATTTAGGTACTTACAATTGAGCCAGCTCTAAAAAGACCCCTTGACGCAAGAATCGGAACTTTCAAAGCCGAACTTATTCCCTATTTACTGGCTAAAAACGGTACTTACATTACAGTCCCCTAAATGTTATTCCGATCACAGACACTTCATTTTGCCCAACTCTCTTCAGAATCTTTTGTGAAGACATTAATTAGCACACAATGCTAAAATAATTAAATGTGAAAATTAAGCGTCATTCATCAGATCTTAATTAACTCCCGAAATAGGACGATGGATTCAGATTCAATTTTCAGTTGTATGACAATCATTAAGTTAAATCTTCGATGGCCAAAATTGTGAACAAGAGAAATAAATGAGTAAACGTAATGGAGATATGAAAAGTGAGATGGCGATAAATGTAACACCACGGCAGACGACGGAGTAGATACTATCAGGCGTCTGCGTAAAGTACATTTTACCGTGCAAGAACGCTTGTAATATTTTTGTAGGTAATAGTTTTTTCTGTTGAGCGAATTCTCTGTTCCGTAGTTAATCTGTGGTAGCACTAACTTTAATTACGTTAAAAATTGATAATTAGTTTACAATTTATAGAGAATGTAGGTACCCGTGAGACTATTCTTAGAGTAACCTAGACGTATCTATAAAATTTTCTTGTTTCGGACCTAATTAAACCTAAATGGCTTTATTTCTGCGAAAACAAATCGAGTCAAATTGAAGTAGGCAGAGGTGTACCAATGTACACCCACAGTTCGCCGGTATATTTAGGTCCCATGTAATAGGGGGCGAGCCTATTGCCATTAACCGGGCACAAATCCAAACTCCGAGCCGCTACTGAGAATTTCATAGAAAAACCCAATAACACTTTTTGCTCGACCCGGGAATTGAACCCGGGACCCCTTGCACAGCAGTCGCACTTGCTACCACGAGACCAACGGGGCAGTTAAGTACCTAGTTTTTAACTGCACACTAGGTACATTGATAAATTATTAGATAATAATATGGTTATTTCAGGGAATAACTGTTATCTCTCGTCACTGTGTCCATGTTTGGAGAAGGGAAACAAAACACTCGCCTGATATCATTTTATCAGTTAGGTAGGTAAGTGAGTAAAAAGAAGTAATTCATTTATTTATACGCTCGTTTGGCGCAGTGGCCGAGCGATCAACTGATGTGCTGCGTGTCGCGGGTTCGATTCCCGTACGGAACAAATATTGGTATAATCTACAGATAGTTGTTCCGGGTCTGGATGTTTGTGTGTGTGAGGGGGTTTGTAAACGCACCCACGACACAGAAGAAATTCCTAGAGTTGGAGAAAGTTTCCTTAAAAAAAAAATGTTGATAGTTTTGTGATGTAATTAGTGGAAGGCATGACGTGTCCAACGGCGAGGCAAGGTTGTTATGGACACTGGTGGACTAGTTTGGAGGCCCCATAGACACAAATACAACGCAGCCTAAGCCCGCCCCTGGTCCGCCCTTGGTCCGTCCCTGGACATGTAGGTATGGGCGACAAAATGCTCACTAGCAAGAATAGATTGGTACTTATATCCGGTTTTGGATTATTATCTACACATTCTTTTCTTGTTTTTCTATCAGCGATGAGCGTTGACAGATATTATTTCGGGCAAATCAGGATTTTGAATTGCTTCAAAAAAAAAAAACCGGCGGGGTTTTCGGCTTCGGGGAAAACCGGCGTGATGGTATATATATATATATATTTTTTTTTTTCAAAAAAAAAATGGGGATTCATTCTAAGGAACTTGATAAAAACACACACAAAAACGCAGGTCCACACGAAATGGTTTGTCCGGCGCTGCATATTCAATTTCAAGTTAAAAATCGGGACGTATGGCAACGGGTAAATATTTTTACCTATACTAAATAGCTCGGCCGACAGTAGGTAGGTACTGATGCCAAATAGCAATTCGAAATTCTTTGAAAAATCTTATCGCTTAGGCATATCCGACTCTGTTTACTAAGATTATTTATAAGGAAATAGGCACCTACATTATTGCATAATACGGCCAACGAAACTTGATACCTAACTACAATCCAGGACAGTAGCGGTTGAGAACTTATTACTAAGGGTGTAAGATTGAAAATTAGTTCACCGTAATTGTTCGCGATTGTACATAGGTAGGTAGGTAAGTGCTTTTCACAGGTACAGGATTACAGAAGCTTCGGTGGCGTCTGCGCTTCAGTTAGCAGGTTCGATTCACACACAAAGCTATATTTGAATGGCCTGCTGGTACCTAATTGCTGAGTCTGTTCAGTTTAAAAAAAACAATAACGTGTATTTTACACAATAGAATCCCGGACGTCATGACGTACTATGCTTTTACCATGAATTATTTCATGATTCGAACCCCTCAGCATTTAAAGTTGAAACAAAAATGTATGCACCAGCTGATTTTTTCCAGAATCATGTACTGAATCCAAAGTTGCAGTTTATGCCACGATGTTATAGTTTAGATTATCAGAACCGGTGAGCAGGACTGGTCATTGTTGAGATGCTTGGTGGTGGTTTTCCAGTAGTAGACGTATTTGAGAGGCAAATGCATTTCTCCAAGGCGTACCGGGGCAAGGCAGCAAAAAGGCAACTCTCTCTCAACTGTGAATTTTATAGAAAGCCCCAATAACACTGCTCAACCTGGGAATCGAGCCCAAGATCTCTAGCGTAGCAGTCGCGTTTAGGATAAGGCTGACGAGCCAGTTAAATTAATCATACGCCCACAAAATTAATAGTAATACTCCCGATCGAATTACGACCACTGCGGCGCACTCAAATTGCAGTTCAGTTGGAAAATATTCAAATGAAACAATAGGTAATTATAATCAATGTTTTATTTTCTTTCTGGATACACTGGCGACTGGTTCCGTCTCGTATTCAATTTCGACGCGCGCCTTCTTCTTCTGTGGTATCCTTGCAGCCATGTCCTGTAAACAAATGATAAAATACTAAGTATCGTGGTACAGAGCCTAAACATCTTTTGTGAGCGTTAATTTTTAGATGAAACTGCGCAATGTATTACGCGACTCTAGCGCCATCTAGCGGCACTTAAGTTCATCTGAGTAATGGGTACTTTGCTCTATCCAACGACATATAAATAGACTAGCTTTTGCCCGCGACTTCGTCCGCGTGGATTAATAGTTCCCGTCCCCGGGGGATGTCCGGGATGAAAACTATCCTATGTCCTTTCTCGGATCCCAGACTATATCTGTACCAAATTTTATTGAAATCGGTTCAGTGGTTTGGGCGTGAAGAAGAGACAGACAGACAGAGTTACTTTCGCATTTATAATATTAGTACGGAAAAGTACGGATTGCGTATGAAACGCAGTTACTGAGCTACAGCCCTCGCCGAGGCGACGTGTTTTCGTCTCATCGGATTTAGCAAATTACCCTTATACTGTTCTGAAAGACGCTTTACGTCAAAAAAATACATTTCTACTAACTTTCAGGAACGATCGCACTCTAATTCCAGTGTCAATCTGTCAAATATACTAATTTACCTCATTTTTTTACTAATATCCGTTAAGATGAGATTACAGCAATTTTTGTTAACGTTTTTAATTAATAGGATTTACTTTCTGTTCAACGTACATCAAAGTTATGATAAAAATAGCGCCCACTTTCACTAACATCACTAAACATATTTGGCGCTAAATCTGTTTAAATTATCATTCTGACTCTGTCACCTAATAATGTGAGAAGGATGCAATGATGTTCTATATACGTTTAGGTGATGTGTGATTTTGGTGAATGTGGCCCTAAATGTAAAATTAATCAACATTCAATAATTTACATTATTACAATAACATTATTTTGAAAAATTGGAGACATTTTGACGTGTGTTGATTAGTTGCAGTGTGTGTAGCGGCTTCGATTCCCGTACGAAACAGAAACTTGTATGACCTTGTATGGCAAATTTATAGTCAAACGAACCCCAAGTACATACATACATAAACTCACACCTTTCTCCCATGGAGGTAGGCAGAAACCTCAGAACGCCATCTGCTACGATCTTTACATACTCCTTCCGCCTCGTCCACATTCATACATCTGGTCATACAAGCACGCCGGTGACACGTACTGCGCACCCGACCTTTTTAAAGAACCTCAGCAATAAGGTCAGGGTAGGTCTTTCTACCTTAAAGGCCTATTCAGACCTAAGCGGTATTCGCTACCGCCCGCGGCAGAGAAAACCCAGTGGGTATGCGGTAATATTACTGTTCAGACCTAAGCGGTATTCGCTACCGTTCGTAACCCGCGTGTTATGTACCTCTACCCACAGCGGCAGCGAATATCGCTCAGGTCGCTGTAGCCGCGGTACTTGATACTAAATACCTGAGCGAAACCCGCGCGGTATGTACCTCTACCCACAGCGGCAGCGAATATCGCTCAGGTTTGAATAGGCCTTAAATGTTTTTGAACTTACCTCAATGTCCGATGTCTCCGACTCGAAGTCGCTTCCAACATCCGCACTCTCTACCTTTCCTGAGTCTGACTCCTGAAATAATTAAAAATCGTATGAAATAAAAAAAATGATCATTATGTCTATTTTTCTCCACTAGGCACATAATAGATCAATAATGCTGTATAAATATTGAATAGAACCTATTATCAATGATCCATGACGTACGTAAGATACAATAATTATTTTGAACCTGTATTTATTTCATTTAAATTTAAATTAATAATAAATTGTTTATAACCTATATTTTAATGTTTATTTTTTTGTGTCGGGTGTTGTCTGTTTTTTTTTTTAACTTAATACTTTGTTTCTGTCGCCTAACAAGGTCCAGGGCCGTCTTTACCAGGGGGTGCAAGGGGTGCGGTGAACCCGGGCGCGGTGCGCCCGGGGGCGCCTGTCGAGCGCTGAATTTTTGGATATTTCATTGAACTTAACGCCATTGAACAGTTTTGTATACTTGTTACTTACGACAAATATGTATGCGCAAGCAAAAAAAAAGTCATCAAAAATAGCCACGGGCTCGGCCGCAAAAAACGCTCCATTTCAAGCAAACGCGTCTAAAATCGCTTCTCCGTAAACGCTCTCATACAACGCCATTATGTTTGAATTGAATGCGAGCCGCGCCGCACAACGCGCCTCGCGACGCCCCGCGTCTCCGTAAATGAGGCCTTAATGTTAGCGATTGATAAAAAACTACTTACTTTATTTAGAATAAAGAAAGAAAAATTAAATACTAAATTGAAATTTGATTTTATTGTAGATGCCCTAATTAGGGGATAAAAAAAAAGAAACCATCGAGTTAATGGCAATAGGCTCGCCCCCTATTACATGGGACCTAAATATACCGGCGAACTGTGGGTGTACATTGGTACACCTCTGCCTAACCCTTCAGGGAATACAGACGTGATGGTACCATCGAGTGCTCAAAATAATCGAAGTTTTAAGTTTAATTTTGTTTTTTAGAGTAATAAATAAATAAACTTTACTATCAAAATTACCGAAATCAGGAGAGGATTATCCGAAATGAGGAGATCCGTAGACGAACTAAAGTCGCCGATATAGCCCACCGGGTTAGCAAGCTGAAGTGGCAATGGGCAGGCCATATTGCTCGCAGAGCAGATGGCCGATGGGGTCGAAAAGTGCTAGAGTGGAGACCACGGACTAGCAAGCGCAGCGTAGGACGTCCACCAACAAGATGGACAGACGACCTAATAAAGGTCGCCGGAAGACGCTGGATGCAGGTCACTTCCAACCGGTATATGTGGACATCTAAAGGGGAGGCCTATGTTCAGCAGTGGACGTCCTATGGCTGAGATGATGATGATCAAAATCACGTGTATTGTGTTTTTTGGTTGACTAGGACCCCTTTCATACTGCATTGTGTCGTCGGTTGCGTGCCACGATGCAGCGTAAAAAAAAAAAAAAAACGAGGGCGCAGGCTGAGTCCCGTACCCCGGCGCAGAATAGACTTAAGACGGCCCTGACAAGGTCCATAAGGGTGTAACCCACACGAAGCGATTTGATAGACGTCGATTGATAGTTTCAACTACACCAATCGATCAACTAATCCATTCTACTATTGATCGAAGCATCTATTGATGATCAATCGATTGGTATGGTAACACCCTAACTGTACTTTAGCTTTAAGTCTTTTTAACATGTTTTACACACATTATGGTATGCAAGTAAATTAATATGAATATGAAGAAACCAATGCAAAGCTTACCTCATCAGTGTCCATATCGCTGTCAGCTTCAACAAACTCGTCCGTCTGTTCCACAGTCCTCTCCAACTCTCTCTCTAACTCTGGTTCCATCTCCCTCTCAACTTCCTCTTCTTCTTCATCTTCTTTCTCACTCTCGCTGGATATCTCTTCGGCTTTGAGCGCAGAGTCAAACGCCATTTGTGGGAAGTTGTAGATATCATTGTACTGGAAAGAGAATTACATTTTTTTTTACTATTTACTAAAATTATAAGACTCATCATGAATATAAGTAGTCAGTAATTATACTCCATTCAATATAACATTAGTAAAACAATGTTTCATTTCTGTCTTGTAATGAGCTCCGTTTTTTTTAAATAAAATGTAGTAGTAGAAACTATTAGCTATTTACAACAAATAAAAATCACCAAAATGCACTCATTTTCAATATAACACAATAACTGCCATTATTTTATTTTCCTAATGCTATAAACAGAGTATATAGAGAAGTAAGAATAAAAAATGACAGAGGACAGATTGTTATATGTCCCGGGTGCAGAAGAATGCTTAGAGCGTGGGGTTCTAGTTGGTAGGAGTCAACACACCCCTCCGCCTTCCCCAAGACGGAGGCAGGTCATGCGGATTTCCCCACAGAATAAAAAGGGTTGTTATACTTACAGTGCCCTTCTTCAGTCTCTCAAGCAGTTGTTTTTCTATAGCATTGTCTATTCTTGCTGCAACTAAAGCCTTCTCTTCCCTTCTCCTTTCACGTCTCTCTATCTTACGCTGTATTGGGACCAATTCTTTTCTGTAATGGGTACAATGGATTAATTAAAATTTTAACTTTGATGACAAGAAACAAAAAATAGAACACAATAGAAGGAAGAATGAAAAGCGACCTTTGCCATACAATGACCAACAAAATAGACTGAGCATTAATTAATTCACACATACACTTGTGTGCAAAAAAAGTCAACCCACTGAATGCTTTTGAAATTTTAAATAAGATGATTTTAAAAATATTTAAATATTAAACAATAACTTTTAATACCATTGGCTTAGGAATGGTATTAAAAGTGGTAATTATGTTATTGATACCTTAGTAAACAATAACATTATTTGAAATTGTACCTTAAAATCATCTCAAAAATTTTGAGGCATTGTTTCTCAAATAGAAAATGAAGGGGTGGGTCGATTTTTTGCACACTTGTATAAAATATTAGATTTCTGTCTGAGCCATCATTATGTTAATAGTTTTTGCAACCAACCACATAGGCAGTGCACCATAACAATGTAAGACCCATTTGCAAACAAATATCTTTTTAACTACAAGGTTGACATGAGCCCACTTTATGACCTTTATGGAATTTAACCTCATATTAAACTAACTTGGGGTTATGTTTTTCCCATAAGTGGGCCTAATGTGTTCGTTGTTGGAATTGGAATAAATACTTACACTCTTCTAAGTTTCAGTTTTCTCATCCGAATGAGATATTGTGTTATTTTGACGAACCTCTGCTTACATTTTGCTTTGATGAAAGAAGGCCAATATAATAGATTCTCATTGATTTGATATATAGCCTTTTCAAAGTTTCTGGACAGCTTTACTTTTTCCCATTGCTTTGCTGGAAACATTACCCTGAAAATTAAACAATGTTTTAAAAATATGTTACTACATAATTTATTTTAGTTTTCAATTTTTCTTTTTTTGTAACGGGTTGTTGTGAAATTTACCTAACCATCTAATATTGTGCAAGGTTATCAATAAAATTCCATATCAACTTTTACAATGGCTAAAATAATATGTTAACTTTGTATTTTATTATTCACTGGGTTAAATCTTAAAAAATCGTCTTTTAAAATAATACACAATTAATCCTACCTTTCAGCAGTCTTCATGAACAAATAAATAATACCATTCTCCTCCCTAATTGTCGCATATTTACTGTTTGCAAGCGGGCAAGACGCCCGGCTGCATAGACCCGTTAAGTTGTACTCATTTCGGCAAAACTGTTGCGTTTTTGTTCTGGAAGATTAATCTCAAACATTATTCATCTAGCTGGCGAAAGAATGTAATTTGTTTTAGTAGTCAATACTTACGTTACTTTGTGTGAACAATGTGTTTTGTTGATGATGGCCCACACAACCTACAAAATAGATAACCAAATAAATAAATGATTTTTTACAAGTGAAACAAATGTGTTTAGTTGTATAGATTACTTACGTCGTCGTGCTGCATTTTAACTTATGTTTGTACAAACTGAAACTATTTTAAATAAATCACATGGGCAGACACAACATACATAACCTCCAATCAATACATCAACATGACAGTTTGAGTTAAGAGAAGATAGTTCCCTGGGGGTCTACTCTCTTTCTTCCAAACGAAACTTCGGTAACGAACGATATTGAAACGAAATTTCGTGAATGATCCTACTCTAATTCATTTTCGGACACACACAAAACGTTCGGAACCATAGATAATTTTCGTGAATGAAATAGGGTGTGGGTTCTTTATGATGTCATGTAAAGTTAATTACGGTTTTTATTTCAACTTAAAATTAATAAACTCTTTTGCTTTATTTTTGTATTTTACATTTAACACGTGATTTATTAAATATTTCTTGTAATATTCATGCGGAAAAAATATAAATACAGATAAAATTATTATTTTCAACGAAATTCATCGAGACACTATAAAAAACCTTTTCACTGTCATTAATAACCGACTAATTTTAAGAGTTCTATTTCATGTTAACGATGGGTAGTAATGTATGACAACCAAAATTTCTGTATATTCACCCGCAGTCTAATCAAAACATGTCAACTTATGATATTTTATTTGAATGTTTTTTAATACTTTTATTGTTTCTCAAGTATTGTGTTTATAAATCAATGTTTCCAAGCGCTTTTTTACACACATCGCGCTCACGAAACACGTTCCGTAAGGAAGTTTCAAGTCGTATTGTCGTAGTCTGCATTTTGGGTCTCCACAAGTTTTCTTTTGGATTTCCGCCGCCGTCGCTGACTTGATACCGGCCGAAGTTGTGATAATGTAGATACATTGGCCCCTATTTCCCTAAACGTGCCTACGCTACTATCGTCGCCACGTACAAACCTATGTCGCAAACCAAGGGGAATAAGAAGAACTGCGGGGTATCGCTGGCAGACCCCAATATACTGCGTGCAGCAATACATAAGACGCAGCTCTATGTGTCCCAGCTACATCACACCACGAAGGATGAGAAGATCGTGGCGGTTCCGTGGAAGGCTTCGCGACATCACCCAGCGCAATACGACGCCGTCATTTCGTGTGCAATAGTTACGTTTTTGTGATTTCTAGAAATATGTATGATAGTTTATAATATGTTATGGGTGTTTGTTATCCGAAATAAAAGAGTAATACCTATCAAAATAAAAGATTATTATTAAAAACTTCGCATGTATCAATATAATATTTAATTTTATCCACATTCAAAATATATGTATTTTTTTCACTAAAGATAATGCTTGATTCTAGTTTATCCCACATATTCCTGTCCAATATTAGCACTAATAAAGCACAACTCCTTAAATAATTGCCGTATAAGTCTGTAATATCCAACAAACTCAATGTCGGGAATTTGACCAATATTTAGTTGATTGCACAGGCGCCGCCGGTTCTTTCTACTCTCTAAGCGTTCTTCACGTAAAGTAGCTTTGATTTAAAGCATCCTTGTAGGAAATTTAAAGCAATTTTCTTTTAAAATCCACACAAACGAATATCAAAAGGTAACAATTTTGGTTTCGTCAGTTTGAAGTAAAATTTCCGAACATTCTTATGTCAAATCAAAATTTTCGGTCGGACTATTATGAATTAGAGTAGGTTTAGAGAATCTAAATGTCAAACAATGTTCGTTCGCAAGAAACTTCGGAACGAAATGAAACCGTGGTAGGAAACACGCGAAATTTCGGCCGAAACTTCGTTTTTCGTTGAATAAGAGTAGACCTCCTGTGCCAGTGCTGTCAGTGTTACTTTCCTGTCAGTGATTTACGACATTATAAATAGTGTTGCCAAATTTAACTAAGTGTTAAGAATTTAAATACAAGATTTTAGTTGATTATCACACTGCACCGCGCCTGTCGAGTAGCGTGAGGCTGCAGATCGCCTCGCACAACACACTGCGCCGATGTGTCCTTCTGTCTTCTAACACACTGTGTGTGTGTGAAGAGGCGCACCGTGCACGTAAATATACTTTTAGGTGAACCAGAATTTCATGGCTAAAAGGGAAATAAAAATTTGTAGTTCGCAAATACATTTTTTCGCCTAATTATCGTACCCGTTTTTATTTCTATTATAATGTGTTTAAGTCAAATCGGTGAAAAATAAAAATGGTTACGGTAATTAGGCAAAGAACGCCTAATCCGAGAATGACCGAAAAGTATCTAAATGTGTCATCAACGGTTATTATCTCAAATGACTAGACAAGTATGTTTATGAAACTCACAATATTATTACTTTTTAAAATGCCCTCAGATTCTGGTAGATCTTAATCACAATTATAAATTGTAGTTTTATAATATCCTTCAAAATTTAATAACATATTAAAAAATAACAATTAAAATTAATTATGTATTGAATAATACTAGTTTTCATTCACAATTATTTCAAAACCACACACGAAGTCGATATCAATACATTCATGTAATCGAATACACGTGACATTTTTGAGTTGTGCATCACTATTTCTAATTCTATTTTTTCAGTTTGAAATCGTATGTCGGTTATTTTAGTGTTCTGCTTCTGTTTACGTTTGTTTTCTAAACGTGAAAATTGCATAGGTCGCATTTATTGTAAAAATGTTAATTGTGCTTGAGTTTTATGCCTACTTTTGCTAATATTTATATCATATTAGGAAGACGTAGATATATAATGATACAAAATGAGTGACAATATAAAAGTAGTTGTCAAAGTTAGACCTCTAATTTCGCGTGAAATAGAAGATAAACTTTCGTACCAGTGGCGGGTCAACAATGACACGCTTTATCAACTCGATCAAAATGGAAAAGATCTCGGCCAATCTTTCACATTTGGTGAGTGAAACTTAATAACCCCTAATTGTGTGCCATTCTATGTAAATTTCAGACGAGTGTTGGTAAAATACGTCACAGAATCGAAGGCTAACGCATTAAGCGAATACAAATCACGGAAAATATTATTTCAGACAAAGTCTACGACAAGGATACGAAGACTAGAGATGTTTACTATGACATTGCGAAGCCGATTGTCGAAGCCGCTGCGGCTGGCTTCAATGGCACCATATTTGCCTACGGACAGACGTCTTCTGGTAAGACGTATACCATGACCGGAACAGAAGAATCACCTGGGATCATTCCGTTGGCAATAGTCAACTTGTTTGAGATTATCAAAAATGTGCCAAACAGAGACTTCTTAGTGAGGTAATAACATTTTCTTTTTTACTCTGTTACACATATGTTTTATCCACACTCTTGTGCACTATAATGTCTAGCGCACTAAACTCGTCTCCATTAAAATTGACCACCATGGCGGAATTAGTCAGGAGTCCTGACTAATTTCAATCATGGTCAATCGATAAATAAGGTAAATGGGTTGGGTTTCGAATTACGTCCCGCGAATTTCAGGATTCTGAAACTATGGGGGGATCGAGGGTATTTGTTTTCACACTACTTGTTTGATGGTAGACCATTACGGGTCCACTATAGCAGCCGTCATATTTACCTTACAATTGCTTTCGCTGTTCAGCCTTATCCTCATTGATTATGATATTTACTAGATGTTTATTGTTTATCTATTTGTAAATTTATATTACACAAAACTTATCCTACTACTATTATAAAGGCGAAAGTTTGTAAGTATGGATGTATGGATGTTTGTTACTCTTTCACGCTTAAACGGCTGAATGGATCTGGATGAAATTTGGCACAAAGATAGATTATAGTCTGGAATAACACATAGGCTACTTTTTATCCCGGGAAAATGTACGGTACCCGTAGGATAACACATCAACTGTGACGCGGACGAAGTCGCGGGGAGAAGCTAGTAAATTATAATAATTAAACTACAAAGTTAAATAATAATAATTATTAAATTACAAACAATATACAGTTAATATAAAAAAAGGAAGGTCATAGGGCATTTACTAGATGAACAGTTAATGTATTGTTTTACTCCATGGCAGTTTATTAATGTACTCAGGGTTATAATCCATTCAATAACATTTGAACAAATAGTGTTGTTAAATTTTCTGCAGATCAGCATCCTATTCACTGGTTGCAAAATCTTCATGTCAACAAAGTCTTCATGAAAGCTTGTTGCTGTTCTTTACAATGGCAATCTGTTAGGGTCACTTTACACAAATAACAGATCATGCACATTTGGGTCTCTATTTTCAATACAAAGTTATCAAAGTCTTGTGTTGAAAATTACAATGTATTAATCGGCTTATGTATGTTTACACAATGCATGTAATAAAACAATGACCTTTAAATTTTCTGAGAAACTAATGACCTAAATCTATTTTGGCGTTTAATAATGAAACACCAAGTTATAAATTCACATGATACATGAATGTAGACCTCCATGATAGGTACTTCAAAATCCTAAGCATGAAGGTTAAATAAAAAGAAACTTCAACTTGGCATTCAAATGAAACTAATCCACTGATTGGTTGGGGATATATTTAGCAAGACATTAGAATTGTTATCAGAAAGATAATTAATGATTATAATTATGTAGAAATCACATCTATGAGTTTTATTAAGATACACAATAAATAAAATAAATAATAATGTACACAATAAATAGAAGGGCAAGGCTACTTATGTTATATTAGCTTCTGCCCGTGATTTCGTCCGCGTTGCTTATTGCTCTTGCGTTAAGATACGTCTTTGGTTACTGCTCTGCTCCCGTGGGTCGGAGTGTGATGTTATGTAACATTTGACACTCACAAATATTATGGCTTTCTATGGGTAAAAGAATTTTCAAAATTGGTTCATTACATCCAGATGTTACCCCCTACAAACTCATAAGCTTAACCTCTTTATAATTAATTAGATGATGATTATCAAAGAATTTACCCGAAACCGTAACATTGAAGTTGAAGGACTGAAATAAATCGCACAAAAGGAGTCGCACAAATTTCGTTTTTGGGAGTATATGCTACACTTAAAGTGTCTGAAAACAGGTTTTTGGTAATCATGGCAGCAATACGAAAAGTTGAAAAAAAAAATATCCGTATTGCTACGATACAGGTCGGCTAAATTTGTTGACATTTTCAAAAATGCGCTCAGGCTATATGCTACGCGCAAAATGTCTGAAAACAAACTTTTTTCGTAATACAATTATGAAATCTATGTACATTTTCACTATCAGACGTATTGCTATAATACCGACTGTCTTTTTTTTTTTGACACAGCAGAAATGGCCTCCCACGCAGTTGCTACACTTTCGACCGTTACTACACACCTAGTCGGGTTCAGAATCATACAATCTAACGATTTTATAGGGTTTTTGCCGTATTGCTATGAGACATGGTTTTGGTCGTGGGCTCTCGTACTATAAGTTTGACACCAAATTTTTTGAAATCCTTTTCTAATCCTTCAATTGTTATCTGATGTCAAATCGCTTGATTGGCTTGTATAACCTTTCAAGAGGACGAGACAATGTACAATTTATTTGTTTTATAAACTATATGCAAAAAAAAAACTTTAAAAAAATTTTTGAACCTTAAAGAATTTTTGTGCTGGGTTTTATTTTCGAGTCTATGACTTATGTGTTTCAGATATCCATAATTTCGATTGACTGAAAGCTTTTTTTTCAACAGTCAGATATCTTCTATCTGAAGAATAAATATGTAAATTTTACCAAAACGGTTAAACCACCATATTATTTCTTTTATTAAAAATTTTATTAGTTATTTGTAAATTGGTCAATTGGTCCTCAGTATTGAACCGAATATACAAAAAATATCAGTTCTTTTTTAAATATTTCTCTTTCCAGGGTGTCTTACATAGAAATTTACAATGAGACAGTGAAAGATCTGCTCAACATTGAAAAAGGTTTTATCAAGATCAAGGAAAATCTATTACATGGTGTCCGGGTGGACGCCACTGAGAAAGTCACATCTTCACCTGAGGAAGTTCTTGAGGCTATGAGAGAGGTATTGCTGTCCTTTTTTATCTATTATATGCTAATATAATGTATACTAATATAATAAATCTGAAGAGCTTTGGTGTTTGTTTGTTTAAATGCGTTAATCTCTAAAATTACCAGGTGAATTGGAAAACATATTTTAGTCTGTCAGACTCATACGGAAACCTACCCTGATATTTCCTTCCATACTTAAATCGTGGATCTCATGAGCCTTGACACCTAAAAATAGCATCAGTTCATTCATTCAATATCATTTACGAAAAAAAGCACTGCAACATGACAACTGTTTCTTGCAGTACTTGTCGAAGTTTAGGCTTAAAACCTCCTCCTATTTTGAAGCTGGTTAACAAATAAATTAAAGATTTCGGGATAATAAATACCAATTTGTATAAAATTTCAGGGTGAACTGAACAGACAGAAAGGTGCCACAAATATGAATGAACAAAGTAGCAGATCCCATTCCATATTCCAAATTGTAAGTATACTTATCAATTATCGGCGCAAAGGCATTTTCTTATGCAGAGAAGGCATGAGCATTGATCATCATGCATGCTCAAGACGGATATCATACATAGAAACAATAAATTTATTAATAGAAAAAAAAATCGTTTCACAGTACTTCTAACATACAGTCATGCATGTAACTTAGCAAAAGACGGTAGATGCGCATAATTCGTTTTTTTTTTCTAAATGGTACAGTCAACAAAGCTATTTGGTATACAGGCAGCTTTAAACTCTTTTAAACAAAGTTGTGAGTATGCTGAGCTGTAAATTCTTTTAAATAAAAAATAAATAAAACAAACCCCAAAAAAAAACTTTTAAGTGTGTCATAAGATTAAAAAGTAATTATGGTGCAGCGGGGCAATCTCGACTGCGGGAAATTTCAACTAATCTTAATAAAATGTAGAAGGTATTAAGAATAGTTGAAATTTCCCGCTGTTTCCCTCTGTCGAGATTGCCCCGCTTACGTACCTTACGCATAAAATTAAAATGAATATTGGCAGTGCAGTAGATAAATAAATAATTTTGCCTGTATACCTAATAGTTTTGTTGACTGTACATGCGCACACTTACGTAGTTACGTACGTTACGTGCCGGCAACTGTACCAATAAAATCTTCGCCCACTCAACTGCAAACAGATCATTTGTTGGATTAGAAACAAACCATAATCATGCTGTCACAGTGTCTATATAAAGTTAGTGAAACATAATAAAAACTTTTTTTGCTAGAATAAAGTTGTGTGGGATTCCAATTTGGCATTCAACCTTAATCATCGAACACCTCTTTTGGTCATAGTCTGATGTAATGAGATACACCCACATTCAAGGCATTTTTTGTACTTTAGTACAGTTTTAGAAGCACAAAAAATACTAGAACACTCGCTTTTCCCCGCGACTTCGTCAGCAGAATTTACTTACGAATTCCTATTTTATTTTTATCATACAAATAAAAGCTTAAATCTCCCAGAGATAACGCAGCTTCTAGCTTTGTACTTATACCAAAAGTAATATATGTATATGTATTTTTAATTCGTCTGCTTTTCTCGCTCATCTCCGGAACAGCTGCATAGATTTTGACGGGATTTTCACTGGCAGATAGCAGATGTCTTGAGGAGTAACTCAGGCTACTTTTATATTTATAAAAATAATTATGAATTCACGAAAAAAAACAAACTGTACCGACATTCACGCGATCGAACTCACTAGTATAAGCTAGTGTATCTTTAAAATTCTCCTTCCAGATAATAGAATCACGTGAGCACATCGAAAATGAAGAGGTACCGGGATGTGTAAACGTGTCCCAACTGAACCTCGTTGACTTAGCCGGGTCGGAGCGCAGCGGACAGACCGGCGCCACCGGCTTGCGGTTCGTTGAAAGCACGCATATCAACAAGTCGCTGTCAACCCTTGCACTCGTCATCAAACAGCTGTCTGAAGGCGCCAAGTATGTACCGTCGTTCTTCTTTATCGTGTGGGCAGTAAGGTTTTACGACCCCCACACACCAGTGTCAGAGTTTCTAAACCGAATCAAGGGTCTCTGACATGTTACCTATGTTGATGTTACCCTATTACCAATTTGCTGGAACCCGGGCGAATGCGCGTGCGCTCTTAGCGGCTAGTGAACAATCGACGACTAGTTTTTATTCCGCGACTTCGCCTGCGTCCGCGTTAGCCGACATTTACGCGAGCGAAGTCGTGGGCAAAAGATAGTCTCTCATAATTTTGACAATCTCCTTTTAAAAGTGTAATTGGTTTTGGTATATTATTATGTTATTGTTCCAGGTTCACAAATTATCGTGACAGCAAACTGACTCGTATATTGCAAAACTCGCTCGGTGGTAATGCGAAGACTAGTATAGTTTGCGCGATCACGCCTGCGGCTGTCGAAGAAACAATATCCACTTTGCAGTAAGCTATTATTACATTTACTTTGCTATAGAGCAGGGGTTCCCAACCTTTTTCAGTCCGTGCCCCACTAACAAGTTTAAAAAATTGTCATGGGGGGTCTGTGCGATTACACGGCCCGTTACAACGCGAGCCGCGCCTGAATCGGCATACAGCTATACAGTACGCCGGTACACCTCTGCCTAACCCTTCGGGGAATACAGGCGTGATGGTATATAGTTGTTGTGTTGTCACAGATTCGCGAACCGGGCCAAGGCAATTAAGAACAAACCTGAGGTGAATGCCGTGGCTACTGCAGACAATACTATGATCCAGCGGCTGACCAAGCAGATGTGCAAGCTACAGGCGCAGCTGGAAAGCAAGAAAAACCTTGAGGTTTATTATAAACATTATATTATTTTATAATCTCGTTATTTCAAGTAATAAATACCTCAGCCAGGCAATTCCTTTTGAAGCAAAACTTCTTTACGCACGCTTGACTTGGGGAGTAAGCCGGTGAATGCGTGACGAGATTGTTACGAAAAGTGTGATCTGGCTAGGCGAACGAAAAATGAGAGAGAGATATGAATTAGTGAAGATAGAAAGAGAGAGAGTTACATTTCGTATATTACTGTAGGGGCAAAAGAGAAGTGCACGCGCACATTTTCTTTCTATATTCCTCTCATAGCCAGTACAGTAGCCAGTTCTTTACTAGATGTAAATAAGAAAATGTAAAGAAGGTAAAAAAGTTTTACTTCAGTCTGAAAACACTCGTTTTTTTTTTTATTACCTTTCCCCACTCTATATTGAACAATGGTCTCTTTGGAGTAGGAAAAAACAGAAATTGTTCCTAAGGTGAAACTGTCACGTTGGTGACAGTTTCATCTGAGGTTAATTACTTAGTCAATAAATTAGGGCTGAATAAGTAGCAGATTACCCCACCTATCTACCATTTACGTATGTTCAACGTTCTGCCAAACAACCTCTATAAAGTTTCCCGAGTCAATGTAATTATAATCTTACATAACGTTATTTTTTCATTTATTACAGCAAGACAACTACAAATTACAAAGCATGATACAGAATTTACAGAAGCTCATATTGAACGGGTTTGCTCAAAGCCGCAGTTCAATGGAATTAATAAGTGGTACAAGACGAAAGCTGCAACAGCCGAGACGAATAACTATATCTTCGTTGCACACGATACCAGATGACGAGCCTGCTGTCAGTATTCCTAGGTTTTGTACACCCAGTTTAAAATATAAGTAAGTGAATTATTTTTATCTGTACTAATGATATTAGGTGATTCTCCCACTCCCACACACGCGGAGCGACAGTTAGCGTGACAGATCTGCCTCACCTAGCGGTGTAATCTGCTTCTCCTCGCGGAGCGGCAATATAAATTTGTCTACGTCGAGATCCATGCTGAGAACGTCCTATATGCATAAAACGACACGCGCTCGCGCCGAGCCAGTGTATAATTGTAACCTGGATATTACCAATGAATCATTTTTTTTTGTAAAACATAGGTGTGGTTACAGATAGTAGTTTGGTTAAAATATTGTCACTATGGTTTGCCAATGTATGGCGTACAACCTAACAATGCTTTGGTTTTCAGTCCAAACTCGATCCCGAACCCGGAGTTCAAGCCGGTCGTGGGCGACTGCAAGCTGCCCGCCGTGCCGGAAGAGCCCGCGCGTGTCGTCACTCCGCCCCCCCTACGCACCGTGTTCTTCAGCAACGAGGTCATTAACCTGGGTCAGTATATTGATGCTTTCTTTTTTGTAATGGCGCTTTCCCACAGTGTCGTGACGATTCTTTTGTTCCTGGTGCGTCAACCTGTCCTGGCGAACATCGCCAACAGACAGGATTATTATTTATTTATTAATCAATACAAACTTAAAATCTTATAATTTAGAAAAAAAAACTGCCAAAACCATTGCCCGTAATCATATCCAACCATATAATCGTAACATATTATATGTTTATTTGTTAAATGTGTTTATATGAGTCATGTTACTTAAAATACTTTATTTTTTTTAATTAACCGATTCAGCGCCACCTCCATTTTGGTTTATTATTCCCATCGGACTATGAGTGTTAGGGAAGAGGAAGAGTGCACTATAATATGTCGTGCGTACTTGTTTAGTCTGCATTAAGATTAGCCGCCGTGGCCGGAATCGGTCTAGAGGATTGCATTTTTTGTTTGGTCACATTAAGTTTGAACTTCTTTTTCAATCATTTTTATATGCTAGGTGCATACTTGTCCTCACTTAGTATTGTTATATAACGCCCTTGGCGCGGCAGTAACCACAAATCGGTTAATTTATTGTTGACACGATTGTCGTGCTAGCCGTCTCCATTGACTTAACAATCTGTTGTCACTGTAAAAAAAAATATAAACAATGAAAATACACAAGACACGATGCTATAAACTATACGATAATCTGTCGTCATAACAATTAGAACGCGCCCTTGGGGTCGCGTTTCAACTTCGAAAATATACGTACCTATCAGATTTGCAATGTATATGTACCTGTTTGTCGTACTCCATAGTTTTCCCCCTCTCACTGGTCACCAAAAAGTCGAGAATTAATTTTATTTGTTTTCCTTTTACAGACAGTGATGACGATGACTCGACGAAAGACGAAGTCCAAACGTGCTCACCCGTTCATAAATGCTATGGTAATATTTTATTAATCAAACAATACGTATTATTTAATTACGTTTTTTTTGTTTTTTCACAGGTAAACGCTTGAAATATTCACCGAATATTATAAATAACGACTATTATTATTACCGAATATTAAGTAATATATTGACTTTAAAAATAAATAATTAAGGGGCTGTCTCCACGAGCGAGAGAATCGCGGCGACATTATCGGCGTGCCACGTATTTCTATACACTCTCTATGGAATCGCACATAAACTTTCGCCTTTATAATATTAGTGTTATTATAAAGAAATGTTATTGGTTTTAGGTGCAACAAAAACACCTCCATGCATTCTCAGACGTAATGCGAAAGAAGCCGAGAGGAATCTGAAAGGTATTATTGAACTGACTGAGAGAGAAAAGATGTATTCTCCTAATGTGGTAAGTATGACACTATTAACCCTTCAAACGTCGTATGATCAAACCTTGATCATAAGGGTATTGTTTAACTATTGTGTCTATATATACTATCGTGCCACGGGTTAATATTATACAACGTGTAACGTTAAATGCGCAATACTTGAAAATAGTTTGATCGAAATAATGAGCAGAATCAATTGAACCACTTATTAAAATAGGGTGCATTTAAAAAAAAAAACATTAAAAGTGTTGCCCTGTCTGTTTATTAATAGGTCAAGCCATGCGCAAACCTGCCCAAATAGATAAGTAAACACAAATGGTGGTTGTTCAATTTCATTTTTCTCATTTGTTGGATAATAATAGCTCTATTTCAATGCCGATACTATTTTTTTACAAACTAAAACAGCACATAATACCTTGCCTTTTTGTTAATAATTATTTTTCTCTCAGAATTAGGTTAATTGAATTAAATATCATTTGGGATGTCTGAGGTTTTGCGCATTTAACGTTACACCTTGTATTATTTACACATAACATCTCCCCTTTAAGCCCCGAAGGGTTAGACAAAGGTGTAACAATGTACACCCACAGGTGTACATTGTTACACCTTTGTCTAACCCTTCGGGGCTATCGGGGCTTTTCGCTGATATGTTTTTGGGTCCCATGTAATAGAGGGCAAGCCTATTGCTATTAAGAATGTAAAAAATACCTGTATATTCAAATTTCAGGTTGAATATATAGAAAAATTAGAGCATAATACGACTGTGATAGCGAAATTGCAAGACCAAATTGAAATTATGAGCAAACAGAGCAAAGAAAAGGATTTAGAAATGGAACATTTAAAAAGTAAAATTAAGAAGACTGAAGAAGAAATTAATAAATTAACCATTAATAAGGTAAACAATACTTGAAATATTTTAAAAGTCATGTTTTAATTGGACGACACGGTTAGCGCAGTGGTTGAGCGATGGACTGCTGCGCTGCGTATCGCGGGTTCGATTTTTTAAACAACAATTTTTATATTAGCGTTACTTTCTCGCTAATAACCTGTTTTTCTTTTTTTCATTTTGTGTTTTTGAACAATGATTTAATTTCACAGTCCGAGCTTCAATCACAGTGTAACATCTTCAACACTAAACTGACTGACGCAGAAGTAAGCTACGAGACTCTGAGGAAGAAGGCGAAGCTCAGAGAGGAAGAACTACTCTCATTGCTGGAAGAAGTTACGATAAAGACTAAGAAATCTGAAGATATTGGTAAGTTTAGACAATAAGGCTCACTTCCACCACAAATCATTAAACATATTTAGCTCTAAATGTTTAAATTATGTATTCATTCTTAGTCTGTACCTTCTAACAATGTGACAGGGATACAAAATGATGTTTGAAATACATTTAGCGCTACATATGTTTAGTGATTTTAGAGAAAGGAGGCCAAGATGTAGTTCCTAATACACAGGTAAAGGTTTCTATCCATACGTAAATTTTGACTAAACTTAAAGGAGTTTTATATAAAACGTTTTTTTTATGTAGTAATATAGCTTACAAAAAATAGAGCAGTAATAAACAATTAATGGAAATGTGCTCTAATACTGTTTACTGAACAGCTATAAAAAGAAATCCGCGCATTTTAAAATCTTTTCCTGTAAGTATAGGAAAAAAAGACTGTTGTTTTTGTTGTGATTGAAGTTTTTTTTTAATTTATAGGCAATGTATTATCTCGCACATTGGACAAGGAGATACACTTCATGGATATTTCTAAAGATATTTCTCTCGTGAATAGTGACACCGAAAACACAAATGATGGTGAATCTGACCATATCAATGAATTACTTACTGACACCCAATCAGAATTAAACTCGAGAAACCAAACCATCATTGAATTAGGGGCCAATATCTTTGCCCAGCAACAAAAGATATCTTCTTTAGAAGACTTTGTCAAAAACCTCCAAGAAGAAATAACATCTTGCAAAGAAAAACTCTCTTTAATGGACAATGAGAATTCTCTCCTCAAATCTACTGTAGATACACTAAATTCGACTATAGCAAGCCAAAAAGAAAACTTAGAAACCGCGAATAATGACATCGAATCCTATAATAGTCTTATACAAGAATTACAAATAAAAATTAGCCAAAAAGAAAGTTTACCGACCATCGAAATTAATGATAGCGTATTAGAAAATATGATTGCTAATGAAGAGAAATTTATTGCTAACAATGAAAATATGAGAAATATCATTCAATCTCTTAAAATCGCACTTGATACTCGTAATAAAGAAATTGATCAATTAAAAACTTTGCAAATGGATTGCGAAGAAACGCACAAAAATGTAACCCTGACAGAACAACTTGAGTCTAAAACAAAAGAAGTAGAAAGCTTACAAAAACAAATAAATGAAAATGTAATAAGTATAAATAAACTTATGCATGAAAAAAATATTCTCAAAACTATCGAACAAAACCTTACCGAAAAACTGGCAATTTTTGAAGATAAATCTAAGGAACTTGCAAAGTTGAATAGAGAAATGGAACTTTCCGTTGAAAAACTGAAAGAAGAAAATGATGAGCTTAGACTTTCTTTAGCAGATATGAAAAAAGAAACTTCGGATATTAATAAACAATTGGTGCAACAAATTGAGAACATGACAGACAAAATTTCCCAATTAGAAACAGAGTTAAGCAAAAAAGATGATCTTATATCTTCTTTAAAAGAAGAAGATAAAGAATCAAACGAATGTTTGCTCAGTGCTAAAGCTGCCGTCTTTAAATCACAACTAATACTCGGCACTTTGTCTGGCAACATGCAAGAAGTGCCAGAAATGCTTGACAACTTTGTAAATGTGTTTAACGTTCTAAGTAATAGTTTGAATACTTTAGAGAACGTTGCCAGTTATGTTGTCAAACAAAAAGAAGAATCCTCAAAGAATAGCACTGATTTAAAAATTATGTTAGAAACACTTACCGCTAAACATAATTTAGAAATATCAGCACTTCAGGAACAATTAGATATCCTTCGTACCAATGAAAGCAGTAGAAACCAAGAGAATTTAACTTTAACACAAACAATAAAACAGTTGAACGATGAAATCGAAACAATCCACAAAGAGTTACTTATAAAAATCGCAGAAAAAGAGAGTTTGGAATCCAATCTAAATCTTGCTGAAAATCGTGCGGCTAGCCTTGAAGAAACTGAAATAATGCTACAAGAAAAGATTTCAGAAATAATTACCGATTCAATCCAACAGCGAGATGACTTGATAAATAGCATCTATAAAAAAATAACTGAATTCACAATTACTTATAACATTCAAAATGATATAAGGGGTGAAGTAGACAATGACTATAGTCAAACTTACGAACGTATTCTTTTAACGTTAGACAAAATAGGAAGTCATATCACATTTATCAGCTTGAAAAATGCTGATGATGATAATACCGAGGTAAACGAAAAACTATTAGAAGCCAAGAAGGAAATAGTTGAACTAACTCAACAGAATCTTACTCTCGTAGAACAACTATCACAAGTAGAAAACAAGAACAGTAAATTGTTGTTTGAATTAACAAGAATTCAGGATGACAATAAACAACTAAATACAGAATTGGCGATGAGCCACAGAATCTTACAAAGTCTACAGGAAGAAATAATATCGAAAGCTGATGAACTAACGAACATGGAAGACAAAGTTAAAGACTGGAAAGAACAATTTAAAAGTCTAGATTGTATACAGAAACAGCAGATGGATGAAATACAATTGGAAAATAAGAATCTAAAAGCTAGAATTGCAGGTGTTCGACACGAAATTGAATTAAACTCAGTAATAACTTACGAACACAAAGACTCATATCATATTGACGACCAAGTTGACACTGATAGAAAACATATTCCGGATACGAGCACGGGTGGTGATCTATCTTCTCCTCCTAGCCTGTTAACGATATGTTGTAACAAAATAGTGGATTCCATACAACCTAAGGAAGTTGGATCTAACACGATAACTATAAGTTCTCATGAATATTCGGATCAAAGTAACATAGTCGGATGTAGATGTGAGGAACTCTCCACGGCACTGGAAGCCGCTAGAGAAGAAAATGCTGAAATCATCGAGCTATTAGAGCAACTGAAAACTGTGAACCAATGTCTTATTCAAGAACAAGAAGAAGCACGCAGTGAAATACAGCTTCTCGTTGGACCTGCGCAGGAATTGCAAAAAAAAGTTACTAATCATAAAACAAATTTATCAATCTTAACAGCTACTACCATTGCAGAAAATAGAGCTTTAAAATTACAGGCAAAAGGGTTACAACATCATCACAGTCGCTTTCACAACGTGTGTCTAAGAGATATACCTGATTTTAAGAAGCAATTGCAAGAACTCATGATTTTGTTAAGGGGGGATCCGTCTATTGCTGATCAACAAAACGCTAGTTTTAAACGATATTCACTACCAGATGTTCTAGATAGTAGTACTGCTCTTCCCAACTTTAAAAACGAATCCACTTTAGACGGAGATCTTCTAATGCTAGACACAAACCTTACATTAACAACCTCTGCTGATAACACTTTAACAGGACATGATCAAACTTGTTTAGATTTAACTCAATTCTACAATGAACCTGCTTGCGAGTTGACTCAAATGGAAATTCTTAGTTTAGGTGAGAAATTGAATAATTTGAAAGATGAAAATGCTAAGCTACGCGAATTAGTAAGTAAATACGCTGAAATTCAAAAATCTGCCACAGATGCACAAGTCAATACAAATGTTCACGTACATGAAAATATTAATACAGCTCATACAAGTAATAAGATGACTGTCCTACAGGTTTGTGACAAATGTAAGAATCAAACAGAGTTACAGCACGCACTCAAAGAAGCAACCGACAAATTAAATTTACTTTCTCAAGAATTATTGGACACTAAATCTCAAAAAGCAGAGTTTGAACAAAAATATAACAATCTTATCCTAGAAACACCCTCGACTGATCTTCTCGTTAAGAAATTGAGTAAATTAGAAAGAGATAACGATATTAAAATTCAGGAAATTACTAAACTCACTAATACACTTAGCATGAAAGTTGAACAGATAAAATGCTTACAAGACGAAAACGATGCGTTATCTACACAAGTAATGGAGAACATATCCGAAGCCGATGACTTGAACAAAGAGTTAGATGACGTAAAAAAAGTCAATACTGAACTATTAGAGAAATGCAGCAAGTTAGAACAATCTATTAAAGAGTTTGGTGATAAACAACTATCTGACGACTGCTCCGAATGCCTCTCTAAAGACGATATTATTAAGTCGTTGGAATTAAGATCAACAGCAACTTATACAAAACTAAACAGAAGTCTAAGCGACTCTGAAACGTCGTCGAGGTATAATAAGATCTGCACTCTGCAAAGTGAATTGGATGCGGGTAGAGAAGATTGCAAGGAGATTACTGAAGATATGGTCACTATTAAAAATCACTTAGAACGCAGCAATCTTTCAATGGATTTAGATGAAACTATGGGAGAATCCAACGCTTACACATTTACTAAAGACTTTGCAATAAGCAGCCCACAGTCGAACGATTGTAATATGCCTGATATTGCCGAGGAACATCCCGTAGATATTTACGAAATTGACAAAATAGACTGCTTTAATTACTACGCTGAGAAAACGGGCCTAGATAAAAATAATAACAACCGCGATATCAAAATCGTCGATATTATGAAAATGTTTTACGAACATTTAATAACTAAACACGGCAACGAAGTAGAGAATTTAACTAATAAATTAAAAGATTACGATGAAGCTAAATGTCAGTTAGAATGTCAAATCGGTAACTTGAAAGAAAAATATTCTCAAGTAACCATAGAATTGGAACAGAAAGATCAAAACTACAGCACTGTTGTAAAAACTCTATCGCAAATTAAAGGTAATATTGAAATCTTAAACGAAGAGATAGTTAGGATTGCTGATGTAGATCTAAATAAACTAGTAAATATGTACAAAGACAATTTCTTTAAAGTGTTAGACAACCAATTAGGGTTCTCTAGTTTGAAAATTATCGAAACGCTTATTGAAAAGATTGTTAACAAGCATCAAACTGATTTGACCGGTATTATGGAGCCATACACCAAGTTACAAGCGCAAATGGAGAGTGTAACAAAAGAATTAAGTTCTGTCAACGAAAACCTAAAACAAATGAAGAGCCAGTTGTCTGCCAAAGAAGAGGAATATAATTTGCTTAAGAAACAAAAAGAGAGAATCCACGAAATTAGCAACGCAGTCACGTTAGACATAGTCAAGAAAGATAAAGAATTAACTGAAGCAATTAGCCATGGTTATAACAAACTAATCCACCTTAATATTGTTAAAAACGAAGACGTTGACTTGACATTGCCAGCTAACGTGAATATTGACATGCTTTTTGAGCACTTTATTGCCCAACACAAAAATATTAGCCCAGATATAGAAAAGGAGAAAGAAAATCTTATTTTAGAAGTAAAGCATTCAAAACATATTGTAGAAGAAAAACAAAAGGCAATAGAGGAACTGAAATCACGCTTTGAAAACTTGGAAAAAATGAATAACACTGTCATGATTGATTTAGCCGAGACAAAGAAAAACCTTCAAGCCCAAAATATATTACATCAAGATTTAAATAAAGTATACGAAAGCAAAATCAAAGAAAATGAAGCAAACATTCATCTTATCAAAGAATTAACAGAAGAAGTCAAATTGTTAAAAAATACCATCGATAAAAAAGAGAAAATTATCGAAAAACTTGAAATGGAAATTCTTACACTAAATGAAACCAAAAGAAAAGAATTTTCTGAACTGATAGGAAATGTAACAGTATTGAGAGATGATCTTGCGCACATGAAAAATTTGTATGAAGTTATAGTAAAGGAAAAAGATTCCTATGCCGATGAATTGCTAAAATCTGGTGAGACCCTTAAACAGAACAACATAGAAATGGATAAAATGACGTCAGATATTTTAGTACTAAGGGAATCTGTACGAGAGAACGGTATTGTAATAGATAATTTGAATATAGAAGCAAAGAATTTGTTGAAACAGAATATGGAGTTGAAAGAACAATTAGACAATAAATGTAGAGAATGCTATAGATTGGAGACTAATATTAAAACGCATGAGAAGACCGCTGAGATCCAGACCAGAATGATAATGAGGTGAGTTAACTGGAATAATATTTATTGTCTTAGGGTTATGTATCCAAAGAGTTCTTTTTTCGGATGGGTATTCATCAAATGATTTCACCCGCCCTTTAGTGTCAGACTTTTTGCCTTTTGCGTTCCGGGCGCGACATCACTTTCAAAGTAGTGGCCCCTCCAACCGTTTGCTGATCTCTTAGAGGCGCGCGTGGAACACGTACGCGCCTTCGACACGGTGTGTGTAACGTACGGACGGTGAGCCACCCATTGCGCACCGTCCACAGACCCGCGTCCACGGTGGCCGGCAGTCGCCTCGCGGCTCCCGACGCCCGGAGCGGCTCCCGCGGTGGCATGTCTCTGGGATGGCAACGCATTTGCAAGCTGCTAATGCAGATGCCTATAGGTAGCGGTGCCCACTTAACATTAAGTGGGCCGTGGGCTTGTTTGCCATCCAATGGCGTAAAAAAATAACCAAAGACAAGTGACATCCATTGTTGCCTACCTGATTGTACCGTCGAGTAATTTAAACTAATGAAATATAAAAAAAGTTCCGATCCTTTTTTTATATCATGGTTACATCTGTTAATAAACAGTTTCTATGGTAACCGATTAATAACACAGGCCTGCAAAATGAGGGTCATAACTTCCTCTCGGGAATTTGAAAGCTGATTCTAGGGTATTTTGGTGCGCTGATTACGAATATGTACTTAGTTTTTCTCCATCACCTCAAGATTTTTCAAAAAAGGTACAGATAGAAAATAGGAAAAAAAACACAAGTTGTCACATAAAAAAATATATATTTAAAAAAGTACATTACTTTTAACTTAAAAAACTACTAATACATAAAAACAACTTATTACTAGTCTAAATTACATATAAATTTTATTTGTGGAACCTGGTCCTTTTTTTCAGGAAGCTTCGATTGTGCGATTTCCGCTTAAAATTCTGGTTTGGATCGCCGCGCTTCAATAACCAACAATAGTCCGCCATCATGCTAGTATTCCATCTTCGTTGATACCGGGCTTCAAGCTCTTTCAAATCTTGGTGAAATCTTTCGCCTTGTTCTTTGCTAACGGCTCCTAGATTTTCTGGGAAGTAATCAATGTGCGAATTTAAGAAATGAAGTTTGATGCTCATATTACAACCCATTACACCAAAATTTGTAATCATTTTGGCCACTATTTCTTTAATCTTCTTCTTTCTTATTCCCCAAAAAGGTTTTCACCACCTTCTTGAATGACTGCCATGCTTGCAACTCGACATCATTAAGTTTTTCATCAAACTTTTCCTCCGACATTAATTTTCTTATATTGTGTCCGAAAATAACTTTTGTAATTATTTTTCACAAAGTCTGTAAAGCTGTTTCGTTGTTTTATAACCATAAACCCGTAAATATAACAAAAACAATTCGAAGAATTTAAACAACTTCGCGATGACATTTTGAAGTTTATGTTGCAAGATGCGCCCTTCAACTGTTAATTTTTCTAAATCAGTGTGGGTACTTATATAAAAAACCCTTTGGTTTATCTTTATTACACCCTTTTCTAAATATTCATTAAACTATTAGGTAATAATACCTAATCATTATGTATTAATAAGCTTATTACTAAATTAAGCCAAAATGAACCGTTTTCGACATGGTTAATGCGAATTACCTATACACATTATGTAGTAATTAACAAATTACTGGTTTCGATTAATTTCTATGTTCCCTTACACTAATTAAATGCAATAAAAATTAAGCTGAAGTAATTTAATGACGTTTTATAAATTTTAAAATGTAGGCGCTCCGACATTTTTCAGCAAAATCTTAAATATTCAATATCAAAAAATCCTGACGTGATGGATTTTTTTTATTATTTTTCTCGTAATCAGCACATCTGAAACTATAGAAAACGATACTCAGATTTCAAAGGGGAAAACCATTGCAGGCCTGTGTAATTTAAAAGCTTTTCTATGTCATTAATGATTCATACAAACGAAATTATAAGATTTTTAATATAATTTATTTTCATTCTTAAATACATCATTTTAAATACTTCGTATATAAATGCCTCCGAATTTTGGGTAAGTTTTATATCCGTCGGCAATCAAGTGGTTTCGATAAGATAGATACATTCCTTTATATAAAAAAAAATATATATACCATCACGCCTGTATTCCCCGAAGGGTTAGGCAGAGGTGTACCAATGTACACCCACAATCCGCCGGTATATTTAGGTCCCATGTAATAGGGGGAGAGCCTATTGCCATTAACCGGGCACAAATCCAAACTCCGAGCAGCTACTGGGAATTTCATAGAAAAACCCAATAACACTTTTTGCTCGACTTGGGAATCGAACCCGGGACTACACTAGTTCTTGCGATTGGCTCGTTTTAACAAACTACATCTGTTACGTTGAATTACCCACGACTTCGTCAGCGTGGCTTATTTCACCCGCCATAAGTTACGTCTTTGGTTAATGCTCCGCTCACGTGTGTCGTAGCGTGATGCTAGTAGCCTAGTACTCAGGAATAATGTATCAATCTATTGCTGAAAAAAATATTAAAATCGGTCCAGTAGTTTCGGAGCCTATTCGTTACAAACTAATCTTATCTCTATAATATTAGTAATATCACCATAACCAGAAGTGCCTAGGTATTCTAGGGTCCTAAGCGTGACTGCTACGCTTAAAAGTTTTGGGTTCAATTACCAGGTCGAGCAAAGTGTTATTGGGTTTTTCTATAGAATTCTCAGTAGCAGCTCAGAGTTAGGATTTGTACCCGGTTAATGGCATTAGGCTCGCCCCCTATTACATGGGACACAAAACACCGGCGGACTGTGGGTGTATATTGGCACACCTCTGCCTAACCCTTCGGGATGGTATGTATGTGTGTTCCTAGGTATGGTACAATACAGAACAAAACAATTATCGAACTAATTAATAATTTCGTTTACTGTCTTTTTACATCCGATTAGCACCTTTACCCAAACCTCTTCGAAAAGTACTGAAAAATAAATTAATTTCAGACTAGAGAAACAAAAGAACGAAGATGACAAGACTATCAGTGAGAAAACCAAACTGGTTGAAGAGTTAAAACTCAAGCACTCACAACATAATGAGTGCAAAGATGACGTCGAGCTCTTGAGGAAGTCTAAGGAAACTTTGGAGGTATGGTCGATGTTTTTATTAATACGTATAGTATAATGATAATCAGCCTCTTAGGGTTCATGCAGGCCGGATGCGTATGCGTGGACGTAAGTGTAGACGTCCACGTACCATGGAACTGTATATTGTGTAGGGTAGCCCTACGTAGACGCGCACGTCTGCGTTACGCAAGCGGTGTGTCCTGTCTCATACAGTTCCATACATTACAACTCAGTGGTACGTGCACGTCAACGCATACGCATCCGGTCTGCTCGAGCCTTTGTTGTACTAACACTAGGCATTTTTTTTTTGTTACCTTTATATATAATTTTTTTTTTAGTCCGATATATATTGATTTAATCTGATTGTCTCTCTGTAGGGCAAAGTCCTTTTCTTCTACATAGAAGACACGAGCAACGAGCATTTTTTGGGGGGGCGTAACTACCGCCGTATAGGCCCTCTAGTGATACAGGGCCAAAACAAAAATTAATAAAAACACCACTACTACGCTACTTTCCGGGTAAAAATAACCAAATTATTTATTTTGTGATATTTTTCTTTTAGGCTCGTGTTGCTGAACTGGAAGATTTATTAGGGGGTAAACCCCACACTTCTATCGACGCTCTCGCAGATTCGTCTCGACGAAGGCGACAGAGTCTGTACGACTCAAAGCGCGTGTTCGGCGAAGATAAACATGAGTTTGGAGGTAAGTAGTGCTTACGGCCCCACGAATTTGCAATATAATACTTTATAAACCATTGTAATAAGCATCATCTTCCTGTCATTGTGTTAATATAAGTTTGTGAAAGTTGAGGCACAGATTAAATAAGTACAGATACTTCACTCCATAGAGAAAACCCAACACTTAACGCTATAATTACCTACAACACGTTCGTGCGTGAGAGAGAGAGATAGCAATAACGCGCGTCATACAACACAGCGCTAGGGCTATCTATGCTGAGAAATTATTACACAAAAGAATAGGTGACTATAAAGTATTATTGTATGTACTGAAATATGTATTTTCTGTACACAAATTGCATTGCGGGGTTTAGACATTATTGAAGGCGCGAGTATCGTTTATTTTGTTGCGGTAGGTATAGTACACTCAAGCGAGCGCGTGACAGCCGACTGGATTCGTTGCGCCCGGGCGCAGGCGAGCCGTAGGCACTTAAGAGAGTAACCTTGAACGAGTGACGGAGGCCAGGTTAAGGACAGCTTATTTGCTAGACGCTATTTTTGACAGGCGTATTCTGTTTTAATAAAGAAACTTCCAATCGGGCCAATACGAAATTAAAACGTGTGTAAAACCGTCACATTAATAATTATGAATGTTATGTGTTGCAATAGTTATCATATAAAAAACGTGAGTAATGGAAAGCTTTAAAAAAATATTTAATCATTCTATGGCCTATTGTGTAAAAATCTTCCTTGATCATTATATGAAGTGAGATTGAGGTGAGCTGTCTTCCCACCTGATGTTTAGCCAATCCCTTATGTACCGTAGCGCGCTGTCAATACAGCTCACTTTACTTAAATTCACCCATAGGAATAATCCCAAAGACGGTTTTGAGTGCTTTGATTTTTCGACTGCGGCAACGAACACTATCGAAACTGCAAATCACCTACTTCATAGGAGAGTAATTTAAAGTCTTAAATCGATGTACAAGAGCGCGCAACATGCTCTGTATCGATTTTGTTCAATTAAAAACTTCTTCAATTAATATTATGACTTTTTAATTTTCAATTTATCCGACAGAATAATTAAGTTTTAAATTCTCTTTTCAATAATGTAAAAAAGCAAAAATTGTTTTTTTTCCAGTTTCGATAGTGTTCGTTGCGGCAGTCGTTTTATGTTTGACGTTGACTATTGACTATTTAGTCGCTAAGCTTAAAAAATACACTAAGTAAATGTTTGCAGAATAGTATAGCAGTTGAAAATGTTATTTCAGACCACAACAACGTGGAAACCTTGTTCGAGTCTAGACCGAAACCGGATGACTTGTTCATGGACGTCGACGAAGATATGTCTAACAGAAGCAGCCCGATCATGAGACATAGTAAAGGGTAAATAAATCCATACTATTATTATAAAGAGAAAAGATTTTTTTGTTTGTTAAGTACAATAAAACATTTTAAAGGTTAAAAAGGCGTTTTTGTGCCCGCACTATTCTTTAATTTGACAGTTTGTTATTGAATATTCTGCATTGAAAGTGGCGCAAGTATAGCTATGATTCGACATTGTTAACATTTTTTTTTATTTATTTTGTGTTTTGTTTCAGACGTGACAGCTTGTCTCTTTCAAAAACTGACCAGGTGATTGTAATATTTTTTTTGTTTTAATTTCCGATTCTCATTTTTCTCTTTCATTTTCTCCTGTTATGTTAGCCGTCACCTTCTTATCAACTCTTATTTCGTATCAACCGCCACCATACTTTTATTTCATCTCCGTACTTTTGTTTCGTATCCATACTTTTACTTCATCTCCGTACTTTTATTTGGTATCCATACTTTTATTTGACATCCATACTTTTATTTATATGCAATACTTTTACTTCATATCCATACTTTTATTTCGTATCCGTACTTTTATTCAACAACTGCATTTGTTTCGTCGAAAGGACGAGGAAGCCCCATCCCGACCGAGTAGCGTGGTCGCGACGCGTCGACGCCGGCAAAGCATTCACGATCTGCACAGAAGCGTGCTACGACACACCCCGTCACCCGGTAACGTACATATACTTACACGACGTGACATTCAAGGGCCTGTACACATCACATTTTTAAAACGCGCCGTTGACGAGCGTTTGTACCGATACAGAAGCGATCCGCATGCGCGTCAGATAAACGGCAATGTGGAGAGAAAAACGCTGTCGATGCACGCTTCGAAAACGGCGCGTTTAAAAAACGTAGTGTGCACAGGCCCTTAATGGTTCTTTTCCTACTGCTTAATGATTTTGTCGTGGTGATAGAATCGATTTACACAGTAGTGTTTTTGTTTTTTTCTAAATAAGTTTTGACTATTTAAAAAACTAAAAACGTTTTCGTCTTTTAAGTTTAACTCATGTTTCGTACTACTACGGGCAACTCGTTCTGCAGCGGAAAAACGCGTTCATATTCATTATCATTCATAAACAAATATTATTGCAAGTTGTCTTAAAAAAATTTTTTGATAGTAAGAAAAAAATAACAAATTCCTACTCTTATAAAATGTCTATATTCGAGTGCGCACTGTCACTCGTCATAAAGATTAGATTTTGTACCTCTGCATTGCGCTGCATCCCGATGTAGTAATATGTACAAACCTTTACTAAACAGTGATGCATGTCTAATTACTGGTACAATTTCAGGTCTAGACACGTCGAACAGAATACACGATGAATTCAACCATTCAAAACCTTCTGACACTTCGGGTGATGCCGTCAGGTTCGTAATACCGTTGTAATATTATATTTTGTCCTAATCTTTTTAAATTTAACTGCCTCGTTAGCCTAGTGGTCCTAAGCACGACTGCTCCACTAGAGGTTGGATTCGATTCCCAGGTCGAGCAAAAAGTGTTATTGGGTTTTTCTATGAAATTCTCAGTAGCAGCTCGGAGTATGGATTTGTGCCCGGTTAATGGCAATAGGCTCGCCCCCTATTACATGGGACCTAAATATACCGGCAAGCTGTAGGTGTACTTTGGTACACCTCTGCCTAAACCTTCGGGGAATACAGGCGTGACGGTATGTTACGTTGTTATTTCAGTGAAGTGTCTCAGTTGAGAGAGCGGCTAGCGTCGTGCCAGCAAGAGTTAGTAGATCTGAAGGAGAAGTACAGAGAGTTGGACGAGGAGTGCGAGACGTGCGCCGAGTACCTGCGCGAGAGGGACGACCAGTGCGCGAGGCTCAAGAAGGAGAAGGCAGCACTGCAGGTAACATCATCATCTAACAGTACAGGTTGGCTGCCCCGTTGGCCTCGTAGCCGCAAGCGAGTGTGGGGTCCTGGGTTCGATTCCCAGGTCTAGCATAAGGAATTTAGCTTAACTCAGTAGCAGCTCGGAGTTTGGAAGATGGTGGTGGTCCCTTCTGTAATTCGTTGGCAGTCGTTACGGATAGCCAGAAGCTAAGATGTCTGACAACCTGTATAATCAAGAGGTGTTGTGTTACCCAGTAACTGGGTTGTGGAGGTCAGATAGGCAGCCGCTCCATGTAAAACACTGGTATTCAGCTGCATCCGGTTACTGGAAGCCGACCCCAACTTAGTTGGGAAAAGGCTAAGTAGATGATGATGAGTACAGGTTGACACAATGGCTGAACGATCGACTGCTACGCTGCGTGTCGCGGGTTCGATTCCCGCACGGAACAAATATTTTTATGGCCTACAGATAGTTGTTCCGGGTCTGGATGTTTGTGTATGTGAGTTTATATGTTTGTAAATGCATCCATGATACATGACAAATTCCTAGCTTGGCTCAACGTTTTCTAAATAAATATTAAAATAAAATTATTCTTTATTACAGGCAACAATATCAGATCTTAAAGAAAAACTACAGTCCTGCAATCCCAACCAAAGTCAACAGATCGCTCCGAAGCCGAGCGTCGCTCATGTCGGCGTTAACACTGACGAAGGTATGTTGAACTAGTCTTACAATTGAGTAGTTGACGCAAGAAATCAATATTCAAAGGATAAAAATCCAATAAAAAAAAAAAAAAACACTAAATTACCACTTAAATTCTTAAAGCTTTAGTTGCTTTGAAATCAATGGAACTGGCAAAATAACTTCAGTTTCAACCCAATGCGATAAAGGCACCATAATTACTCGTAACTTAATGCATACTTATAACTAATCTATCTATAACTAATAACAAACAACGAACGAACCGTATAATAATGACACTCAGGAAACGTAAAATAAAATACCAAATATTTTGTCCAGATTGGACCAACCTACATTCAGTGGTGGTAGACCGCATGTCGTTTGACGCCGAAGTGGAGAAGAACAAGAAGCTCACCAAGACCATCGAAGAGTTGCGCTTCAAAAAGCAAGACTTGAAGAACACGCTCGCCAAGATGCAGAAGGCTTTAGAGAAGAATAATAACAGGTACTTACATACATACATAAACTCACGCCACCTATATTTGCGCACACACATGTGCACTATAATATCTCCTGATTACTTGGCTAGTCTAGCGCCGCTAGTCTAGTTGATTAGCCGTAACTGACACCGGTCTGTTATTTTTTTGGTATTACCATGAAATAAGTTAGGATTAAGTAGTTTTAATAATCTTATTGAAATAAATGATTTTTCACTTTGAATGGCTGAATCTCGACCCACAATGTTGACTTTTGTAAACAGGGAACTAAATTCGACGCGGCAAGAGCTTCAAGCGTGCAAACAAGAGTTGTTACAGCTGAGAGAGAAGTACAAGGAGTTGGATGAAGAATGCGAGACTTGCGCCCAGTACCTACGAGAGAAGGAGGAGCAGTGCCGCAGACTGAAGGAGGCTAAGACTGCCCTAGAGGTACGTACTCCTCACGCTACCGGCCATCGAGGCCGAGGTTATTACTTATGGGCCTTATTATTTTATAACTATGGTTCAATTTTGTATGCATGCTTCTATACTTACACTCCGCAAAAATGAGTTTCGGGGTCGACATTATTAAATTTAAAAAAAAAATACTTTGCACAGGCAAGAATCGAATTTGTTGATTTAGTTTTTCAAACTAGCCAGTAATCCGGTTATAAACGGCCAAATTTCAATAAACAAAATATCTATCGAAGATGTAAGTACTGAACTTTTATTTATTTATTTTCTCTATATTACATCTATCATTATAGGTTTATACCAAGTCGCGCAAGATAAACGCGCCTTTATAAAAAAATTGTGAAATCACTCCGTGTACAAAAGAATATGTCCGTCCCACTAACAATGACCTTACAAACCCCGTTCAGACGAAACTGCAAGAGTTCGAAGGCGAACACAGCGCGATGGCGCAGTCGACGCGCAAGAAGCGGCAGAGCCTGCACGACCAGAACCGACCCGCCTCGCTCGACCTCAAGGACGCCTGCACCGAGACTTGCGACGGTAACACATACACCTTATTTTTCTATGAAATTCTCAGTAGCAGCTCGGAGTTAGGATTTGTACCCGGTTAATGGCAATAGGCCTATTACATGGGACCTAAAACACCGGCGAACTGTGGGTGTACATTAGTATACCTCTGCCTAACCCTTCGGGGAATACAGGAGTAATGGTATGTGGGTATCTTACTTCTTAATCAAATCATCCATCGATCATCTAATGGCGGCGCTTCACATGGCGTATTTGTCCAACTATTAGTGTTACTTGAGTTATACAAAATATACCCTATATTTATTAGAATAAAGTTGTCGTCTAATTAGCGATATAACGCAAGTTTTTGCATTGATATGACACATGGCGCAAAAGAAATAGTTTGCGTCCACGTGTAACACTTATTTATTATTTATTTATAAACACATACAACTATCATCACAGGATTAGGTTAGGTACCTAATACAATAGCACAAAACAACATAAAACGAGGTACATATAACATAAAACGCTGCCCATAAAATAACTTTTTATGCGTGAAGGATTTTTTGTAATCGGACCATACGTCTACTTCCTTATAAACTCTCATACCTATATTGAAGCTATTTATTTGATAATTATGTTAAAATGTTTTCAGATTTGCTTAGCTACCAAGTGGAGCGCGATGGAAGTATCCGCCCCGCGTCGGAAGATAAGCAAGCGAAAGAAATAAAGCATCTGAAATTGGTGAGTACAAAACAGTCGCACCTATTGAATAAAACGCTAGGAACAAGTCCATAAAAACATTTTACGAGTTGTAATAAATAAATAAAAATAACAATTTCATTTTACAATATTTTATCTGTAGCTTTAAGAGCGATCGCGCTGTGCGATATGTTTTTAACAGCACAATTTAAAAAACCTTTTTACTAATTTTTGTTGCTATTTTTCATCGCCTTTATTCGTATATGTCACATTTTGCCATTGCCATAAAATCAGTTCAATAAAAAACATAGTGCATGCTCGCTCTTAAGGTGGAACCTCCACGGTAGCCCGCGAAGTTCAAATTTGCTTACGTTTTTTGCAATTTGCAAGTTAGTATTAAGTTATATGTTGATTAAAGTATAATTCGCTGGCGTAAGAATTATGTATTTTCAGAATTATAACCATTTAAGTCAGCAAAAAAACTCCATAGGGCCAGGTAAACCCAAAGAATGACTATTTCATGAAATCTTGACATTTTGGAATTATACCGACTTATGGAGTTATCTTACTGATTTTAATGGTTAAAATTCAATGCCTTACACTTCGGATAATACAGGCGTGATGGTATGTGTTACTCAAAGGATTTTTATGCAACCTTTATGATGATCACAGGTAATTGAGAAGCTGTCGCAACAGAAGGGGATGTTGGAACAGCAGTTGTTGAGTGTATCGCAGATGCCCATGTACGTCGCGACGGGCAGCGCCATTGTACAGGTACGAACTTAACACCATAGCAAAACACGCTAAGGCAGGGATGGCGAACCTATGGCACGCGTGCCAGTAGTAGCACGCGACAAAACAATTCGGGCACGCTAATAAAAAAAACCTAGGTATTTGATCGTAACTCATTTGCAACAAATATGACACTGAGCTTTTATTTCTAAACATAAAATAGTAAACATTACATTTCTTGAACAAACAAGTTGCAAACAAAGAGTTAGTAAAGTAAAGTAAAGACCCTAGTCTTTAATTTTTGCCCATTATATTATCACAAATTCAAGGTCATTTGATGGCACGTCATTGTCACAATATTATTTATTCATAAAAATGTCACATTCACTAATAAAGACTTGCCATCCCTGCGCTAGGGTCTCGTGTTCAAGACACAACTTGATTAATTTTGAAACCTTAGTGCTGCATGACACAGCATGGGTACATAAGCATATAAATAATCGCAAGATTGGTGCTCGGCTGGAAACAGTGAAACTATGTACCTAGATAAATAAAAAAAGAAAGACCCAGAATAAAAAATGACCGCAACTATTGAAAGAACGTAGTTTCAGAGTCGTTAAGTGTCATTTTAGAACATACAGATATATATACTATCGAAATAAAAAGTAAATTCTTTACAGAATCAACAACTTACCGACGTAATGAAAGAAAACCAAAAACTCAAGAAAATTAACTCGAAATTGGTCAATATCTGCAAGAAAAGGGGCAGAGATTCAAACAGAGAAAACGAGGACCCTGCCGACCGGGGCTGAATATTTAATCACGTATTTTGTTAATTAATTCGAGCAATTAGTTAAATTATTCTCGAACAATGCACAAATGAGACGGGTAATGACAAAATGAATGTTTCAACGTAGTAAGCTAAGCTGGGCTTGTTGATTACGTAATACTCATGATATTGTGGTATATATTAGTAGCGTGGAAATTATAGTTTATTTTTGGCATGTTTATTCAAATGTTATTCGCGTAAGGTGTGTTCGGGAGCTTTACTTGTGTTTGAACCTCCATTTTGCCGAAATGAAAAGTAAAATGGAGGTGTTAAGACTAAATGCTTATCTGCGTTTATATGGGCACTAATTACGAGATTAAAATCCGGCTACAGTAAACAGTAACTGCAGATTCAAGTGGCCTAGTAAGAACTGTTTCTAGTACTGTCGTTAAAAGAACAATTAATTCATAAAAGCTGTTAATTGTCATCCAAATTAAGACTGAGTGTTATTACAACATTCCAAAAAGCATTTATCAAAAGGACAGTGCGAGTTGCCTAACAGTTTGTGTTTAATCAAATCTATTTTTTATTAATTGGAATTTTATTTTATTTTCTTTTTTCAGCTAAGTTTTTTTAAGTATTTCAATTATTTTCAATGTTAGGCCACTCTGTACCGACTGAATCAAATGGAAATGTGATTGTCTGATTCTAAAGCGAACGTTGTGAGTATGGTGCCATTATAGATTATAATTAGTAGTAAATTCTAATTATTCTCATAGATATGTTGAATGTGGTACAATATAGTATTATTAGGGTGTACTTAAAATGTTTGTGCCTAAAAGTGTTTAGTGATATTAGTAATGCAGAGAATATTTATTATAACAATAATTGTATTATCCGTCTGTAAATAATTTAATTGTATGCTTTACGATTGGCGGGAACATTAGCTTTCATGTGTTGCCAAATTCAAATAATACAACACGGGTATAGAGACTATCCCTATAACATACTAATGAGGTTGAGTGTGAATATCAATCTGCTGGTATGTATACTCCATGCGTATAGCAACTGCCAACAATTAGCTATCTTTGTCCCGCCTATCGCACGAACAAACTAAACTTCGAATGTAAGTGATTCGTCCATTTAATAAAAATATTAATATTGCACAAAAAAAAATTACTCATAGAGAATTTTATCTATTAATAATATTCTACTAATATTCTTTGAAGATTATTTCATTGCATTTAATTTAATTCACTGTTAATCTTTTGATATTGATGGTACCAATAAAGAAAATAAATGTTTGATTATTATAATTTGTATTTTATTGTACGACTAGCTTCTGCCCGCGACTTCGTTCGCGTCACATTTGATATAACTATCCCACGGGAACCATACATTTTTTCGGGACAAAAAGTATCTTGTGTTTTATCGTTTTCAGATTTTGTCGTGTTGGAGCTGTGCTTTATAAGCGATGAACATAAATCATACATCAAATCAATGAACAAAATGAAACAAAAAAAAACAACGTAAAGACCACTTTATTTGATAAAAAAAAAGTTTATTTTACAGTTTCAAGTGTTACACTTACGAAAATATAACACCATACACATAAGAGTAGCCTATGCCCAGTGAAGGGCTATGGGAGGCGGAGTTAAAAATATAAATGACACCGGAGATTCGGCAAGAATCAGTAAAATACACATGCGAGTGGCTACATGTCAATTATTCATTGGTTTTAGTATCCCCATTCAATTTATCACTTTTCAAGGTTCCGTTTAACGTATCACTTTCCAAATTATCACTATTTTGAACCTTATTCTCCTTCATAAGGAGTTCTATCTTCGACGGAAGTTCTTTTAGTATTTCTTCAGTCGCTTCCGGCGATGCTTGTGATTTACATTGATCAGCTTTCTTCTGTACTTGGTCTGCAAATGTGGTTCTACCGGCGACCTTCGCGATGTCTGCTGCCAAACTGAGGTAATCTTGATCATCGGACTTTGCAAGAACTTGCGCAGCATCAGACAGATTCCCCATTGCGATGAGACTGGAACATAAAACAACTCATCTGCTTAACCTGTTCCCAACTATGTTGGGGTCGGCTTTCCAGTCTAACCGGATGCAGCTGAATACCAGTGTTTTACATGGAGCGACTGCCTATCTGACCTCCACAACCCAGTAACTTGGCAACACGATACCCCTTGGTTTGACTGGTTGTCAGACTTCTTGGCTTGTGACTATCCGTAACGACTGTTAAAGATCTACAAATGACAGCCGGGACCAACGGCTTTACGTGTTTTCCGAGGCACGGAGAAAACTCGCTATGGTGCCCAATGGTCACCCATCCACAGACCAACCTCGGCAAGCGTGGCCTAACCCGGAAGATCGGTCTATGCGGCTGTAATTATTTAGCCACGAGCTCCTCTAAACATAAAACAACTGAATGTCAATATTTTAGAGAACACGGTTTCCATTTCGATTGCGGACACTCGGCCACCAATTTTGAAACATAAAATCTACTACTATCTGCTTACAGTTCCAATTCGCAATCGCCACAGTCGCATTTGAATAACCAGTCAGCCGACTTCAACATGACAAGGTTTAATGTTAGTCAAAAGTAATATTATCTTATGTAGACAAGCAGATGATGACACGGTTGGCGCAGTAGTTGAGCGATTGACCGCTGCGCTGCGTGTCGCATGTTCGATTTCCGCTCGAACAAATATTTTTACCTACAGATAGCTTTGCCACGTCAGGCTGATTGTGTATGTAGTTGAAATGTTTTTAAACGAACCCACAATACAAGAAAAAATCCTAGTATGGGGCAAGGCTTAATAAACTTACAGCAAAGCTGCCACGGCAACTTGGCCGCTAATCCTGACATGAGCCGCCCACTTCGCCATAACATCTTCAGCCACACTGTCCATATATCTGTGAACATTTTTAATTAAACATAAAACCTCAATGAGTCAGTATAAGCATCTCCACACACGACCGTTTCAAATTCAAATCTGTCAAAAATCGGTCGTGGGCGGAGAGCTTTAGGCGCTGCACAAACGTAGACACTTTTAGTTTCCAGTTACCGACACCGAACACTTTTTGATCGTCATGAGTATGTGTTAAGTGGAAAGCAACTGAACACAAAAAAATGTTTACGTATGCGCTGGGAGTGGATGATTTCATACTGGTTCTATAGTAATAAAATATTCATCGGTAGTAGTAGTAGTATCTGACACAAGACACAAAAGTCTCCTCGTTTGCGCCTTGCCTTAAGCAGAAATTTAATAAATCTAAACAAAAGTTGCACAATTTTGTTGCATTAAATTCGTTTTGTGTTGCAACGTGCATCCCACAACACATTAACAATGTTAAAAGAATGTTGCACAGCTTTTGTGTCATGAACATAATAGTAAATACTTCAATTTGTTTACTATTGAATGAAGTAGGTATTCACCATACGACTCGTTAAATCCATACTTCTATACTAGTATTATAAAGTTGAACAGTTTATTGGTTTGAAAGCGCTAATATCCGGAACTACTGGATTGATTTTCAAAATTTTTACGATAATAGGAATTTCCGTTATCGTGCTATATTTTACAACAATAAATAAGGGATCCGCAAAAAAATCACGCGTACGAAGCCATGAGCAAAAAGAAAATGCTAGTAGATAGAATATTTGCTTAATAAATTCACCTTAGCCGACATAGAATATAAGCTTCTTTGAACAGTTTCCCTTCTGACAGAGCGGCAACAGCGCCCACCACGTCATGCATACTCAACAAGATGGCAGCTTTTCGGTACTTAGGACCACCGTACTGTCTATTATCTGCACAAGAAAAATAATTAAACATAACATACCATCACGCCTGTATTCTCCGAAAGGATTAGGCAGAGGTGTACCTATGCACACCCACAGTTCGCCGGTATATTTAAGGACCCATGTAATAGGGGGCGAGCCTATAGCCATTAACCGGGTACAAATCCTAACTCCGAGCTGCTACTGAGAATTTCATAGAAAAACCCAATAACACTTTGCTCGACCTGGGAATCGAACCCAAGACCTGTAGCGTACCAGTCGCGTTTAGAACCACTAGGCCAACGAGGCAGTTTAAAAATAATTAAATTACTTAAAAAATGGGTTTAAAGCAAAACACCTAGTCTCTTATAGACTCAATACAATTATTCAGCTCAATTCAGCTTTTGCATCCATTCAGACGTGGAAAGCTGAACGCATGCGTAATCTTCATACTAGACTGGTATTTTCTATGGACAAAAGCTGAATAGGGAGCATGCATGTTCTTTTTAGTAGAGATGACAAAAAGTGCATTTATAATTAGCCGAAACATTTAAAGCTATTATAATTATACACCGATTAAACAGAGAGATCCGACATGGACCAGTGGCGTGCACTCCATATAGGCAAATAGACATTGGCTACCCTATAATATACGTATTTATCTTATTTAATTTTGATATCTTTTATTGTATCCACGAGTACTATCGTTAAAATAAAACAAAAAATATAAAATCTTAAATCAGCTCCACCTATCGTTAAAATAAAAAACATAATATATATAAACTTAAATCAGCTCCATCTATCGAGTAACGGTGGAGTCTCATCGATAAATCGCTTCGCGCGAGTAACGGGAAGACACAAAACATTGCGGCTGGATGTTTCAATGTGTGCCTCCTGACAGACTCGTAGGTATGCGTCTACAATAGTGTGCGTTTACTATAAAAACTCGACACACAATGTCAAAATAACGCTCACAAACGTACAAATAGACTTTGGCTAATTTTTATAGTTTGACGTTTGCGGGGGTTTTGCGAAGTTAGTTATGTGATTATTATAATAAGTAGTACGTTTGATTTTATTATAGCGTTAAATGAAGCACGTTTACTTTTTGTCATAATATGTTTTTATGTTGACGTGACTTATGAGCGGCCATTGTTGATTCATTTTGTACGACTGTAAACTGTTGTGTTTACGCTAAGATTAGATTGTGATGTGTTTAAACTGTTCAGGTGTGTGTATGTGCAGAAAATATTAAATTATGCGTTTTCAAAGCTATCAATCATAAAGTGATAACAAATGTTGATCGCCCAAGGCCGTTATACCACCAGATTTGCAGTGAATACAAACTAAAGGTAAAATCAATCGTAAATTCAATATAAAACAATATGAATCTTAAGACTGGCTCATAGCAATAATTGATTATATTGTTTTTCGTGTCCAGACGTGAGTTGTAACGTGTTTTGGGCATATTGTACGTAGTTTCGTGGATATGAGTAGGAACCTAGGTAGGTACCTAACTAGTTTCAAAACCAATTATTCTTCTAACTACTTCTGTATACAGTAGAGCTTTGGGTAGTTCTGCGTTTGTATTATGGTATGATTACGAAAGTGTTATAGGTTATAAAGGTAATATTGTTACTTTTGTGTTATGTTATGATTACGTATAGTATAGGTATGTGACAGTTTGAAGATGTTCTTTTTATCATGCGCGTAAGCTATACCTACCTATCCCGAGCCGAGGGTACTGTTTACTCTCTCGCTGTGCAACAGCGAGTCGTATCGTAGATCGTCGTATTATACATATATATATATACTTATATTATATTTGAGGTAGAAAATCATATACTTACATCATTATTTAATCGACAAGGCGACGAACCAAAACCAACATGTAGGTAGTAGGTGTTTTTGGTAGGTAAATTTTCTGTCTACCCTGTCTAAAAACTCTGTGCACGCCACTGACATGGACTGTGGCATACATCACATAACACTCATGTAAACTCCGTGTTAAATTTCATAGTTATTCGAAAAATTGCTATAGCAAACTGCTTAATTACATGAATAAAGACATATTTTTTTATTAAGAAAATCATTCATTGTTCAGCCCATTAGAGATATTGATCTGAATAAGTACATTATATAGGTATATCATAAAATTTTGCCGGTTTCGTAAAATGCACAGATTAAACAAGTTTTTCATACCATAAAGTTTATATTCCTCTCCTCTAGCTACTAGCCTATCTATTTGCGTTAAATATAGTTGAGTTGCGTCTTTCCAATACCTGCAAGCAAATAAGTTATTATTTAGTACCTTCCACGTAATAAATTGTGGAGAACCATCTGTAAAAAACAACGAGATTACCATGGGCGTATATTGGGGGCGTGCCCACCCCAGAATGGTCTTGTGCTTACCCCAGGCTGTTGAGCTCACCTTCCGCCTGACCGCATTGCATCGCATCGGCCATGGCATAACTAGCTCTAGATACGCCAATGGAGATTACATAAACATTATTAAAGTGAACGGACGGCCTGATCAAGACAGCAGGAAGACGCTAGATGCAGGCCGCTTCCAAACGGTCCTTTTGTAAATCTATGGGGGAGGCGCATGTCCACTTGTCCAGCAATGGGCGTCCTGCGGCTGATATGATGGTGATGATGATGATGATGATTGATTGATTAATGGATTGATTGAACTTACTTGAAGGAGACGCACGGCGCCATACTTAGCAGGAAGGGGCATAGCATGTCGCGTTCGCTCGCGAACTGTATCATAGTGTCTATGTGTCCGCGGAAGATTAACAGCATCACACAAGCCTCCGGGCTGTATAGGTAATGTAAGTGACTCTCCACTGCGAAAAGAAACAATTTTATTATTTTCGCATTATAGAGACAGATAGATAGATGAAATGTATGTATATGATTATAATTAGATAGGGTTTTTGTTGCTTTGTACCGAAAAAGCTCCAAAACGACTGAAACGATTCTAACAATTTTTTTTTTTTTACCAATTATGCTACATCATTCCTGAGTAACTTATGCGATAGAACATCACGCTACGACCAACGGGAGCGGAGCAGTAACCAAAGACGCAATTGAACGCGGATGACACACCACGGGTTATATAGGTAGTGTTTCAAAATAAAATATTCATTAAAAAAAAATACTCACTCTCCAAATCCAAAAACTCATTAACCTCCTTGATGCTACCAAAAACTTTAAGGAAATCCAAATCGATATCGTTTGCTCCTTTCTTTAGTTTCTTAGCCTTTTCTTTGTTGGCAGCCTTAGTATATGCTATTTCTTCCGCATTTTGAACATCTTTTTCATTAACTTTGGCAGTACCATCTTGCTCTAGAACATTCTCGCTATCTCCTTTATTATCAACAACACCCTCAGGTTTGTCTTCAGTTACATTGTGTGTTCCATCTCCTTTTTCCCCTGAATGTTCAGTTTTCTGTATGAACAATTCCAGCATCTTCCTCGGTGCTTCTAACCTGAACGGATCGTTAATTTGTTTAAACATTATCGGTAGCAGGAACTTTCTGGGCGTCTTGGATGTTTTGTTAGATAGGTCCACTGTTATTGCAACGTTTTCTTGTTCCTCGCCCGACGTGCTTGCGTCTGGGGCAAGGTCTGGTACTTCCTTCCTTAGTTCTCTTCTACGGGTACGCTTTTTTGCTACTTTATATACGGATTCTGTTGGTGAAATTACAATTCCTTTTTTAAGAAAATATCGTTACAATATATATAAATAAAACATATATAAAAGTTTATTAACTGAGAATGGCTCTATCGATTTGACTGTTTATTTTTTGTGGTGTTCGCATTATTCTCATAACAAAGTTTAAGTTTAGTGGCAACACTAACTTTACTACAATCATTTTATTAATTTCAACAGTGCACGTACATGCGCAGTCATGTCTTTTGGATTAGTTGTCTTTCAAAAACATGCCAATTGCCAAAAAATCTAGTAATGGCCTGATTAAAAACACTTTATTAGTTTTACTTACCAGTGAAATCCTCAGGTTTATGTTGGTTGATGTCCCACAGTCTTAGACAGAATTCCCCTCCGCCCGACAGCACGTGATGCGGCAGCTGTGGCAGACTCACCCAACACACGCCGAGCGATACGAACCCGTGACCACCAAACAACGCTATACACGTGCCGGTTGAAACGTCCCATACCTGTGTGAACAAGTAATAAAATAAAATAAACATCACGCCTGTATTTTCCGAAGAGTTAGGCAGAGGTGTGCCAGTGATCACCCATGATCACCCCGGCAGTTTGCCGGTACGTTTAAAGTCCCATGTTATAGGTAGGTAGCGAGCCTATTACTATTAACGGGCACAAATCCTAAAGGCCAAAGCACACCAAATGCGTGGCGTGATGCGTGGCGTGCACGCACCAGTTGTAATGTATGAAACTGTAAGAAAGGTGTCAGACCAGATGCGTGACGTGTGCACGCGCGTGACTCACGCACGCAGAGCCGCATCTTGTCACAAACCGAGTCCGTACGCGTGAGTAGCGGAACGGCAACGTCGCACACGCGCGTGCAGTGATGACGTTGTATTATATGGCGCTCCCTGTTAGATGCCACACCGGGCACGCACGCATACGCATCGGTCATTGCTGCACGTACGCACGCACGCAAAGTTGTATTTATTTACAAACAGAAAGCAGTTTACGAGTGTTTTTTTTCGCAATGGAGACAATTTTAAAGGAAAAACTAATAGAAATCGTCCGCAAATATGTCTCTACAACACCAAACATAAAGAGTACCTACAAAAAAAAAAGTTACAAATTATTATTATGGGAGAGAATTGGGAATACGCTGGAAATAGATGGTAAGTTCAAATTAGTACAAAAATTAGAAAATTTCAATTGTTAAAGTATGTAACAAATTTTTCTCGAATGTTTATTGCTTTATTGGATGATCTTGCGTTAGTACGTCTGCGTGCAGCAGTTCTGCGTGACGTGATGCGTGCGTGCGTGACGTGTGCTGCACCGGTCTTGGCCGGTGTGACAGTGCTCGCACGCGCGTATTCACGTCACGTCACGCGTCACGTCACGCCACGCATCCGGTGTGACCCGGCCTTAACTCCGAGCTGCTACTGAGAATTTCATAGAAAAATCCAGTAACACTTTGCTCGACCTGGAAATCGAACCTAAGACCTCTAGCGTAGCAGTCGCGCTTAGTACCACTAGGCTACCGCGGCAGTTGCAAGTTTAATTATTTTTCTTTTACATACTCACCCTGATAGTCGCGTCCTGTGAGGAGCTCAGCAGAAGTCCATCACGATGCGGGTTCCAAGCCAGATGCAGCGCCGCCCTTGAGTGACCGGAGAGTACCTTCCACGTAGTCAATTGTGGAGAACCATCTGATAAAATAACGAAATTACACAACATTATTAGTTCTAAGACACAACTTCTCTAATAATCACTTTATTTTAGACTTGAAAATCTGATAACTTTTCAGATTATTGTAAAATTTGTTTTTTTTTTATTGTTTCGAAATCCATAATAAGTCAATCGTAAGTTTACTATTGTCATACAAAAAAATCTATGGCAGAAAGGTGTTTCGACAGCTGACAAAATGTATGTCAGTTTTATTTAATTTTATACATACATACATAAACTCACGCCTTTTTCCCATGGGGTTAGGCAGAAACCAGAGAACGCCACCAATTTTATTTTGGAAAGAAACGTTCTTACAGTGTATATTATGTAGCTATACGATAAGTAAATTACATTTACTACGTTTCCACATGTTACTAGCTTACATTAGATATAGTACAATTGAATACCGGTATCAACTACCCGATTCTGTACCTATGATAACAAAATCACTTTTAAAAGTAATAAAAAAAAAAATGCAAAATAGTATGACATGTAGAGTACACAAGTACCTTTCTCATTGTTTCCATACTCCAATATGATAACGTTAGCGTTTTTATCTAAAGCCGTGACTGCAATGAGGTTCTTGTACGGCGACTCTTCGCTTGAGCTCGACGTCTGCTGCGGGTGCCACTCCATCGCGTGGATCATTTTACTATAAGAAAAAATATATTTAGGGGCCTATGTTATTGTGTGAGTACAAGCCCCTAATAAGTGAGCAGTGCTTCGCCTGATGAAATCCTATTTTCTACTAATCCTACTATCCTATTAACTCCACTAATATTATAATTGCGGAAGTTTGAGAGGATGCTGGATACGCTTTATATTGTCGATAATAAAGTTGATTTTAAAGCTTTAAATGGCACACTAACCTGTCACTGTAACTGCCTCGTTAGCCTAGTGGTCCTAAGCACGAATGCTACGCTAGAGGTCCTGGGTTCGATTCCCAGGTCGAACAAAAAGTGTTATTGGGTTTTTTATGAAATTATCAGTAGCAGCTCGGAGTTCGGATTTGTGCCCGGTTAGTGGCAATAGGCTCGCCCCCTATTACATGGAACCTAAACATACCGGCTAACTGTAGGTAGGCTAACCTAACACTTCGGGGAATACAGGCGTGATGGTATATACTAACCTGTATATAAAGGCAGCAGTTATAAGTGTGTGCGGCGGTCGCGGCGTCAGTATGGCGACGGCGCCGTGCCCAGAGCCCACCAGCAAGCCGCGCGGCGACCACGTCACCGTGCATATCGTCCACAGCTGGCCTTCTACAGTCACGTCCAGCTGTTCGGGATCTGCGGGGAACGAAACTTTGTAAGCCTCTTGATTTATGCTTCTTTAGCTCTTGTACAGCTACCAAATATACAGGAATTGTCATAACTGACATTCCGTATGTCTTTTTCGTTTAGCAGTAACTTTTTTTTTAAGACTAATCTTCTTCTCGCTACTTAAAGTTGATACATATATTATTCCACGGGAATCATACGTTTTTAAGGAATAAAAAGTAAAGTTGTGTGTTATTCCACACTACAATCTACCTCACTACCAAATATCATCCAGATCCATTCAACGGTTTAAGCGTGGAAAGGTAACAAACATCCATACTCACAAACTTTCGCATTTATATTATTACTAGCTTTTGCCCGCGACTTCGTTCGCGTGGATTAATAGTTCCCGTTCCCGGGGGATTTCCGGGATAAAAACTATCCTATGTCCTTTCTCGGGTCCCAGGCTATATCTATACCAAATTTCATTGAAATCGGTTCAGTGGTTAAGGCGTGAAGAAGAGACAGACAGACAGACAGACAGAGTTACTTTCGCATTTATAATATTATTATATTCCGGCAAAGTGGGACTATTAAAATAAGATAATTGGAAAATGTCAAAATGAGCCGGGAGACAAATGGTCAATGGACAAATGGAGTCACTAGTCGACCCCGACTAGTGAGTCGGGGTCGCGGCAAGCCACAAAGGAGATGGTGGGACAAACTCGAGAGATTCCTCCAAAACTGGAAATACGAGGCGCTTAAGGTGCAACCTCCACGGTGGCCCGCCAAATTCAAATATTCTTACGTTTTTTGCAATTTGCAAGTTAGTATTAGGTTTAATGTTGGCTAATTAAAGTAAGATTCGCGGGCGTAAGAAGTATGTATTTTCAGAATCATAACCATTAAAATCAGTAAAATAATTTCATAAGACGGTATAATTCCAAAATGTCAAGATTTCATGAAATAGTCATTCTTTGGGTTTACCTGGCCCTATGGAGTTTTATTGCTGACTTAAATGGTTATAATTCTGAAAATACATACTTCTTACGCTCGCAAATTATACTTTAATCAACATATAACTTAATACTGACTTGCAAATTGCAAAAAACGTAAGCAAATTTGAATTACGCGGGCTATCGTGGAGGTTCCACCTTAAAAGAGAAGGATGGAAGGAGTAGAAGGAGGCCTTTGCACAGGAGTGGGACAGAACAGGCTAACAAAAAAAAAAGTGGGGATTGTGTCCAAGTTACCATCATTGATGAGATTAGCGCGGTACACGACGAGCTTGGTGCCGCCGGTGGCGTACAGCAGCATGTCCTCGCCCCACGACAGCGAGTACACGCCCTGGCTCAGCGCGGGCCGCAGCACGCGGGCCGGCTGCTCGTACTTATTGCCGGTCTCTATCAGACCTATCTGTAGGAAAGACACGTTTGATAATAATAAGATATTGTCCAAATACTGGGAAAAGCTTTGAGAAAGCCAACCCACAGTTAACCGGTATGTTTAGGTCCCATGTATTAGGGGGCGAGCCTATTGCCATTAACCACCGGGCACAAATCCTCATTTCGAGCTGACCCAATAACACTAGACCTGGGAATCGAATCCAAGACCTCTGGCGTAGCAGTCGCACTTAGGAACACTGGGCTAACGAGGCAGTTGATTACTTAATTATGGTTTTTTATAATGGGTTAAAGAAACAACTTTACTATTATACTTTTCTACTATTTTTCTCTTTTTTCCTTTGTTTAGTAGTAGTATAAATTGATTTTAACAAAAACAATTTATACTACATTCCATTAATGAAATTATGTGATCAATTTTAATATCAATGACCTCTATGAATATTTGTACGCCTTCGGGTATAACATAGCGCGCTTGTATTTTTTTTTATCAGCTATTTATTGTAACTGTGTTAACAAATGAATAAATGACTTATTACTTACTCTCGCTTCCCCTGTGCCATATGCCAGCAAGTTCTCTTTAGTGGGATGCCATGCCACGGTGAGCACTTTCCCCTGTACATTCTGCCAGTAGGTGGTCACGTGGGGTCGCGTCAGCCTCGTCTCGTCTTCGGCTAACGTGCCGGTCTCTAACACACGGATCGCGCCGTCGCCTACACTTACTGCAACCCTGGGGAAATATTGTTTTATTAGGTTGTGGGACGGCAGTAAAGCCTGCTACATCAAATCTATTTCTAGCCTGTTTTGTCCCACTAAGTGTAAAGGTCTCCCCGTCACTTTTCCACACATTTCTGTTTTCTGCTATAGAATTTCTCCTATCACAGAAACCAAAAGGTTTACTTCTAAAGAAGTAAAGTAAGTCAAGTTACGTCTTTGGTTACTTTTCCTCTCCTGTGGAGTGTCCTGTCGTGGCATGATGTTGTATAGCTTAAAGCCTTCCTCAATAAATGGAGTATCCAACACAAAAAGATTTTTTCAATTTGATCAAACTCTTCAGCTTTATAGTATTAGTATAGATATAAATAAAATTGAAATTCATAATAATCAATTAATAGAATAAATCACACTTACTTCCCAGCATCATACGGACAAGATACAATGGAGTACACAGATCCTCCGGCACTGGCATGGACTCCCAGCACTCTCTTAGTCCTCACACAGTACCGTATAATATTGCGGTCCTGCCCAACCGACCACAGGGACCAATCGTCTGATGGTACCGTAGCCTCTGTCTGTACTCGGGGAGCATTCGTTTTGACACAGTACAACCCACGCTTGTGTTTGTGATGGAGTACCTGCCATTCTAATTTGTTTTGTCTGTGAAATAGATAGAGCATTTTGCTCATGAGGAATTAATGGATCACAAATAAGGTTAAAGTTATGGCTGGTGATTATAAACAAAAATAGCAACCCAAAAATATTTAATTTTAAATATGCGCACTTATAAAGGCTCCAGACAATTCTATGTCAAATAATAAAGATTGTATGTACTCTTCAGACAGATACCGGCCACGGCGGTGCACAAACACAGGTGCAGTCTCTCTTCGTTAACACTCAGTCTGATGGGACAGCAATCCAGGAGGGACGGGAGAGATCAGGCTCACAACCAACGGCTTTTCGAGGCACGGGGTTGTCACACCACTTCCAAACTCTGGGATGTTAATGAAAAATTTCTAATAGGAAAACCCAATAACTCTTTTTGCCCAACCTGGCAATCGAACCAAGGATTCCTCACTCAACAGTTGTGCTTGTCTTTCGTCTACATTTTAGATCTTGAATTTGATATTTGGGATTTAGTTACAAACAACATACCTGTCAATTTCTTGTGGGTTTATCTCCACTAGTTGGCTCCTACCATCACAAACAATAATGGAATTTGGTTTGTACCACAGTACTGAAGTCACAAAGGGAAGTTTTTGGCACTTTGGAGGAAGGCCTATGGTACATGTTGCTACAAGCTTACCAGTTTCGGACCATATTCGAATTCCACTGAAAATAAAAATAAATATTTAATTATTTATTCAGGATATCCATACATACATCATTAAAATTTTCATCATTATCATTAAAACAAAACCTACCCATATTTTCCACACGTAGCTAGGAGAAGCTTGTGACTAGATTTATCAATATTATCTATTTTAACACTTTGCACTGTACTTGCAGTCGCGTGAGCACTTTCGGACTTAGACTGACTACTTTGAGGCTGAGAGTGAGCACTTTCTACATCAGGTAGAGCACTTTCTTTGTCACGTTGAGCCCTTTCTAGTGACTGTACATCGGCACCAACTTCAACATGAGTTTTATCCAAAGCATCAACCAATGAGTCAATCGTAGGCTCCGTTTGATTTTTCCTTCTCAATATCTCATCTTTCAGTTTCAGACATTCAGCCAGATAGTCCGTAGGATCAGCTTTCTCTTTTTTCACTTTGACCAGTATATCTTCTGGTTCATACTTTTTGTGACCAAATTCATCAGGTTCATGGTCTTTGTAAATATCAAACATGTCGTCTTCCTGGACTATAGACTCGTCGAAACTGTCTTCTGGGAGATTTTTACCAATACCAGATTGATCTAAAGCGTTTGTTTCTTTTTCACCCTCACTCCGTATTGCTGCAAGCCTTTTATCAAGCATTGATTTGTGTTCTTTGACAGATTTCTTGACAGTCATTTCATATTGTGGACAAAAGCTTAAATTCATTACTATATCATCTGGGCCTCTAACTTTGTACAGAATTTTTCCTTTACCTGTAAACAGTTAATTTATTTATTTATTTAAACTTTATGCAACAAAAGTACAAAGGCGGACTTAATGCCTTAGGCATTCTCTACCAGTCAACCAAAGGTGGTGAAGAGATATCATGGTTAATGTTGTCACTTAGCCAAGTACTACTATATTATTTATAATGTACAGTCAACAAAAGACATAAGTAAACAGGTTACAGGGTTGTTAAATATAGTTGATGTTCTCTTAGAAACTGATAAAATATGTGTTTTAATTAATTTTCATTTTCATTGAATTAATTTTATGAGCACAGTGAACTATAAAATATAGGCTTACAACAAGAAGCACTAAAAAAGGCTACTGCGACACATAAACCCACAAGCACTACAGCTAAAACCAACTGCATAATAAAATCATTAAAAATAGCAATAAACAACATGAAATGACTATTGAATTAATTTTCAACATTTCAAAGATATCTTGAACTGTAACTGACAACACTGGCTACTTCTCTATTTAAATACATTAAAAAAAAATGCACATGCATGCATGTGGGTGTACATTGGTACACCTCTGCCTACCCTTTCGGGGAATACAGGTGTGATGGTGATGGTATATAAAAAAATGCAATACTTTACCATGCAGGTCCAATAGTAGAATGACACCCTGTTTGGTACCAACAGCAACTTGTAGTGATGTATGATGAGAGCAAGCCATACAGGTGGGTTTGACCCCCCTCAGGAAATAGGGGTATACCTTTGTTACATTAGAGGTTAAATCCCATTTTGCTACATTAATTGCCCCAACAGATACTGCCACATTTTCATTACTATAAGCAACACCAACAAGCTCCTGAAATTAAATTAATTATAATTTATTTTAGTGTTGTATCCACTTCAAGTTATCTTTGATACAAGAATGGCAATGATAAAATCATAAACACAATTCTTGTTCAAATTAGTTGTAAACAACATGTACTCATTCAATGTACTCATGCTATTGTCACACTTTAAGCCCGTTCTAACTGAGATAGGTCTTTATTTGTTCTCTAGCCACATCCAATCTTAATTACTCTACAACTTCATAGTGTACTTAAATTTTTAATTTAAAAAATAGTTGTTCTTGTTTTAGTTGAACGGCTACTCTAGGGCTTTAGCCTGGAGGTTTATCAAGCGCTACCTATATCCCACTGTTTTGCCGGTGCTAGGCAACATCTTTGATTAATGCTTCTCTCCCATATATGATGTAGCCTTTGAACTTGATAAAAAGTAAATAAAGCAAAAGTTTTTTTTTTCTAATGCAACAAATTGTCCCAGATGTCAGCTTGTTTATACAACTATAAACTTTTCAGCTTTATAATATTAAGAATATACTTTAGTAAAAACTTGATGTGTGGTCGTGTCAATAATTAAACATAAGTATGTACTTACTTCATTTGCAGTTTTATGAGCTTCATGGCAATGTGTCTCTTTGATAGCAACCCTATTCTTAACACTGCCTAGCGCATATTGTTTGACAGCACCATCTAAACTACCAGTGAGAAATAACTTTTTTTCTGACCATTTCGACCATTTCGGTGAAATGTCGACTGCAATGACCCTGAGTGAATAAAAACAATAAAATTTGCATCAATCAAATAATCATGTTTTTCTGTAAGTAGTTAGCCTGCAACGTAATAAAACAACATGTACTTACTTCTCGGAATTGCCACAGAAAAACACGTGTGCCTGATACTTTTCCTTTGTCGCTAAAATACCAGCATCTGGTTCAAGGGGCTCCAAAACAGAAATAGTTTTATTTGGCCCTCCGTAAATAAGCCAGCTATCAGGAGTAACAGCCATAATAGAAGGAAGAAACCAATTAGGTGACGGCAACAGTATTGTTTCGTCCATGGTTACAATGAATTAAAAGTAACGTTTCGGCAATATTAACACAGCTCTCCACCCGGCAGATCACAATTTTTTCCACCCGCGCTGGTGGTTATAGCTTTTGAAGTTTTGATTTTAAAGGCATAGACTATACCAATCATAGACTAAGAATGGTTTATTCTACGCCGTGCGCCGTGTTTGTCAACCTCAACTGTAGTGAAGCTCCTCAGTTTTATTATTGAAATAACTTTTAATCATGTTTCCGTTGATTCTCCACTGGCATTAGTGGACATAAAATGGATAGATATAGACCACGGCTATAGTAATACGACTGTCGGAGAAAACTGTCAGTAACAGTCATTATTTACGTTTTAGATCCGACAACGGTTTGAAACCGCGGATCTCACAGAACATATCACACACACAATCTCTTTTTTGTGACAGTTATATTGTGTCTTTGATCCTTCCCTTTGCAAGAAACGGGGATACTCATATCTGTTAATTTAAATACCGTTTAGCTTTTCGCCCCCATTTAAACTGGGCCAAAAAGACTAATGTTCCATTCTTATATTAAAACAGCGTTACTGCTGTCATAATATTTATTTTGTGTGTGTTGTGTTTGCTGTCAGCTTATCTGTCAGATTTTTGTAGAAATTTCTAATTTCTAGCAAGGAACTTCAGGGCTGCTACGGCTAAAGTTACTGCAGTTTACTAAACTGCCTTCTTATAAATAAAGTTTGTTCTAATAGCTGAAATTAACATTGTTCATTAGATAGCTAAATACAGATCCAAATCATGGCCCATTACAAGGGGGCAGCTTCAGAGGCTGGCAGAGCCATGCACCTCATGAAAAAACGAGAAAAAGCTCAACAAGAAATAGAACTACGGAAAAAGAAAATAGAAGAAGATTTAAAGATGGTAAACATTGAGAATAAGTTTGCTACACACTACGATGCAGTAGAGCAACAACTAAAGAGTTCCACAATTGGTCTGGTGACCCTTGATGAGATGAAGGCGAAACAAGAACACATAGTCAGGGAGAGAGAGAAAAAGTTGGCTCAGAAAAAGGCTGAAAAAGAAAAGGAAAGGCAGAAGGAGATTGAAGCTAAACAAGCACAGAAAAACAAACAGAAAAGACAGGTAACTTTTATGTAATTGTTAGGATTCTGTATCTAAATGGAACCTTCAGAAGATTACTTTTTGTCCTGTCCATCTGTCACAAAGCCTTTTTTTCCTCCCAAATCCTTGGGTTAATACGGTTCAAACTTAATGGTGGCTTGGATTTTAGCTGCAAGTGTAGTTTCGCACAGGTTTATTGAAGTCCATAATAATTTAGGCACCATTTAATTACTTCTATAGCATAAATACATATCTAGAAATCATTAAATGGAGCCAAATTGTAATTAACTCAATGAAACCGGTACGAACCTGCACTCGCAGCTAACTTCCAAGTCGCCATTAACTTTGTAACATACTACATTTAGGGATTACACCAATGGCAGTGACAGAGTTATACTTGCAGTAAAAGAAAGGAAAACAAAAACTAATTACAGTAGACTAGATGCCTTAAACAGACCTAAAAAGCACAACAAACAGTCAGTAGGTCGCCTTCAGAGCGAAGTTAAAAACAATTTCCTTTTTCAGATTCAAGCATTGTCTTTTGACATGAATGATGAAGAAGATGAAGATCAAGAAGATAAATCGTCAGAAGAAGAAGAAGCGGCAGCCGAGGAATCATCAGCAGATGAGAAACCACCTATTGATGATAAGAGCTGGAGAGACCAAGAAGAACCGGTATGTAGTAGGTCTAATAATTGACTATCCAATAGCACATTAACAGCCTTACTTATAAAGTCGTCTGAAATATTTGAGAAACAGCTAAACATTGCTTGGCGACTGAACAGGAAAAAAAGCACCTATAAACTTTATTCAGCGTTGAGAAGTTTTAAACAGCGGCGACCCTATGTTTTAGTCTAGCCCTTTTAACGCCCAGCACCCGCCTCCCGAGTCGAACGATAATTCGTTCGTGTGCCCACAACTCAAAAAACAAGCGTTATTTTGAGAGCCGTGAGTCGCAGAATTTCTGTGAATGTCATACAAAACTCTTTTGTTCACATGGCAACGCAAAATAAATTGTCAGTTTCAGTAGAAGACTCACAAAATTACGCTCGTTTGGCCTCACTCTTAGATGTACAACTTCATTCTTTCATAATATTTCAGCTATTCAAGAAAATAAAAAAGAACCCAGATGTGGATACATCATTCTTGCCGGACAGAGAACGAGAAGAGGCAGATCTTAAATTACGAGAGGAACTGCGGCTAGAATGGGTGATGACCCAAGCGAGCCTCAAAGACGAACCTATCGCTGTTACATTCAGTTACTGGGATGGTTCGGGGCATAGAAGAAATGTTACGTTGAAAAAAGGTGAGGATTATTATTATTTTCTTTTTACCCGACTGCTACAATTTATCTTGTTTTAAGGCTTGTTCATGAATACTCTGAACAGCAGTCGGGTTTTTTAGTTTTTAAATTACCGTTTTTTTTTTAATACGTTGCCCCAGATTAGGAACTTCGGCTGTATGGTGGGTGCATTTACAAACATATAGCATACACAAACAGCCAGAGCCAGAAAAACTATCCGCAGGTCATACTAATATTTCCACCGTGTGGAAATCGAACCCGCGACACGCAGCGCAACAGTCAATCGCTTAGCCACTGCGCCAACCAGCTACAGTGCGCACAGCCATCAGCATGAATTTTTTTTTCACACCAATAATAAAAGTCAATTCACAACAAAAATATTTGCTCAATGTTATAATTTGATTGACAGTATTTGTAGATAGATGTTTAAGTGTATGAAAGAATGAGTAAATAGACAGTAATCTATCCCTTTATTATTGTTTTCAGGCAATTCCATATACCAATTCCTTCAAAGATGTCTAGACACATTGCGGCCAGAATTCAGTGAACTAAAAACAGTATCAGCCGACCAGCTTATGTACGTGAAAGAAGATCTCATACTGCCTCATCATTACACATTCTATGATTTTATAGTTACCAAGGTAAGTTACAAAGAGGCAAACACAAGATCTTAAAATCAAAGTCAAAACATTTATTTCAATTAAACCTCTTACAGACACTTTTGCGTTGTCAAAGAGTCAGTTACTCGGAAGCTTAAAGCTAGTTGCTTGTACTTTGATGCTTCACTTTGATCTGCACAAAACTAAAGAGAAGCATTGAAGACATTGAAATATACACTTTATTATGAGCAACTTAAAGTGTAGAATTCATGTAAAGAGAACTTACTTCTTGCTCATATTTCGTTCTTTCATTCTCGCTGAGTTTTATACATTATTTTACATTCCAGGCCAGGGGCAAAAGTGGGCCACTATTCCAGTTTGATGCTTCTGACGACGTCAGACTCGTGAACGATGCCACGCAAGAAAAACAAGACTCTCATGCAGGCAAAGTATTGTTAAGGTAAGAATTTTTTTTTAAAAGGTTGATTAAGTTTGACTACTAATGCTACGTCAAGTCTAGTTCCTTGTAGAGTTGATTCTGCATCGTCTTTTATTAAAAGTAATTTTTCTAGTTTTCATAAAGGACAAAACAATTTTTTTTATTATTCTGGCAATTCTACTCACAAAATACGTCACTGTGTTTAATTTTCTTACGTTTTTGCGATTTGCAACTCAAATTCGAATGCAAATTAAATTTCGCGCGTTCCTCTTCATTATAAAAATCTCTTACATATTTATTTTCAGATCCTGGTATGAAAGAAACAAACATATCTTCCCAGCTTCCAGATGGGAACCTTATGATCCAACAAAGACTTATTCCAAATACACAATCAAGGGAAAATGAAGTGGGAGCTACATATAAATGATAAATAATTTATTAAGCAATCTTTTAGACAATATTGTAAATGCAATAATACCAACGAATGTAATAATATACGTGTATTTGTAGTAAAGTGACTCTTTATTATGCTTTGTTTTATAATAATACCAGCCCTTTATTGTCTTACTGCAGGGTAAAGGCTTCTTCTCATACAGAGAAGCCAATAGCATTGATTAGGTACCACACTTGCTCAAGGGAAATTGGCTATTAATTACAAGCCCAGGTTTCCTCGCGATGTTTTCCTTCACCAATTATTTTGATGTCCAAGATAAACTTACTTAGAAAGCATATTATGAATCGAAAATAATTTTATAATAATACAAAAATACAGATTCATTACTACTGTCGCACATACTGACCAAAATGACACCAACTCGATAAATAAGTATGCAAATATAGGCTTAGTGTATGTGGCGTACAGCTCAATTTCTGATTGATTGATTTTGCCGCACGTCAGTGATACAAAGACACATCGTCTATTACCTGTTAGTTTTCGAAATGTTACTGTATGTAACTGGATATAAGGCATTTATTTCAATGCTTTACTTACAAGCCTTGGATTTAAAGTCCATATCCAAGCAAAACATCTTATTAACCTTATGATAAGAAGGATCGTCATGCCTGCACGCCTTTTCAACGGAGCATATCAAAAGGTAAACAGGTAAAAGGATCAGAAAAAAAAAACAAAATAGCAATGTACATGACTGTATTTCTAAGACTTTACTCCTAACACCAAAATATAATTATACAACTGTATTATAACAAATTATCTAAGAACAACTAACAATTTTTTCCATTTGTTGCCATCTTTGGCTTTCCAGTTTCGCTAAAAACTGTCTTTTCGTATCACTAACACTTGTCGGCTCTTTGGGCGGTGGGGCATTTCTTTGGAAATGTATTATGGCGGCCAAAAGATTCCAAATGGAGAACTCTGGCCATAATACATCTGAGAAATATAACACAGTGTTGGAAACCTGCAAAAAAAAAAAGAAATAAAGGTTACATTTTTAAATGGGCAATGGGCGTGAAGGGCATAATTAACGACCGAAACGAATAATGTATCTCAATCTTAATCTTGATCCTCTTTAATAGTTTTGTTTGCCCTAAGTCACAGGTGGCAAACTCAGAAATTGTTTGTTTCAGGATTGATATACATTTTTTATTTAGCTAATAGTCGGCCTGGCATAGAGAACTGCAACCAGTTCTAGTGAGAAAAAAGTATTTAAATTGCCCGTCACCACAGTTAATAGTGACTACTATTTTTTGAGGATCATCAAATTAATTATGCCACTATGAGCAGAGCAAAAAGGAGTATCTCTTACTAACTTAAACCCATCTATGTTCCTACTAATGCCCTTTGCGTTCCAGGTCAATAATACGCAACCCTGGGCTATACTATCTCTTGGGTTTCTTACCTGCCATAGCATAAAGTCGGACAGTCTCACTTCTCCTGACGTCCTTACAAGGAGTTCAGCTTCCCCAAGTTCTAATGTCATTGATACAAGCTCATCATCAATGTCTTGTGGTTGTATCTCATTGTTTTTCACTCCGTCTACTATGTGAGATGCTGCTCGGCTGATTTCATCTCGTCCTGGAAACATAAGATATAGAATAATAAACATAACATAATTTTGCTTGCAATAGGACTGTTTCCTGTAATATAGGTGCATTTAAAACACAAACTCATGTACACAAATAGCTAGACCCAGAAAACTATATGTAGGCCATACAAATATTTGTTCCGTGCGGGCCAATCCGATGATTGGCGACACGCAGAGCAACAGTCAAAACGCTTCTGCGCCAAAAATTCCGAAAAAAAAAAACAAAATACATCAATACTAAATTTATTTCAATTCCATAAATCTTTTATTTTTTTATATTTAAATAAATAGTAGTTACTTTTTTGTTATTATGATTTCTGTACGCACCTGTATACGCATAAGCAATGTTGAGTCTCAGCTTGTTGTTATGCCTAGTTTCCAGCATCGCTTTAGAGACTAGTTCCCTTAAATCTGTTGGTAAAAGGGACAGTCTACCAGCGATATGGATTCTTACACCCCATTCGTTGATTTGATCACTATTGAGAAAACAAAAGCATCATAAAGATTGATCAATCTATCTTGTTCTTAAGTAAATGCTGTTTTTATTTGGTAACTGCCTTTCTGTTCTAAATCAATACCAATTACAGAAATGTACTTTGAATAATTTAATTACAGTAGAACCTCGATTATCCGAACATTTCATTATATGAAAACTTGATTAATGAATTTATAGTTTGCTCCTTCCCAAACTGCTGTGAGACTCGAATTTTTACGTGTTTTCTATTTCTACATTAATAATGTATGTTACATTTTAATAGACTTTGACTTTTTTATTGACGGGCCTGTCGGTCTAGTGGTTAGTGACCCTGACTGCTAAGCCGGAGGTCATGGGTTCGATTCCCACCCAGGACAAACTTTGTGTGATGAGCATGATTGTTTGTTCTGTGTCTGGGTGTGATTTATCTATAATATGTATGTATTTATAAATTATATAAGTATGTATATCAGTTGTCTGGTTACCATAACACAAGCTCTGCTTAGCTTGGGATCAGATAGCCATGTGTGAGTTTGTCCCAAGATATTTATTTATTTATTTACTTTACTGTTTTAACATCAAAAGGTGATATTTTTGTTTGATTTTGCCCCAAAAAGCCCACATTTTGATTATCCGAACTTTTGATTATCCTAACTAGTCTCGGTCCCAATTAGTTTGGATATTGAGGTTATACTGTATTAACATTAGGAGCAATTAAAGAGTAAGCAAATTAAAGTTACACAATAAAATAATATGTATTTACATACATTTCCTCTAGCAATCTTTGAAACTTGTCTCTGGCCAAATCCATAAGTCCATCAACTTCCTCCTTGCTTCGTTTAAAGTTTTCTATACTGAACGCATACACTGTTACTTCTGGTATTGCTAGATCTAAACACCACTAAAAAAAGAAAATACTAAAATTAGATTATCGCGATTTCTATTGTTAAGCATAACATACCATCACTCATGTACTCCCTGAAAGCTCAGGCAGAGGAGTACCAATGTAAAACCACCGGAGGTTGGTATGTTTAGGTCCCATGTAATAGTAAGCAAGCCCGGGGAGACTATTGTCATTAATATATTTTTGCTAATACAATATAGTTATTCTTTATTAACACAACATAATGCCTTTAAGAACCATATTATCCAGCAAAATGATTGCATTGTCCGTAGACAATGCAATCATTTTGCTGCAATCAATGGAGTAAAATAAAATACTCAATATTTATTTACCTTTAAAGTTTCGGATAACTTGTCGAAGCCTTTATAATGACCAGCACTATTATCCACACTATTTTTCTTAGCGTAACGACGATTTCCATCCATAATAAACGCTATATGCTGCGGAACACGACCGGTCTTCACGATTTTAATACAAAATTGTTGAAAGAAAGAAACACAGTTCTCATTGACCCAAGACATGGTTATACTTTAGTGATATTTAGGTTTTAACTACGTTTATGGAATTTGTTTACCAAATAAGGTAATAAAATTAAGAAGGATGTAATTGGAATGAAACTAAATCCAATCTAAAACCAGTAACACCACGTCAGTACTGCACGTTGACATTACGTGTCTGGTACTCAGAATAATGTGCTATTGTTGTTTATACAATATACAAGGTAAGTATTAACTTAAAGGGATTAATTTACATTTAAATATTGTTCATTTGAATTTATAATTAATTTAATAGAGGATATTGGTATGTCAACATTTCAACCTTAATTTCAACATTGAATGAAGTTTTGAACACTGTCAACAAACTGTCAAAGTCAAGATCATCACGAGTGTGACGTCAAGCAAAATTGATAGAAATGCAGTGCTACCAACTACTACATTCAACAGAGTGAAAAATTGGTGAAAAACTTCGGAAATGAACTTGACAGTTGGAGGTTACCTACCGCACTATATAAAAAAAAAGAGATGAGAGAGATGGTGTACCATTCAGTACAATGAATTGAATGAACTTGTTGTAAGCAAACTTTTGGTTTAAAATTTAATAAGTCGTCTTAAAACATATGAAAAACGCTAAAAAAAAACTTAGAATTTGGTGTCTCAGTAGTAAGGTTATTTTCTAGCGGAAATAAAATGAAAAGTATAGAAAAAATGAAATAATATTATTATTATTTGTTTATATTAGAAAACAATAAAAACAGAAAATTACTTTTATTAACAATTAATTATTATTCTTTTATCCCACATTTTGCATACGATTTTTATCATTCGTTTTTTACAAAATCGTTCACTACACTACTAGTCTTACTGCCACACTCAGAGACGTTTTAACGGTTACTTAAGTCGCTCCTTAGTAAAGATTTCTCTTGGAAATCTTTACTTAGGTAGCGACTTAAGTATGGTAACATTATTTTTCATTGCACTGTCAAGTTACAAAGTCAAATCCAAATAAATTGAATGTGGCAAGTGCAATAAATACATCTAGCAACATTTTACCTAGAAAAGAAAATAGACAGACAGCTTGTTTCGTGTTTGTGGTTTAAAAAATCCAAATCGCCGAAATCGGAATCACACATCATAGGTTACTTTGTTGGAATATTTGGAAAATTACGCAAATAAAGCCAAATAAACTATTATGAGTAATATATTTAAGCTTAAACTTAGTGCTTTGGGCCATCCTAATCCGGGAGATTTCAACTGTGAAGGTAAATAAAAGCTAGTCTTGTTTCTATGTCGTGCGCGTCCTACGCTTCCATCTAACATTCTATCTTTACAGATGAAAATCAGTACAGGAGTGCAATTCTGTGGCTAGAGGATCAAAAGATCAGGCATTATAAAATAGAGGAGCGAGATGGTCTAAGAAATGTAGACAAGGACAGTTGGAAGGAAGCTTTTAACACATACCAACGAGATTTGTTTAGCCCTGTTGCCGACGGCACTCCTAATGAACAATTGAATTGGATACTATCATATGCTGTGAGATTAGAGTATGCAGATAATGGTATGCTTACAATTTTGTTGGGTTTTTACTGCTTACATTTTTTTTCCCTCAAACATGCCTATTAACTAATATTGTCATAAAATGCATGATCTAACGCACTGGTTGTGTTATACCGTAGGAACAGCAGTGCCAACGTATTTTGGCGGTCCTGAAATGAGCTGATTAGCTGCACAGTACATAATTTTGTTCCTAAAAGTTCTACTGCACAGCCAAACAGCTAACTTTAGAACCGCCAATATACGTCTACCATACTGTATTTATTTGGAAACTTGGTTTGCTTTATACTTGCAAATTATTCCACCATTTGTATAATGTATTTGTTTATTTATAAATAACTGGATCAAAAGCACACATTCTAGTGTTTAAAAAAAAATACCAAATCAACACTACCAAACCTTGTGACATTACAATACAACATTATTATTTCACAATAACTAATGTAAAGCTGTGTAAACAACAAGCCATTAAAAACAACACCAGATTGCAGCCATTTCAACAACATGACAACTACCATTATATTTCTAATGCCATTAATAAATAGAGTTCTCTTCTCTTCAAATCATTAATGTCTAATCTTATTTTAATTGATGACTCATCTCTTGCACAATATTTCTGATTTCAGCTGTTAAGTATAAGGATGCAAAAGTGGAAACACCGAAGCAGGCTGCACCCAACGTTGTGTCGACCAATCCCCTGGATAACCTAGATTGTAAGTATCAAATGAACTACTTTAGAATTGGATAATGTGTCACTTCATTTGACCTGACAAAATGAAGTTCCTCCAATAAGTAGAGGAGTAGAAGTAAAGTCACTCTTTTGCTAACTCAATTGACTATTTGTTGATTTCAAAGCAACTAAAAATTAAATTTTACAGTTAACTGAAAATTAATCAGGTTTTCAGGGCAAAATAAAGTGTTTGACGGTGTGTAATACCCAATCATTGAAATGCACAATGGATCAATCAAGAGGTTAACAATACTGTCTTTTGTTTTTCAGTTTCAAGTCCAGCATTCAAGGAAGGTGTAGAAAGAGTGTCCACATTAGCTGGTATTGGTCCTCATCCAGACCCCAAGTTCAGGTTGTCAGCCCTAGCCAAAATACTCAAAACATCTCCCCACCCTGAACCCCCAGCAACTGACGTGAATCTAATCCAGCAACCATCTGATGTCCTGAAGCTGCTATTTGTTCAGGACCTTCGAGATCTGCAGACCAAGATCAACGAGTCCTTAGTTGCGGTCCAAACTGTTACTGCTGATCCCAGAACTGACACTACCCTCGGAAGGGTTGGTAGATAATTGGTTTAGATCATCAAATATGCGGGCATCTCGTGAACATAATAATCTAGTCAAATAAATTGACTACCAGTTGCAACTAATTTATATTTTTTTCTTGTAACTACTTTATTGAAGATGCCCAGGTAATGTTGTACTAATATACTGTACAGCACTGCATTTACTTTCTGTAAATTAAGTTTTAATGTGAATTTGACAAGATCTTTTCAGAGAAATAGATAGACACATTTTGAAACTTGGAATACAAAAGCGAAAGTACTTATTTATTTTCTAAATCCAGTGCTGTGAGAAGTGTAAAGGCTACCCCCCAAGTGAACTGATTTGTAAACTATTTATATTGATAAATAAAACAATAACTTTAATATCTTAGTTTTAATTCTGTCATTAAAATAACAATTTGTTTAGGTACTCCTAAGTGTACATTTTTGGTACATCAAACAACAGCAAGGCCACTAGCTACTAAGACAAACAAAAATGCACATATTCATAAAAATCTTGAACCTAAAAATGCACAACACTTGCATATATTGACTGAGCTACAGATCAGTTTACAACAAATATTATAACTATGAAGATTCAATGCATTCCACCTCCTTTCTCAAGCATTTGTGCGAACCTATTAGTTATGAGAAGGGAAACATCAATAAATCTCTCTACACAGTTAGTAATGCAGGTTTCTGTGCGAGAGTCCAGTTTTGCTCCAGGTTTGTCCACACACTTGTCCCAGCAAAAGTCGTTGAATTCATGAATCTGAAATTAGTTTACCAACTTTAATAGTCTTCAGGTTGCTGCTCATCTTATGCATTTTTGACATCAAATACATAGATCAATCACGAAACGAATTTTACGAAAACGTGTAGGGAGGAACCGCTCAATCTTTAATGTTTTTAAAGAATCAAAATGAAAGCTATAATCATATAAGTTATTGCAAGAGGACAGAATATGATGCAATGGTACAAACTGTATTTACCTGTGCATGGAACTGGGCTTTTTGTTTTTCCGCAAGGAGAAAGTCCTGCAATTCAGAATCCGCTGCCTTAGGACTTGGATAGTCAGATGTCAAGTCAGTCATTGTAGATTTTAAATTTTCGGACTATTTTTCCAAGTAAAATTATCTTCAGCTTGAACCTTGGTTCGAGACAGTTTGAGGTTATGAATCTTGCGTTTCGTTTCGACTATGACATGACAACTTGACAAATTAAACAAAATGGTTTAGTCGAAAAACTAAACGTACGATTTTTTTTTATTGACTTCGTAGATACAAGGGCTTTTGAGAAGTTGTAGGACCAAACAGGTTTTTTATGTATAATATCAGGCTGGTGTGCACATTCCACCTATCAGGGCGTATTTCAGGATAGGATGCCATCCGTAGCTTCGGCATAGACTTAAAAAAGTCAATTGTTAACTCGTGAAAACAGGGTCCAAATAAAACGAATTGATTGAATCTGTTATAATATACCCTATTATTATAAAATATTTTTGTACCTCAACAATAATTCACAAGGAATGTTTTCCAATAAAATTAAGTAGCTTATCGTTGAGCGCTTTACGAACATTATCAGCAAACACATATTGGCACGCGTTAAGGGCTAATCTTGCAGTTTGTGATGAAGTTAGAGAAAATGTGTTGGCACAAATTTGGTATTCTCGTGATAGTGATGTTGCAAAGACGCCTTTATCGTCCGTCTGTGGAAAATAAAAATATTAAGAATTTATCATTCACAAGTAGGGTTGCCATATGTCAGGAATTTTCCGGACATGTCCGGAAATTTAGTGCTTTGTCCGGAATGCGGGGGGAATCCTAAGCCGTCAGGAATTTCTACAATTTAAGTAAAAACCACAATTCCATAAATCTCACATCCCTACCGCGCATCAGAGGAGAGGCGTTTCCTCCACAATGAGCAATATTCATTTTTTTTTTGAAAATCCGGAAATTTCATCCAATGTCCGGAATTTTCTCCGGAATTTCGACTTTTCAATCTGGGAACCCTATTCACAAGCAACTCGAGTTTAGAACATAAGGGGGGCGCCACCTAGGTCACTTTAGATAGGTAGACGAGATTTGTTTGTGCGATAAACTGGGACGCATTCCAGAACTTAAGCATTTGGGTTATTATAAGACTCATTTATAACAATTCATGCTAGCACTTTACAGCGTGGGAACACTTGGATGTGGAATATTTTTTAGCACTAGTATTTTCTTTGATACTTCAACAATTTTTAGATATTTACTTACACATATAATAACGGGTACTTCTGCGTCATAAAGTAGTTTGAAGTGGTGAGAATCATAATCTGGTGTTGACTTGGTATTGACATTACTTGTAAGGCACACCTCTGAAAAAATGCGTAAAAATATTATATAACAAAACTCAAAAACTCTAAGAAGTTATTTGATGTAACCTTTTTAACTGTCAGGGATTTTTAGTAAGTCAGGACCGTGCCAATACTTGCTGTTTAGAACAGACAAGTAAAAAATTGATATAAACTGAACACCAGAAACTCAGAGCGACAAATTAAATAAAAACAATTATAAACAGCTAAAGAAAGAAATAATCCCAAATAGAGGGTAGATAGGCAATGACCAGTGTCTCAACTGACAGTGCCTGGTTCACGAACATGACGCATGGATCAGCATCAACATGTGCATTATGTTTAAGATTAATTCTCATTCAATTAAATTGTATACTAAATAGGCAAACTATGACATCCTACTACTATTATAAAGGCGAAAGTTTGTATGTATGGATGTATGGATGTTTGTTACTCTTTCACGCTTAAACGGCTGAATGGATCTGGATGAAATTTGGCACAAAGATAGATTATAGTCTGGAATAACACATAGGCTACTTTTTATCCCGGGAAAATGTACGGTACCCGTAGGATAACACATCAACTGTGACGCGGACGAAGTCGCGGGCAGAAGCTAGTAAATATATAAAAATCCACTCACCGACAGGTATTTTCAGTTCGCAGAGAGTTGACCATGTTTCTTCAGTTCCACCAAATTTGGGATGAATGCAAGTGCCATGTCCAAGCCTATCTGGTTTGAATTTTAACATTTCCATTATTTCTTCTGGGTTGCAAACTTCTCCACAATGTAGTGATACCTGGAAAAAAAAATATGTAAATGATCAAAAATATAAATTTTTAAAACACCATACCATCATCACGCCTATACTCCCCGAAGGCTTAGGCAGAGGTGTACCAATATACACCCGCAGTTCGCCGGTAAGTTTAGGTGCCATGTTAGGGGCGAGCCTATTGCCATTAACCTGGCTCAAATCCTAACTCCGAGCTGCTACTGAGAATTTCATAAAAAAATCCCAATAACAGTTTACTCGACCTGGGTATCGAACCCAAGACCTATAGCGTAGCAGTCGCGCTTAGGACAACTAGGCAAACGAGGCAGTTAAAAAAAACTTATTCTATTTAAAAAAATACTGTGCTTACTTTCAGACCTGCTTCTTTTGCCTTCAGCAGTGCCGGTTCAAAAGACTTAAACCTTCCTGCCGTAGGGTCACCACTTAATTCAATACCCACTACCACATCTGGGAACTTTTTGTAGCAGTCTATGGCCAGTTTAGCTATTTCTTCGCCCTCCTTGACTGACGAATTTCTATTAATAGAAACTATTAAACGGGATATCATTGTGAGATGAAGAGAAGATTTTCTGCAAACAAAATCAGTCCATATTTGAATAACAATAGCGAAAAGATGATTTAATTTCTTGTTATTTAAAATGAACACTGAATAATTTACGATTAATTTGTTATGCTATTTTATTTATTTAGACAGTAACACAAAACTTATAAATTATACTTAAATAATTATGTACATTAAATAACAAAAGGAAGCTCATCGAATCATAAGGCATCAAAAAACTAGTCCGCATTGCTATCAACAAAAAGTTGATTTTACTTACTGTATAGCCTGAACAATGGTTTCAATATACTGCAATTTATTCATGTATGGTGTGGTCCGAGGTGTACTTCTGAGTTCTAGGTAACAGCAGCCATCATCTTGAAACTCTTGAAGAGTCAGACTGGTGGCCTGGGCCAATGCTTGAGGAGTACTTGTCAGGGAATGTGCAATACGGAACACTTGGAAACAACTGTAAATTAATGTGAAAACGCATTAGCTACTCACATGTATAATCTAACTATACAAAAAAAATAATTGAAATGTCTGCTTATGAAGGCAAAATAACAACTACTAAACGCATGTAAAAATGTACTAATACCAAAAATTTTGAAGAAAAATATGGCTGGACCGATTTTGACAGGACTATTACTGATAGATAGCAGATGTTATCAGGAGTAACTTAGGGTACTTTTGTTTACAAAATAATTAGAGCTGAGTACTAAAAAAATTAATAACCAAATTCACGCAGATGAAATCATAGGCAAGTTAGAAAACAATATGCACCCATTTTGTCAGAAAACCACTTTACTTCCTTAATAGTTATAAAACTAAGAATAATAAACATGTCCAAATCAGCATGAAGTTATTTATTTAAATTAAGTACCTACATCTTCATGTCCAATGTAAATAGTTGACTCATACTGTATATTTAGATCTGACACAATCAACTCCTAGTACAATATGATAAAGACTGAATTTAAATATATGGCTGACTGACCACCAAATGCAACTAAACTGCACATTGAAAAAAGTACCATAATAACTCTTCTTGATTTTTTTAAAAAATCAGCTTGCATATGGTTTTGCTCGCAAAACTCAGAAATTGTGTAGTGGAAAGATGGATTGTAAATTTTTTATCAGAAGAATGTTTTTATTGTAAAGTTCCAAAGGAAACAGCCACAGTGAGAGAGATTGCTGGCTTTATCTAGTCCTATTTTTTATGGGTTCCGTACCCAAAGGGTAAAAAATGAACATATTACTAAAGCTTCGCTGTCCGTCCTTCCGTCTGTCTGTCTGTACGTCTGTCACCAGGCAGTTTCATGAACCGTGGTAGTTAGATAGTTAAATTTATCAAAAATGACTTATTTCTGTCGCCTCTATAACAATAAATACTAAAAAACAAAATAAAATAAATTTGTAAACATGTTTTTTTGCTTGTTTATGCTTGATAATGATAACAGCAACAGATAGATGCTTGAAATATTCAGAGAATAAATGGTTGAGTATATATTCACTATATATAATAATAATTTTATTTGTTATTATCATAGTGCAGACTAAGATTTAATAATTTAAATAACACTTACTCCGACAGATTTCTAGAATCTCCGGCGCCAATTTGGAATTCATCAAAGAAAGCATTTGTTTTGTCTTCAAAACCAGAATCAGCAAGATATCTTTTTAGTTCTAATATCGTAGCTGGGCTCAAAGAACCGTTCAAATGAGCATGCAACTCCTAAAATGCAAAATTATAACAGTTATACAAAATAATCGTTGAGCAATACAGATTTAAATGGATTTTATACGATTAATACTTTCAAAAACTATGGGACATACTTACAACTTTTGGCAAGTCCTTAAAGAAAGTTTCGGAGTTCATTATTAGGTTCTATATGACGAAAAATACCTTCAAAAACTTTCCGAACAACAAAAGATTTCTTCAAAACAAGGAAACTGACGTCTGACATGAATTGAAGTGAAGTGCATGAGTAAAGAAATAAAGATCATAGTTATCTTTGGAAATGAAACAATTATCCAATCAGGAGTTAGTACCTTATCTATACAGTGTGCTATTGGTTGAAGGTTTTATTTGTTTATGTCACCTTTGACCAATTAAAATACATGAAGTAAAAAAAATATAATTATGATCTATGCGCAACAGTGATCGGTCATTCAAATCATTATTTTAAATAAATTAGAACTGTCAGTTGCAATTTGACAAATAGTCAATGTCAACTGATAACAGTTTTAGTGTTTTGTGTTATCGCATTTTTTGTTTTTTTGATTTAAAACGCTGTACGCTGTTTTGGTAAATGCCGATGGTTACTATTGAACTGGATGATAACTATTAACATGTCTATATTATTAATTATCCTATTATTTTCGGGTTTTAACTATTATTTAGTTGAGGGCGAACCGGATATTCCTATAGTAATAACAACCTGGAGGTTCACAGATGCTACAGCAAAAGGTAAATAAACTTTGGTACCTATGCATGTTTTGATTTAAAATTATTATAAATCTTAATTGTGAATTGACTAACTTGTACTAAATTATCAACGTTGTTTAGAACTTATTCATGCAGTTATCTGAAGATTTTTTTTATTTATTTTGGTCTAGCTTTACACTATATGATTTCCTCTACTGTACCTAACTACCTACCTAAAAATGATGTTGGTAGCATATACATACATATAACATCACGCCTGTATTTTCCGCCGGTATATGTAGGTCCCATGTAATATGGGGCGAGCCTATTGCCATTAACCGGACACAAATCCAAACTCCGAGCTGCTACTGAGAATTACATAGAAAAAACCCAATAACACTTTTTGCTCGACCTGGGAATCGAACCCAGGACCTCTAGCATAGCAGTCGTTGGTAGCATGTTGGTAGGTATTGAATTACGAGTTTTAAATAAGAGGTTCAGAGAGTTTTAGTCCAGTTCTTCCTGTCAAACATTCTTTTAAAATTTTTACTTATTTGTGGTTTGCACAGTAGGTACATCTAAGACATATTAATATTATTCAATTTGTTTCAGCTTGGGAGGGCCTTAACAAAGGCTGTAAAGCAATAGATGCTGTAGAACAGGGTGTTTCAGTATGTGAAGAGCTGCAATGTGATGGAACTGTAGGATACGGAGGAAGCCCTGATGAGCACTGTGAAACAACTCTGGACGCTCTCATAATGGATGGGTAATATATTTTCCAAATTGCTGTAAAGTAAACTTACAGATATATCAACATTTAAAAATGTAATAAACAAGTTAGCCATATGACTACACAAAACATACATATTTTAAATAGTAAAGTATGCAATTAATGTTTCATAAATATTGGTCATAAAAAATAAAATTCAAATAATTCATAATTTAATTTTTGTGTTGGTATTTATTAAACATAAGAAACAATCAAGCTAATGTAATAGTTTTGCTTTTATGCAGCATTTTTCTGTTACAGTAACTAATTAGTTTTACTTATTTTTCTTCAGGAAAACTATGAATGTGGGTGCGGTAGGAGCCCTCCGCAGGATTAAAAGCGCAATATCAGTCGCGCGCCATGTTCTAGACCATACTACACATTCATTCCTCGCTGGTGAACAGGCAACACAGTTTGCTGTCCAGATGGGTTTCCGTGAAGAGTCGCTTTCTACTACTAAATCTAAACAACTTTGGTCAAAGTGGCACAATGAGAACCACTGCCAACCTAACTTTTGGACGGTAAAGTATTAAAAACTTTATGGTTGTATGGTTGTAAAATTTGTAGCTACTAATATTGTGCTAAGCTGAAGAATTTTTCTGTTTGTTTGTTAAAACGCGCTAATCTCTGGAACTACCAGACGGATTGGTAAAGTTCTTTTTGTTGTTGATAGTCAGATTCAGATGGATTAATAATTATAAGCTTAAATCTCTCTACGACTCACGAGAGCGTAGCAGTGACCGAAGGCGTATCTTGAAGTGGCTGTAAAAAACCAAGCGATGCCGCGGACAGAAGCTAGTAAATTTTCAGTAAAACTATGACCTTCTTTCATCATTTCATTGATTTTCAAGTACCTTTATCTACTTGTTATGTGTATCTACTTGTTTAGATAAACATAACAACTTTACTTATCTAATCTCAGGGTGTCAAGCCAGATCCTGGCTATTACTGTGGTCCTTATCATCTGAAGAAAATTAAAGAAAAATGTCCTAAAGATAAACCTCCTAAAGATAAATGTCTTAAACCTAAACTACACGCAGACCACAAACACACAGTACAGATGGTGGACCAATATAATCATGATACGATTGGAATGATCGCTGTGGATAGCCACGGCGATGTAGCGGCCGGCACTTCGACTAACGGCGCTAAATACAAAATACCTGGGTAATAAACACTTACGACCGCTTTCTATAGTGCGATCTGTAGATCGATCCCTACCGGCCTATCTGCAAATCAATCAAGTGCCTAACTGAGAAACTGGGGTAGTGAACTAGTGATTGCTTACCTACGAGCAGAGATCTATCTACAGATCGCATTGAAGAAAGTGCCCGTTAAAAACATTGAAGTAATTTAAAAATTCCAAATATTATCTACGTAATCCTAAACTTTTTACTAAGACTTCGCTGTCCGTCTGTCACCACGCATTATCTCATGAACTGTGATAAAGAGTTGAAATTATCACAGATGATGTATTTCTGTTGCCGCTGTAACATCAAATACTAAAAACCAGAATTAAATAAATATTTAAGGGGGCACCCATACAACAAACGTGATATTTTTGATCGTTTTTGCTCGATATTGATAACGGCAACAGGTAGACGCATGAAATATTCACAGAATATTCAGTTATATATTCACACAAACGTATTTATTTTTTTGCCGTTTTTATAGATAATAGTACGGAGCCCTTCGTGCACGAGGCCGACTCTCACTTGGCCGGTTTTTATTTCACACAAGATAACTCTTTCAGGGAAACTCAACTTTTGGTTTATCAAAAACATAATATTTGCAATTTTTATTTAATTCTCTAATTACTATATTTTCGAGCCGTTTGGGGTGTGAACCCTCGGGCCTTTGGGTCCGTGTGCCCATAGCCTTTTTAAGGATTTATCGAAACGGTTGGTTGATACTTTTCGTGATCTAAAGGCTGGTTTACCTCGGCCAGAGAATTGACATTGCCATCCAACGTGGCAATGCCGCCAGTCTTTTGGGCACTTTTCCGGTTGACGGGTATGCGCAGGAATTTTTTTATGCCTCTTAGTTTTAGTTTCATTTTTTTTGTTATCATTATCGTTTTTTTAATGTAATTTAAAGGCTGTAAATAAATTATTCTTTGATTGCATTAATATAGTCGAGTTGGCGACTCTCCTATTCCCGGGGCTGGCGCGTACGCAGACAATGAAGTAGGAGGTGCCGCGGCTACTGGCGATGGCGATATCATGCTCCGGTTTTTGCCGAGGTAGGCCACTATTTAAAATTTTGAAGCAGGAAGAATAGGTGCCCCTTCACCCGAGTACGGCGAAACAAAAAGGAGGGTTATGAGTTTGACCAGTATGTATGTATGTATGCCACGACCACGGCTTTCAGATGAGAATATTTTCTTGTTTCATAGTCTTTAGAACATGAATTTTTTGTAGTCGGGTTTTAGTTTTCGAATTTCTTTTTTTATAATGAAAGTTAGTAAAGGCCTATGACCGGTAAGGGACTGGTACTCAAGTTGATAAATTAACCCTTTTAGTTGCACTTGAGCGCTTTGTAAAGTTAAGTTATGAATAATGCGTATGTTATAATTTTTTAGATCAAACTAAACTGGGTGTTTGTTTATTTTTTTGGTCTATGACATACAGCGCCGCCATTGCAGGGTTTGTAACCATCTAAGGGCCTAAGCACACATGCTACTTTTAGTAGCGGCGATCGGCGTTTTTGCAACTGTATCGATACTGCATCGCGTTTTGGCGACTCTCTGCTTTCGATCGCAGCTTCCAGCTTCCAAATCGCGCATTTTAGCGACTGCTCCGATGCTGTATCGCGTTTTGGCGACTAACTGCGTTCGGACGCAGTATCGGAATCCCGAACTGTTCCGATGTTAGATCGGGTCGACTGTAGTGTTGCTGATCCATTGTCGATTATCGATAGTTTGCCGATTTGCAATGGTATTGTTTATCCCACTAATTTTATAAATGCGAATGTTTTAGGTTAGTTAGGTGGTAGTTTAAGTGTTAGGTGGATGATGGATGGAAACATTCATCCATCCATGCACAAAATGCATAAGTTTGTGAGGTCTGAAACTTCGCATTTTTTACATTACAATTACAATAAATGGATGGATGGATGTTTTCATCCATCCATTCATCATCCATCGATGCCTCCTCACAAACATTTGCATTTAAAATCCTACTTATATTATAAATGCAAACGTTTGTGTAAAGGGATATATGGATGATGGATGGAACCATCCATCCACCCATGCTCAAAATGCCATAGATTGTGAGTTCAGAAGCTAACGCATTTTTTATATTGGATGGATGAAAACATTCATCCATCCATCCCTCCTCACAAACTTTTGCATTTAAAGTCCTATTAATATTATAAATGCGAAAGTTTGTGCGGTTGGATTAATGGATGGATGTTTGCGTAATGTAAGACGTGAACTGGTTATAGGATGTAACCAATACCGCTTCCGGAGCGACATTTTCAGCATATTGCAGGCAGCAGTGCAGCTTCATTAGAATCTATCGTAAGTGTGTAGCTTCGTCAAAATCACAACACAACACTAGTCGTATTATGTTCCACATAAAGGTCTGCCCCCACGACCGATAATCGGGCCGATTCTCGGTCGTTTTTTCTCGCCGGCAAAAAAATCTGTAAAAAATCGGGCCGATTTCTGAAAGTTTTTTTAAGTACATACACCCTGACACACCCTCACACACACACGGAACTGTGGGTAATGTCGTACCTTATAGTTCCGAGACAGCGACACGCCGGCTGACGCTGAAAACCAGCGCTGTGGTTTCGTGTCTCGTGCACGGGCCACGGCTTTATGCTGAGCGTCAGCCTTTTCGCGCGGTAATGGCGCATTTAGATTATTGTTTTTGTTTTTTTTATTTTTGTGTTGTGCGTCGCTTTCGCGAGAATAAATGGTTTTTCTTTCTTTCTTTTTTACACACAGACAGCACAGACAGATTTTCAGTTTTTCAGTGGGACAGTTTTTTGTTAGTTTTGATTATCGGTCGTGGGGGCAGACCACTTACAGTGTGCGGGGGGTAGCGATTAGTCGCTGCATCCCGCTTCCGAAAAGCGACTAAATCGCTGCGATTGGCGATTTCAAGTGTGCGGGGTCGAATGCTTAGTCGTCGGTTTTAGCTACTAAAAAGCGGCTGATCGCCGATCGCCGCTACTAAAAGTAGCGTGTGTGCTGTGTCCCTTACCAGTGGTATTAGTGTAGTTTTTTGTGATGATAACTTGACAGAGTTATTATTATTATTCTTAGGGCCCTAGCGGGTTATACCTACCCGCTATAGGTCATTTAGAGCGGTATTCAATGATATCTTCGATGTCCATAGACTCCGATTAATCCATTCAGTGCGGGCACCGCACATGCGCGTTTTTCTGACTCGCATGCGCGTTCCCCGCACTGAATGGGTTAAAAACCGCATTTCTTTTTGTAGGTTGGTATCATTATTAGGTCCTGTAGGTTAATTTATTTTGTTTTCCAGCTTTTTGGCGGTTGAAGAAATGCGTCGGGGATGTTCCCCTGCGGATGCTGCGCTAATGGCAGTCAGAAGAATAGCAACACATTACCCTGATTTCAAGGGCGCCGTAATAGCTTTGTCAATTAGTGGAGAATATGGAGCTGCGTGCCATGGTCTCAAACAATTTCCATATGTCGTACAAGATATAGCTCGAGGCGACGTTGAGGTTATTACTATTAATTGTGATTGATGTTTTACTACTTATATACTTACTTTAATAAATAAATGTTTTATATACCCTACTGATGACACATTCCATGTTTTGTATGCAAAGTGGTAGGAATGCAAAAATTAACCTCTATTCCAGCCTACTCAAGTCTGCGGGTTGTTCGAAAGAGATACGGATGGGTCTTAGTCAGCAAAAGTCTGATACTCTCTCCCGCTCCGCCCAGGGCACAGGACACAGGGTAAAAGAAAAGAAAAAAAAAGCCTACTCATGTAACTATACTTACATAAAGTATTAGTAACTGCAGCGGTCTTACTCTAGTGGTCCTAAGCACGATCTAGCGTAGCAGTCGTGCTTAGGACCACTGGGTCCTGGGTTCGATTCCCAGGTCGAGCAAAAAGTGTTATTGGGTTTTTCTATGAAATTCTCAGTAGCAGCTCGGAGTTTGGTTTAGTGCCCGGTTAATGATAATAGGCTCGCCCCCAGGGGCGGATCTATATATAGGCTTTTTAGGGTTCACCCCAGGGCCCCATGAATATAAGGGGCACCCAAACATCATGGAAGACGAAACTAAAATTAAAAAAAAAACATTGGCTATGATTGTCTCAATTTGTTTCCTGCAGAAACCGTGTACAGTCACGAGCAGAAACATGTATACACTTGGCAAAAATGAAAAGCAATTTTCTCGTGAAAGAACAATTGCAACGTTGAGATAAGATCGATTTCATAGTAATATAGGATCCAGAATATGATATTCGTAACACCACTATATTTTAATCGATCCTTTGGGCAGAAACTGCTTTAGAATGTCGCTAAGTGTATACATGTTGATGCTCGTGACTGTACATTATCATAGCAAACAGTTTTTTTTGTTTAATTTAATGACCATAAGTTTGGTTAATTAGGTAGGGTCCCCAAGTACTGTTAGCCCAGGGCCCCAGGAATTTACGGTCCGCCCCTGCTCCCACAACATGGGACCTAAAACACTGGCGAACTGTGGGTGCACTGGTACACCTCTGCCAATCCACAAACCAAACCATTGTTTGTTAAACATATTAAACAAATGCCTGCCCTGTTTAAAATACACTTAAAAAATATCTCATACCCAAGTGCTATTATATGGCAAAACATGCAGATCCACCTGTTCTTTTAAGACCTTGCACAAATTATTTAACGTATACTCATGTTTTTACAATAAAAAATATTCTATTCTATTTTATAGCCGATTTAAATGGGTCATTGGAATGAAACTGAAATAATTTCCCTGCTTCTTGGTCGACAAACTTGGTAAACAACCTTTTATGTAATAATAATCAAATGTGAAGGTCAAAATACCAAGCTTCAAATTAAAAAAGAACAACCATAAATTGACCATAGACAACCAACGCTAGCCGAACATCAAAAGTCAATAACGCAAATTCTTCGGCCATTTTGTGTTTGACTGTCTCACTGCGCTCACAGTTCTACGTAAGTTATTTATTTTATAAAATCTTCTATTAAAATTATTAAAGAACCTTTTGTTTGTTTTGACTTCATAATAAGTAATCCATCACTAAATACGATTTCAATAATAATTTTATATTGTGTGACTAGTGTTTTAGAATCGGTGAGCGATACCACCACGTGGTTTCGGATTTTCAATTTAAATGATGAGAGCTAAACCTTATTTCATTCGTGGTATCTACCATAGTGTTTACACGGTGATGGCCTTAACGCGTCTGATTTTCTTTAATCAAAGGCTTATTTTGTGTAATAAACACCACGCCACTAATATGTAACCTTATCCATTAACAGAATGGCGGACGCTGCTCCAGCCGGTGGACGTGGCGGTTTTCGCGGCGGCTTTGGGTCTCGTGGTGGCGATAGAGGCCGTGGTGGTCCTCGTGGCCGTGGACGCGGCCGTGGTCGCGGTCGTGGACGCGGCAAGGAAGACCAGAAAGAGTGGGTGCCTGTAACCAAGCTGGGCCGTCTCGTACGCGAGGGGAAGATCGACAAACTCGAGAGCATCTACTTGTTCTCTCTGCCCATCAAAGAGTTCGAGATCATCGACTTCTTCCTCGGCCCCTCTCTCAACGATGAGGTCCTCAAGATCATGCCCGTACAGAAGCAGACCCGTGCCGGTCAGCGTACGCGTTTCAAGGCTTTCGTGGCCATTGGAGACAACAACGGACATATTGGTCTGGGCGTGAAATGCAGCAAGGAAGTAGCCACCGCTATCCGTGGTGCCATCATCCTTGCCAAGCTGTCTGTCCTGCCTGTCCGTAGAGGTTACTGGGGTAACAAGATCGGCAAGCCCCACACAGTTCCCTGCAAGGTAATCTATTATTTAAATTTTGCTGTTAACATACCTGGTATATTTACTTATTTTTAATGATGATACTGATAATCATTTCATTCGTGGTATCCCCTGAGATTTTCCAATGAAGTTCGTTAACGCGTCTGATTTATGCTTCTCAAAAGTTTTAAATATCATAATCACCTACTTTGGTTCTAATTATTTTTTACTTCTTTTTTCAGGTCACCGGAAAGTGTGGTTCGGTCACCGTGAGGTTGATCCCTGCCCCTCGTGGTACCGGTATTGTGTCAGCTCCAGTCCCCAAGAAGCTGCTTCAGATGGCTGGAGTCCAGGACTGCTACACTTCAGCTCGTGGCTCCACAGGCACCCTTGGAAACTTTGCTAAAGCCACTTATGCGGCTATTGCCAAGACCTATGCCTACCTTACTCCTGACTTGTGGAGAGACATCCCACTGACCAAGTCACCTTACTCGGAGTTCAAAGCTTAAAGACAGTTGTGTTAAACTGAAATAAATGTGACTACCATCTTATTTCTGTCATTTTATTTTCTACTTATTAACAATAATATATAAGGCCTACGCGATATAGTAATTTATGTCGTGTTTCTATATTGATAATGGATACTAATAAAGTTAAGAAAAAATGGTGTAGACAACAATACTCAGCATTAGCAATGCTTCTTATTAACCTAAGTATGAAGAGCTCTTTGTCATAAAGTAGGTAGGTGTCTCACCTTGCCTCTTGATTGCTATCAAGTTATATTGAATTAGTTTGTGTGAACAGGGCACAGACAAGGCCACATAATACTTACTACAAGTAGGGAGGGTAGGTACCTGTGTTATGTGATTGGATGAAACTTCAAAGGAATATAACACTTAGTGGTTCGTACATATCTTGTGTTTCCTTTACAAGCTTTAGGTTAAATGCATGTATTGTATGTAAAGGGTTTACACAAGCATGGCATTTGTGTAAGGCGCAGGCCACATAAATGGCGCGGGTATGGCCCGGGCGGTTTCCTATCCCATTCAAATTTCATACAACATGCATGGAAATAAAGCGCAATTTAGGACACACGATATGTCGTTGCTCGGGCGTCGTAATGACTCGCCATTCGCCCCGTGTCCCTGCGCTTTATTTCTATTTATGTTGTATGGAATAGAAAGCCGCCCGTGTCATGTCCGCGCCCTACGTCTTTTATGTGGCCTGCGCCTAAAGGAAAAAAGTAATAAAATTTAAAAAATGTAAGTAACTCTTAACGAAAATAAAGACACGCCTAGAAACGACTGAACCGATTTTGATAAAAGATAATAATCTAAGAATATAATAAACTGCTTTTAAATAAAATAAAAAACCGCATTTAAATCGGTTCACCCGTTTAAGAGCTATAGTGACACAGACAAACTTATCATACCCCAGTTTTTGAGTCATGAGTGGTTAAACAAGGAGAGGCGGTGTGGCTGTACATTGGTACACCTCTGCCTAACCCTTCGGGGAATACAGGCGTGATGGTAAAAAAGGTGAATAAAACAAAATTTACATTTTGTTAAAATCTTTTACTTCTTTTTCAAATAGATCTATGGTATGATCACATACTTTTTCTAAGTCTTTTAAACCTCTTTTCAGTATTTCTAGAGCTGGTGTTTCTTTGGATTGTATCCTGAAATGCATTTTTGATTCAGCTGGATGTGGTACTGTGTATCCACAGAAGTCTACATCTTCACTGTGGACAATATCAAGTTTATTATTTTATTGTACAGAGGACACTAGTGTAGAACCTATACCTAGTTAGATTATCTGAGCTTTATCTTCACTACAAAGGAGATTCAAACAGATTGAAGTGCTATTGTTTATAAAATAAGACAATATAGTTCATCAATGTACTCACTATCTGTTAATAATACATTTTAAGGCATTTCCTAATGTGTGACTTTCATTTTGAAATACATAGGTTCTGCATGTTGGCCCCGAGTCCTCATCACCGGGAAGCTGAAATATTTTAAAGAACATGTTATTAGAATTGTTTAGAGGCTTTTAAGAGGCAGATAATTTTATAGTAAACACATAAGTAATTGATAGCTGTTATACCAACCCTAACCAGGCTTGAAATAAAATAATTAATTGTATTGTTTTGTATTGTAGAGGTTATGTTGTCATGTGGTATTTTATAATGTTTTTACTATCAAATGTTTTAGAACTTTGTACCCACTGACCGTATTTAGGACGAAAGTAGTCGTAATGTATTAATGAAATGTCAATTTACCTCTGATATCTTCATTTTTCAGGCTATTTGTTTCAAGAGTAATAGCAAGTGTTCCTAAAAGTAATCGCTAAGTAGTTACTAATAAGAAAATAACAGTGAATTAACTGGCTTATACCTCCAGAAACAGTTCATCAATATAACCAATAAGTTTTTAAGTTTATTTGAGTCACGAAATAAAAATAGTAAATTAAAATACTCTTCGCGCTGAAACCTGAATGTTTACAACAACAACAATTGTAATTTGACAGTTGTAATGTCATTCTGACACTGACAGAAATTTTACTTTTTTTAATACTCATTCGGATCTCAGTACCTAGTCTTTTGAATTTATATTTATGTAATTCATGTGTAATGGATCGCATAAGGTTTGTGGCTTAATTTTCGCAAGGAAGAAAAGTTTTGGAACGCTTTACGACTCCTTTTTTTGCTAATGGGTGGGTGGCCGTAGGAAGGATCGCGTCTAAAAATCTGATTATATCAAAAATATAAAGTATCTACACGACAAGTTGGATCAAACCCAAATTTCCTACAGTAGAATGCAAGCACCCACAATATCTCTTAATAGTGTTAAAGTTTTATTCAAATTATTAGTAAGGGAATATGATTACCAGGTGCAACCTAATGTGAGTTGTAATGGAGTGCTTATAACATCCGAAGTAATTTCCCTTTATAACTTTTGTCTCCGAGTTTAAAATTTATCTCATCATTGCGATTCGCGAGTGATGTTTCTCGGAGTAAATTAAACTTTGCGGGAGGCGCGCGTGGCCCATTACCTTTGTGTCGTCATCAAAACCTCCCTAGCTAGTATCTACAGTTGTATTTTTCAATAACTGACTTCGTTAATTGTTATGTTTATGTAGTATTTATTGGCTTCTGCTCGCGACTGCCTCCGCGTCAAAATCGACATATTATCCCACGGGAACTGTAATTTTTTTGGAATGAAAAGTAGCCCATGTGTTATTCCGCACTATTACCTATCTCAGTGCCAAATTTCATTCAGATCCGTTCAGCCGTTTGAGCGTGAAGAAGAGACAAACATACAAACTTTCGCATTTATAATATGACCTACCTAGTAGGATAGGATGTACTTCCATGTTACAAGTTTACGTTACGATGTCCATTCCACCCGTGATTATTATTAATTTGACAGTCTAGGTTTCCTCACAATGTTTTTCTTGCCATCCATTATCTAGTGATATTCTTAAGAAACTTAGAAAGTTTCATAAGAATATCACATAAGAATTAAAAATGTCATATTGATACTTGGCCGGTACTGAACCTGTAACCTCGTGCATGAGAGGCGGGCGTCTTAACTAATATAAGCCATCTCGTATTTTTTTATTTTTGGACAATATTTGCAAAAGAGTTTTTCTCACATTTTTCTTTTTATTTTCATACAAAATCCCGATCTCACTTCATTCAGTTTACTTCACATCGTAAAACTTAAGGGCTGACTCATAAACGTAGTTATGGGTTACAGGCGTCCTTATTATCTGAGACGTCTTTAGTGAGGGTTTCGTCTAAACATCCCTAAATAATTTGAATTCCAAGACATCTTATGAAGGTGTAGGTGTCTCTTGCGGTTGCATAGTAATTAAAATAAACATACCCCATTTATAGTGTTCTGCTACGAGATTAACATCTAAGTATGATACATTCTAAGTAATAAAGTCTTACCTGTCGTCATTAAGGATTTAATTTGAAATGTTTATGTTTGTTTTGTAATGAAATCTTGATTATAGTACCTACCTACATAGTTTATAGTAGCACTTTTTACTTACCTACCCATATATAGAACAGCTGCCTAATTATAATTTGTAATAAAATTCTGAATACTCTGTAGGTACCTAACTAACTGCAGGTCACTGTTTTCAAGCGTCGCAGCATCTTGTAACTTTTAAGCTAGGCTATATTATTACGGAGTCAATTAAAATGTATCATCATATTAGGCGGCTAATATGATGATACATTTTAATTGACTCCGTTTATAGGACGTCCACTGCTGATAGGCTTCATTGAATATAGGTATGAAGAATTTATAATATTATTATTCTTAGTCCCAATAATTTACCATCGGGTGTTTTGGACAATATTTTCCTTGAACTATATTTGTCCTGCCAAAGTTGCTCGCTAAATAGTACCTATAGTTACTAAACTACAAGTGAGGTATTCTCGGCATGCAGGTAGTATGCACGTTGCTTGTTTACTAAGCGGGTTATTGCGCTGTCATTGTGACAACGTATTTTGTTGGCACACGATAAGCGGGGCCCCTCTAATTAGGCTGTGTAGCACTATAATACCTTTGCCATTAAAAAGAAGAATAAAATAAAATAAAGATGGCGGAATGGAATAATGACATTAAACATAATAATATGAAAAGCGCGCGAAAACTTTTATTTTATTTTCTGTAATCACAATATCCGGTTGACGGCGATGCGAAGGAATTTTTTGATGCCTGACTGTGGGCGCCCACGAGCAACTTAGTTGCCCGACATCTTTTTAGTCGCTGCCTCGTTCTGTCACTCCATAATGGATGCACCCAATATTGAGACAGCGACACAGACAAAAATAAGAAATTACAAGATCTGACCTATCTTCAGATCTTGTAATTTCTTATTTTTGTCTTAGTACGTATAACGATAGATTACAATAGATTTTTTATACGTTAGGTACCTATAAAAAATCTATTGTAGCGATTTTCCTTGTTCAAATAAATTTATGTAAACGGACATTCCAACGACTTTATTTCTCAGGTCACTTAATCATCAGGGGGAAATCAGCAAATTCCGACTTAGGTACAGTTTGCTAGTAATTTATTGCACTTTGGGCGTATTGGTATTACGGTTAGAAGCTATGATTATACTGAGGACGCGTTATGAAAAAATGGTGGCCAAACAAAGGAACTTAGGTATCATGCCTTTTCATTCACACAGTATAGCGTGCGAATGAGAGGACATGATAAACAGTACCATTTTCAATTCGCTAAGGATAACGGGGCCTTTCTTTAGACTGTTATAGGTCAAAGACAGTTGGATTATGGAATCCGTTCCTTCTAATGTATAAATCGAAATATCTAATTAAGTACTTACCTACCTACATTTACCTACATACTTATTGTTCTCGACTAAACGATTAAAAAGCTTTGACTTGGCACTTTGCTTAGAACAGGAATCTCCAAAAGATGTATGTACAAAAAATCCGCAAGCTGAGGCTCTTAAAGGTGGGTAGACTTATAAAAACTATTTAGAAAGAACCTGTTTTGAGTTAGGTACATGTTGTTGTTTAGTTGATTTTGTAAAAAAACGTAACATGGCCAAAGCTGATTCGACCGTGTTCCTACGTAGATACGAGTGTAAATGTAATCGCCAGGCCGATTCCGGGCACGGCGGCTAATCTTAATGCAGACTAGCCAAGTACGCAGGTTATATTATAGTGCACAAGTGTGTGTGCAAACACAGGTGCACCCACCCTCTCTTCCCTAACTCTCAAAGCCCGATGAAACGGCAATCCGAAACGACCATAGAGAGATCAGGCGCAGGACCAACGAGGTACGGGGGTGTCACACCACCAACTTCCAAACTCCGGGCTGCTACAGAGAAATTCCTATTGGAAAAAGCCAATAACCGCCCGACCTGGGAATCGAACCCAGGACCCCTCGCTCAGCAGTCGCGCTTGCGACCACGAGACCACGAGTAGACGAAAGCACTTCACACACGGCAGCTATAAGTAATGAAAAAATGTATCCGTGCTTAAGATACATTTTATTACATTTTCCCATTAGAAATCAGATAATTTAAAGCTATACATCCTGGGATGTAATGTAGGTACAATAATATTAATAAACATTTAAAGCTATCGTGTGTCAAGCCCTTTATAATAATTGATAGACATACAGATAGCAAAATAATGATAAGACTAAAATAGACATGTTTTTTTTTTAATAATAATTATGTAATAATCAGATATGATTTAATGCCCTGTCATACCCGTATATCTAATATTACTAGCTTTGTCTGCGATTTCGTGTGCAAGTCAAAGATCAAAGTCCCCTGAATTCGGTTATGTCGCAAAATCCATTCTTAGATAACGTTAAGTCCAAAATTTTATCCAGATTCGTTTAGCCGTTACACTTAAGCGGCACTGACTTTGTACTGACTAACTTTGTAACAAACATCCATCCATCCATACATCCATTCTCACAAACTTTCGCATTTATAATATTAGTAGGGCTAGCTTATGTTCACGACTTCCTCCGAGTGAATGCCAATTATTCGCGGGGTTTTAATATTTTTGCACCATCCTATTTTTTTTTTACATAAAACTTCAAAGCTGCTCCTTGTAACATCAGCCTAAGTTACTCCGTATAACATCAGCTAGCTGCAAGTGCCGGGGCTGCGGGTTGTTCGAAAGAGATACCGCGACCCCGGAACGCAGAGGGCACATGAAGGAACAAAAATGGGTTTTAGTCAGTAAAAGTCTGACACTCCCTCCCGTTCCGCCCAGGGCGGGGGAAGTTATTTGATGATTTCTCATCTATAAAAAAAAGCTATCTGCAAGTGAAAATCCATTCATATAAAGCATTATTAATTTAAAACCAGTTATTTAGATATTACAAACAGTCACATGAATTTTATTTGTATAGATACACTTGCGTGTAGAATAATCGACCCGCAACGTGCTTTTCCATTTGGATTAAGATAACTCAAAAAATTCAAACAACAAACAATAACTTTTAGTACCGTATGGTAGATGAAAAGGAAGGTATCAATACCCTTATTGGAGATTGACCCATACAAAAAATTACAATTCTTTTTTTTATTGGTCTCAAATAGATTGAAAGTGGTGGGCTAATTATTTTGCACGCAAGAATAGTTTGTCTTATACATACACACCTACATCTTTGTTTACCTAAAATTGTTATATAAGTAGTTACCTAAACACAACTGATAATCCGCTTATCAATAGTTTTTACCTATCTACTAGTGAGGTAGTCACTTGCACCGGTCAGGGTCATCTTATTAACTTCGAGTTAGTTGCGAAGGTCTACCTATAATGTGGAGAATATTGTTTTTTTTTCGGATGGGAATTCATCAAATGACTTCTCCCGCTCTGGGCAAGGCGGAAGGGAGTGTCAGACTTTCACTGACTAAAACCCAACCATGTTCATTCTTGTGCCCTTTGCGTTCCGGGGGCGCGGTATCTCTTTCGAACAACCCGCAGCCCCGGCAACTGCGAGTGCGTTTACAAATACATCAATTCACTTACACTAAAAGCCAGACCCAGAAAAACAGTAAGCCATACAAATATTTGTTCTGTGTGGGAATCGAACCTGCGACAAGCAGCAAAGCACCCAGTCGCTCAGCCACAGCGCCAACCGTATCATCAAACCATTGCTGTATGTATGAAAGATCATCACTTGAACACGGCACCACAGAGATGACAAAACTTTTGTTGTGTTCGTAATTTTCTGTATGAATGAAATTTAATGGAAAATTTGCACTCATGCGAAGCTGGGTGTGTCGGTAGTAATACCACAGGTAATACGTACAACCTGTTATTTAGCAATAGTCATTGCCGGCAAACATTGAATAGGTGTTTTAATGCAAACATAAATAACATCAAACGATATCAGAGTATTTAGAACAGAGATTTAGACCCTCTTACTAATAAACACAGAATGAAGTTACTCCAAGTTTAAACCTGTAAAAATGTATAGTTATTCCGGGTATAAATTTATTCCGTGTTAATTATAATAAGTAGAGAGATTAGTATAACAATCAGAACAACGCGATGCGTAAAAACGAGAGCGACCAGTGAATTTCATCAAAACAACATTTTGTCGGCTATTCCATTTTTAAAAACTGTTACGCATATGTAATGGCATTGACCGCATGTTTATATCTTTTTTTATTTAGTCGGCGATTATCGTGCTAACCGGCCTGCAATGTCCTGTTGTAGTCTCGCATTTTGATTACAAACCTCATCGAATGTGGCTGAGTATTAAGTAGCACGTGCTAGTGTTGTGATTTAAAAAAATGATTTTGTTATTAGTATTTTTAGTTTTAGTGTTAGCTTTGTTAGTGTCATGGATAAGTTTGGTTAGGGAAAGTCGTCGGTTCAACGTTCCAGGACCGTCGCCTTTGCCCTTAGTGGGAAATGCTCATTTGTTTGTTGTTAAATCTACAGGTATGGTTTATTTTTATTATTTAGGTTTTAAAAAATGAGATTATTTTTTGTGTGTCTGTTTAAAATATTGCGGCATAAATTATTTGCTAAACATGTATGTAAATGGCATTGGTTATCATTAAAATTAGATATTTTTTAATGTTATATTTTATAAAAAAATAAAAAGTATATTTTTCTAAAATCAAACCGCATAATAAATTTCTAAAATATACGTCCCTACGCAATACATAAAAGAAAGTTTAAGTATTTCACAAATAAAGATAGCTAACCCAATTTTCTTATAATGCGAATTGTTTTTTAAATACATAGAAATATTAAAGTTTGGTCACGCCTCCGCAACCCATAAAACCCGTTCCCAAAATTCGCGCTTGTCGGACCCGACTCCAAAAAAAGGAACCTGTGTGACCGCTAGTATGAGTCTACCGTATACTAGCTATTTAAAGAAATAATCATTCAACACACACTGTAGTGCCCGATGTCATTGACTTATCGACATGTATTTGTAGTGATCGAAGCAAATAATTACTATTGTTTGGCTTCCGTCTTACCTTATAGGTAAGCCAAGGTCAAAATAAATTAGAATTTTGTTTTATTGTTACCTGTAATATTTATGAGTTTTCATTATCATTATGCCTATTTTTTTTTCATCTGGGGAAAACGGAAGATTATATCAGACTGCTACCGACTCAAATTCCACGGTATTTTCTACCACCATGAGTCGGAAGCCCGGTATATACTTTACGCATGATCCCCGTCCTTGACTAAAAACTAATACCCACAACAAAATACGTGCATTTTGCGACAAAAGAAATAAAAAACTAAAATATCAAAATAAAAAAATAAAATAAACTTGAAAAACACCACGGTAACGGTGTAAATATAACACTTAAAAATTAGATTTATAATTTTATTTTGACTAAAAATACATAGGTTTTAGTTCCAGTATGCTTGATAATTATGCTGATGTTAATCAAAATTCACTTAAACATTAATTAAATATAGGTTAGGAAGTACTTAATGTATTGTAATGTGTAATGTAAATTATCTCTAATCGCACGTAATTATTTAACCATACATAAATTAGTATAAATTGGTACTACAAACTTCAATTGTTTTTTTTTGTAAAATTTTTTAGTTAAATGATGGAAACTTTTTTACAAAAAAGAAACAACTTTTTGTAAAAAAGTTTTACTTTGCTTTTCAGGTTTTTCGGCGTTTTTTTTTTGTTAAAAAGTTTTTATTTTATATTTTTTTGTGGCTATAATTACTACATGTTTAATTTCATTACTTTTATTGTAATACACAACTCAGCATTGAAATCTGGGAGTGAACAATAAATTACCCCTATTTTCCCAACCTTAGGAATTTCCAAATTTGTATGGACTATGGACTAACTTCGGGGTATGCTCTTTCCAACAAAAAAATAATCATCAAAATTGGACTACTCTGTAAAAAGTTAATCGCGGTCTTACATAAAAAAAAGAAATCACGCGTCGTCGAGTTGAGGACATCCTCCGATTTTTCGTCGGCTAAAAATTATAATCTAATAAAAAGAATAAAACAAAAGAAACTATGTGGCTCGAGCATCTCATTTTGTCGCTTAATAAAAGATTTTATTTAACTTGTTGTTATTGTTATACCTACTAACTTTAAAATACAAAGTTTGTTTATATTCTCAATCATTTTAATGATAAGTAACACTTATCGTGTTATCACTGATGAACCTGCCCTTTGGCCTGCCCCAGACAACATATTTCAACTGTTGCATTGTCACCGACCTACTAGTAGATACCTAGGAACATCATAGTTACGGCGCGATGGCGGTGCCAGAAATATACCTATGTCGATGTAAAAAAAATTGAAAAACATTTAAATAAAATCTTTTTGGTCAATAACTTTTTGTCAAATATTTTTAGTTGAAAACAAAACAAAACAAAACTAATCTATGATATATTTACGATGTGCATGGCCACAAATAAATATGATATGATCCATAGGTATTCCAGTTTGTTTGGGGTATCTATAGTCGGCGCAGAGTGTCTTCTTCTTTCATGCCAGACGTCTATCAGTCATTATCAATCATTATCATAATAGTCCTCCTTTTTTTTTTGCAATATTTTGTGATGTTTCTTGCTATTTGCTATCGTTTCTATGTCTTCATGAGTAATCATTTTAACGACTATTATTCAAACATTAGGGATTTTATGATAACCAATAGAAAGTAATGGGAAGTTAGGTTTCATTGCTGAACTTGTTAATAAACATGTATTATTTAAATTTTTAACTAACCAATTCTACACTATACAACTGCCGCTTTAATTCAATGCCTCTCTTTAGTAAAAAAGATATATATAATTAGATATTTCCTAAAAAAAAAACTCGTATCAGACGAAATCATTGTATTTCCGACACGATCAATATCGATCAATTATATCGATAGGACCGATACTGACACTGACACTCATCATCACACTGATTGTGGTATCGACTACCAGTGTCAAAATCACGGTAAAAAACACGTGTAAGATTAAATCCTCCTTAGATTTATTTTATGCCAGTCATGATGACCGTGACATAGATAATTTGCCAAATCCGATTACATAAGTGGCCCAATGTGGCCCTCATAATATAGTACCTAGATAAAATTGCACAGGTATGGTTTTAGTTCTTTTATTATATTGGGTTTAGCTGATTTCGTTCAAGGTTTTGCAGAATTAACTTTGTGTTTAGAATTGATAATAGGGATCAGTTACGAAATCCTACGATGGACCCTGATCTAGATTTTGTTAGTCCTAATGTATAAGTAAAATACAGGTCTGTAGTTCTGTACCTACAAGAATAAGTTGACGAATTAGTGCCTTATGATGATAAACAGAGCACACATTTTTCAGTATTGCCTTATTTTTTATTTTGAGCAGAAACGTTTTGATTTAGTTCTGTCGGTAGCTCGAGGTGTATACTCTGTTGAATAAAAATATAATTAAACATATCTCTTATCTCTGTTCCGAAAGGCGAATGTCCTATTACTGTCCTTATTCTGTAATCGCGAACTCTCGATACGTTATCAATTGGCGTATGTTAATGACGTTTAACGACGTTTAACATGAAAAAAAAACTTTTTTTTAATAACATAAACTTCACCATGTTTTTTGCATCACTTAATTATTTTTTGTGGTTTTAACTGTTACAGTACGGCGGACGTATTTTGTCTGTCTTGAAGTTAGTCAATTAGCTGCGCAGTAGACAATTTTGTTCCTAAAAGATCCATTGCGCAGCCAAACAGCTAACTTCAGCTATGCTATTCTGAAATAGGCAAATCACTTCGAAAGTCATCTCGCAACTCATCTCGCAAGTCACGCTTACTTCGCAGAATACCAAGTCCTATTGAAAAACGTCAAAATATTCACTCGATATAATACTTCTCACTCACGTCATCTCGCGGTGGCGCTAGTGTGTCGAATTGAATCATTATAAGAATACGACTAAAATCTCATCGCGGTTTCGCTAATGAATTTTTTTGAATAGCACTACAGGACCGCCATACTTGTACCTATTCGTATTATAAACCACAATTGTTATGTCACCTGATATTATTTGCCATTGTAGTCTTGTCCTTGTTATGTTGTCGGCTGCTGTCAGTCTAACCACAAATCAAACGGATAATGGTTAGACTGAAAGCCGACGGCTATACCTATTAGTATGGAAACATTGCACATTAGCTTTTAGGTTTTTTTTTCTCAGATAGGTATATGAAAAAACTAGTTAAGTACTAGTAAACACTGGTTAATATAAACCTAAGATGCCTGCATGCGCCTTATAGACGATATCTTACGCTAAATTGACTTAATCCAACATCTGTAACCAAGCTTTGCCAATGTTGCAATTTTGTTACTTTTAATTGTAAGTTGCTTTGAAGGCAATTCACGAAAAGTTTAAGGCTAAGACAATTGAAACTTTCAATTATTATGTTTTTCGTATTTTTTTTGTTAATTATTACTATTTAAAATAAAAATAAATCTTATATTTCCTATTAGTTTACAGTTAATATGATTAAAAAATAATAGGTTTAATTAAAAAAAGTTTTAAGTAAACAAAAATCAAATTCCTTTTACTTTTTTTGGGGAATGGAAACCCCCTCAAGGTGAAGGCGTTTTCCAAAGATTGCCATTTTTCCCGGTCTTTAGTTAAAAGTTGTAATTTCTATCCACTTATTTTTTTGACGTCGTTATCCCATCGCGCGTTAGGTTCTATAACCTCACGCGCGATGTTAAATGTGAAAATGATGAAAAATGTGAAATGATGTTCAATACTATTATTTAAAATAGTAATTATTACTGTAACTTTAGAAAATTAATGTGTATTTCTGTTTGTTACAGAGTTCTTGAACTTAATTCAAAAGCTGTCTGTGAAGTATGGACAAGCCTTCCGGGTACATTTTTTCTCCACTCCATACGTGCTTATCTGCCATTCAAAATATGCTGAGGTGAGTTAAAAATACTACGAATGATAGAATTTGTAGTTATCTATACTATTATAATAAAGTCGAATTGTTTGTTTAATTTGTTAATGCGCTTATCTCCGTAACTACTGGTCCGATTCTGAAACTCTAGTGCTAAGCATAGGAAGCTAAGTTATCCTTCTGTATATAGACTTTATTTTATTATAAAAAACATTAGGAGCCCGTATGTATGTTATCAATAAGTCACTGTATGAGAAAGTATTAACATCACACTAATATTATAAAGGCGAAATTTGTTTTTTTGTCTCTTTTTTACGCTCAAACGGCTAGACGGAACATTAAAACATCAACATTATATCTATATAGGAAGGTATGCATAGTACATAATTATGTCTACATACCATCATGCTTGTATTCCCCGACAGGTTAGTCAGAGGTGTAACCAATGCACACCCACTGTTCGCCGGTATGTTTAGGTCCTATGTAATAGGGGATGAGCCTATTGCCATTAACCGGGCACAAAGCGAGCTGCTACTAAGTAAATCATAGAAAACCCAATAACACTTTGCTAAAACTGGGAATCGAACCCAAGACCTTTAGCGTAGCAGTCGCGCTTAGGACCATTAGGTTACGGACGCAGTACATATGTAATATATTATACACCAACTACCTTTTGCCTGCAACTTTTACGTAAATATCAGTTATCGCAGTCGCAGATGAAGTTGCGGAATTAAAAAGTAGCCTTTGTCCTTTCTTAGGGTTCAAGGTCAGTGAGTACAAACATCACCAAAATCAGCTCAGTAGTTTAGCCGTGAATGAGTAATAAATAAACAAAGTCAGTTTTTCATTTATATTTTAGCATGAATTAACCTTGCTTGACTCACTGCTGTATTTGGAAGCTGAGCTATAGTCAAAGCCAAAGTCAAATCATTTATTTAAATTAGACCATTAAAAGGCACTTTTAAACGTCAATTACAAGGTCAAAAAAACTGAATCTAGTATAATCCTAATAATATTATAAATGCGAAAGTTTGTATGTTTGAAATATATATAATATGAAATTTGGCACTGAGATAGGTAATAGTGCGAAATAACACATGGGCTACTTTTTATCCCAAAAAAATTTACGGTTCCCGTGGGATAATATGTCAACTTTGACGCGGACGAAGTCGCGGATAGTTCTCTAGTCTAGTATAATTTTGTATAACCGGTCAAATAATTATATCCGATTATGATTCGGTTATTTAAAGTTGAGTGGTATGTCAACGTTGGACGGAATACGGAACAAAAAAACACACGAGGTCGGAATGAACCAAATTACCCACGTGGAGACGTTATGCAAAAATTTTCGAAAGGTCACATTCAAATAGTCGTTTTTTAACATTTACATGTTAATAGTTTACCTACACAATTTTGTTTTCTGTGTTAATTGTTATCGTAGACTTAAAATACAAACAATAAAATGTTATCTATACATATAATAAAATTGTAGCGATGTCAAAACTGTACATTTAATATTTTTGAGAAAGAGTGATTGCTACGAGGTCGGGGAATGATTCTAATGCCGAAAATACAGTTTTTAGAATTTTTGTCTGTTTGTCTGTTTGTTTGTTAGAGCATCACGCAAATACTGCCGGACAGATTCTGTTCAATTTTTGTATATATATTTCACATAGGCCAAATTTGATCGTAGGCTATAAATTATAACGCTATCTGCTTTGGGGGCTGAGCAATATTGCATTATGTTTTGTTCTCCTGCAGATTACATTGCGATTATAAAAATACGAGACTAAATATAAGAATACTTTAGGTAGCTGGGGCTTAAACTACTGAAATAATTATCATAACGCTATACCCTCAAGGAGCTAAGCAGTTAATCGTGACAGACTAGAACGGCTATTTTAGATTGTTTCCTATCGAAGCATGTGGTCTAATGGTTCGATGACCGCCTTACAAGTCGCTGGGTTTGAGTTCGAACCCCAAAAACTGTTTTACTTTTTGTGATTTTTTAAATACATTTTTAATGCTAGAACATTTCCAAACTTTAATAAAATTTAAGTATGCATTCTTCCGCCATAACATTTTGCTTTCTTATTTTTCAAATATTTTATTATTTCTGCAAAAAATAATGTCTATACAATCATAGTTTCATGTAAACAATATTGAAGTCAAAATTATTCATTTATCGAAATCAATAAATATAAACAAACTGATAGGTGTGGGAACGATAGTAGAGCGGAAAATATACGTAAAAAAAAATCTGTCTGTTTGACTCTTTAAATTAAATTTTGACAAAATAGTCTTTAAATGTCGGGTAACACATGGCTGTATTATACAGGGTGTTTGGTGCATCGTGTGCCAAACTGAAATGGTCGACTGAGAGGGTCATCTGCTATCCTTTCAGACCCCTAAACACTTCCCATGCTCTGTGTATTATTTTTCATCGACTTTTTAAAGTTTTGTAAAAAAAATACCAAAATTTTACATTCAAATTCATTTTTTTTCAAAAGTACACGTCGTAGACTCTGTATTTTAATTTTATTTAGATGTGCATTGTACTACAGTACTTTTAAATTTAAAATTAGTGACATTAGCCATCTAGTTTTTTATTTATTTACTCGCAAAGTTTTGGACTTCAATTAAAGCTATCCATGTTACAGCTATTTGCATGGCTATAAAAAAAAAACCAAATGAGACCGGGATCTAAGGACTTCGTCAAAAATTCTCTAGTCTATCCTCTTGCTAGTGATGTGCCACATGCCATAAAAATCTTTTTACAACTTCGTGAATTCGCTAGAATTGTGAATCGAGTCACAAAATACAAAATTCCAAATTACGGTTTAAAAATTTTGTTTTGCTTAAATAACACCTGAAAAACGTATTAAATATGTTATCTGACTCTTATAAGATAAAATCTGTCTCGTACCTCTCTTTTTTGGGGGAGGGGGTACTAGAAATAATAAAAAATGCATTTTTAACATTTATTTCATATTTTTTTGCATATTCTGCTTAAATTGTTGGCTTCTATTGCGAATGCAGGCCAGACATCTATTTCGTATTTCCACAGTTGTTGTAGGAAGTCGCATTTCCTCCTTAACCACCTTTGAAAAGATTTCTGACTTTTAGCCAGAAAAAAAGGAAAGGTTTAGTGTAAGCGTTTGGGCAGGAGTGATTGAAATCAGGTAGTTGGACCGCATTACCTGCCCGAAAACTTCAATGGCGACCACTATTTGGAGTTCCTTCAAAATGACGTGCCCGAATTAGTGGCCGAGGTGCCCGTATGTAATGAAAATGTGCCCAAAGTATTCCAGCATGACGGCTGTCCCGCGCATTGGCGTTTGACTGTGAGGGAATATCTTCATAATGTGTTCCATAATGCGCGGATTGATGGCCCTATTGCATGACCGGCACGTTCCCCAGGCCTAACTCCGCTAGACTTTTAACTAGTTTTTGACTAGTATACGCCACGGAGGTTCCGACTAGAGATGTACTACTTCAACGCATTCAAACGGCGTTCAATAAAATTAAGGTTGTGTCGTAAAACCAAGTTAAAAAATATTCTTTAGTAGACATAGATTACCAAAATATAAAACCGCATACTTTAGAGGCAACATAATGTAATGATTTTTTGAAGTCTGAAGATTGCTTAAGTGTTCATTCACTGGAGCATTTACCCTATTTTCTATTTTTCACCGATAATCGGCGGCCAGGATGCGTAGATTTTGTTTTTGGACCGTTTTTTTCTCGGCCGTGGGCGTTGATGTACTAGAATCCATACGTTCCATTCTCGCCGAGAAAAAATCGGCCGTAAAAAATCGGTCGTGGGCGGAGGAAGGAGAAAATTCGACTTCGTACAACAACTGTGGAAATACGAAATAGATGTCTGGCCTGCATTCGCAATAGAGGCCAACAATTTAAGCAGATTATGCAAAAAAATATGAAATAAATGTTAAAAATGCATTTTTTATTATTTGTAGTACCCCCTCCCCCAGAAAAGAGAGGTACGACACAGATTTTATCTTATAAGAGTGAGATAACATATTTAATACGTTTTCAGGTGTTATTTAAGCAAAACAAAATTTTTAAACCATAATTTGGAATTTTGTATTTTGTGACTCGATTCACAATTCTAGCGAATTCACGAAGTTGTAAAAAGATTTTTATGGCATGTGGCAGATCACTAGCATGAGGATAGACTAGAGAATTTTTAACGAAGTCCTTAGATCCCGGTCTCATTTGGTTTTTTTTTATAGCCATGTAAATAGCTGTAACATGGATAGCTTTAATTGAAGTCCAAAACTTTACGAGTAAATAAATAAAAAACTAGATGGCTAATGTCACTAATTTTGAATTTAAAAGTACTGTAGTACAATGCACATCTAAATAAAATTAAAATACAGAGTCTACGACGTGTACTTTTGAAAAAAAATGAACTTGAATGTAAAATTTTGGTATTTTTTTTACAAAACTTTAAAAAGTCGATGAAAAATAATACACAGGGCATGAGAAGTGTTTAGGGGTCTGAAAGGATAGCAAATGACCCTCTCAGTCGACCATTTCAGTTTGGCACACGATGCACCAAACACCCTGTATAACGCGATTGAATTATTTTCGCATCGATGATCTCCCTAACAATAATTTACACCAGTTGAGACATGTACAGTACCTTCTAGATACATCACTGAGTTCACTACCGGGAAGCAGGTACTCTGGCAGCTTCAAGTAGTCATGAGGTGGTGGCTGTCTTCCTTCCCACAATCTACTTCTCTCTTTGGGTGGTGGGTTTTGTAATAAATAGTGAGGCTATTTGGGTATTTGTAACAAATAATGGAGTTAGGTAGGTAAGCATTATTGCATTATGTTTATTGTCCGTAAAGATTTTACCACGAAACTGTTATAAAATACATAAAATATTGAAGACCTTTAACATAATATTTATCCTATGAAATAAAAATCATGAAGCCACAAGGAGTTAAGCAGTTAATTGTGTAATAGAATTCAATACAAGACCGATTCTGGCCACGACGGCTAATCTTAAAGCAGACTAGCCAATGCATGAGATATTAAAATGCACAAGTGTGTGAGCAAACGCTCCCTCTTTTCTAACTCTCATAGTCCGACGTGTCGGCAATCCGACACAATCGGGGAGAGATCAGGCGCAGGACCAACGGCTTTACGTGCTTTCCGAGACACGTGAGTGTCACACCACCAGCGTCTGTACTCCGGGCTGTTCCTGAGAAGTTCGTAATGGAAAAACCCACTACCCCACGATCAACAGTTTTGCTTGCTACCACGAGACCAACGGGGCGGTTCAAATATGACATGTATGGGAATAGTTATTTTTAGTTAATTGTTACGTAAATAAAGTGAATAGTTTCGCTGTTTAATGAAAACCATGTAAAATATTTTATGTGGGTTCAATTCCAATCAATTGTTACTTTTTGTTATTATGATTTCAATATTATAATAAAACAGGTTTAGGCGGGTTTAGTTTTTCCCCTTACATAGGTAACTTTAAAAAATATGCATGGTTCGACTGAAGAGGAATGACCGGAACAGAATTCTTTTGATTCCACAAATTCTAGCCACGCTAAGAATATTTTTCCTAAGTAAAAAACGGCGCCTCAGACAATTTAAAGAACATCCGGTGGACACGGTGAAGCATAAGGTGGAGGTCTGCCCTGCTTTGGCGGAACACCGCCGTGTCGTCATAGAGGCGATCGACGGCAACGGGCCTGCGGTCGGCGAGCGTTGGGTGGCTCGCCGTCCGATCAGAACCATACCCGTGCCGACTGGGTGTCGGCGCATTTGGGTGTCGGCGCAGGTTAAACTGCTCGAGCCCAGGCCCCTGAGGTGCTACCGATGCCACGTGGGGAAACACGTGGCATGCCGGTGCGCCTCGGAGGTGGACCGCAGCGCCCTATGCTTCCGCTGCGGTCAGCCCGGTCACAAGGCCGCGGCTTGTGACGCCCCGCCGCACTGCGACGCATGTGCGGGGGCTAACAGGCCGGCCGATCACCGGGCTGGGGGCAAGGCCTGCGCCGTACCCGCCAGGGCCGGGGGAAGGCCCCGCACCGCTGCCGCCGCCGCCGCCGCCGCTCCCGCGGCCGCCGCTGACACCGCGTCCGCCGGCGCAATGGATTGCCAATAACGGCACCATTGCGCCTCCCGCAGGCGGATACCGTAGGCACGGTCTGTGGGCGGTGAGCAATGGGTAGCTCACCGTCCGTACGTTATTAACTAACGACAGACCGTGTCGACGGCGCGTCCATGTTCCGCGCACAGAGGTGTCAGCCACTGGAAGGGGCCACTAAGGGCCAAATGCCTGCCGGGGCTGCGGGTTGTTCGAAAGAGATACCGCGCCCCCGGAACGCAAAGGGCACATGAAGGAACATAGATGGTTTTTAGTCAGTAAAAGTCTGACACTCCCTCCCGCCCCGCCCTGGACGGGGGGGGTCATTTGATGATTTTACCATCTCTAAAAAAAAAAAAAAAAAAAAAACCCGTGCCGACGCCGCGTTGTGTTTCACACACGTCTCAAAGAGATATCAGCACGGGGCCCGCTAGGGCCAGTGCCTGCCACAGTTGTGGAATTTGTTCGAAAGACTCACCGCGGCTCTGGAACGCGATGGGCATTAGGAGAAAACGGATGGATTTTAGTCAGTAAGAGTCTGACACTCCCTTCCGCCAGAACGGAAAAACTCATATGACGATTTTTCATCATTAAAAAAGAAGTATCACCGCACCGTGGGCCTACCAACCTCGACACTTCATACAAGTGTCGTACGATTTATCTGCAAACGTTATGTGTGAAATACTATACTGTCAGGGCTGCGCTACGCTACCAAAAAAGCATACTTCTATTCCAATAGCTAAACAGATATAAATTAGCTACAACAGGACCAAAATTAATTAAATCTATACGTACCTATATAAAAAATATCTCTCAGAGTTCAAGCTTTCACGATACATGTAGAATCATGCATCAATCATTAATCATGCATCGCATGCAGTATTTTTTCTAATAGGTAGGTACTGTCAACAGACCATATTCTGCATGCTTTTTTTTTTTTTTTTTTAAAGATGGTAAAATCATCAAATGTTCAAATTTCAAATATTCTGCATGCTTAAAAATGAACTTCAAAATGTAAATGAAGGTTACCTATTACCGTCATTCTGCAATAGATGAAAGGTAATTTAAGAGGTAAAACTTTGCTTAGCCTTTTAATAAGTCATATGCTTACTGTTTTTTGCCCATACTTTTTCCCAACAACATAATTATATTAACTTGGTTGTAACACGAAGTTCAGATTTAGTTGGCAGTTGCTCTGATTACAAGATTCATTTCTACGGTTTTGATACTAGACAGATCGAAGCTACGATGTAAGTGTTAAAGCAGAACCCATTAAAAATGCTTTTCAACGGTTAGAGAAAATTAAAATATGTAAATAAGTACATTTTGACACCACATCACAGTATTTTCGAAAGGAATAGTAAAGCCATATCATAAACCCTCCGCATAAATATGTTTTAATCCCAGGTATGGCGCAAGCTCATTACCAACCGGACAAAAAATCAGACTCCGGGCGTCTACTGACTAATTTCTAAAACCCACAGTCGTAACTATTATTAACCTTAGAAACCATTTGACAGTTGGAAGACTATGAAGACATAGTATTCAATCCTTAATTGGTTAAGTAACACTAAGGCTGACGTGAGCGAAGCCGCGGGCAACAGCTAGTGTTAAATAAAATGTTAACATAGATACTTATACATGTAACAAGTATAATAATTTTAAAATGCAAGATAAATGATGTAGATTGTAGATACTACTATAGATAACACAAAAACATACTGCCCATTAAAATTAAATCAGTAGATAGAATTAAGTATATTTTTCGCCATTCATGTGGATGCGCTCGATATGCGTCGCGGAAGAATTAATGATGACTAGATGGCGTGCTTTATGTCCAGCAGTGGACGGCTAAAGTTAGATAAGGAAGATGATCAGGTTTTTTCAAGTGATATCTTGTTAAGCCGCGGTTTCGCGTTACCGATACTCTAAATTGAAGTTAAGTTTTCACTTCTGCCTTTTTTATTTTTAACCCTAGCCCTTATTATTTGACCATTGTAGTAGTACCTAGAAAGTAACGAGAAAGTCTTGTTTCAGGCGCTAGTTTCAAGCACAGAACACATAACAAAAGGCAGATCATACAGCTTTCTAACGTGCTGGCTTGGTCAAGGTCTTCTCACCGCCACGGGTAAGAACAGGTTTAACTAGATAATCTAGACTAGTTATAGAAACATATTGTAGATACCTCCTTACTACGCTTAAGACACTTAAGTGCATAATTACGTAGAGACAGGATTGAATGGTTAAAATGGCACTTCTAGGACATTTTTTTCTCTGCACTGTAATCGAGCCGTATTTTCCCGCAAACTGCCAATGTTTTGAACGAAAATGACATTTGGTAAAGGGCACTGCGCGTGCCGGATATTCGGAGAAGGTCATTGCAAAAGAGTATAAAATTTAAATTCCAATAATAGAATTCAGTTAAAAAAAAAAACATTATCATCTGCTTAGCAATGATGCAATAAAAAAATATAAGTTCGATTTATAAACAGAACCTTGCTCATAACTACGTATAGTGTTTTTATTCATACATTTGTTTTAGGTCAAAGATGGAAGACTCATCGCAAATTCCTGACTCCCGCTTTCCACTTCAATATACTCCAGAACTTCCTGCCAGTGTTCTGCAAGAACCAGCGGATCCTGACGGAGAAACTACGGGGAATGGCCGACGGCCGCCAGATTGACATGTTCCCTATCGTCGCTTTAGCTGCCCTTGACAATGTGACAGGTAGCTTTGACGACCAGACTAGGACTATAGACTAGATACTAAATAGACTAGGTCCATACTTCATGGCGGCTCGAAAGAACACACTTTAGGCTCCATTTAATGATTTCTAGATATATATTTATGCTATAGAAGTAATTCAATGTTGCCTTAATTACTATTGACTTGAATAAACCTGAACGAATCTACACTCGCAGCTAGCTTTCGAGCCGCTATTAAGTTTGTACCGGATTATACCAAGGATTATAAAATTGCCTACAACTATTACATCAGAATCGGTTTGCATGCAGAAAAATATTTGCATTTTAAAATGTATCTAATTGAATTGAAAAACAATGACTATCCATCGTTTGATAATGCTCTGAAAGTGGTTGGTTGTGAGCAGGAATCAATCTGACGGTCGGTTTCTATTTTGATCTTTAGATCGATCCCTATCTGCAACTATCCAGCTAGTTGTCAAATTATGTTCTTTTAGTAATTGTTTTATTACAATCAAAACGTTGCTTTAGTATCTTCCTAGGTACCTACATAGTATCATAACAAGATAATCCTTTTTTTTTCTAGAATCCATCATGGGCGTATGTATGAATGCTCAGGAACAAAGCGAGTCTGTATACGTGAAATCTATCGAAGAGTAAGTATAATTATCAATATCGTTTGCATAAACATAAATGAACATGCACATTTATTTCACATAATTAAATAAGAATGATCACAACATCCTGGTTCAATAACAGCTATATAAATACCTAACTTCTTCTCTTCTTTATCGTGTGGGCAGTAAGGTTTTACGACCCCACACACTCTAGCGTTAGAGTTTCAAAACCGCCTCAAGGGTCTCTTACATGGTTACCGATGCCAGTGATGTCCCAGATAAACATAGAAAGTACATATAAATTAGAAAAAGTCACATTGGTACTTGCCCGTGCCCGGTTGCGAAGCTACAACCTCTTTTTAACTTTGTTTTGTAGATTATCCACAATCGTGACGATGAGGATGCAAATCCCATTCTTCGGTGAGGATGCCATCTTCAATTTGTTGCCTTACAAGACGAAACAAGACAAGGCTTTGAAAATTTTACACGGACAGACTAACAAAGTGATCGAGGCAAGACGTCAAGAATTGAAGAAGGCTAATATAACTACTCTTAAAGACAGCAGTGATATTGGTAAGTATTCTGATACTAAGGAGACTTTTCTTTTAATCTCTCGATGTAATGGCGCTTTCTCGGGAGCATTTGCATGATGTAATGTAACAATCCAAGATTCGATTTCGAGTTCAAATCTGAACTTTGAACTAGGATGTTGCAGATGTAGACTTTTTCTCATTCGCGGATGTTGATGCGGATTTTTTCTTACCCGCGTTAGCGATTGTTGATGCAGATTTTTTAAGGCTCACAGTAGTGACCAATGCATGCGTCCGCATGAACGTTAGCATCCGATGCGGATGTGAATGGTTAAATTACAGGCGAATGCTCCCGTTAAGGGACCCCCTTTAGATTAAAAATAGATACACATATAAAGCTCTACATATAGTTTTGTTTCAAAAGGTATTAAGAACAAGCATGCGTTTTTGGACCTGTTGCTGCTAGCTGAGATTGATGGCAAGAAGATTGATGATGATAGCGTGAGGGAGGAGGTCGACACATTCATGTTTGAGGTGAGTTTAATTGCTTTCGATCTCTTAATATATTACTTTTTAACACTAGAAATTTCTTCTACATCGTGGCTGCATTTACAAAGATACAATCACATACATAAATAGTCAGACACGAAACGATAACTTGTAAGCTATAAAAATATTTGTTCCGATTGGGACTCGAACTAATACTCGGCTAATTGCTTAGCCTCTGCACCACCACTGTTGCCGAATTAATATTATAAACTATTCTCTTTTTAATATTTGACAGATTCCTTAATAATAGTCCACTGATATCACACTGATTCATATCTAAGCTCTCTTCAGGTTTGTCTCTGCCCTGAGGCAAACTTGAATTCATTATGTATACAAATAAATAATATTGAAATGTCTGTTTGTAATATTGTGTTTGTAACAGCTTTTAAGTAAATCACGATGAATGTTTACAAAATAGGTACTTATGACAAAAAACTCAATTTTAAAATCTTTTGTCTGTGTTGGCAAATCTCCGAAACGGCTGCACCGATTTTGATAGGACTTGCACTGGCTTTCATAGCTGTTATTAAAGCCTTGCAGATAATCGACATTCATGTAGGATGATCTAGCTCAGAAATAAAATAGTTTCAACGTCAGTAAATTCTAAACATAACCTGACATTATTGGTTCTTTTCCTTCTCGTATTTCAGGGATACCCACATCACCCGCTAGTCGACCAATTTGTAAACTGGCAAAACCCTGATTGGAAGGATCTTTTAGGCCATGTAATACCACAATTTAGTTCAAACTATCCTAAGAATTTAAATTTAGCAGTGAGTTAAGACCCTTCGCTCCGCTTGAACTCCTAACCGTTTCCCAAAGTTCGGAAACCATTATCAGTTGTTAGTTTGTGGGGAAAGTAAGATGATATGGGTGTACATGGATTTAGTTTTAATTTAAATACACGCTCAAATTTAGTAGTTAACATTTAAATGTATTGTACATTGAAAAAACTTCGCAACATTTCATAACTAACAATTTATTTTAATAAAATGTTCTTTCTAGTTTTGTGAGACGTCTGTATTTTTTTTTGTTTTTTTTTTGTTATGAATAATAGTAACTCCTTACACATAAACCACAATAAGTATTTATGAGCTTGCGAAATCTTCGTGTTTTCGACATTATGCCACAAAATAACTCCACAGAGGCGAAGTGTCTAAGAAACTACTATTTCTATGTAGTAATTATTATTTATTTCTTTATTATTCATTTCATTCATTCATTATTATTTCATTATCGAGCGTTCATATTTTAAATGATTAACAACGACTGCCGAAACACGCCCTTTCAAGTATACAGTACATTGGTAACTTCATTTTTTTTTTAAACTCATCAAATGACTTCCTCCACATCGGCAGGGACTGTCAGACTCTTACTGACTATAACCCACCCGTGTTCTTAGTGCCCTTTGCGTTCCAAGGCCGCGGTGACTCTTTCGAACAAATTCCCTGTAACCCTGGCAAATATTATGTAACCATCGTATTAATACAAATCTTTGTCTACAGGGTCACGACACGACAACTTCAGGCATTGTGTACACTCTGCACTGTCTGTCAAAGCGCAGAGATATTCAAGAGAAAATTTACGAGGAACTTAAGACTATTTACGGCAATGAAATGCACAGAGACCCGACTTACCAGTAAGTTATACAAGTATATTATTTTTTCGACCGAATTACGGTCACGGCGGCCAATCGTAGTACTACGGGATGCTAAACAGCACCAAATACATTATTTAAAGTAACTTTACAATTTTAAGAAAACATCTGTTTCATATTATCTAAGCCTAGCTGACCTATACTTGCTACTATACGACTTTATATGCACCTTACAATAACTTAATCAAGTAACTAGAAAATTAACTATGTATTCTCTTAATGCGGACTAGCCAAGTAGACAGGAGATATTATAGTGCACAAGTTTGTAATCACGGGTACACTCTCTCTTCCCTCATTGAGGTTCTTTTATACATATAGGGCCAGTTAAAAACGTTGTCCCACACAAGGTTTTTCCTGTACTTATTATTGTGTGTGCGTTTACAAACATATGAACTCACATACACAAACAGTCTATGTAGTAGGTATCTATTGAGACCGAGAAAAAGGTCCTTAATCGCTAGTCTGTTGGTTTAACCTAATTTTAACAAAACTGCTGAGCACTACCAGTGAAGCCGCAGAAATAAAAAAACAACAAGTGCCTTATTCTGAAACTGCCTAGTCATGAGGGTTAGTATAAAATGGTGAGATTCTCACCAACTAGATTTTCGAGTTGGAAATACGACTATTATACAGGGTGTTTGGCAGAACGTTGAACATACGAAAATGGTGGATAGGTGGGGTCATCTGCTACTTACTCGTACTTAGCCCTAGTTTATTTGGCCCTGGCCCCCTGGATACGTTTAAAAAAGATTTATTTGCTTTCTTCTAGTTTCACTACTTTCTTAACTTTAAAGGGTATTATTATTTAAAAGAAATATCTAGTGGGCCAGGGCCAAATAAATTAGGGCTGAGTAAATAGCAGATGACCCCACCTCTCCACCATTTTCGTATGTTCAACGTTCTGCCAAACAGCCCGTATATTATACCATTTTTGTTTAACTTTATTCGAGAAACCCAAATATGAATAGTGATACGAATAAAGCCTTTAAACTAAACAAATATTATATTATGAGGAACGAGTATTTTCAATTAAAATATCGACCGAACTTACACGTGCTTGGGCATGGGTTACACATAATAAATAATTCGATTTCTAGGAAAAAGAACACAGCTTTAGATTTACAGCAAGGTGTATGTGCAGATAGGTTACCGACCAAAAGAATAGGTCTTCTTCTTTATCGTGTGGGCAGTAAGGTGTAACGACCCCACACACCCTTTTTTTTTTTTTTTTATAGACGGGAAACTATCAAATAACTTCCCCCGCCCTGGGCGGGGCGGGAGGGAGTGTCAGACTTTTACTGACTAAAACCCGTCTATGTTCCTTCGTGTGCCCTTTGCGTTCCGGGGGCGCGGTATCTCTTTCGAACAACCCGCAGCCCCGGCAGGCATCGGCCCTCAGTGGCCCCATCCAAGTTTGCTGACATCTCTTTGAGGCGCGCGTGGAAAACGAACGCGCCGTCGACACGGTCTGTCATTATTCAGTGAACGTACGGACGGTGAGCTACCCATTGCTCACCGTCCACAGACCCGCGCCTACGGTGGCCGGGAGTCGTCTCGCGGCTCCCGACGCCCGGAGCGTCTACCGCGGCGGCCGCTGGGACGGGGGACCCTCCTTTCCCTCTCCCGTCCCGCCGCCTCCTTCTCTAGCATTACAGCTTCGCAGAAGGAGGCGACTGCTTCCCATTCCCTCTCGCTCCGGACCATGGCCTGAACCAGTGCCGGACGCGAGAGGGCGCCGCCACCCCACACACCCTAGTGTCAGAGTTTCTAAACCGCCACAAGGGCCTCTGGCATGGTTACCGATGTCAGTGATTCCAACATAAACTTAGAAACTACATATGAATTAGAAAAAATCACAAAAAGAATAAGTATAATACAATCTATACTAACATTATAAAGGGGTAAGATTTGTTTGTTTGTTTGTAACGAATAGGCTCCGAAACTACTGTACCGATTTTAACCATTATTCCTGAGTAACACCTATGTTGTCCGCGTGTCGGAGCAGTAACCAAAAAACGTAACAGAAATAAGTCCGCGGACGAAGTCGCGGGTGGTTCCCTATTTCTAATAAGTTCAATTCTTATTTATTTTCTGTGTCTACATATTAAATTACTGGTAATGTTTACATTACGACGGTAATTTAATATATATACCATCACGCCTGTATTCCCCGAAGGGTTAGGCAGAGGTGTACCAATGTACACCCACAGTTCGCCGGTATATTTAGGTCCCATGTAGGGGGCGAGCCTATTGCCATTAACCGGGCACAAATCCAAACTCCGAGCTGCTACTGAGAATTTCATAGAAAAACCCAATAACACTTTTTGCTCAACCCGGGAATCGAACCCAGGACCTCTAGCGTATCAGTCGCGCTCAGGACCACTAGGCCAACAAGGCAGTCAGAGGCCGAGTTGTAGGCAGAGGTAATTTAATATGTAGAATGTATGTATGTTTGTTTAATATGTAGGTAATAACCTAGTAGTTGCATTGGCAATGAAGTATATTGTAATAATTAATCTAACTCTTCATTATAATATGCTAGAATTGCTAGATTACCTCGAGTATCTTTTCAATTACCAATTATTATTCTATTATTTACAATTTATTTTTCTACCGAATAATTATTTTCTTCAGGCCAAGTAACAATCATGTACATATTAGTATAGCAAGGTGGTAAGGTCACATAGCAAAGTACGGTATACTTAGTATGTCCAATGTCTAACCAATCAAAAAAAAAACCTTGTTCGTTAAAATTACTCGTTCTAGCTTTAGTGGTTAAACAAGTTTGAAATTATTAACTTAGCCCGCTCAGGGTCAAAGATTGATTCAAAATAAATTAATATTCAAACATACACAAAAAAGTTTTGCATGATGTTGCTTTTTCTGCTCGGAAATATACAGACAGCCAAAGGTGCAAGGTCTACATTTTACGTAGGTATTCTTCTTCTTATCGTGTGGGCAGTAAGGTCTAACGACCCCAAACACCCTAGTGTCAGAGTTTCTAAACCGCCTCAAGGGCCTCTGACATGGTTACTGATGTCAGTGATGTCCAAGATAAACTTAGAAAGTACATATGAATTAGGAAAAGTCACATTGGTACTTGCCCGTGCCCGGTTGCGAACCCACAACCTCGTGCATGGGAGGCGGGCGCCTTAACCACTGGGCCATCACGACACACGTAGGTATTTATGCATATTGATAAACAAAATTCGGCGGATAACCTTTGAGGCGTTTTTTGTTTGTTTTGTAAACTTATCTACTGGGAATTGCAACACATTTTACAGTATTTCAATGGACTTGCGGTGCTATTCTGTAAAAATCTCCCTCTGTCAATTTATGTGAGATTAAAGTGAGTTGTAAATCCCTAACGACACGACACTCACCCCAAGCTCCCTCCACCAAGAGGTTTTTTTTTAACAGAATAGGTAGTCTCGTAGTTTTGCATCCTCATAAAACTTCAAGAGGTTGTCATAAAATACATCGATAACTAAATAAAATTACGTCAATTTTTCAAAATTTGATAAATACTGTATATTTTTTGTTATTTATGTTTAAGTGTATTTCAGAATATAGCTCTTTCAAAGATTTCGTTACTCTGGTGACATGTACGAGTTTACTGTCTTTAGCCAACTGTCTATCTGTTTCAAGTACTTCTACAATGATTTTACATTTATTTGTTCAGTGAGCTCAATCGGCTCAATTATCCATACCTACCAAACGTAAACGGGAAACTATAACAGATTAGGTTTTGTATTCATAATAGCCACCTAGAGATTTAGAACCATTATGGTTGGAATTTGGCAAAGCTCTCTTAGACACTTTAAACTTGTTGGGCAAAGTTGGGATGCAGGCGACAATACTAAGCGCACTGAACACCTATAAAGTACGAACTTGCTCCTCATTCCTTCACTGGTGTGTTCAACTCGGTTAAACTAATAATCTGCAGTGGAAATTGTTCTATACCGAGATAGAATTAAAGTTTACTTTGGTAGATAAATATATTAGTGGCTTCTATTATTATGCTGTTGCCGTGGTTGGCCTAGGGGTGCCAAATGTTTTTTGTATTGTCCTTTGTTTTGTAGTTCTCATTTAGGGAACCCGTGTGTTGGCCTACTTTCATGTTATTGGTAGAACATCTAATACATAGTATGCATTTCAACGATGCAATAATAAACATTAAACCAATCAAAGTCAAAGTCAGCAAAGTAAAAGTCAAAGTAGGTAAATTATTTACCTAAGTTGTTAAAAGGACCCTTTGAACGTCTTATTCAAGAAAAATCATTGAAACTAGTTGCCCCTTTCAACAGATAGTTTCATATCATTTGGATCGTATTCAGACTCATATTGCAATGTATAAAGTGCCTATTAAAAAACTTGTCTATAATTTCTATATCAGGGGCAATTTATGCATGAATAAGATTCACAAATTGCCCCTGATATAGAAATAAATAAATGAATACTAGAGAGAGGACGAAAAAAACATGAAAAAGATTAATTTCACTGCGTGATGTTTTTTTTGTAAAACCGCAACTGAAATGAAGCGAAGTAGGCAAGAGCTGAATTGACTCGAGCTTTACAGACTCTGAAGTGTAATGAATTTTTATTACTTAGTACTTTTAATGATAATTTTTAATTAGTGGCTTTGCACCTTGAATTCTATGATTCGGGAAAACTTTATTCGAAACGTTGAAACATGAATACGTAAACAAGTTTAATTAAAAATGCCTACATCCATTGCACCGTAATATTGCATTCATCTATAATTCAATAGTAACTAGGCGTGATACATGCATGTAAAGTTATGGGGCAACTAGGTTTACATAATAACACATGTTTATTTGAAATTGTAAAGTTACAATTAATAGTTTATTCGCTCATTACAATGTACAGCATTTGCATACTCGTCAAAATTCAAGAGGTTCTCGTATTTAGACCTAATTTATTTTATAACCTAATAAAATTACGATACCTAATCAATAATTATGTTTCACCTTTGTAGGATCCACCTCTTTCAAAGATTACATTTCTCTGGTGCAATAGATATAGACATTTTAATGGAGTTCCAATACATCTTCCTAAAGGCGACTGTACTGCGTCCTAAGCCTGTTTCAAGTACTACGCAGTCCTCTAATAATATTTTATTTATTTGTTTAGTGAGCTTAATCAAATGAAGTATTTGGAGTTGGTCATCAAGGAGTCCATGCGACTGTTCCCTCCAGTGCCACTCATCGAAAGAAGAATAATGAAGGACTGTGGTGAGTAGTTACCCTCCCATAAGAACAACTGACTTATGTATTCATGATTTTTTATTGGATTTATTTCTGCTAAGCCCAGAAAATTTCTACCATTTTAGTAGTAATTGTTATTGTTTAGGATATTTAATGCTTGTCGATATTAAATGTTCTTTAAAGGTTTTAAGGTTTTGGTTCATTTGGAAATTTAGTAATAATTATTGTTATAAAAAAATTAACATAATTGGGTTATTATATTTAACTTAGGGGAACTTCACACTAGGTCGAGCCTGCCTCGTGGAATTTTTATGAGGTTTAAGCAATTTGTGATACCGGGGTTGAATCCGCATTGTCATTATTTATTACACGTTAATTAAGTACTTATAGTAGCAACCGAAAACAAAAAATAAGTACCTACTCCATAAAAATGAATTTACAAAAACAAAGATTTAAAACTTAACGTAGGTAGGTATTTAGTAATTTGCAAAATTGTGTGTTATAGATTTGAAACACGATTTAGGCATTTATAAATCTACCGAAACTTAAGCCACAGCATAATTCTCAGAACAGCATATAAAAACCTCATTGGTAAGAAATTAATAATAGTCCAACATTTACCAAGTATTTTTTCATTTAACTAGGTACATAACAATAATAGTAGCTAAGCTAATTGCCGACCATAATCTAGGTATAATTAGTATTGTATTCACAATAGATTATATATTAGTTTACATTGTATTATGTAACCTCTAACCTGCTACAATTGCGTTAGTTATAATGTAATAATATAATGATAATGTGTTTACAATAGGTATGTAAATATGTACTTACTTACATAAATACATTTATTATGTTTATTTAACTTTCAATGTTGCTACTTGCTTTCTAGATTTCAGATATCACAAAGCTAAAAAAAAAAATATGTTTGTTTGAACTCGCTTATCTTAGGAAGCACTCCTTGAAACAATCCTTTTATGTTTTATAGCCCGTTTAGGCTATAGGCGTTCAGGTTAAAGCTATAACGTTTTTTTATAGGCTATTTATCATTACGCTACGACTCGCGTGGTCGGAGCAGAAACTAAAGACTTAATGCGGTTGAAATCGCGGAGTATAGTTAGTTTTACTATAACATTAATAAAATCTAATAATCTGCCAAACGCAGCTATCGTGAAATCTGGCAGAGTTAAAAAGCTCATAAATAATATTTTTTTCTGGTGTGTAGTTTATTATTAATATACGGTACCTCTACGATATATATCTTTAAAATCGTTTAAAACTGAAATATATCATACTTACCAGTTTATTTTTGTTTTTAATTTAGTCAGTACATTAACCTTACTAAAACCAGGTAGGTTTGGTATATTGATGTAGTACCTATTTTGGGAAAAACCGTAGCAAGTATGCGGTCATTCGCTTATTTTTTAAATAACCTCTGCAATGCTTTGGATGTTTTCGCGTTGGCTAAAAATATTAATACATCCAAAAAAATAAAAATGAGCTTAGTGTTTATTAATAAATAAATGTTTACCTGAATTGACTGTATGATGTGGTTGAGAATAAAACAAAGCCTTGAACCGAAAATAACACAATGTAATGGATAACACGAAAATATTTAATGCGAATTATATCGATTGAAAAAGGATTTAATATGTCAAGAAAAAGAAAGGAACAACACTGAAAATAATTTAAAAAAATGTTGCAATAAAACAGTGTAATATTAAAGAGTTCGTAACCGCCTTAATTACCGCCTTAATTCGAAAATCAAAAGTGGACGTACGAAAACAACAACCGTGTATGAGTACTACCTAGCTGACGCCTGTTTTCATAAAAACTAGGCGGCACCTAAACAGTATAGCACTCTAGAATTTTATCAAGTCATTACCAGCGTTACACTTATGAGATGCCTATTGTTCGTCAAAACGGACAATAACTGTGCCTGGGCTAATTTCTTTCTTTATTTCAGAGGTGGGAGGACTAAAATTAGTAAAAGGCACATCGGTAGTGATCAACATCTTCCATATCCAACGGCAACCTGATTTGTATGACGATCCCTTGGAGTTCCGTCCGGAGAGGTTCGAGGCACCGCTGAAGAACCCTTTCAGTTGGCTCGCATTCAGTGCTGGACCTAGAAACTGTATTGGTGAGTTATTATATTAGAACCTAGGTATAGCAGAATAGGCATCAATTTTGCCTGACTTATTAGGTGATCTAAGAGGTGGATACCACCCAAGAACTAATGTGCCCTTTTCAATTCATATGTACCTTCTAAGTTTATCTTGGACATCACTGACATCTGTGAAGGAAACCTGGACTTATAATAAATATAAGTCCAAAATCGCAAATCCGCCTTGAGCACCGTCGTGATCAATGCTCGTGCCTTCTCTGTATAAGAAGAGGCCTTAGCCCAATAATAGGCACAATAATAGGCTGGAATTAGTATCCATGTGTTTATTGGCACCGGCTCTCGTATGATCTCCACATTCAATATACCAATATAGGAGTACTAATTCAGATGGATCATTCACTATCAGTCATATTTGGATTAACAATAGTAATAGTACACACAATAGGTACAACAATAGTGGTCTGTTTAAACGTGTACAGTTATAGTTCGTTCACACATTGTTTTCGTTTAGGTAGTTCCATTCAAGTCGGCTCTTCCAACCAAACGGGTAAAATTGGAGCGCATTTAAAATGTTTTAATGTCTTTTGTTTACTAATTAAATTCCAATGAGTATTGCTGGCCAATTGCCAACTGTCCACAAATCTAGACTCTGGGGCGTCTACATATAAAACTATTGGAACACCCAGCTACTACAATATTCAGTAGTCGCGCTTGCAACCGTTAGACCAACTTGGTTCACTTGGAGAATTATGATGGCATACATAGTATACGTAGGTTCACGTGATTAAAACTGTGAGCACTGTTGCGAGTTTTTAAAACCAGGTTGGAAAAGGTTGTTTTTCATTGTATTTTTTAACAGCTCGTTCCCTACAAATATGAACTTTTACTGGTTTGAGGCAAAACTCACTTACAATCACATTCCCTTCATTTTGATAATCGAACAATATTCATTGCGCTATTTACGTTGTTAAGCAGACGAATTTTCAAACATACGAAGCAGTGAATTATGAATCGTATTCAAATGACGGGATTGTGGTAGTGTAGCAGGTTAACATTTTTTTTCTCATAAGTTCTTGAGAACGTAACGTTTGTTTATCTTTCCCAGGTCAAAAATTCGCGATGATGGAACTCAAAATTACTATCTCTGAGATCGTCAAGAACTTCTTCATACTGCCAGCATCGCAAGAACCTGAACTTAGTGCTGATCTCGTTTTGAGATCCAAGAACGGAGTTAATGTTAAATATTTGCCAAGAAAATAATGAATAAGATTGAAATTTGAATACCGCATGACATTGTGAATTAGTTTTAAAATAGGATATATTTTTGTACTTATGAATCAAGTCATCAAATATTTTTGGGAAGGAATTAAATGTTATAAGTTAAAATATTTGTAATATCATTTCATGCCTTATGTGTAATAGCAAAGCAAATAAATGCAGATAATGCAAGCTGCGGTTACTAGTGTATGACACCTATGTCATGACCCTGATCTCTCACGTTACATTGTAAGGACGATTTAACGAGTATAATGTTACATTAATGGCTCAGCCACATGTGTCACGCAGGGACTCGTATTGGCGAATTATTTTAGCTACATTGTTTGAAAAAAACTTCGTGATAATTCTGGCAAACTAGACACGCAACGACTAAACAGAGACCGAGCGAAGTGTAGCCATCCTCACGAACTTTATCGCGATAAAACCCTTTGATGTGCAGCAATTTACCGACAGCCGCGCCAAGGGTACTCGAGTTTGCTTGAATGATTCGCGATGTGACAAATTGCTTGTCGCTGCCGTAGCGTTATCAAACAAGTCTCTAGTGAGACTAGAAACTACTCACTTACATCAATCTATACTTATTATTACAAAGAGGATAGATTTTTTGTTTGTTTGTACCGATACGACGAATAAGCTCCGGAACTATTGGGCCGACTTTAACCATTGTTTCACCAATAGATAGCTAAATTATTCCTGAGTAAGATAGGCTATTTAACATCACGCCACGACCCACGAGAGCAGAGCAGTAACTAATAAAGAAGTAATTTATCGCGGGTGAAATAAGTCATGCGGACGAAGGCTGGGGCAGTTTGCTTGTGGTACATACAGCAAAATAACCAAGAATGGTATTGTATAATTTACTGATTTTATCGATAGAGGAAGTGCCCACCGCTAGAGGAATAACAATTTTCTGTGATTACATGCGGATTGTAAACAGGATTGTAACATTTTAGGGTGTTGGGGGCCTGGCAATACTATCTACGGAACTGTTATGCCAGGGTACTCAATTTCCTTGTCGGAAAGGTTTAGTACCTACTTGAATTGGGAAGACACGTGTTTTGTTAGTCAAATCGTGATGATAGTGCTCGCAGTAAAATCGAAGAGGTGACCTTTAGTTTATCTTCTATTATATGCCAATGTAAGTCATAGGTGCAGTCAGAGGTGGACTGCACTTCTCATAAATTTATAGCGGGTGAATTTTACAGAATAAGACCGAGACAGGTTGTACTGTATCTGTCAGTGTGACGGAATTTGTTCGAAAGAGTCACTGCGGCCGGAACGCAAAGGGCATAAGGAGAATCACGGATGGGTTTTAGTCAGTAAGAGCCTGACGCTACCTTCCAATCCGCCCAGAGTGAAATAAGTCATTTAGACGCTTGCCCTTAAACAAAAAAAGTAGGTTGTTGTTTGTTGCTTCAAGCTAACAAAACTAAACTAAGCTAAGCAAAAAGTAAAAAAAAAATAGATAAAAACAAAAAAAAAAACATAAATAGTCAAAAAATATATCTTGTACATGGTAAACAGAGAGCTAAATTGCAATAATTTACTTTTGTTCAATGTCGTGATTGTGCTAATTAGCCAATTTTACATCAGTCAAGTAGATGTAGAAATGAATATTGGTTGTCTTGTTGTGTGTGTATGTTAATATTTTTGCCTAAACACCAAATAGTTTGTAAGACTTGTGCATAATATTTGCATTCATATAAATAAATAATATATTTATATAAGGATAAGTGCTTTTAATATCCTGAGTTCGAAGTCTAAGGTTAAGCGGAACGGGCAAAGTAAACCGCAGAGGCAAACTCGTTTTAAAAGCAATTTATCTATATTAAGAGATTCTGACACTTTTTTTCCTTAATTCTGTGGTGACTCGCTGCGTGGTAAGTTTATGGTATAAATAATTATAATAATAAATCTTGTAATAATAAATAATTACATATTGATTTTTACTGAATGGGATGGCAACTACATAATGCCTGTCATATCTATGCTATAATATAATATAGAATATAATAAAGAGAGAAGATTTTATTTGTTTTTAGCGAATAAGCTTCGAAACGACTAGACCGATTTTAACCATTTTTCATGAATAGATAGCTACATTATTCCTAAATAACATAGGCTATATAACATTACAAAACGACCTACGAAGCGGAGCAGTAACCAAAGATGCAACTTTGCAACTCTGCACACAGACGAAGTCGCGGGCGGAAGTGAGTAAGTAAACTATAATTTAAGATGCAACCTGAATTAGTTTACGTTATCTCTTCGGAAGTCATGCTGTGCGTGTCATGGTGAGCTAGTGTATGAAAATATTCAAGCAAGAATATGCAAGATTGCTTAAAAACACTTTTTTAGGCAGAGGTGTACCAAACACCCACAGTTCGCCGGTATGTTTAGTTCCCATGTAATCATCATCCTAACTCCGAGCTGCTATAAAAACAATTTTATAGAAAAACCCAATAACACTTTCCTCGACCTCGGAATCGAATGCAAGACGTCTCTCTTAGGACCACACGGCTACCGAGGCTGTAAACATGGAACATGAAAAATGGGAGGAACATTTTATCCATACCTTATAAAATAAATGTGTGCTGTTAAAGTAAGTTTTATGTATCAACCGAGCAGGTTAGACAAGGTATGTAGTAATAAATCATAATGTAGGCAGCTTCTATTAAAACACTATAATTACAGAACCATGACCATTACAAATGAATGTAAATGATTAAGTATAATAAATCTAAATAAAATTCTGCCAATGACGACAAAAACTGGTATAAATGAATAATAAAAATCTCGCTAATTTAATTTGTCGATGTTCTAAGTATGAATCATTAACGGATGTGTTTGATTGACCTTTGTAATATAACAGGTAGATCGTATTTTTAAAATGTTGCGGGGAGTCACTCCTTTACCGTATGTTCGTTTATATAAACTTATTAGTCAACCCGCAGCAAACTGCGAAACAGCGAACTGTGGGTGTACATTGGTACACCTCTGCCTAACCCTTCGAGGAATACAGGCGAGATGTTATGTATGTATTCAACCCGGCAAACGTTGTTTTGCCATATAAATTATTAGTAGGGGTAATTTGTTTTTTAGCCCTATAATAAAAAAACTACATACAAATCGGTCAATAAGTTTCGGAGGAGTAGGGCAACTAACATTGTGTCATGAGAATTTTGTATATATAGAGAAGAAGACATGCACAAAGTCGGGGTGCTGGTCAGAAAACCTCCACGCGTGCCGTCAGCTGCTTGTCCCTCCGGACACGTCTTGAGAGAACGGCAGCTGGCTGGCCGGTGCACCCTGGGCGCGGGTAGTGATCTTCCCTGAGGAATGGGAAGAGATTCCTATTCTTTGGGGAATGTCACTGCTCGTGGCCAATATTCTGACGGGCGGGGTCCGAGGACGGACCAAGGGCGTTTCTCCGCGTGTCCCTCTGATCAGCAGAGGGCACAGCGGAGGAGTGAGGACGGGCTCGGCGTGCACTCACCCTGCCACCGAGCAGACAGAGGTCCTTCTCTGTCACCGTCGTACATCGTAACCCCATATCGGAGTGTCGTGGTCATGTCTCGCGGCTTCGATTGGCACCGAGGGTCTTGGCTTAACCGCCCGGACCGCGAGGTAGAAACCCTCTATAAAAAGTCACCCCGAATCCCAAGCGGCGGCGCACCGTGACGGGATGTATGGCTGACGGGCGTCCCTATGGGACATCAGTCGCTAGTGCGAACCACTAGTCTGTTGGTTGGATGGTTGGATAATGTTTATACTCGTGGGAACAACTATGGAATCTCAAAATATTAAAACAAGCGCAAACAAAGTTGCAGAAGGAGGGAAGGGGGATGCCGGGTCGGAGTCCGACTCGTCATCCAGCATGGTGACGGTGAGCTCTTTGGGCTCCCACCAGGAGTTGGTTGGGCTTCTCAGGAAGCGGCCCAGACCGGAGGATCGGGTGTCCTCCGAGGAAGAGCTGGCCTCGGCTCGAAAGATCCCCACCAGCAGACGCGGTGGGGCCCAGGAGCGAGGCCCAGGGAGGGTTGCTGCCCGGAGGGGACCGGCGACGTCTGTCGCTGAAGGGCAGTCCCCCTCCCCCTCCCTAAGTGAGACTGGCGGCGACGGTGTGGTCCAGCCGGACACACCGCGCGTGGTGGAAGGTGAACCTGGCGGCTCCGAGGAGCGTAAGGCCAGGTTCATGGAGGTTGTGCGGGATGCGGTGGCGAGCGTCGCCCGCAAGAAAATGAAGGGGTCAAAGTCTCGGGCAATGGACGAGGCTTCGGCCACCATTGCGGCGGCTGCGGAGGCCGGTTTTGCGGGGGAGGTCCCGCAGCTTCGGGCGGAGGTGGCGCGCCTGTCGGCCTCCATGGAGCTCCTGGTGGCAGAGAACAGGAGGCTCCAGGCGGACCTGGCTGAGCTCCGCGGGACCGGCTCCCGCCAGGCGCCCAAGGCGGGGAGCCGGAGAGCCGAGCCAGTCGAGCCAGTGGACGACCAGGTGCTGAACCTGGTTCAGCTGGAGATGGCGGCCTTCCAGGCACGGTTTTCCGTCCTGGAGGGCATCGTGTTGCGTCCCCCACTGGCGGCGAGCGGGACGACCGCGGGCGACAGGCGGGCCTCTTATGCGGCCGCCGCGTCTGCGCCGAGGCCGGGTAGCCAGCCCCCCAGCAGGGCGGGGCCGACCCCTGCGAAACCGGCTCCGGCAAGGCCGGTGCCGGCGCAAAATGCGCCCACGAGGAGGGGCAAGGCGGCATCCCAGCCGCCTCCACCCCCTCCGCCCCCTAGCTCCAACCCTCCGGCCGCGGAAGCCGAATGGCAGGTGGCCGGGGCTAAGGAGAAGGGGCGCAGGGCGGCCAGATCGGCCAGAGCGGCCACCAGACGGGCGGAGGAGCGGCGGCGACGCGGTGAGCGCAAAGCCGCGGCCAGGCTTCGCGCCCCGAAATCCGCGGCTGTAGTGGTCACGCTACAGCCGGAGGCGGAAAAGCGGGGCGTGACATATGCGCAGGTGCTCACCAGGGCCAAGGCGGCCATCAACCTTGGCGAGCTAGGGATAACCGGCCTCCAGCTTAGGGTCACCGCAACTGGGGCCCGAATGCTGGAGATCCCCGGCGCCACCAGCGGCCCGTCCGCGGACGCTCTAGCTGAGAAGCTTAGAGCGTCCCTAAACGCGGACGAGGTGCGGGTGTCCAGGCCCGCCAGATGCGCAGATCTGCGCATCATGGGTCTGGACGACTCCGTTTCCGCGGAGGAGGTGGTGGCCGCCGTCACCAGGGCGGGTGGATGCCGTGCCGAAGAGGTCAGGGCAGGCACCATCCGCCCAGAGCGCACGGGCATGCAGACCATTATGGTCAGCTGCCCAGTGACGGCGGCTAAAGCCATTGTTGGGGGGGGCCGCTTACTGGTGGGCTGGGTGTCGGCGCGGGTTCGCCTGCTCGAGCCCAGGCCCCTGAGGTGCTACCGTTGCCACGTGGGGAAGCACGTGGCATGTCGGTGCGCCTCGGAGGTGGACCGCAGCGCCCTGTGTTTCCGCTGCGGTCAGCCCGGTCACAAGGCCGCGGCTTGTGATGCCCCGCCGCACTGCGATGCATGTGCGGGGGCTAACAGGCCGGCCGATCACCGGGCTGGGGGCAAGGCCTGCGCCGTACCCGCCAGGTCCGGGGGAGGGCCCCGCGCCGCCGCCGCCGCCGCCGCCGCTGCCGCCGCCACCGTTGCCGTGGCCGCACCCGCCGCCGCCGCTGACGCCGCGTCCGCCGGCGCAATGGATTGCCAATAATGGCACCATTGCGCCTCCCGCAGGCGGACACCGTAGGCACGGTCTGTGGACGGTGAGCAATGGGTAGCTCACCGTCCGTACGTTATTTAACGACAGACCGTGTCGACGGCGCGTTCATGTTCCGCGCAAAGAGGTGTCAGCACAAGGAAGGGGCCACTAAGGGCCAAGGCCTGCCGGGGCTGCGGGTTGTTCGAAAGAGATTCCGCGCCCCCGGAACGCAAAGGGCACATGAAGGAACATAGATGGTTTTTAGTCAGTAAAAGTCTGACACTCCCTCCCGCCCCGCCCAGGACGGGGGGGGTCATTTGATGATTTTACCATCTAAAAAAAAAAAAAAAAAAAAATGCACAAAGTCAACCAGACCCGGAACATGTAGGCCGTACAAATATTTGTTCAGTGCGGGAATCGAACCCGCGACACTCAGTGCAGCAGCCAATTGCTCAGTCACTGCGGCAACGGTGGCGTCGAAGTAGCTTTGTCATAGTAGCTTATTTAGTGGTTTATGGTTATCTAGGCTTCTATTATTTATATTATTAAAATCAACGACTTTACCATTTATGGAACCTAGGAGCTATTATCACATTCCATGTTCATTGCGAATTGACTTACCTCCTAAGTATCGCTTTAAATATTCATATTTTTCCATATATCTTCACGCTTGGCAGACGCGTTGGTTTGTTGTTATTAGTAGGTACTCTAGGCAGGTCACTGCTCGGCTATCCATCCTGTTTACGTATTCTCAATTTTAACAAAGTCAAAGTCAAATTATTTATTTCAATTAAACCACTAAAAGGCGTTTCTGAAGGGAATTTACAGGAAATAAAACAATTAATAATCAAATAATTTAATCTAATTAACTCTTCACCAGGCGTTTGTGGAAGGGACACAGTTTTGCCAATAGCTAATAATGATAGATCATTAAAAGTTCAGAGAATTTTATATAGTTAATCGTCTATGCTTTCTCTGATTAGGTTTCGCAAACTGGTCCATTTTTAAAAATTGTTTCACTAATGAGAAGCTACGTTAACTAGGTATTTTATTATTAAAAATACAGATTCAAAAATAGACGTAGATGAAGTCGCGGGCAGTAGCTAGTAATTTTATCTTTCATCATGATCATTATCAGCCTATCGCAGTCCAATGCTGGACATAGGCCTCTCCCAAGGTGCGCTGGGAGCCACTGAGCCCGATCTTCAGCTCTCCGCATCCAGTTTCGCTCCATCTAGCCGGGGGGCGTCCTACACTACGTTTACCTAAAAGTGGTCTCTACTCCAGAACTATTTTTTTCTTTTATTTTATCTTTACCAGTTTTAAATTATATAGTTATCGAAATTTCACCTGAAGGGTTGAAGACACCTGTAATCAGTAACCATCAAAGTAGAGCCTTTATCAAACAATGGCACTTCGTAAACTAATTCCCATTTAGTTTGCAGAGATTCAATCCTTGGGTGGACGCTCATCTACGAAAACAATGTCTTACTGGGATTGGAGACATTTTGGGTCAATCTTCGCAGAAGCCTGGCCTACCCTTGTTATGTTATTATTCAATCTTGAAGTAGCTAGCAAACGTTGAAATTGGTAGTAGTTTTTTTTATACATATGTACGATCACGCTTGTATTCCCCTAAGGGTTAGGCAGAGGTGTACCAATGTACACCCACGGTTCACCGGTAGGTTTAGGTTCCATGTAATAGGGGGCCAGCCTATTGCCATTAACCGGGCATAAAGCCTAACTCCGAGCTGCTACTGAAAATGTCATTCAATCAAGCAATCATTGCATTGGAGTTGTTGAATTTGTTAGGGTTTTTTCTGAAAGATAAAACCCATTTTCATAGGGTTTCGTGTACCTAATTATCTATACTCAACTCTTCATTATAACACAATAGTATACCATAATCTACTCACTACAACATTTAGACAAATATCGTTGAAACATTATTTTCATTTTAATATTAGCATGTAATAAGCTTCTTTAACCACACTAATATTATAAAGGCGAAAGTTTGTGTGTGTGTATGTTTGTCTGTTCTTCACGCTCAAACGGCTGAACAGATCTGGATAAAATTTGACACTGAGATAGATAATAGTGCGGACTTTTTATTCCGGAAAAATGTACAGTTCCCGGGGGATAATATATCAAATTTGAAATCGCGGGGAGAAGCTATTTCACGATAAATTGTACTATTAGCTTTTTACATAAAAAATATCATTAAAACGCAGTTATTTCAACAATATCCTATCGTTTGCCACATTATGTCTAATGCTATTATAATAGAAGTTATCTGAACTTTTTTCAACAATATTGTAACCTTGATTAAAATTTTCAGGTAGAAAATTCAAAATTGCAGCCGGAAGATTTTTTGTCACTGTCGCGTCGCGGTTGCAATTAGCAATTACAAAATATCGAACAATCATTCTTATAAGTACTGTTTTGAAGATGGGAGTTCATCAAATGACTTCTTCCGCTCTGGGCGGTGCGGAAGGGAGTGTCAGACTCTTACTGACTAAAACCCACCCGTGTTCCTTCTAATGCCTGTTGCGTCCCAGGGCTGTGGTAGGTACCTCTTTCGAACAAATTCCGCAATATTCTTACACTGTAATAGGTAATTTATACTAATATACGAAAGCTGCAGAGGTTTTGTTAGTTTCTTTAAACGCGTTAATCTCTAAAACAATACTAGTGGGATTGGAAAAACATATTTATTTACATAATAGCTAGATTAATGTGGAACAGTATAGGTTACATACCATCACGCCTATATTCCCCGAAGGGTTAGGCAGAGCCGCAGAGGTGTATTAATGTACACCCACAGTTCGCCGGCATGATTAGGTCCCATGTAATAGGCGGCGAGCCTATTGCCATTAACCGGGCACAAATCCAAACTCCGAGCTATAGCGAGTATAGGCTTTTTAACATCACGCTACGATCCACGGGAGCGGAGCAGTAACCAAAGACGTGATAACAATAACGTAGGACTTTACTACTCGTACTTTGTATTCACATTGATAAATTCACTTGCACAGCTGAACATTGTAATGGAGAGATTTGTATTCCACGCGTGACGTGCGGGCAACGGCGACGAGACGACGACGTGAGGACACTAGCGGGAATTTATATACTAATATTTTAAAACTGGATCATTTGTTTGTTTGTTTGAACGAGTTAAAGAACGAATAAACGGGATTCTTGTGGGTAAGCTCACTCCATCATCGAGTTTGTCTTTGTTGAAAAAGGAATTCTCCAGAACCGATTCCGGCCACGTCGAATAATCTTAATGCAGACTGGCCAAGTTTGTAGGAGAAATTATAGTGCACTAGTGAAGTATGTGCGCAAAAACAGGTGTAGTCCGTATTCCCTAACTCTCATAGTATGATGGCGACGGCAATCCGACACAACCGGGGAGAGATCAGGCGCAGGACCAACGGCTTTATGTGCTTTCAGAGACACGGGGGTGTCACACCACCAACTTCCAAACTCCGGGCTGTTACTGAGAAATTCCTAATGGAAAATCCCAATAGCACATTTTGCCCGACCTGGGAATTGAACACAGGACCCCACGCTCAACAGTCGTGCTTGCCACCACGAGACTAACGGGCTGGTGTCTTTTTTATCTCTGACCTAGACTAGAGTCAAGAGCCAACCCATCAGAAATAAAAAATAAAGCTAATAAATAAACTAAATAACTAAGTAAACCTGCTTGTCTGATTTAACAAATCTGTTTTAAACATTATACTTAAAGCCCGTTTATCGAGAGAGGTATATGCTATAAGCTATCACGCTATGAGACACGGGAGCGGAGCAGTAACCAAAGAAGTAACATAAAGCGGGTGTAACTGCGAGGTAAAGGTAGTATTTTTATAACGTCAGTTCTAAACTGATATTTTTGGTCCTTTTATTCGGGATTTTGAACGTGAATCGTTTGAAAAGTGGTGTTTTTAAAAGTTTGACTGATTTCTCTGTGATTTCTGGTTTGACATTTTGATGTGTATTCTTTCAATGATAATGACGAATTCGAATTTTGTTTGAATTTTAGGTTTCCGGAGTAGAAAAATTGATGGGAAAATTTATCCGAGGAATTGATGCTTGATTAAGACCGCATGAAGTCGCTTGATGCAGGCCGCTTTCAACCGGTCCTATTGGAAATCTGTGAGGGAGGCCTATGTCCAGCAGCGGACGTCCTGCAGCTGCTATGATGATGAAATTGACGCATGAGCCAAATTAGTCCTTGTGATTGTAATACACGAAAATAACAATTATACATTTACGTTAAACAGTACCTAGTTTCTCATTTACTTACAAGCTTTTCTGATTAAGTGACTTCATACTTTGACAGAACTATGAAAGTAAAGAGGACAAGGCAAGATTACGAAATATTCGTAGTTTAGTTAAGTTACATACCCGCATGGGAGCCATCGTCAAGATAATGTAGTTTTGCTCATCACAGGAAACTTTGGTGACATACAAACTAAAATTTTCATAAGTAGTGTATGACTGTCATTATCTACCATCACGCCTGTTTTCCCCAAAGGGTTTGGCAGAGGTGTACCAATGTACACCCACAGTTCGCCGGTATATCTACTGTCATTATCTCTGCGATGTATAAAACAAAAGGATAGCACATATGTGACTATAAACAGGACAAATTGATTGCTCAGATAAGGCTGAACTAAATATCTTCGCTGCGTGTCTTTTCATTCATGAGGTTGGAGGTTCGATACTAGGCAAGTACCACCGTGACTTTTTCATTTTTATGTTAGTACCTACTTTGTAACTTTATCTTGGACATTATTGACATCGGTAAAGAACATCTGAAATTATCAACCCGTTTTGAGCAGGAGTCGTGATCAATGTTCGGCTTTTGCCATGTAACGACTAAAACTATAAGATATAAGGTAAGAATGACATGCGTCACTTAAAGATATTTTAATAATCTTATGATGCCTTGTAACAACGACTCGGATTTATAAGAAATATAAGTTCCAAAGTTCAGATGCGATTTTGTTTTTCTTGAAGCAGGATGATCTTTAAACTGTGAAGGTCACAACAAGCTTTCGACTCGCAAAAAATATTCGCATAAGTAATGAGGAACTAGGTAGTGGATAATATTTGATAAGTAACTAAGCAATGTATAAAAAAAAAGTAAATATTTATTTTAGCGCAGCGTCGTTTTCTTTATTTCTATCTACATAACAGTGGATAATTTATAATTATTTGGTAAGTAAACTATAAAAAAAATGATAATATTTATTTAAGTACAGCGTCGTTTTCTTTATTGCTATCTACATAACAGTGGATAATAATTATTTGGTAAGTAAACTATAAAAAAAATGATAATATTTATTTTAGTACAGCGTCGTTTTCTGTTACTATTATCTGTCTGACACAGTCAATTTTAAAGATTGGTATGTACTATTTATACCTGGTTAGGTACGCTGTAGTACTATGCTAACCACATTGAAGTAAGTCAAAATTCGGAAACGACCCTTTTCAGTAAATCAACGCGGGTTCTTATCTCGACACAATTCTAGATTCGAAGCGTTGATGTTTAGAGAAACACATTTTTGAAAAAAGCTTTGAGGTGACTTTTGATCTGAATTAAAATTAATCGAACCCAAGACTTCTAGCGTAGCAGTCGCGCTTAGGACCACTAGGCTAACGAGGCGAACAAAGTGTTATTGGGATTTCTATTAAATTCTCAGTAGTAGCTCGGAATTAGAATTTGTGCCCGGTTAATGGCAATAGGCTCGCCTCCTATTACATGGGACCTAAAAACATACCGGTGAACTGTGGGTTTACACTAGTACACCTCTGCCTAACCCTTCGGGGAATACAGGCGTGAATTTATGTATGAATTTATTTTTATATTAAAAGTAATTTGACTTCACTCATACAAAAGTATAATAATTTATGAAATGTTAATGCTACTCGCATGTTTATTTTACTTGTTCAAACCAAACAGACTTCTCACCATAAAGTCGTTCCCAAAAGTTAGGCATGGTTGTTATGGAATCCGAGGGTTTATTTACCTAGTCCAGAGTACTCTCTGCGGCGGAACACGAGTTTTATGAAGGTCAAACTTGGAAGGGTTTCCTACGAAACTAATATTATATGTTAATATGCATGAAATGTGTATTAATTAGATTTTAAACTGTTTTACGAGTACTTTAAAATGTTTCAACGAAAAACAGAAAACGTTTTAAAATTGGTCCTCTGATCCGACTTTTTAGTAAAATTGATTCTAAACCTGGCCGTGTATTTTTTTCTGAATTTCGGAATATTATTATCATCATCATCATCATCATGCATTGCTGTACGTAGGCCTCCCCTAAAGAGCGCACAACCATCCCAGTCCTAGGCAGCCCGTATCCAGGAATAAACTAACTTGAAATTGACTTTAAGGTTGCATCAAAAATAAAAAAAATTGAGATGGTTGTGCTTAACTATAATAAAGCCTTTTCAATTCCAAAGCTTTCAAAACTAAAAACATTTAATATATTTTTCCATTCAAAGCCCCTGGCGAGTATAGGGCTCCTTCAACAATTTCTGGGTTGTCCTTATCTTCACTTGTTTGTCAAGTCTTTTCCAGTGTTATTATGGTGGCCAAGGCTGTGGCTTGTAGGAAAAAGATACGGAATGTAAGGCCACAAGAAGGAACATGGATGGGTTTTAGTCAGTAAAAGTCTGACACTCCCTCATTTGATGATTCATCATCATCATCACCATATCTGCCGCAGGATGAAAGTCTTATTATGGTTTACTAAATAAAGTGATTAACCCATATAAAACGAAAAAAAAAACTAGTTTCGTCCGAGTACTGGGTTGCACTTAATGTCCTTAGCCATAAAAATATAGAAATACTCTTCATTTAGTAACCTTGACTGACGATAAAAAAGTCTTGTTTGAATTTCGAAAGGTTAGATGCATGTTTTGTACCTAATCATTAAGATTCTAAAATTAAATTTAATAACACGGGGTTGAATTCTTAATAAGGCTTTTTTATATTTGGTTTTATAGCTACCTAAAGTGTATTTTTGCAGCTTAAAATGCGTCGACGTATTTATTAATAACTAGCGTCTACCCGCGACTTTGTTTGTTTTTATGTTCCGAAATAAACCTTTTTATAATTTTTTATTTATACCAGTAGTAGGATCTCCTAAGTAACAAATGAATCACAAGCGTTTTGTAAACAACATTTTTCTACCCGATTAAAGGGTTTTTTTTTGTTGACACTACACAAAATACAATGAATGCGAAGTTAATATTAATTTCCTTTCAGATTAATTTGATATTTCTAGAGAATACTTAAGACATGAAGTCATTTCTCATCTTTTTATAGCCTTGAATGAGTATTAGCTATATTATAAGAAGTGAAGACAAACCGGTTTTTAATTGCGTTTCTATAACGTCGATTATATTCATAAAAACTGCAATGTAATGTTTATTATTGAAATTAAATAAGGCGTAGTTGGTGTACGTACAGTTATGTAATTTTATTTTTATTTTTTATTATATCCATCTCGACAGCAAAAATGACACCTAATTGTTTTTTCATAATATGTAATGAAGGTGAAGTGGGGTTTAGGTGAGCTGGCCAACTCTAAAGCAGTAGGGTGGAATGATAGCTCATTTTATACTAATTTCACTTAAACTTACCAAGGAGATTTTTAACAAATTCAAATTCCAGTCACAATCTAGTCTCAGCGTCGAGACGGCCAATTCTTATTAGGTACTAAAAACGTTCAAAATATATAGTCGCAATCTCATCTCAGCGACAATTAATGACGAATACTTGTCAAGAATGTCGTTACTGTTAGTCAGAAGCCAGAAAGTCTGACAACCAGTCTTACCAAGAGTATCGTATTATCCATTACTGGGTTGTGGAGGTCTAATAGGCTATCGTCATGTAAAATACTGATATTCAGCTGCATCCGGTTCGACTGGAAGCCGACCCCAACAGGTAGATGATGACTTGTCAAGAATGTAGGTGAATAGAATATTTAGAATGCCATCGTTGTCAAACTTCGGGGAATTATCTTTTCAGTGTACGTCTAACCTTTCACACGGAGAAGATGTAAAATGACATACTATTCCAGAGTAATTTTCCATTTTCTTGACAAAAGCCAAAACGGACGTTCTATTGATATTCTCAGCTATTATCACGTCTCATAGAATCTGAAAGATATTATTTTAAGCGTCCGAAGACCGTAAAACCCATAAGGACCATTTTATGACAGCCATCTTGCTTAGGTTTAACATCGCTACTGTAATGTGCTTTGAGAAACGCTTACATTTTATAGACGGCAATAAAGATGATGATATTTCTTAAATGGCTTTACGGTTATTATTTTACATAGATTTTATTTAACGTAAAGATTTTAAGATGTTTGCCCAGCAGTGCGATGAAATATGGGCAAAAAAAAAAACAGTTTACCTTTACCACGCGCATTGTTCTAACAATGCGAACAAAAGCATTCTATGGGCAGAGAAACTCATTGTTATTTTGAAGAACAGAGTTTCATCTGTAAACTTTTGGATAATTATTTCAAAGTTACAGAACAGTTTGGTACAAAAAAGACAAGCTGCTACGTTTATAATTAAGCGTAGCTCTACCAAGATGAGTCAAACCACAATATCTTATTATTTATTTATCTAAATTATTGACGTCAAACTAATTCACCAGGCCAATTATGTTACATTTCTATCCAGTAATAATAGTGAAAGTCAAAGCCTTTATTTCAATTAGACCATTTACGGGCACTTTTAAATTGTCAAAAAGTTACTGTTAAAAGTCGAAGCTAGTTGCTCGTTCCACAACGTAGGTCTTTATGGAGAAGAATGAGCAAGAAACTCCATCGACACTCTTTTCTTTCAATTTGGTTTTTACATAATCTTGGTTACAATATTATTGTTGCTTCTATCAGTGAATACAATGAAGGTGAATATAGTTATAATAGTCTGATATCATCCTAAAATTTATGCTTAGAATAGATTTAAAATTAATTAGCCTTAAATATCTTAAATCATTTAATTAGAAACAATTACATCGAAAAATTAGAGAGATTTTGATATGGGTTCTTGAAATAAAAAGGCTCTAAAGACTCCAAAATCATAAAGGACCAAGTATTGAATTAAAACAATGAGAGGTTACGAGATGAAAGTTGGTAACCGCTATCAAGCATATTAAAGGGTCCCTGTTGCAAAAGTTAAGATTAATGACCTCTCTATATTAACGTTCAGTGAGGTAAAATGGCCGTCGTAGACAATATTTATTTAGCTTGCTTGCCTGAATTTCGCCCACAGAACGAGCTGAACAAAATGCGCTCAAGATAGTCGAGAATTATTTACATAAATTGCTGTTTGAGACAGATGGTGGCATATAAGAATTGTGAACAGTTAACTTAATTTAAATTTATTTTTTCAGATACATCTTCATTGTTGTTCAATAATGAAAACATGTGAGTGATGCTTTGGTGTTGCAAGTGTCTATAGGAAGCGTAACATCAGGCGGGCCGTTAACTTGTTTGTCACCTTCATTGGTATAAAAAAAATGATAATTAGAATTGAACTGAAAAATCTAAAACTTGTCTACGACTAGTTTAATTTGACTTCTTTTCAGCATAATGTAATATTAAATGCATCTCAACTAGACCAAGGTGTTCCCTCGACCACGGGTTTCTCCCCAATTAATTTTCAAATTGGTCTCAATCGGATCGAAGGACCAAAAAGGTTTGCCCTTGAATGTAAACCACTTGTTAAGTGAACAACGTTCCTCTTGCGACCCTTATCAAGTGCAGATGGCTTGTGTGATGTATTTCAAGACAAACGTTTAGTACATACCTTTTAATTAATTCGTGTTTTGCTGCCCACAATTTCTTATTTAGACCTGGTTGGTTTTATGCAATTTGTACCTTCATTCTAGGTGGTTAAGGTAGTTTATTAGGGCTAGTTCTATTAAATTGAGTAAACCCCTCGTCCAACCTTTGCAGTCAAACGCAAGTAGAAAAGTACAGGCTACTGCCTCCTTGATAAAGGTCCTTAGTCATCTATTACGATACCTATTTACCTTCAGTATTTGTTTTTAAACATGCTACCTTCTTCATGCTTGTAATTTCATCTGCGTGGAACTCACGCAGTATAGATGTTTAGTACCTATAGCATTAATCAGTCCAGTACATCCAGTGATTACCTCTTACAAACAAGCAAACATCACCCCCTTATATTTATTTTTTTTCGGTTGAGCAATCATCAAATGACTTCTCCCGCCCTGGACGGGGGAGAGAGTGTCAGACTTTTACTGACTAAAACCCATCCATGTTCCTTCTCGTGCCCCTTGCGTTCCGGGGGCGCGGTATCTCTTGCGAACAACCCGCAGCCCCGGCAGTCATCTTTATTAATATTCATACAGAAATTAGTAGAATCTATAGATGGCTTTGAAACTCCACATTACACAACCAATTAAAAACCATTACACGGCGATACCTTCCACAGGTAATTTCACAGTAATTAAATCAAATCACCTATATGTAACGTGAACGTGTAGATACGGTACTAATTGAGAATCCTATAATTGACTAATAAGATGATAAGCCAGCTGATAGGATGAGGCGTCTCGTAGGTAATGTACGTGTAACTAGATTATTGAGCTGATCGAATATTAATTTTGTGTATCTAGATGTTTGGGGACCGGCTTTTCCACTGGTTTATTGGAATAAGACCCAAAAATATACATATAATTATGCCATCACGCCTGTATTCGCCGAAGGGTTAGGCAGAGGTGTACCAATGTACACCCACATTTCACCGGTATGTTTAGTGCCCATGTTGTAATAGGGGGCGAGCCTATCGCCATTAACCCATCACAAATCTTAACTTCGAGCTGCTGTTGAGAATTTCATAGAAAAACCCAATAACACTTTGTTCACCAGGTCGAGCCTGGGAATCATACTCGAAAAATATGTACTAATAGTTTGGTATAAAATGATTATAATTTAATTTATTTTATTTGTTTTTTCATAAATACACATTTATAAAACATTCAATATTATTGAAATATAAACTCATTAGAGTTTTACCATACACGATAACCATCAACTACATAATTTAAAAAAGTAATATATCAAAAATGTCAGAACATATTTTATGCAAAAGCTTCAACAACGGTATAAGTAATAAATAAATGATAATGATTTTGAATTTAATGCTGATTTATTTTAAATCTATTCAAAGCATAAGTTTTTGAATTATTATTTTTCAGTATTAATTTAACTCATTTGGCATATCTAATTGAGTGAATTATTACGGGGTTGACTCATTTTGCCAGAACTAGGCACTAGTTCCAAAAAGGGGAGACCAAATAAAAGTTGGAGAGGCATCTTCAACGAGAGATATGTAGAAAGGTTTAAGAGAAGCCTACGCTTTAAAGGCGACTACTACTAGTATGGGTTAATTTTTTATAACATATAAGTTGCCATAAGTACATATAATATTAAAAACCTCGTACATTTTATTTTAAGTTGTAATAGTGGTAAGAAATAAAGGCTATTTTATTTTATATAAAGTACAAATTCGGCTTAAAAAATACCTAATAATAACCTTTCTTTCTTTTAATTCTAACTTAAACAAGAAGCAACCAAGTTCTTATGCAAATTAATTGATTAAAGAAAACTGGCGCGCGTAACTAAGGACCACTTTACAAAAATGCATAACATTACGTAGACTTTACGTACCCGGGTGAAGTTAAGGTAGAGAAAGATATTACATTATCCGGGGCAGGATTTCATGCAAATGGGTTCCCGGCTTACCCAGTAGTTTGGAAGTTGGTGACGTTAAAACCATACATCAGTGTCGCAGGTAAATGCGGCAAACTAAAATTCGGAACTTTTACTGTGTAGAATTTAGTGAAAAAGGATTTTTGCAAAGATACTTTGACGTTTTGAGAAGTTTGTATTCCTTGGCAACTACATTCATCATTGGCTTACTTAGTTCGATAATCTTTTTACCTAAGGTAACCTAGTACTGATTAAAACTTAGTATAATCTGTAGTTGTTTTAAGGTTAGACTCAAAATTCTCAGTAGCAACTCTGAGTTAGGATTTGTTCCTGGTTAATGGCAATAGGCTCCCCCTATTACATGGCACCTAAACATACTGTTAAACTGTAGGTGTACATTGGTAAACCTCTGCCCAATCCTTCGAGGAATACAGGCGTGAAGGTAAGTTGTTTAAGGTGTCAACATTCCAAAGCCACTGGGCTCATTTTAAGTTGATGATAGTTTAAAATGAGTTAGCCAGTTTTGATACGAAGACCCTTTAGTTTGATAGTGCATCTGACTTAGTCTGATTATTTTGTGTTGCGAGTTTTTATTTAGATACTAATACGAAGGAATTTTACCATTTACTGAAGCGAATAATATTATGATATTGTGTATAATATTTTATTATATCTACGTACAAACATTTTCAACTTTTGATTTATGCGTCCATCGTGTATATTTTTTGTTCAAAATCCCTGGATTATTGTTGGCACAGCCATTATCTGTAATCTCTTTGCTTTCGCTTGACAGGTTGATTACAGGAATAATATAAACGGTGGCAACCTTCGGTTCACTTGTTTATTGAGCTCTTTTTTTACTTATTTTTATTTTAAACATTTCACTACGCTTGGTATTTCTCCTGTATCGTGGGTGCATTTATAAACCTTATAAACTCACATACGGTCGATGTATCAATTTTCAGCGGGCAACCAACGATTCCAATTTTAGTTACTTTTGGGACTTGTGCAAATTAAAGGTATTATTATATTTAAAAGTTATTTAAAAAAAAGGATGAAGATGGAATACTTAGTCAGCGGGATTTTTAAAACTTGCTTACGCGGGCCATTCAAAATCCATCCATCCGGACCTGCGGTTTATCAGCCTTGGGTTATACCAATGTTTGTTTGGTGCGGTAGTCGCTCCTGAGTTACGCATGGCTGCAGCCACTGACTCATCCACTACACCAACCGTGTCTTACGCTAATTAAATGGCATAATTACTCCAACTAAATATAAACAAGGTATGTTTAAAATCAACGTGATAACTCTTAGTATGGTATGGTATAATGAGGTAGTGTCCACAATTCCACGAGTAAGGCTGATGACAGACGCACCGCATTTCAACTGCAATCTAACCGCAAATTGAAATTCGGATGCAGTTTGAATGCAGTTCACACGACTGCAATAGAACTGCAAACAAAACGTGCAGTCTGATTGCAGTTCAATTGCAGTCGGCGTACAATCGTGTGTGACGTTTGGTTGACTCGTTCAGTTGAAATGCGGTCCGTCTGTCATCAGCCTAGGGTCAGTTCACACCGAGACGCGACGCTGTGCATACCTTTTAATAGAGCTACTCAAAATATAACTTTATTTACTAGTCGAAAAGGTACACATTTGACAGTGTCGCGTCGCGTCTCGGTATGACCTGACCCTTAGCGTATTTTGCATAAAACTGTTGGTTAACGTACAACTAGTTCGACAACTAGTAGCAGTAGTAGCAAGTCTTACGAAGGGTGGTATTATGCAAAACCACTGAAGAGGATATTATCGACAGCACGCTGCTAGAAGGAAAAGTTTTACCGTGGACTCAGTACATGATTCTGAACCAAAAAGAGATAATATTTCTTGTAGGTTATTAAAAAAAAACTGCTGTTACGTACAAACATGATTTGACTTGGCTTATAGTTATATTTTTGTCTTATTACGATTTAAAATGATACGTTACCTAACTCAAATACGCGTAATGGAAAGTACGATATTTTAAATTCAAATTCAAAATTCAAATTCAAAGCATTTATTTCAATTAGACCATTTACAGTTTACAGTACACTTTTGAATAGTCAAGAGGTTACAGTTTAAAATTGAAGCTTGTTGCTCGTTCCAAAACGTAGGTCTCTATGGAGAAGAACGAGCAAGAAACTCCATGGTCACAATATTGAAACGACCTCTAAATTCACGGAAAACTGACTAACCACATGCCTAGATATTAGTGGCATTACCCTAGCTATTATATATTATAGGCATAATGCACTTTTGGACGTCATCTACAAGAAAAATATAATAATATTGAATCAAATTGCTTATCGATCAAAACATGCCTAGATTAGATTTTGTATAGAGTGCGCAATTGGTACCTATAGCTCTTAATATAATGTAGACCTAAGCTCCCATAATGACAGTAAAACAATAGATCCAAATAAAAAAACAATTGTTTCGTCCCAGGTTTTATAAACTGGTGCTTTTCCATTGATTGCGCGATTGCACTGAATCACGTGAATCCCTGCTGAATAATGCACCGTTCATCATTGTTAGTTTGTGGTTTTATTTATTCTACCGCATAAAGGAGTTTGCCCTCTACATTGTACCATACTATGACCGTGCTATGAACGTATCAGACACGGAAAGAAACATGACACAGAATACTATGCCCACTAGAACGTATCAGCAGTATACTGAAAATAGGGAATATTCATATTTTTTTAAAATCTCATATATCAATAATAAGTATGTAAATAAAGTAGTTAAAACTATTAACTACGCACGGATTAGATAGAGAGATTTGACATCGACAGACGTTACATAGCACTACGGCCATATACTTAGACTCCGTGTTAAATTTCGTTTTACTAGAAAAAGAAAGAACAAATTTTCGATGGCTTATATCTTTTTAAATTTTATAGTTATTCGAAAAATAGTTTTACTGAACTGTATATTACATAAATGAGGATTAAATTTTAAAATAAAACAATCATGCATATTTCTTATTGTTGACGCTCCGTGCATGACACGCAACGTATTTAACGTATACGAGTAATCCCATATTGTTCAATATAAAGAATATTGTTTTTACCAGGCACGTTCCTAGTACGGTCATGGTACGATACAGTGCAGTGGGCAGAATCCTTTAAGGTGGCTTGTGGTCGTAGTTTATTACTTCAAGTCTGTTAAAGACTCGTAGAAGAGTAATGACTAAAAGTAAATTGTTTTTTCCATTCTGTTGTGGTGTTCAATTAATGGAATGTTGGTACTGTTGTCGGTTCCGATTGTCATCAAAACGTTTGTGATTGTAAAAGTTCTAGACACATACCCCTTAGAAGAAGTCTGAAGCATCTGCGTTCGAGGATATTCGCATATATGCACGAAGATAGACTTTTAAGCAACCATGCGTAAAACGTGTTTTTTCCTGGTGACCAGGGTGTGGGGCAGCTCCAACAGTACCCTAAGCAAGAATCTCGCATGGGTTGTCGCACCGGTTATCCGGTATTTATTTTTGTTTAGTGTCAGTACTTACTAACGTAGTCGTCAGTTTTCCCAAACCATTTTTAAGACATGGTTAATCGTATAAAGAGAAATTCAGTTCTAAAAAAGAATGAAAGAATGTAAGTTGTAAAGGTCAGTTGCGCTATGTAAAGTCAATCGGTAAAACTGGAAGCTGACCCTGACATAGTTGGGAAAGGCTAGATAGATTTCGCTGATGCTTTAGTGATCACCATCCAGCACTAAGCTTCCACTGATAGCGGCGAGGTCATGGGCAGACACTTATGCAAACGGATGCTTACTAACGACAACAAAAACGTTCCAATGAAAAATAGCTTAATTTAACTCACGTTTGTTGACTACTTTCTCATATGTCTAAAGCCAAGCTGCCTGCGAGAATTCCCAGTAGAATTTCGTAACAATTTAAACTCGTGAAGGATTGTTATTATTTCGGGCAAAATTAGTACAGCCAAGCTTATCTTTTGACGAGCCATGTGTGAATACCGCCAGAAGAAACACATTTCATGAGCAATTTCCATAAACGAGCTAAATTTATTCCTACAAAACGCTGTGTCTCTCGAATATAATAAGCCATAAATTGGAGTCAAATTATTTTGCTCGAATTATGGGAACACATTTAAAAAGTAAGTAATTACATGATTTTCGTCGGCTGTTTAGGTACAATTTTGGGATTTCTCGACCGATGTTTCGCGAGTTTCGTTCAATTTTCATTAGATATCGAGCCAGGATATCCTTTTGTTTCAATTAGCGGAATTCCAAACACTGCTTCTTAATTAGTATTGGCGGCATTGTGCCTAATTGTTTCGATTGATCCTTCGGTTCGATTATATTGCCTTTTATTGCCTTTTCAATTGTACAAAGACGAGGCCTTATTAAAGTTCTACCAAACGAAGAGAATGAATGCCAAATTTCTTTTTTTCGGGTCCAATTAGTAAGCAATTAACAAAATAAAAATACGACTTTGTAAAACTTCACGTTTCAATGGTCTATAATTAATTTGAGAGTATTTGCACTTGAAAGTTGAAGGTGACTATTAGATTAAGAGAAAACCTTTTTTAAAAATGGAATCCCTAATAAAAATGGTCAATACTCCTTTGACTGCTCTTCGCTAAGCTTTGTAATTGGTCAACTTTAGGGACTTAATTAGTCTTGAGGGTGCATTTTCAAAGTAGAGGAGATGAGCGGAGCGGATACGAAACGTCCAATGTAGTGTGGTATTCACTTATTTGATTGGTTGATTCCTGTGCATCTTTGTATCGCTCCGCTCAGTACCGCTCCGCTTGTCCCCTCCTTAATAAAATCGAACCCTAAGACCAAAACCACACAAAATCGAAAGACCAAACACACAATAACGAACCCTACGACAAGACAAGCCTTGTTAAACCGTAGTTAACGTCATTTACAGCAATTACGCTGAAAATTTCAGTTAAACTGACCATCTGTCCGATCTGAAGTGGTTTTAACGTCAGATTAAGTTAACCGACCTTCAAATACAGTGTTTAGTGAAACTTTAATTAATTCAACTGGACCCTAATAATTTCCAAGTGGCTGGATACGTTTTGGACGTTCTGAATTACCTTTGTAGTAGAGGTCGAAGTTTGAATAATGGAAGCTGATTTGTTAATACTTTTGGGCCCTATTAATCTTAGGACTTGTTTCACCACCTTTAAATAAGTTCCGATTGTAATACTTAGCCGATCATTACTACTAATACTGTTCCATTTTTTTTTATATGTGTGGTGAACAGTGTCTATTTAGTGGTGGTGAAATAGGCCCTTAGTATTCAATTATTTTTTTATTTATTGATTAATAAAATGCTCAATGGTACAAAGACGGACTTATGCCTTAGGTCATTCTCTACCCATAAAACTAGGATAGTGAATAAATTAAATAGGAGGTGCATTGTTAAAATGTCTAAAATAAAAAGATATATAAACTGACAAATGTGTAAATAAAGGTAAAATACACGTACATATTTTATAATAATTATTAAAAAAAAACTTTTTTTTCGCGTTTGTCTCGCAAAAACGCAAAACATGGTTGGATTCATTTAAATAATTTCTTTGTCGTTTTGTTTACCTCAATACTATGGTAGTTTAGGAAAAAATAATTGTATGTGGAACAAAGTACATGAGCTTATCTACTCTAAAAGAAAAATAATAATTTACACTAGAAACATATGACCTTTGAAAGAGTTTTAGTAATGTATTAGCTGCTATTTTTACCCCTCGTTAAGATATAATTTCTTTCTTAGGCTTCTCTTAAGGTAGAATCCTCTTAGCACCTTCATCAAATATTAGTCATAAGGGAACGAGCTCCGAACACACAAAAAATCAACTTATTTATTAATCTGTCAGCGTGGTTTCTTTGATACGATAATAAACATTAATAATTCCGTTTCAAAGGACCAAAAGTGATGTACGGGAGGCTTTAGATATGTTAATTTATACCTAATACACATTAATCTATACGTCATCGTGTGACATTTTTATAAATTGCTGGACAAATCAAAACTTTAGAACGACAGCTTTGCTGTTGGGTTTTTCCGACACCATTTTCCAGTACTAAAAATAAATACATAAATAAATACTTACACGGTTACAGTCTGGAATTGTATCCAGAGAGGTCGTAGAGTAAATTTGATCGATTTTTAATTAGAAATATGTAGTGTAAAATACAAATTTTATTTAAAGCCTTTAATTATATCAATAGGTCATATTTATTGCGCTGGTCGTATAAAATTAAACGAATATGCTTTTTAAACATGCCAATACATACCTAAAAGGTGTCCCATAATAAAAACATTATCTGTCCCATACATTTTGACTTCGTATTTGTTGCATTTTTCATTGGAACAGCATACTTTTTTTTGTAACTCACGTTACAATGCTCCTTTTACCCCAGACAGTTGAATTTTCTAATTGAAAAATCAGATCCAATAATTATACGCGCTTGTCTAATACCTACAGTAGATGGTTCCAACATAAAACTATAACCTTACTGGTGAAGCGAGACTGTACTAGGCACAACTAGGTACTTACCTCTATGTATTATGTCTGTGTTGAAACAGAAGATTCTCTTATTAATGCAAACGTGTTTGGGTCATGAGTCCTAAATATATCATGTAGGTAAGACAATTTCCAAAACAAAGAGGATTATCGAAACCAATTATTAATTAGCTTGGGGATTCTAGTAGAAGCCGCTAGGCAGGGTAGGTATGTTAAAGGGCTTTAGGGCCAAATCCCTTAACACCCGGCTAAATCTGGCGGACGAAAACAATTTGATATAGGATAGTGTTTGGGAAGGCGCGATCAAGTGGGAATATGGCTATTTTGGAATGGTTCGTTGTCAGGGATCGAATCAAAACCGGACCCTTAGCCTTAATGGTTAGCAATTATTATAAAGGTAGGTATTTATGTAATGTCGTGATGGCCCAGTGTTTTAGGCACCCGCCTTTTAAGGCCAAATACTAATGTGACTTTTACTAATTAAGCCTCCCAGACACGACCGACTTTTGACCGATTTTTGACAGATTTCTTTACGCCGATAAAGACATCTGTCAAAACTCGGTCGTGGGCGTATAGCCTAATATGTACTTTCTAAGTTTATCTTAGACATTACCTACTTCGGTGAAAGAAAACATTGTGAGGACACATGTAATAAACATTACTCTGAATAAAAATATTGTAAGAAAACTTGGACTGTATAATTAAAATAAGTATGAAATCCTCAATTCATCTTGAGCAAGCGTGGTGATCAATTCTCGTGCCTTCTCTGTGTGAGAAAAGGCCTTTGCCCTGCAGTGGGATAATATTTTTTTTAATTATTCCCTCCCCAGTATCAATAATAAATCATAATAAATAATAAAGACATTTTACATAACTTTAGAGCTACATTTACTAAAAAATAGTCATACATTTTTAATTAAAGCTTAACTTTTATGCCATTAAGCCTCGAGTTTCGCCCGGACCGCTTGCATTATTGCTAGTCTATACAGCTTTTTATTGATACTCACAATTTTATACGTACATTTTATTCCGAGAGAAACCTAGTGGGGGCAGTAACTTTGCCCGCGTCGCTACGACACGGGCTATTATTAAAGTACTCTTCAACCCGTCTGAAGCAAACTCCGCCATTTTAATAGGAGCCGTCATTATCCGTGGCAGAGCCTAATGAACGTTCTCATGATAGTGCTAAATGAAATGTCCCACCCTTAACTTATATTATTCTGCTAGCTTATGCTCGCGACTTCGTCTGCGTAAATGAGTATTGTTCGCGTGGTGCCTTAATGATTTGTCTAAAATAAAAGCTCTAAGTTACTCCTTGTAATGTCAGTTATCTGCCAGCGTAAGTCCTGTCAAAATCGATCTCCATAGAGATTCTCCATAGAGATCTACGCTTTGGAACGAGCAACTAGCTTCAACTTTAAACTGTAACTTCTTGACATTCAAAAGTGCCTGTAAATGGTCTAATTGAAATAAATGCTTTGAATTTTGAATTTTGAATTTTGATCCAGGTGTTTCGGAGATATCGAACAAATAGACAGTCAATTATTTTTTTGGCGTTGGTACGTTCCTACCATGTATAATTTTACAAGAACAGATGCATCAATTTCATTTATTTGTATAGATTTATTTCTCAAAAAATATTGTCTGAAATAATTTGTGTTAGAAGTTTACATGACTGATGAAGATTAACTGTGTGTTATGATGCCCATTTATTATGTTTATTTTACGTAAAATTATTTCAAAATTTATTCACATGTTAAATATTTTACATGACGTTTACAGACTACACGTGTATTTTTAATCAAAGCTGTCTTGTACATATGATTGATCATCAGATAAATTAACTTATCAAAAAACATAAATGATTTTGAAACATAAATAATTGGTACTTATATACAAAACGCAAAAGCCGTTGATATTTTTCCCTGTCTGTTTATTCACTGCGGAAAAACTTGGAAAACTCTTGGGAAATTAGACAAAAAATATATATGGATTACATTTCAAGATGATCGAGCGATACTTTTAAAATAAAAACATGTTTTTATTGGCATACGGCTGTGCCTGAAATTGTGTGTAAAAAAAAAAACAAGAAAGTCCGAGTTAGAATCTTTATGGTCGGCTAGAGTGAAGGATCACTTTATTTTCTTCTTAAATGGTGTAGAAAACAAATGCAGTAGTAAATTTTCAAACCACTGGCACAAAACAAAATTTTCCAGTAAGGCTCCCTGCCCACGACTGATTTTTATAAATACATAAATCTGTCAAAAATCAGACAAATAATTTTAAAAAAAATACGGGTTGCACTCCGGGAGTGCCGGCAGAAGTGAAAACTTGAATATTAACGTTGTGCATTTTTGATATTTTGGAATGGTTAGGGAATAATTTTGCACGAATTGCTTTAATTATCAGTATAAAAGTACTATCATTTTATGTGGTATAATACAATATTTATTTATTGCGCTATATATCGCTAAATTCGTAAGATTTTCCATCAGGTCACGTGTCCTGACGCGAGTTTAATTTTTTTTACCCTTTACAAAAAAAGTGTACAACGCCACTAAAGAAGTTTTCACTTCAAAAATTGGAAGAACCTAAGCTGTCCGCCCACGTCGGACAATCGGTCACCGATTTTTTGTCAGGGAGAATAAAACGAAATATTAATGAACGTATATGAATACTAATATACCAAAGAGCACGTCTTAAAAAAAAAATGTCCTACGAAACAGTGGGACTATAGAACAGTCCGATAATCAGTCCTACAAAAAAGTCGGACGTGGGTGTAGGCCCTAAATCTAGGGTTATTCTGTGCCAATTTAGCTTAGCGTCGGGCATAAATCCCCATTGATCCACGAATAGCGATTTAGAGAGACGTTCCATTCACCGATTAGCTTCGAAAATACGAAACAGTAGCGTTCCCCATTTGTACTCAGAATCCAATCAATTTATTCAGAACCTAATTTTCTGGAGGTACCCTCTCGAACCCAAAATGCCTCGGCCTAAAGCCGATAGCCGCTAAGTGACAGGGGTTGTGTAAAATTAAATCTGGCACGTGTTATCGTAGGGTTAGTTAGCTAAGGGATTATTGGGACCTTTTTAGGGTTCAGTTTTTTTTGCTTTATTTGTATGGGCGATAGTAGATTTGTTACTTTTTTTTAAGAACTTTTCGTAATTCTTCCTTTCTTTTTAAAAACGTTGCCCCACACTAGGAATTTGAGTGCGTTTACAAACATATAAACTCACATACACAAACAATTGATGAAAATCTAAAGCTTTCCTAGCAAACTCTTAGTTTTGTAAATGTAAAGAGCATTATTTTAGTTTATGTGAAACTGAGTGGACATCTACGGCTGATATGATGATGATGATGAATGTGAATACCATGGAGCTTAGGTTATAAAGTTATATGTATGACATGAAAGAGCTAGGTGGATGAGAGGTTCTTGTGCGTTCACAGTGACCTAACTACATATAGGAATGAGCTATATAACTACTGGCTTCAACTTTTCAGACTAACTGACCGACTCCTCGACAGTTCAAAAGTGTCTGTAAATGGTTCCATTGAAATAAATGCTTTTCGCACACATTTTTTATTCAATACGTTTGTATAGTGCTCCAATAGAGATTGAAAGTGAGGTGCATTTAATCAAATGAATACTGGATCGTAGCTTCGTTCCTATTTCAAATAAATAAAAAAAATATCAGAAAAGGGTATATTGTGCCTGTAAAAAGAAAATGAATAATGATGACAAACATATCCTCAAGATGCTGTATTTCAGCATCATTACTACATACGTTACATTATCATTATTTATTTGTATTTACCATAATGGAAATGGATTGCATTCACATTCTAAATACGAGTATTACGTACATTATAAAGAAATACATCACAATAAAATGATGCATGGTATTCCAATTATTTCCTCATCCACAAATTTACCTTCCGTGTCACCGACATCTCGCCAACAGATTTTATTAATCTTGAAGACTTTCTGAATATTTTAGAGATTGTTTGTAATGAAAATCTATCGGAACTTGGAGCCACTTTGGAATAAGTTCTTTGACGTTTCGCTTGAAGGTAAGCGAGGTAGCGAGCGTTCCAATTTATTCAAACTGTCCAATACTTTTTAGGCCGCTATCTAATTGGCGTTTTATAAGCGTTGGCGTTTCTCCAACGTTTGCGCAACGATAACGCTGCGTAGACGTGACGTAGACATCGCTAGTTTCTATTGACAAGCGTTCGCACTGCGGTTGCGCAACGTCAACGGGCGTTTGTCTGTCGGACAAACACGGGTACGGACAGAGCGGGACTACGGGTTTGTAACTGTTGCCAAAAAACGCAACGTTAACGTCGCGTTGATGTTCACGGCGTTTCTCTATATTTACACCTAAAGGTATACACGTGAGCATTTACTTATGACAGAACATCGAGCTACTCTAATGCGTCACCTTCCACGAACCGGACATTCATCAACCATCTGCTGTTTCATAGATTTATATTTCTTTCATTAACAACTATTTAAATTCACTAACCTAAGATATTGATGATCCCGAGCCTTACTGCAATTGGGCATTTGGTTATGGCTGTCCGCACATGCCCATGAGGATATTTACAGATTTCTTTGTCAGCGAGAATGGAACATATGAATTTTAATATACCAACGCACACGGCGAACAAAAAAACGGTCAAAAATCGGTCGTGGGCGGCGAGCCTAACTGAGTTCTAGACACGAAACATTTCAATTTCGTCTTCCAAATAAAATTAAAAAATATATAAAAAGTGTTTGTGCTATTTAAAATTAGAAACTAGATTCGTAGAAAATGAAATTATCACTTTCGTTTCCAAATTCAGTGGATGTTTTATTGACTGAAAATAAATTCTTGGGTCAAATCTTTTCATTTGCCTTTAGACCCAAACTGCCCAAACCTTGTGCTATTCAAATAGAACCGATGTTTGAGTGAAAATAACATTGAAAGTACTTATTTTAGCTTTCTATATTTACTTTTCGTGGAAAACGTCACAAAATTAATTCTGAAGGTTTTATTTTTAGTAGGATTTTAAGAAAAGTTCTAGTTGTCCAATAGTTTTTAACGTTCAAATGTAAAAATTCAGAATTAAAATGACTGAATTTCAGACTTATGGAGAAGTCATTAATATTGATTGGTACGGTCTGAAATAAGAATTAGTAGGAGTCACCTTAATCTGAGATCCGGCCGGAATTAATGATCAAACATTTTTGTCTTAGCCCCAGACGTTAATTTCAGTTAGGAATAATTTATTTTGTTCCCGTCTCGCACTTGATTCGTGAGGGAAATTATAAGCGTGGCTTTTATCAATGTTTGTCTGTGATAATGGGAGACAGATAATCTTTTCGGAATTTTGGAAGCCTCGGGAAATTAATTGGGCTACCGTATTTTCTGGAACGGGAAGCAAAGCATTTCTTCCTTGGTAACACGATTTAATTTTACCATAAAATAAGACAATAAAGGTGTAATAACCCTTCCATCGTATTTTATGTTAAACTTTTGATATTTACAAAAGCATATATAGTTATGAATAAATGGATAAATTATTTCTGGATTGCGTAAGAGTAATTTATTTAAAAAATACATGAACTTATAAAAAATCTCATTTAAATCATTGTTATTCTATCGTGGTGGCACAAGTCATGTTTATGTTTATTAAGCAATATAAATTGTTTTAGTATCAAATAAAAAACAATCAGTATAAATATTTAATGTAAACCAAAAAATAAATAAATATATACAACATCGTGATGGCCTGTGGTTTTAGGCTTTTTATTTGGACATTACAGAAATCGATAAAGGAAATTATTGTGAGAGAAAATCTAGTCTAATATTAATTATTACTTAGTGTGAAATCAACAATTCCCCTAGAGCAAGCGTAGTGAGTAATACTCGTGCCTTCTCTGTATGAGAAGAGGCCTTTTCTAGGTATTTATTTTTATAAAAACAGCTTTTATAATTATAAAAACGCAATCAATTATCATTATTTTTTTTATCATTTGACGACGCGGTAGGCGCCGTGGCCGAGCGATTGACTGCTGCGCTGCGAGTCTCGGGTTCGAATACCGCACGGAACAAATATTTGTATGACAAATTGTTGTTTCGGGTCTGGCTGTTTGTATATGTTGTAGTTTATATGTTTGTAAACGCACCCACGATACAGGAGAAATTCCAAATGTGACGCAAAGCTTAAAAAAAAAGTCTAAACGATACTTCACGGACTTCAGTTTAATCAACTTTTGTGAAAGCCCAGCATTATCTTAACAGGTCAGTTTTGTGGCGACAAGATAATTAATGAAAATTGTTTATAAAATTAGTTGGTAGAAGCTGCTTTATCAACAATCGGAGGCTTATGATGACGTGGGGAAAGTTCGGTACTTCCACCGTTTTTAGACACTTCTTCACCGGGAGCATTAACCTGTAATGTAGCAGTTCTGAATTACTCGAACGCTCGTTACGGATTGTTAGAAGTCAGAAAGTCTGACCAGTCTAACCGAGAAGTGTCGTGCCCAGTAACAGGATTGTCCACAATCCTGTTACTGGGCAGCAAGATACGTCTGACCTCCAGGTCAGATAGGCAGTCGCTCCATGTAAAACACTGGTATTCAGCTGCATCCGATTAGACTGGAAGCCGACCCCCATATACCTAGTTGGCAAAAGGCTAAGCAGATGATGAAGCAGTTCAAGATTCTATTTTGAGCTCCAATCTGTAGTGCGATTCTCTAAAATGCAAACTCGAAAACAAGTCTCGCTAAAGTGACCGCGCTCACTTCGATAACGAACCCACTTGACTTTGGTTGTGTTTTCGCTTGCCGTGGTGACGTCACCGGCGTCATCGTGTTTAACAGAATACCATTTTGTTATCTCACTGCGGATTCAGCTTTCGAATTACGAAGTGAGGCTTGGAGAATCGCACTGCTGAACTGTTACAGTATAGTCGAATGCTCTCAGTGAGGGAGTGCCTTTGTATTCGAGTCATCGATGTTAACGGTAATAAGATAAGTTGTTGTAGATGTTGGATAACTTTCCTATGGATAATAACGACTGGAGTTTATTTGACGGGCCTGTTGGTCTAGTGGTTAGTGGCCCTGACTGCTAAGCCGGAGGTCGTGGGTTCGATTCCCACCCAGGACAAACTTTGTGTGATGAGCATGATTGTTTGTTCTGTGTCTGGGTGTGATTTATCTATAATATGTATGTATTTATAAATTATATAAGTATGTATATCAGTTGTCTGGTTACCATAACACAAGCTCTGCTTAGCTTGGGATCAGATAGCCGTGTGTGAGTTGTCCCAAGATATTTATTTATTTATTTATGAATTTGTATGTAGGCGCATTTGACGAAATGAAATAAAAACTTGGATTCTTTGATTTTTCTTTCTATCTCTCTTTTCTACACTTATACAGAATGTTTAAGAGGTAATCTCTAGATTACAAACATAATTTACTGAACAAAACTGTACTGTTGCCGACTGTCATACGCTATATTTTAGGGCTACCTATACTCGACTTACACGCAGAATACTATTTGTAAGGAAGTAGTATCCCATATCGAGTTATTATGGTAATCATTTTAAAGAGTAGGATAAATTTAACTTTGCCGGAAAAAATATACAGATTAATTATTCCCGTACAAAAATAGATTGCTTCTTTCTTTGTAAAGATAACAGAAACTTATTTAAAATCTCATCAATGTTATTTTTGTCAAGGGTCTAATATATTTCTTTTGCAACGTGGAGGCGTAAAGGCTCGTCCTTTATATTCCTTACATTCAATAAAGTTTAAGCTTTATTTAAATTTTATCACCCTTCTTAGATTTTCGCCATTTCATTATTATTTAAATTTTAAAGTCGCTTCACAGGGCCCATAAAGAAACATTACCATAACGTCCAGAATCATGGATTTAAGACAGGTAGGTACAATGTTTAATTATATTGAATTATTGATATCTTTTGTTTAAGCGATTTAAGGCAAAGATACACCGGAGTGGAGCACCGCAAGCGCGGCTAGATACTTTAGTAGGTAGTATTTTTATGGATTTGTTTACATCAATGCGGGTAACCGCTGTCTGAAATACTACCGAAAGATATAATTGTATTCTTATTGCTAATATTCAAAATTCATAACATCACGCCTATGTTCTTTAAGGAGATTAACAAAGGTGACCAGTTCACTCACATTTAATATTGATCTAAATCTTGTTATGTATGAACTGCCTCGTTGGCCTAGTGGTTCTGAGCGCGACTGCTACGCTAGAGGTCCTGGGTTCGATTCCCGGGTCGAGCAAAAAGTGTTATTGGGTTTTTCTATGAAATTCTCAGTAGCAGCTCGGAGTTTGGATTTGTGCCCGGTTAATGGCAATAGGCTCGCCCCCTATTACATGGGACCTAAATATACCGGCGAACTGTGGGTGTACATTGGTGCACCTCTGCCTAACCCTTCGGGGAATACAGGCGTGATGGTATATCTTATTATGTAAAAGGTACCCTGTTACGATGATAACAGGCTACCTTCAATGAGGAATGATGATTCGGTTGATGAACCGAATACAAATCACGAGTTCAATCTGCTGCTGAGAAATTCCTATTGGAAAAACCTAATAACACAATACCCGACCTAAGAATCGAATCCAAGTACCTACTAACGCGCAGTCGTGCGTACCAACAAAGCGACAAGAATAGTAATAGAAATCACAATTGAAGTTTCAACAAGACTTCTATTTATATTCAGCCTCCCACTACGAATAATCTTTCACTAAGCTATAAATATTAGACGTAATACAAAGTAGTAGTCTGATTAATGCTTGGAGCACCGCAGTACTTAAAATATTCATGGATTGTATATTTATAACGTAGTGCTTACTCAACAAACTGAATATGAAGTACTAGCTTTTGCGTAGACTTCAGAATTAAGCCAATGTTCTAAATTTTATTTTATATATTTTTTATATTAAAACGGGATAAAGAATATCCCGTAAGATACATTAATTCTAGTTCCACTTATATTATAAATGATAATGTTTGTGAGGATGAGTGGATGTTTGTTACTCTTTCACGCTAAAACGGCTGAAGGGATCTGAATAAAATTTAACACTGAGGTAGATTGAAACACATAAGGTACTTTATATCCTGGAAATATTTACGATTCACATGGGATAGTTATATATCGAATTTGACGCGAACGAAGTCGCGAGCAGAAGCTAGTCTAGTATCTATATATATGGCAAATTTCGTTCAGCCGTTCAAGGGTGACAAAGTTACAAACATACATCCATCCTTACAAACTTTCGCATTTATAATAGGATAGATAGATAGTAGGATAGGATAGGAAGTAGTAGGATGATTTCAAATCATACAAATAATACATACAGCCTAATGAAAGATAAACGTAGCAGAACTCAAAAGATTAAAAAATTACAAAGTTTTAATGTTACCAAGCTAAGCGACGATTGTCCCGCTGCATTTGAAATGAGGGTAGAAAAATAGAAAGCGTTCAATGGCCAACGGTACATAGAATTTCAATAGAGGCGGAAAACTATGTAATTTTCTAAGTGAACACAACGGCAATGTGCTTACCGAGCTCCACCAAGCTTTATTAAATTTAGACTGAATAGAAATTCAGGAGAGATGCGACTGAGGGTCATGTGTTAGCGATTAGCGGTTCTGTTAAACTATTATCTATCTAGCATTGTCTCCAACAGGCGTGGATACAGCACTCAAAGCAAGGATGTGAACGCAATATCACATCGACGGTGGAACCAGAGTGATCTAGGGCAAAATAGTATGTTTCTGAGAAAATGAAGGAAATGCGTTACGCGTTATTATTGGAAATCTATGAGCTTTTTATTATTATTTTTTAGTTATATGTACTTCTAATGAGTTTTAAATAATTAAATATATTTTTTTATCAGTATGAGTTATTTATTAAAACTAACATTCTTAGTTTTACAAAAAAAATCACTTAGATCACTATGGCAGTTCACAAATTTAAAAAAAATGTGATAATCGTGTAAGTTTTCACTTTGATATTGTAAGAAAAAATCAAATTAATCATCACCAAATACAGCAGGCAAAAAAATATCATCTTGTGCTTCCTGATTGCCGCCTCTTCTAGGAACATGTGGTATGGTCAAGTAAAACTGATGATGGATAGGAGGTACAAATTTTAGAGTTTTTCTTATATCTTGCATTTTTTGATAAGATATTAGTCTAGTTTCAGGGGCTTTTTCTGGTAAGTATATAATTCTTTAGGTTACAAAAGAAAGTTTCAGAATCCATATCATTAGGTTTCAAATCAACCGTTTCAAATGTTTCAGTGTAGTCATCATTGTAACTAAGTATACTTGAATATACTACATTTACTTAGATCAGTCTGGCATGTCTCCATTTTGCAAATCGCACCGATTCTATAGTGAGATGTTGTGATTTCTCAAGGAAAAAAATACTGGGAAGCACTTAGATCAGTATGGCCTGAAAGAATTATGATTTTTCCTTGCAATTGTGTAAAAGAACCATTTTTGCCAAAAATGTCACTTAGATCACTCTGGTTCTAGCATCGTCTAGACTCTTAACTACCGAACTGATTTGAATGAAACTTTTATAGCTAGAAAGCACATTGGTATACATTTAACGCTGATAATTTTAATTTAGATGCGTATTTAAAATACTTTTTTTTTACGCGAAAAATTTGTGTATATTCTCCCAATGCGCCCTTAAAGGTGGATCCACCCTTATTCCACATCGATGTAGAGGTTGGCTTCCAGTATAACAAGATGCAGTTGAATACCAGTATTGTAAATGGAGCGACTGACTTCTGGCTGATGATGGTGACCAATGTTGCTGTCAATTATGACCTTTAAATTTTTAGGATTGCTTTGCAGCTTGTTAAATATTAACGCAATAGGTAAGAATAAGAATAGGTAGTTATAGAATAGGTATTTAAACTTTTTGGGATTATACTTCATTTATTCGTCACGATAAATACAAATCAATGTAAAGTATTTGCCATTTGCTTTCATCATAAAAAAAAACCCTTGCTAAAATGCAGTTATTTAAAGTTATTTGATCGCTTTTTGTCTAATGTTTTGGCAGTGGAGTAATAAAGGTAATTGCTTGCAATTTTATACAGGAAATTTTCAATTTCGTAAAATTACATCCGTGAATTTGGAAACTTCTTAAAGGTACTGGTACACGTGTCAGCCTGTATTCCACCGAAAGAAATGCTGATGATAAAGCACTATTAGTTAGCAACAACTTTTCACGGACCCACACTTCATTCACACACACAACTATAAGTTTCACTAATGTGTTCATACAGCTATGGGTTCCCTGTAATAGCCATAAGTGTGTGTAAACGACGGTCCATAATAGTGGGGGGTGTTTTTTATGTCGGCAGTTATGCACATTACATGGGAGCCATACTGTGCCCGGGTGAGGCGTTACCAGAAAGAATTATTCGTTTGTGTGAGTTTATTTCTGTCGTAGCAATATGAAAGATTTTTTTTTAATGTGTGTGTGTGGTCATTCGCACTGTACTACTAAATTAAGCTTGTTCGATTTGTTATTAGCTTTGAAAAGTTTATCAATAGCAACATTTGGGTTTATAAAGGTTGTTTTTTTTTATGTTTGTAGGAAATATCTAGTTGGTATTTTGTGATTTTCATAATTTAAATTATTAATTGTTTAGTTTATACGCAAAGCGTATTATAATCGAAAAAAGGAATCTAGATTATAGGCTTGCGTATGTATGTATCTAGATTAAAGGCTGATCTAGGTATGCGTAGTTAATGACTTAGAAATGACTTTTTACACACTATATATTATATTTGTATAGGTAGGTATGTGGTAGGTTTAAAGCCCATTAAGACTTGAAACCTACCCAACCCACTGGTGGACTGACGCGACGCTAGAAGACAGCTAACTGCAAAACCACTGTTATTTTTTCCGCTAATCCCAACATCACCGCTGTCAGTACAACCCGACCCAAAGTTAAACAGATGTATGTACGTATCTATTAGGGAAGTATTACCTCGGCAACATGACGGTAATACGTTTGGTGACGTTTTCATTTAAGAAATAAATAGCGGTGCTACGTGGTTCGCATGCCACTTGGATATGTTTCTGGTGGAGCCTGTGAGAATTTGGAGTGACGTGCGTGACAGGCTTTTTAACGTTGTTTCTTTTGGAGGTAGAAAATATAGGCCCTTTTTAACGTTACTGTACAATTGTTTACCAGTGAAAAGTTTAATGCGGATTAAGATATTAAGATCTCATCGTTTTGACCTCATTCTGTAGTTGGTAATAAGTAATTAATTACCCTGAACTTCAAAAATCTCGTGATAGACCTTTTGAATCAAAATAATTTATTGAAATTGTTGTGCTTCTGCAAAACCATTTTTTTTTAGTTACGTACCCATATAAGGGGGTGAATAGGAATGTATGGGTGAATCGGAATTTGACATTGAAATAACATAAATTTTACCATCAAGGGCACTAAATGGTATATTATAATTCTGTACTGCCCCGTTGGTCTCGTGGTCGCAAGTGTGACTGCTGTGCAAGGGGTCCCGGGTTCGATTCCCAGGTCGAGCAAAAAGTGTTATTGGGTTTTTCTATGAAATTCTCAGTAGCAGCTCGGAGTTTGGATTTGTGCCCGGTTAATGGCAATAGGCTCACCCCCTATTACATGGGACCTAAATATACCGGCGAACTGTGGGTGTACATTGGTACACCTCTGTCTAACCCTTCGGGGAATACAGGCGTGATGGTATATATATAATTCTGTAAAAACTTTGGAGTCCTTATTGGCAGAAACTATACTATTTCAACGTTTAAATCCCTTTTAAAATTACGCCCCGTTTCACCCCTGTATCCCTATTCACCACGTAATACATTACACACTGTGTCGTGATTATTATAATTAAGCGAATGTCTAGTTGTAAAAATATCACCTTTCTTTTAATGTAAATTGTAATTTATATGCAAAATTAAAGTTTTTTTCATGTCTAGTCTGGTGCATTATCAAATAAACCTTTTCGCCCCCATATAAATCCACACATAAATATTAACACGCTCAAATAAGTTCACTTCTAACTTTAGAATATAATTTGAAACGTTGCGGTATTCTGCTGGTAACATAGTGGATGAGAACTTTATGTAAATTTGTTCAGCACAGTGACATCCAAAAGTTTGAATATTTAAATTACATCGTTATAGTATTATTATAGCTGACTTTATTCACATATTTGAATACTGTGTTTATATTGGAAGCTGCGTTCTTAGCCTTTGATATTCTTTCACCTTCATCGTTATCATATCAGCCGCAGGACGTCCACTACTGGACATAGGTGTCCCCCATAGATTTCCAAAACGGCCTGTTTGAAGCGGGTTGCATCCAGCGTTTTCCTACGGTCTTAATCAGGTCAACTGTCCACCTTGTGGGTGGACGTCCTACCGCATTAAAGCCACATTGATACTTACCCGGTATCGAACCCGTAACCTGATATCTGAGCGGCTTTAACCGCTGAACCATTACGGAATTTCTCAAAACTAACCTAAAGTAATAAAACAAAAGGAATATTTATTTAAACGTCTCTTAACAACACCTGAGAAGGGAACAAAGTTTAATTACTTTTAAACTTTCTTTAATTAATTAAATGAATTTGCATAATGCGGTCCGGTATCTCTCAAGTACGAAGATTAAGGTGACAACTTGTGACTTTAGCTTCGAAATATGGTAACGAAATGGTGTAATGAAGGAGTAAAACGGTACCAGTGAATATAATATCCTCTCAAACGAATTTCGGTGAACTGCCTCGGTAGTTTAGCGGTCCTAAGCGCGACTGCTAAGTTAGAGGTCTCCGTTTAGATTCCCAGATCGAGCAAAGTGTTATTGTGTTTTTCCATGGAATTCGCAGTAGCAGCTCGGATTTAGGATTTATACGTATGCCCGGTTTATGGCAATAGGACCTCGCGAATTTCGAGGACGACAGCCAATGTCAATGAAGACTATCCGAGTACAGTAGATATTATAGTTCACAGTGTTCATAAACGCAGGTGCACTTTTTCTTACCTTACTCTCATAGTCCGATGTGATGGCAATTTGACACGACCGGGGAGAGATCAGACGCAGAAACAACTATCTTCCAAACTATGGGGTACTCCTGAGAAATTCCTAATGAAAAACCCAGTAACACTTTTTGCCCTATCTGAGAATCAACCCAGGATCCCAGAGAGACCAGAGTCATGAGACCAATGGGGCAGTCAACTACTTACTATCCTTCACAATACCCAAATTATTACCATCCTGCTGAACTGCCTGTTTATAATAATACGTACAGTACCTTTAAAATTACCAGCAGTATTATTCTGCAAAAATCTGAAGGAAGGTGAAGTGAGCATGAGGTGAGCTGTCAATTACTGTAACTAGTGGGATGACATTTCACCTCGAGCTCACTTCATCTCATTTCACCAAGGGAGATTTTTACAGAATAGACCGTAGTCCGCGATTCTTGTCACTCTTAAATAAAGGACGACAAAGCTGATTCTTCCTTAAACCGTTTTACCTCAAAACTCGAAGAAAGCGCTAACTCAACTTTTAACGTTTATGAATCGCAAAGTGACAAGAAGATTTATGATTTTCCTTTTTTTTTTTTTGCAATTTAATCGCGTTGACGTGGATTGATGCAGCCGAGCCTATAGCGAGATGAGGCTGTTTCATATTCATATCGGCCTATTTTGGCCTTATTTTTGACGCCCTTCTTCATAATTTTGCATATTCAATGACATTGCAAGTGAGGGGTTGAATATTGATAGAGATTTCATATTTCGTGGCAAGACTGACAGCCCAGATTGAATTCGGAAAATATGATTTACCTACACCGATTTTTTTACGTATAGTTGTCACTGTCGTGTTAAGTTTCTGTTTGAACTCCGAGATAAGTTTGACGTAGATAATAAAATATATTCATGTAGTGTGAAAGCTAGATCAAGGTTTATAGTTTCATCAGTCATTATATGTACCTATTCCACGTTTAATACTCTTGATTCACGAATAAAATATTTCTAAAATTCTTTAGACAAAATTGAACTTGCAAAACACTACACAAAATAATTCTAAGCTCTTAAGTCTTAAGAGTTCGTTAAAAAGCTTAAAGACAGACTTAACGTTTTAAAACGCAGCTTGTTTTAAGCGAGATTAAGTAAACAAGCTAATGGAGCTCTCGAGCTAAGAAACGTCCTCTAACGAGTGACAATAAACGTTAAATTATATTGTTCGAATTTCGAATGCGTGTCGCGAACTTCGGATGAATGTGCAAATCCAGACATTAGGATAAGTGACGTCATCTACATTTGAAATAGATACGTTATTGTGATAATGTGTACTCATTTACATTTGTATCGAATTTTATACAATTGTGTCAATTGTATATCTAAATTTGCTCTTTCATTTTGTATTTTTTCTTTGTACGCACCAATGTTGACGCACGTGGGTGTTGGTGAAATTGAATGTTCAAATTGTATAAAATGTCGCGCGATATTGAAGAATAATAGCTTTTGTGATATCAATTTGGACACGTGTTTTAATAGCCTTAACAAAGGCAGTGTTGTTTTTGAATAGTATTTTATGAGACTCGAACATTTAAAGAATTTCTAGGAACCTCTGATAATTAAAAGTACCCACAGAAATACCTCCCACATTATATTTATCTTAGTTTTTACTAGATAAAGAGCCTGCGGAGTCACCCGCTTTTTGTTACGTCTCTCGTTACTATTTCTTTTCCATTGGTCGTACTCGCAGCGTAATGTTCTTTACGTGTAAACCTTCCTCTTGAATCACTCTATGTATTGATGAAAACGCATTAAAATCCGTAGCGTAGTTTTCAAGATTTGGATGTTTTATTACTACATCTGCTGATTTTTTTATCAGCCAACTCACTTTGGTCTTATAAAACCTACCGCTTCCCTTTCAAATTACTTGCATGGGATGAACTGTGAATGGGACTAACTGCGAATGAGACCAACCGCGAATGGGACCAACTGCGAAAAGGATGAACCGCGAATGTGACTAACTGCGAATGAGACCAACCGCGAATGGGACCAACTGCGAAAAGGATGAACCGCGAATGCGACTAACTGCGAATGAGACCAACCGCGAATGGGACCAACTGCGAAAAGGATGAACCGCAAATGCAGCTAACTCCGAATGAGACCAACCGCGAATGGGACCAACTGCGAAAGGGATGAACCGCAAATGCAGCTAACTCCGAATGAGACCAACCGCGAATGAGACCAACCGCGAATGAGACCAACTGCGAAAAGGATGAACCGCGAATGCGACTAACTGCGAATGAGACTAGCCGGAATGAGACCAACTGCGAAAAGGATGAACCGCGAATGCGACTAACTGCGAATGAGACTAGCCGGAATGAGACCAACTGCGAATAGGATGAACCGCGAATGCAGCTAACTCCGAATGAGACCAACCGCGAATGGGACTAACTGCGAACACGGGACCCATCTAAGCATACAGAGGAACAGACGGCGGGTAGCGACTTTGTTTTACACTATGTAGATGTAGCGACTTTGTTTTACACTATGTAGATGTAGCGACTTTGTTTTACACTATGTAGATGTAGCGACTTTGTTTTACACTATGTAGATGTAGCGACTTTGTTTTACACTATGTAGATGTAGCGACTTTGTTTTACACTATGTAGATGTAGCGACTTTGTTTTACACTATGTAGATGTAGCGACTTTGTTTTACACTATGTAGATGTAGCGACTTTGTTTTACACTATGTAGATGTAGCGACTTTGTTTTACACTATGTAGATGTAGCGACTTTGTTTTACACTATGTAGATGTAGCGACTTTGTTTTACACTATGTAGATGTAGCGACTTTGTTTTACACTATGTAGATGTAGCGACTTTGTTTTACACTATGTAGATGTAGCGACTTTGTTTTACACTATGTAGATGTAGCGACTTTGTTTTACACTATGTAGATGTAGCGACTTTGTTTTACACTATGTAGATGTAGCGACTTTGTTTTACACTATGTAGAGGTCTATTCAATTACTTGTAGCTTAAGCCACAGAAGGTGAGTAGCTACACACCCAGGTCCACGTGCCTCATTCTATAGAGGCATGCCTCTGACAAGGGTACCATCCCTTGAAACAACTTTGAGGAAATATTTAGTACTTCCAAAGTTTCAGACGTCTTTCAATCTCGAATACGTTCAATTGTTTAGTAAAATAATTAGAGGTATTAGACAGTTCGTAGAATTTACTAAAGCTTAGATGTCTATTGTATTCTGACTGTTTGGTTACTCAATTATGTATAGTAGGTACTTTCTGAATTGAGTTTGACGCGGATGTTTGGTTTTAATGCTAACAATTGTGTCTGTTAATTGGTACAATCGTCAAAGTCCATCCTAACACGCGATAACTTGTATCAATTTTTTCAGTCACAAAAACATTACTGACGGTAAAGTTGTAGATTACAAATTGATTTTCTTATACAAGTAAAAACTATTTGATAATGGTTCAACAGTTTTTTTTTCTATTGACGCCATGTGTCTGGATTTATGTCCAATTGGCAGACTAACGCCCTTCCTGGGACTTACACATATCTGACAAGAGAGGGGTGTATAATATGGTACGCACACTCTACGTCCTTCCTGTGGAAAAGATGTCACATATTTTTTAAGTCCACCAAAACGCAACGTCAGTACCTACTTTTAAACTCGTTATAATCTGTAAATAAAATATAAGACTCCTTCGCAGGATGAAGCTAAAACCCTCCTAAAAATCTACGAACCGTAACACTAACCTAAAACTCTATGAACCCAATTCCTAAGTCACAATCACATAATAATACGAACATTGTTACACGAATTCAACACAAATTAACATTCAATAACCATGTTGAAACAAGATAGAACGTTAGAAAGTTCTGGCTGCCGTATCATGGGCTCATCTAATCTTGTTTAAATTGTTAATTTTAGGCCCGCCGCTTCAGAGGGTGTTCGCTACAACATGAATGATGAATATTCATCAAACAATCAGAACTGGGAAGTAAGATTATGCGACTTACATAAGCTGTTAATGTGGATTATCATTGTTGTGATTGTTAAGTGAAATCTGTTGGTAGCAAAGTGCTTTACTTGCTTGTGTTTTATTCTGTATTGTTATATTTTTGGTGTGGGAACGAGTTCTTTGTAATTTTTATTGCCGGGTAGGTACTTAGTTGGCATGCCAGCAAAGATAACCTACATTGAGATGGTGTTTTCACCCGAGTTAAATTACGGAATCGGAGGAGTAAGCAAGGAGCTTACTGCTCCGATTCTACGTGTCGTAGCGTGATGTTATAGACTTAGCCTATACTATTATTCCTGGCTGAAACGTGAATGTGAATAAACTCTGAATGATAATATTTTTTATATTTTAATTTAAATTGATTTCATTGTACCTATGGATTTGTGTCCGAAATATTTGATTTGATTGATTAAAACTCACCAAGGGAGATTTTTACAGAATAGGACTGCAACTCGGTTTATGTCATGTCATACAGTTGTTAGTGACGTAGATATCTATTAAATGGTCTCGCGTGTTTGTGGCTCTGCTAATTATTGACTATTAAACCTAATGAGCTCTGTTATTATACACTTAACGTTGGCGTGATGTTTACATGAGTAGGTACATATGTAGGTACCTATACGTATTTATGAAAATGTATATTTTATCTAATCTTTATTTAAAATGAATAATAAGTTTTATGTGGATGTAATTACCGTAAAATTGATCGCAATTTTAAAAGGTGGTAGGAGAATCAAACTAAACCATCCTGTTAGGAGACTTATATACAAATCTTGACAGATAAATAAAATTGAGATGTTTGATTGTAATGTCAAAATCATAGCATTTTACTAAAAGCTGTTATTTTTATTTAATTTTTTGCTTGTCTGTCTATTTGTTCCAGGTAATCTGTTAAACAGCTGAACCAATTTTGACGTGATCGCTGGCAAACAGCTGTTATTATAACGAGTAACTGAGCCTACTTTTATTTTAGAAAAACACTGATTGAATGTCGGTTTTAAAAAGAGAGATCTTATTACACCCCGTATATAAATTTCTAAAAAGAAGAAAAAAATTACTTTTACTTTACTTTTTCTATCACTTTTTTTAAAAGTGTTATTGGGTTTTTCTATGAAATTCTCAGTAGCAGCTCGGAGTTTGGATTTGTGCCCGGTTAATGGCAATAGGCTCGCCCCCTATTACATGGGACCTAAATATACCGGCGAACTGTGGGTGTACATTGTTACACCTCTGCCTAACCCTTCGGGGAATACAGGCGTGATGGTATATATAAATTTTTAAACTCATTACCCTTGTATTTACGTATGTCGTCGTAGGTCGTAAATCACATACAATTTGGTTGTACAGACAATGGTAACCTCATTGTCATTCTCAATGATGAATGGTCGTTGCACTAGTTAGTATAGTAGTAGAGCTCTTTGTGAAGGACCTCGTCCAGGGAAGTACTACCACCATACCTATTTCTGCCGCAAATCAGCGTTCCTGTGTTGCGGTTCGAAGGGTATGGGTACCGATGTAATTACAAGCACATGAGGCATTTCAACTTTGTCTCTGGGATGGCAACGCATTTGCAAGGCCTCTGTTATTGCAGATGTCTATAGGCAGCGGTGACCACCTAATACCAGGTCAGCTTGTTTGCTTTGCAATGATATATATAAAAAAAGGCTATCAAACAAAGCTGACTGCATTTTGTTTTTTTTAATATACAAGCCTGCCGCTTCATTCCCAGCCACTGCAACTTCTGAAAGCCAGGATCAACAGTGGAGACCGCCAGAAAAGCGCCGAATTAATAAAGCTGGATGAGTCGAAACGATGCTAATGTCTTGGATGAAGGGGTAAGAAAATGCTGATTGCATACGATGTCTTTTGTTTTTAACGTGGACGGGGCGAATGGATCTTATAAGTATCGTAATAGATGGCGTTCTGTGGTTTCTGCGCACCACCACGGGAAAAAAGGCGTGAGTTTATGTATGTATGTCTTGCAACACTCCGTATATAGATTTTTAAACTCATTAACCCTTCCATTTCCTTAGTGGGGTAACAATCAATCATACATACCATGTTATTTGTACAGACAATAGTAACAGCTTTGTCATTCTTAATGATAAATGCTTATTGCAGGAGCTATCAAACAAAGCTGATTGCACACAGGATGCTAATGTTAATACCACGCATTATCATGTAGATTGGCTTAATGGCGATGACGTGGCTACAATAACCGTGTCATCGAATTACTGTTTGCAATTCATCATTAATATTGACAGGTTGTGTTGGGCTTTAGTTGTCGGTTTTCTGTTAATTAGATTTAAATTCATTGTTTGTTTGTTTGTTTGTTTGTTTGTTTGTTTGTTAAGAGACCAATATTATATTTGTAAACACAGGAACATTGTGTATTTTTGAATTATTGTTTTATTTTTAAATTGTAATGCTTTGTACATTTTATGATAAAGTTGTTTTGATGCAAGTACATCAGCCGAAGTAGCGAAAAAAGCTAGTTTTATAAGTAACTAAAATAAAATAAAAAAATCGTTTTATCTTTTGCAGTGAAATTAAAAGTTAAGTAATGGTTTTTAATTTTATCTTATGCAGTGAAATCAAAAAGAATAATTATGGCATTCAAATATAATGGCGCTTATAGAACACAATACAACTCAAACTTTTGACACTTCTTAACAAATCCGAAGTAAAGTTATGCCTTCAAAAATATTTGGTTAAACAGAAGTTAATACAAGTGTAACTAAGAAAAGCTCCGATTCATACGCTAACGCAATAGATTACTCTGTAATAATACCATCATCTCTGCCAGTCTATTTTTCATAAGTGAAAACTTATTTTCGGCTGTCAGTTTCATCTACTATTTTTTATTCTGTTTTGTTTAGCTGTAAGTCTTCCATAGCTCATAAATAAATAAATAATATACGTAAGCTGTAAAGTAAATGAAAAAAAAAAGTTTATTTTAACAAAGGGATAAAAACCAAATATAGTTTATCTAAAATAACTCCTAGGGGACTGAATATAATAATAAAAATGTTGCAAACTAACTTTACACATTTTAATTGTAAAATATTTTTATTCGCTGCGTTCCAACATTTTTGTTGATAAACTTTTTACATATTTTTCTGCTAGTTACTAGTTTGTTTCCAAATAAAATGGTATATTTGCTTGTGACTAATTGAAATCCCACCATACATTGGAATAACTTTATTTTTCAACATGGATATAATACATATTTACTAGAAGTTCTAAAAAGTTTGTTAGTAGTGACTTTTGTCGGTTCGTACTTTGTGTTTTTTTATGATAGACTTAATCCACTCACTCTGAACGAAGCCTGAATTGGGTAGATGACACCACTAATCAATTGACGTACTTTTTATGAGCTGTCAAAACGCAATTCCCCATAGATTTTGTATGACAATACTCAACTATGACGTCACTTTTTTGTCGACTCAATTCAGTAACTATTTAATGATTTCAAAGCAACTAAAAATTGATGATAATAGTTATTCAAAAATTTATCGGGTTTTTAGGGCTAAAACAAAGTGATTTTTTAGTGAAGTTGTGTCTTGGAATTATTTGTTAGTGGTGTCATCTACCCAATTGTAAGGAAAGCCAATTGACAATCGAGTTTTCAGCTTTCATTTCGCCGTTCCAAAAACCGCACAATTTGAAAATAAATAAGATTCTCAATCAATACTCTAAGGGATGTAGCGAGAATTCAATATTTAGACAATCCAATACACTAATACCTAGAATAAATTATTCGATCCAATTTATGGACGGAAATTGTCCTAGACTATAGCTGGCCGGACCAGAGTTGCCACAAAAAAAGTTTACACGGTTTTATACTACTTACTTTTGCGAAAATATTACTACTTCTTCCAAATTGAAAATAGAATGGAAGTGCCTACTTTATTATAGGTCCGTAAAAGATTTTTGAATTTGGAATTCAATGTGTTCAAGTGCCCAGTTGATAAAATAATAATAAAAAAGCATTTTAGTAGTTGAAGAGTAATCCAAATTACAATTTATTTATTTTTTTAAATTAAGAACATAAATTATATTTCGTTACTCTTCAGCCATATTGAATCTCTTGACCTCGTCGAAGTTAGTTAAATAAAAGTCGTATATCAAGTGCAAAAAGATTAATTACTATAAACTTATTAACACTCTAACTTAATTGGTAAACTTTGGTAATTTATTCCTACAAAATTATTACTTTAAATTGGAACCCGTAATTCTTGTAAATACAATTCTGTTGCTAATATTGCTTTTTATATAAAAGCGGGATTTTAAATCTAGGATGAAAATAAGCTTAGTTCACAAGATAGATATTTTCTAGGTCGACCCCATCAGGTTTGTGAAGGATCCATCAGATTTGCTATGCTCCATTATACGTAGTAGTAAATGGGCTCTTCTATTCAGTACGAGCCGATATGACAAGATGCTATTACCGGCCGAATATGCAAGCCGGATAAGGGATACAGCAGACGCAAATGGGGGATAAGACTTGCTTCTTGACCTATTCACAAGCAGAAAAGACATTAATTTGGATGTATCATTCTCAAAAATAGATGCTTAGATTTTTTGACTGCCCCGTTAGCTTCGTGGTCAGAAGCGCTACTCATAAGCGTGGGTGCTGGGTCCAATTCCCAGGTCGGGTAAATGTTATGCGCCTGATCTCTCCCCGGTTGTGTCGGACTGCCGTTCCATCGGAAAGAGGGAGGGTTTAGGTATTGAGGGAGTGCACCGGTATTACCACAGACACACACAGTGGTGCACTACAATACTCGTATATCCTGCGGGGTCCGTGGGTTACGCTCCCAGTCGTCGAGGCACCTGTGGTCGACGCACCCGATTCGATTTATTTAATTCAAGTCAATTTTTGATCAAATGTAACGTCAGGCTCAAAACTATCTTACAATAATATTAAATGTATATTGTTGGTATAATGTATAACAAAAAAATCACAATTATATTTAAAACAAACAAATGCTTTTATATTGGTATGTTTTGAAAAATTTAAGATTCAGTAATTTTTCATTCTTTATTTATATAACTCAATAAGAACACTATTTAAAAAAATTGTTTATTATATACCTATCACAGTTTTCATCACCTATAATCAAGAGAATCATTTAACTTCATTAAATAATAAGTCTCACGTAATACAATAAAAAAATATTTAAAAAAAAACAGTCTTAAAAATTACTGCAGAGCAACTAAGTTTATACATAGTGAAATATTATTTTCATCTTCGTAACAATAATAATTAAACATAATCAAACTATGTAACCAAACAAATGAGAATAATTTAACCTAAATATAACAGTCAGTTTCAATAACAAAATAATCAAGCTTTCAAAATAACTGTATGTGAAATGTATCGTTTTTTTTTTAAAGCGTAGTAGTAATCTACTGTGAAACCTTAAATATATATTTAAAAAAAACACAAAATAGTATATATGTACAAGCAAATCATCACTTTCCACTAAAGGTTAAGTGGCGATCGTATACTCTCTGCTACGTGATAGATAACTTTTGTTTAGCAAGGAAAAATACTTTATTATTATGATTAAACACTTTTTTCGTTTACTGTACTAAGTGAAAAAGCACAATAGAAAAAAAGATATGAAATTAATCGAATCGGGTGCGTCGACCACAGGTGCCTCGACGACTGGGAGCGTAACCCACGGACCCATCCTGCGTACTTGGTTAGTCTCCGGTTGGATAATATTACTTAGATCTATTGTTTCCGGACAGTAAGGCGAAAAATGTGCTTACTGTTATTTAATTATATTGTCTACGATTTTCAGTTTCATTTAGGTTACAAGGGCGATCCATTTATTGGATGTGGCTAAACCATTCAGAGTCTCAGCAGCATTTTGATATACGGTCATTCTCAGTCATCCTCAGGCCATTCTAATGTTAAAGAGAAGGCGCGAAATGATCCCGGAAATCAAACAATGGAATGTTTGCAGATGAGATGAAGGATAATGGAAGAATACACGAGGGTACAGACGGATGAATAGAATTGTGTAAACGAATAAGGCGGCGACTGAATGCGAGAGCTGTTCCACGAAAATCTTATTTCGACGTTCATTGTGTTGATATTTTAAATGGAAATATTTTTTAAGGTTCCGTACCCAAAGGGTAAAACGGGACACTATTACTAAGACTTCGCTGTCTGACTGGCTGTCTGTTCGTCTGTCACCAGGCTGTATCTCATGAATCGTGATAGTTAGACAGTTGTAATTTTCAAAGAGTATTTCTGTTGCCGCTATAATAATAAATACTAAAAATCAGAATAAAATAAATATTTAAGGGGGCTCCTTACAACAAACGTGGTTTTTTTCTCGTTTTTGCTAGATATTGATAACGGCAACAGGTAGATGCTTGGAATATTTACAGACTATTTATTTATATATTCACTTAAAAAATAAATGATTAAATAAATTTGTTTTGCCGTTTTTAAAGATAATGGTCCGGAACCCTTCGTGAGTGAGCCTGACTCGCACTTGGCCGGTTTTTTTACAAATATAGAATGATGGCATCATATGGATGCGGCGGTTATCCAACGTTTTATGTTATTTGAGAAACTTATTACTACACTTAACACATACCACTTCCTATAATGCATACTCCGTCTATGTTTAGGTTTTAGTTGTGTTAAATAATTAGCGAAACGAATGAAATATTTCTGTTAAGATATAATGTTTGCCAAAACTACTGTTACTTTGCGTAGGTTATTAAGTGCAATAATGTTAGTTAATAAAATTTCTCATGTAAGTTAATTAATTCGAATGGGAAATAAACACATCTTTTGTAATAAAACATTGAACCAGCGAGTAAAAAACACAAATGAAAGCCTTATTTACCATTTCTACCAAATACAGTTTTTTTATCCGTTGTTACACATAGTCCCTTTTTGTAATCATTTGTTTAAGTTAACTTAATTGTAAACTTTTTATTCTTTTGTTTTAGTGTACCACAGACTAAATGATGAACTTATTTCCTTTCTTTGTTTTAAATGGCCATGATTTGGGAAAACCTATGTCCAGAAAGTTATTTAAGCAATAACTTATATCGTGTAATTAAAACAAGCGCTTCTTTCAATTTTTTACACCCAATTAAACATCAATGATATCTAAAACGAAAACTTAAAAACATTCCATTAATTAATTGAAATTGTTCACACCCATAAAACAGAACTAACTGATAAATAATAAAGGATCAACTCAGTCTAATTGATACTCACCCAGAAGTTGTGGAAATGGAAATTCCGAAGTTGGACTGATTACTAAGGTTCAACGTAAGGATGGCTTGAAGACTGACGGCGTTCGCTGACCCTTCAAAACTTTAGCTATTAGATAGGTATCAGATCTCTCGCCACTTTCCAAGTTGATATTAGAAATGTTGAATTGAAGTTTTGATGTTGACAATGGAGCTTGCAAAATTTTGTCGATGTAACCGACCTGCAAAATTTCGGGTTAGCTTGTAGGATTCGAATTATATTTGTAACGCATTCTTTGTAAGCGGTAGTGGTCTATTGTGGTAGACCTGCGGCTCCAAGGACCAGGAATATTTGATATTGGCCTTTTTGATCTATTTATTAAAAAATAAATCTTTTGCATTTTAAGATTATAGAAGTAAGATGCGTTTTTGTATAGAATAAGTATTTGACCCATGTTACGTTTTTATAGAATTACTGGCTTAAACTAAGTATAAATTATTTTAATATTTAATGACTAGATGCGTACCTATTATTCTTAAGTTCACAAAGTTATTAGTTTAAAACTTAGGTAAGCCGCTAATAAACTAAAGTTCAAACCTTATGAAATATCATCCAATATGCTATCTTGCAATCATAACTAACTTTGTAATTACTGAACCATTTTAATGAGACAAACTTTTTGGCTTCACTCCAAAGGATCAACTCTTATCAGCTTAGGATTTAGGAGTTAAATTTCAACAATTATACACATTTATTACAAGTAAATATTGTGTTCGAAGATTATTTTAGTTAAAAATAAAATATGTATTTAGTTTGAAGATGTTGAAACTACGTAGGTTATGTATGGGCTCAGTCTGGCTAAGCCATATGCAACCTTATTTTATTGATTTTCCGCGCAATTTTCTAAATTTTCTCTTTCATAAGTAGGTACCTTCTTCTGATAATAAGAAACATAACAAAAAGAGTTAGCGAAATCGGTCCTGCCGTTCACGCTTGATGGTGTGACCAAGGGAAATAGGGATTCATTTTTATATACATTATTAATATGATTATTATGAGATAAACGTTGTTTAAATCAAGAGAGACCTGGCAGTTTACCGCGAGGCCTGACAAGATGCAAATTAGACAGATATATAATATAACTATAATCCGTCGGCGCTGCGCGGGGTGCATGAAAGGAGCCTCCTGGAGCGGCGTCAGTCTTAATTTGTATTGCGATACTCGGTAACGCAGAGTCTACCTGACCAAACCTTTTACTACGATGGTAATTCCGAACGGCATGCCATTAATCTGGCACAAATCCTGACTCCGAGCTGCTACTGATAATTTCATAGAAAAACCCAATAACACTTAGCTCGACCTGGGAATTGAACTTAGCGGTCGCGATTAGGACTACTAGATAAACGGTCGTAAGATAATATACTCATAATACATTCAATATACAAAGTAATAATAATGAGAAGTGTTTCAATTACGTATATTGTTCATCTCGGTATAAGTAATCACGTATCCAGGATTACAGTACGTACCTACTTATGTGAAAAACATACATTTTCTATGTTGTAGCGCTGAAGCGTCGTGTCGCCTTTCCTCTAGCACAGGTTTTATTATATGTGTCCTATAGCAGTTGGCGTTCTGTGGTCTTTGCTTATCCGCAAATTACGAAGGCTGCGGCCGGGATACTTAAAAAAAACCAATTTAAATTTGAAAACCGATTTATTTTAAGGCCAAAACTTACAATGAAATATTCTGTAAAACTATATCTAGCTAGAACCTAATGTCTTCATTCGAAGTCGGAATAGAAGTGGCCGACCTCCTGGGTCGTTGGCGCGATGGTGCAGCGGTGTTTCGTCCATTCAGCGGTTTTGCTTCGTGTCGCTAAGTGCGCAATTTACTTATTCGTTACGATTAATCGGGGTCATCCTTAGTAAGCGCTTTTGCTATACTACGACTACGTAACACCTCCGCCTGTAGTTCAGCAACTATTTTAAAACGCTTAGTGAAAATGTTGCTGGTGAATTTTCTCGCTGTGTATGGGTTGCGGATGTTTCAGGAACTGCGTGTTGGAGATTTTCTGGTCCTCTAGGTGCAGCATCATTCTGGCTTGGTTTCCTGGAAGCTGGTGTTCCGGTGAAATATCGTCTGATTACCATCACAATCATAAGCATGGCTACGATACACAGTGTAACATAAAACGGTATAGTAGTGTGGTATAACGTTTCAGTGGTCTCGGGCGGTGGAATCGGAGCCTGAAGGGTTATTCTGTCCTGAATAGTGTGCAATCTTTCCAGGTTGATAGATGTCAAATTTGCTTGTATCGGGCTGGTCTCTTGTATTTTAGAATTGTATGGCATGTTAATTACTTTTACAGGTTGGCCTTTTATTTCATCTTTAGTGTTTAATAAGGTGATTTCGTGTGTGTGTAGCGAACAGTGCAATGGGATGGTAGCGAGATAGCTTCCCTTTAGCGTGTCGTAGTTGTCACTTCCGCATTTCATCTGGACTCTGGTAGATTGAGGGAATGAAATAACGTAGTGTCTACTATCTAATTCTTCCACAGCCGGTTTTGATAGATGCACGGTCGTCAGTTTGCATGATTTTTCTAATGTCTTGCTTGCAATGAAGCTCTGCACGCAGTCAGCTTGGTTTTGGATATAATGATTTGTCTTTTGTTCGCAGAGGTACCGATTGTTATCTAACTTCGGGCATTCTGCCTCCATGTACATGAACGTTTTCCCATTAGTTGCTATGAAAGGGTGAGGGGGTATAAGGACTTGGTTATTCTTATTCGGGACTATGGAGAGCTTGTAAAGTGTATACGTATCTTCTGAAACTATGGGAAATCTAAATGCTATTACAATTTTCTTATCGTCGTAATAATATCCGGCTCTGATGATATCATAGTACTGTCTTAACTCTAACTCTATAACATGTTTTTCACCGTAAATTTCCCTAAGTCTATCTACTACACTACCTAAAATGCCTATTCCTAACATGCTATGATGGGTGATCATGACACGGGTAAACGATAAAATGTTCTCTATTCTATATAACTCGGATAGTACGTCCTCTATGTTTTCGCTGACGATAGTCAACAGCTGATTGAACTTTACGACCTGGATCAGATTTCGCGTGTTATTTGATGCCTGTTGCGTTAATAAGCTTAGTGTGGTGTTAATTCTACTCTGATTTTCGACGATCCTATTTAAGATGTTAGTGTGGGATTGCATCCACTCCTTGCTGATGCTAATATGCTCGTTAAATTCGTCTATGGTTATTTTTTGGCTATTTTTCAACGTTTCTATGGCATTATTATATCGAACAGCATCCGAGTAATCGAGGTTGCCTGTAATACTTTTTATGACAGACCCTAGGCCGTCTATAAGACCTCTTTTTGACCGTTTAGACTCTAGGGTGCGTAGTTGTTCTGTGACTTTGTTTAATTTATCCGAAAGATAATCTATTTGATACTCGTAGAGAGAGTAAGTTTTATTCGTCATGTGTAGTTTAATGTATCGGAATTGACTTTGGAGGGTGGAAAGAGTGTTTTCGATGTCGTCCAGATTAACATATTGGAGGAAGGTATGATAATGGGTCACTAGTCTGAGCGGGCCGAGTTTGAATGGTACTAGTCCGATTCCAGAGTCCAAGGTTTCAAGTTTTATCTCCTGGCTCCGTATTGCGTGTAATGTCAGTATCAGCGTCATCCTGTAACAATTTAGCAGTCTTAGGTACGCGTTTAAGTCGTGATTTTGCGACAGGGCCGCGTTATTTTGAGGTGTAAATGTGGATTGGTAGATTTGCTAAGACTAAGTCCTGTGTGTATCTTGGGGCTAACTTTTGTCGCGGGGCTGCTGGGTTTTTTATAAAGACCTGTTGCTTAGATTGATACTCTTCTTCCTGCTCGCGTGTCTTATTTCGGTTCTCGATTATTGAGGTGCGATTACTTAGTGAAGATTCGTTAATTATTTGGTATACCGTTTTTGTATGTGTTCCAGGGTAGTGTGTGCGGAGAGAAATAATAGATTGTTATACGTTGTATAATCTTTACTCTGATGCCAATGTTACAAAGTTGTATTTGTAGCGCGTGTATAGTTGAAGGCGGTTTCGGGCGAACTGACCTCGCCGGGCGCTGCGCGTGCAAGGAATACAAAACAACTGCGTCAGCGCCCCTACACTATTCCTCCCCTTTTTTTAAAAAACTGTAGGTTTTTTACAATGAAATCTGTTATTTTATAAAGTATTACTAATTACAATGTCTCTGTCTAAAAGTATTACTTGTAAGTTACAATCAGCATTTTGTTTGCATAACAATGTTGTGACCGGATGTCTGGCCTGGTTGCGTCCTCTGATATTGATACCTTATACATGTTATGACTTACGTTTCTAAGTTTACATATCTTTACGCTGTTATCGTTATGGTATAAGCAGTGTACAATTTATTTGTATGAACGATTGATTAATTCTTAAAAATATAGTTGCTATTATTACAAATTAAAATAATGCGTTTTTATTTTCTAAAAGAAAACCATTTGGTAATGAAATACAAAATCATTTGGAGAAATGCATCTTATATCTAATAATTTATATTAAGTAGTTTTACTACGTAATCTTAAACTAGTGCGGCCACCTGCTTTTAAAGGTGCCGTCTTGACATTTGTATGTACTTAATTATATTTAGTTACACGTTAAGGGTAGTCACCATGACGATATGCTCTGCCATAAAAAGAAATTAACACCCCTGCGGAGTCCTCAGCATTCGTCATGGTGACGCCAATTACTAATACGCACACATAACAATAATTCACAACATTTTCACATTCTAGCACGTGCGACTTAAAAGCCACGTGTTTCTGAGTATGGAATGTAGCTCAAGTTTCACACTATGTTTTGTCGCCACTCGATTCGCTTGCAATTTTGCCAGCTCAGCGTCCATTTCCTGTGTGGCTGCAAATTCTGCGAAATCGAGCGCTGTGGGACACGATGTATTTGTTCCCACCAGTACGACATCAGTTTGTTTAAAAATTCTTCTCTTCTAAATCCAAAAAGTGGGTAAAAAAAAAATGATGATAAGGGGGCAGGGGACTTGCCCAAGTGCTGTGACTCGGCTTGCAGCTCCCAAGCATGGCCCTAAATTCACCTTTACCCTTCCGCTGGCCTCGGCTTCTCCCAGTTACACGGTTGCTCCCCTTCGTGGCCCCGTCCATGGACCAGAAATGTGGTCTGCATACCCGTTGTGGTCGTCTTCCCTCGTCGCCTTGGTAGCCCTGGAGTACGATCCCGACATGGATCTGCTTATTCTAGGTCTATCCTTTCACGAGCGACCCTGGACCCACTCGAGCCAGCTGGTTTTTTCTTCAAAGCTTCACCGTCTGATACTGCCTACGCTGCGTATAGACGGTGGTGTCGGTTCTTCAGCTTGTCTTCTCCGGTAATATGCAGGCCTGACATAACACGCAGGAGCGTTTTCCTAGTCAGCCTGCACGTGGTCACACTATACCGCGCAGATGTTGGAATGAGTTGCCCGTTCTCGATCAACGCACACACTTTATAATCACGTCGGGGTCACCAATTTTGTATGTGTTCCAGGGTAGTGTGTGCGGAGAGAAATAATAGATTGTTATACGTTGTATAATCTTTACTCTGATGCCAATGTTACAAAGTTGTATTTGTAGCGCGTGTATAGTTGAAGGCGGTTTCGGGCGAACTGACCTCGCCGGGCGCTGCGCGTGCAAGGAATACAAAACAACTGCGTCAGCGCCCCTACACCGTTTTCATTTGGTTTCTATGATTTAATATGTATTGTTGCAGCAGATGGCTGCTCAAATCAATGTCCCACGGGTCTCGGCTATCAAAGTGGCCGGTTATTACGTCAAATGGCCTGCATTTGGTGAAGCTATGGATGGAGCTGTTATATCCAAGTAGAGCGTATGGTATTAGATTATTTGCAGGTTCTTTTTTATGCTGTAATCGCAGTATTCTAATGTGTTCGAGTAACGTGGAGTGAAACCTTTCTATATTGCCGTTATCATTGGGGCTATGAGCCAGCGTTTTATGGTGATTTATTTTGTGGAGCCTAGTGAATTCCGCGAACAGCTGATTTGTGTACTCGGTACCGTTGTCCGTTACTATGGTTACAGGAAAGCCATGGTGAGTGACAGAGAGACAGAACTGTAATAGGCCCTGTAGAATACTAATTGCGGTACCGTCTTTCATAAGATAAGCTTGTCCGTATTTAGAAAACACATCAATGAATGTTAGGTATTTCTCATTCTCTACTGTGAAAAGGTCCATATGAATTATTTCAAATGGTTTGGTGGCTGGTGGCACTATATTGAATTTTTGTTTAATTGGATTGCGGTCATATTTGGCTTGACCGCAAATGGTACATTCATTAATATGCTTCGTAATATTGTCTTTCATCTTCGGCCAGTAATATTTACGCGAGAGGGATAGGTAGCATTCGTTTATACCACGATGGTTGGTTTTCCCGTCGTGGTAATGCCTAATAATTTCTTGCTGTCTGAGATACTCTTTTACATTTTCGAGTTCGTTTTTACATAGGACGAGATTCATTGATGAGCTTTTGAAGTTGTCTTGTATTATGGGAATAATGTCGTACATACTCAGAGTGGGATTAATAAGAATGCCGGTTTTTACTTTTGGGTTTACGTATTCTTTTATGGCGGCTATCACGTCGTTTATTAAGTTAGTCTGGGAAACCTGGATGGATGTACGGGTATGAGTGTCAAATGGCTTTGTTGCGGTCGGTCTTTTCTTTATGTCTCCCACTACGGTCATGATTATTTGTCGGTGAAATTTGTTAATAGGTTCGTCGGTGATGGGCACTTCGAGTATGGGGTTTTCGTTACTCGTATGGGCTGTTTCAGTACTAGAGTCTGCTATAGTCGGGGGTCTTTCAGATGGGTTAGCTATTATCGAGCTAAACTCGTCGTTGTGTATCTCCACTCGAGAGAGGGCATCAGCGTTGGTATTATTTTTGCCCTTTTTGTACACTACGGTGAAGTCGTACTCACTGAGTTTCAGTCTCCATCTGGTTAGACGCGAGTTGGGTTCTTTCAGGCTCATAATCCATTGTAGGGGCTTATGATCCGTGACTATCTTAAACTTGCGTCCAAAGAGATAGGGTCGAAAGTATTTAGTGGCCCACACAATAGCGAGAAGTTCTTTCTCAATGGTGCTGTAGTTTATCTCGCTTTCATTCAGTGTTCGGGATGCGTATGAAATAGGTCTATCTGACCCTACTGGTCCTTGTGAGAGTATGGCTCCTATAGCAAAATTAGAGGCGTCGGTCGTCAGTATAAATTCCTTAGTAAAGTCAGGGTACTGTAAGATCGGGTCGTTTGTTAAGAGGGTCTTACATCGTTCGTAGCAGTCAGTGTAGTCCTTAGTAAGTGCAATGTTCCTGCCTTTCTTCAAACATTGGGTGAAGGGTTTCGTAATTCTAGCAAAGTCAGGAATGAACTTCCTGTAGTACCCTATAAGTCCTAGAAATTGTTTTATCTGTTTTGCCGTTTTAGGGATAGGGTATTTTTGTATGGCTGCAATTTTGTCCGGGTTAGGTTTGATTCCTTCGTTACTAATTATATGACCTAGGAAAGCGGTCTCTAGCTTCAAAAATTCAGACTTGTCCATTTGAATTTTGAAGTTAGACTCGCGAAGTCGTTGGAATACCTTTTCCAGGTTATTTAGATGCTCCTGGAGCGAGGTGCTGTAGACAATTATGTCATCCATGTAGACCAGGCAGATGACGTTTTGTAGGCCCCTCAGCACATTATCCATTACCCGTTGGAATGTTGACGGGGAGTTCTTCAAACCCATGGGCATTCTTAGAAATTCAAAATGCCCGTGTTCCACATTGAATGCCGTCTTGTGGATGTCTTCAGGATCAGTTTCGACCTGATAAAATCCACTGGCAAGGTCGAGGGTGCTGAAATACTGGCACTTCCCTAATTTATCTAGGACGTCTGTTATGTTCGGTATGGGGTATTTGTCGTCTATAGTTTTTTCGTTTAATTTTCGAAAGTCTACTACAAGCCTCCATTTTTGTTTCCCGGAAGCATCTGCTTTCTTTGGGACAACCCAAATGGGAGAGCTCCATGCAGAATCGGAGGGTCTAATTATATTTTGCTCCAGCATTTTAGAAATCTGTTCCCTAACCTCTTGGCGATGAACAAAAGGATATCTGTAGGTTTTGGTATATATAGGTGCATCATCTACCGTTCGTATACGGTGTTTTATCTTGTTGGTGAAGGATAGGGGTTCGCCTTCAATATAAAATACATCTGCGTACTTAGAGCATATGTTAGTTAAGTTAACTTTTTCTTCCTCGTTGAGATGGTCTGTTCGCAGCTTTGATATTACTTTACTGACGCGGGAGGCGTCGGGTGTTTGCTCTAAGTTCATGCAATCAAAGTTATTTATAGTTACAGCCTCTACTGGGTGGTCTAACGATAAAATTGTGTCATTGTTTGATGAGTTTTCTATTTCAATGATGCCGCGATTATTATAAACGGTTGTAATGCATTCGTTTACGATGCAATTACACAAGTATTGTTGCGGTATATGTACGTCACCGTCCGATGCATTTATAGGTAATCTGATAAGTTTAGTTGTATTGGCTGGTATGACGGCCTCGTAAAGGTTAACATTACGGGAATTAAACATTAAGATAGGGTTTCTAGCGGTAGCTGTAATCAGTAAATTGTCCTTTAGGTCAATCCTCGTGTTCCATTTAGTCAGCAAGTCCAGTCCAATAAGTCCATCAAAAAATTTATGAAAGTCATATACGAATAGTTTAATTTCAGCAGGGTCGTTGAGTTCCTGAAAGGCTGGTATGGTTATTGAAAAGTCATTCCTAGTTGTGGCGTGGACATTAGTTACCTCAAAGGGATCGTAGTTGAGAGGGTACTCCGAATAATATCGTTGCACAGCTAAAGGACTAATAAATGACTGATTAGCTCCTGTATCGATAAGTAGGTTTAGTGGGGGGTCGGATATTTTTATATAGGGCAGCTGACGTTGCGTTTGCAAGTTGACTTCTATTTTGAGGGTTTTAATGGGGGTCTTGTCTGAAAATCCTGATTCGCGTTACTAGTCGATGGTTGGGGGTCCTCACTTTTTGTGGAGGGCTCGATTGGTTTATGTTCAGGCGTAGCTGGTCCGCAGTCCTGCACGTAGTAATAATTGTCGTCATAGTAATCGTTATAGTCAGTATGTTCGTAGTCGTAAGAGTAAGGTTCCTCTACCAAGTAATAATCGTAGCTATATTCATTACAATCGTTGAAATTCAACTCGCGGGTTTTAAAATAATTTGATGGGGGCGGGTTGCCGAACTTGCCCCAGTCGTGAGTTTTATTTGGCATAGGCCTGGGGACAAAATGACTGACCCCGCTCATTGGCTGAGGTCCCGCAGGTGGGGCACGCGGTTGAACTCTGAATACGTTGCCCTGAGCGTTGTAATTAGGTGGCGCCGCGCGGAACATTTGCTGCGTACGCGTTAAGTTATTAGGTGCATTGGGTGCACGTTGCACGCCCTGTGGTTGGAACATATGTGGTGTCCAACTGCCTTGTGGAGCCGGTGGCCGTTGCCAATTTGGAACGGGTTGTTGGCTAAATGGTCTCGGCATCGGCATGGATAAAAAGCCTCTAGGCTGTGGTGTTAGTAGCTTGGACATGGGAGCGGTTGGAAGTGGCCTTTTTACACTCGCGCTATCATTACGGTTTTGCAGATACATCACATTTAGTTCCTCTTGAACGAATTCCAGCGCCTTTTCTATGCTCTCAGGACGCATACAACGAATCCGGGAACCCAGCGGTTCCTTTAGGCCACGTACAAACGCTTGCATTGTTAGTTTCTTGTATAGTGTGCGCTTTGCTTCTATGGTAGTAGTCACTGTTTCATGCAACGATATATATGTCATAATAGTGCTGAATAGCGATTGACAATGATCGTAGTACTCCTGTGGGGTATTATTACCTTGAGCCGATACTAGGAGGTCATTATAGAGAGCCGTTTCGTCTCTCTGGTCCGCAAAGCTATTGATAAGGGTATTTCTTATTCCTGCCCAACTATCTGGGATGCCATTCGAGTTAATTCTAGTTGCCGCGATGCCTGTTATTTTATTTAATATTCCATTTAAAAGGCACAAATTACCTAATTCACTACCCGTTGCATTACTTAAATAAGTACTAACTATCTGGTCGCATAATTTAATAAATCTCGTGAGCACGTTGGGGTTCCCATCGAACTCGGGGACCTGGCGTAAAGCCTTGTAGATCGTGTCCGGATCGTGCGACATTTTGCGATCGTCAACTAAACTATCTATGTCTCTACTCGAATCTAATACTAATTGCCTACTATTCGGTCTACCTGATGTAGACTCGCGAGGACCTAAATTACGTGGATGGAAAATTTTGAAGGATTAAGTGACTTGGATACACAGGAAGCAACACAAGGAATAATTCAAGTGTACTCACAGAACCTTCATGTCGGTCTCTGGGGTCGATGTCTGGATCCCGTTCTCACCCGGCAGCAATCCTTAGTTCGAATCCTCGATGAAGCTTGATAGCAGGTCAGCCGCGATCGCTCACGCGCGGTAGCGATAGTATCGATGTGAGATAAACCTAGCTAACCTCGAGGATCCTACCGACTGCGCCAATTACGAAGGCTGCGGCCGGGATACTTAAAAAAAACCAATTTAAATTTGAAAACCGATTTATTTTAAGGCCAAAACTTACAATGAAATATTCTGTAAAACTATATCTAGCTAGAACCTAATGTCTTCATTCGAAGTCGGAATAGAAGTGGCCGACCTCCTGGGTCGTTGGCGCGATGGTGCAGCGGTGTTTCGTCCATTCAGCGGTTTTGCTTCGTGTCGCTAAGTGCGCAATTTACTTATTCGTTACGATTAATCGGGGTCATCCTTAGTAAGCGCTTTTGCTATACTACGACTACGTAACACGCATGGGAAAAAGGAGTGACGTTTATTATTTGTTTTTTAATTTGTAAGAGGAGTAGTTAAAGACAAAAATTCTTTCACTAATAAAACTACACTATTGCCAGGTTATGCCTTATGGTAAACTTGATTATCACGGAAATAAAGACACGAGCAGAAGATAGTAATCATTAAAAACATCATAAAAAACAACATACATACCTCTGTATTCCCAGAAGGGTTAGGCCGAGGTGACCAATGTACACCTACAGTTCGACGGTAAGTTTTTAAGGCGAGCCTATTGCTATTAACCGGGCACAAATCCTAAGCCCAAGCTGTTACTGAAAAACAAAAACAAATAATTATTAAATAACGTCCTAAACTTATTAAACAAATAAGCATTTGAATCACCAATTATCCAATCAGTTGTGTTAAGAAGCCCTAACACAACTGATTGGCATTTTATCTTCATTTTATAAACAAAAACTCGACAATAAAATGGCGGTCGAATGGATTCTATCCCGCGAACAAACATGGACTCTAATATTGCTAAAAGCTCGAGCTGTGGTCGGCAGTCACGCGCCCGGCCTGAAGTTTCAATATTCGTAAAAGGCCATGACTATTTCGATGCCAACTATTTTTTTTTATTCGCTTCAGTTAAAATAAGTGTGAAAATGATGGAAACCACACGTGCATGACAGGTCTCTTTAAAAACTGTCGTTCGAAATTCCAACTGTCATTACAGGATTAACCTAATGCGACAGTGATATACTTATTTACTGACAATGTTAACTTCACCTATTAAGGTAAGAAGTACTACAACATTATCTAATCAAAATTATAAGGAGGAGGTTATTATGAGGAGATCAGGGACTTATCTATACTAATATAATGAAGATCGAGATACTTTTTGTTTGTTTCTTTGTTTATCTCTTTAACGACTAGTCGTATTGGTAAAATTCTATCTGTATATATGTGTGTGTGTGTGTTAGATTCATGAGGAATTGTGCAGACGTTACTTAACGGTGGTGAAAAAAAAACCACTGCGACAAAGTCGCTGGCAGAAGCTAATCAAATCAAATCAGACTTTATTTGTGAACATAGGTATTACAATAAAGGTGTTGTGTATACAATTTAGCTAGTAATCAGTAGAAGTCTGAAATTGCCTAACCGTCTTGAAGAAGCGTGGTGATCAATGCTTGCACCTTCTCTGTATGAGAAGACACTTTTGATCAGCTGTGAGACTTTGCTGGTTTGTAGGTGATAAACCATTGCAATAGCTAAGCCATTATCAATATAAAAAACTTAAAACAACAACATAATACGATACTGTTCCTTGTTAGTTTTCGTATTCAATATTCGTAATGGGCTTGCGTGTGGCCGCCACTTAGGAACGCCCTTGACAACACGACAATCACACATCAATGTCAACGGCGAACTGAATTGATTGCTCTCCATTTTGTACTGAAACTCGTGCACATAATTGCCAGCGAGAAAATTGGTGAGTATGGGTAAACTGTGGGTTAATGTCAGGGTTATTATGGTATTAGTATTGAGTAGGAAAGGACCAGAAGGTTCGTTTCTGTAGTTGCTCTTTGCGATACGGAAATCAAGGGTGGATTTTTTTGTCTACAGCAGAAGCACTGTACATTATGACGTCAGCGGCATAGGCTAAGTAAGCAATTATAATTTTAAACAGGTAATAATACATATTAAATGGCCTATGTTCAGCAGAGGACATCCTGCGGCTAACATGATGATGATGATTATGATGAATATTAAATGTTGAATAGATAATAACAATTTTTATTCATATTAAATAGGTCATGAATGAAAGTTATTTAAATATACTTTTCATATTTTTTCCATATTATTGTAATTGTGTTTTTTTTTGTTTGTAATTACATAAAGTTTAAAGTTAAGTGAAAAATGGACCTTTTGCAGTTTTCTGATTCACAGATTTGTATTATTGAATGAGCATAATAAAATGTCATCCTCTTACTGTCTAGCAGTTATAAGTAGTCTGGCATTTATTATGTAAAGTGCATTGTACTAAATTGTATAATGGAGTACAGGGAAAACCGAAGGGCTGAGAAAAGTCGGAAAAACTGTGTAGTCGTTCCAATTTTTTTGCAGTCGACATTGATCGACGTCAACCCCTTAGCATTTGCATAGGTAATTGCAGCGTTTAGAAACTGAAGGATGTCGTGAAAATATCAAGGTAATTGTGACGTTATAGAAATATTGAGTTTCGCAAAAAACTATCGATATTCAAATATTGATAAATTATATAAATTTTCTTTTTTTAGGGTTTTATACACAGGGGTATAGAACCAGGGTGTTATTTAATAAAAATACTAATTATGTGTGTGTGTTATAAAGTAACACTAATTCCTGCTACTAATTGCTTCCAAATACTCGTATACAAAGTACAAAAGTACCCGTGTACAAAGTTGAAATAGATGCAGTGTCCGAAAATTACATAATCATAAAAGAAGTCCGTTCTCGAAATAAGGGAATATTTTTTTTGCGAACTGTTATTCATATGTATGGTACATACAATTTGTGTGGGACGAGTCACAGGTGTCAACACTTAACATTTTCCTCGAAATTTCTCATTTTAGAATTTAAACCAAACTGCGGAACACAATAGGTCCAATATAGTGTGTGTTGTGTAAACAGTACAAAGCGTATAATTACTAGGAATTCATGGTTTTGGGGAGCTGTCGGAATACTGTAACATATTGGATTCCGCGGCTTTATCGAACATTTCTCATGGAAATGTTTATATGCGTAGTTCAAATTAAAAGCCGCTTTTTGGATTCGATAAAAGCAATTTGTTATACTTTGGACTGATTTTTAGGCATTTAGAAAGGGTTTTAATTATATCATACGTCCTGAAAGATCAGAAGGGATGACAGGCCCTTGAGGCGGTTTAGAAACTCTGACATTAGGGTGTGTGAGGTCGTTTAGACCTTACTGCCCACACGATAAAGAACAAGGGATGAGACGCATGTGACCAAAAGAGTCATGAATATAAATATGGGTGGATCGAGAGGAATAGGGAGGCCAAAAAAGATAGTAGATGGACTGTGTGAAGAATGATATGAAACAGAAGGGCGTCAGTGATAGCATGACGGTTGACAGGACGGTATGGAAGAAGAAAACATGTTGCGCCGACTCCAAGTAACATGGGATGAGGGGCAGGAAGATAATGATGACTGCAGGACCAGAAGGGAAATTGCAATAGGTTTAACAACGATTGCAATTTAATCTCAGTAGCAATTTGGTTAAAATACCTCTTTATTTTTGACAAGTCTTTTGATATTAATTGTCACCGAGATGAAATTGCGTCTTCATTTTAAACGTTAGAGAATTGTCCTTCAAAAATCATACGGTTCGACAGGGTTACTAATTAAATAAAGCAAAACTAATAAAACTTCTAGACCGTTCAACTTAATTTGTACCTATTTCGTTTAAAATTCAAAGTACAAAATGTTTAATCTCATTAACATGGTAAAGTCATACATCAGCCTTTAGCTTTTTGTATTACCAATTTAATACTTTACAGGGATGTACCTAAGACCCTTCGGTGACCACAACACATGTTTTGGAATGTAAATCATGCAGCATTTCAGACATACTGACCACTTTTGTCATTAGCAAAGTTTGGAGTGTCGTTGTACGTGAAATTTGCCCTCGGGCCAATTAGTTATTAGGAGGCAAAGTTGGCTCTGAAGACCCTAGGGACAGATAGAACAATGTAATGCTGTTGGACATCAATTTGGAGTAAGGTTTTATGTTAGTGAGCCAATATTAATTCGGCCGAGTGCCGGTCAAATTACAGGATTATTTGACATTTTAACTTTGTTTTTCTCTCTTAGTTTGGGAAATAGCGACACTGCGCATTCAATGACGAATAATTTTATTTTCAATTCGGTTTACAATGAGTTTCTAGTGGCTAAAGAAATATTCATTTTATATAATTTAATCAGGTTCAATTGAACATTGAAAGGAATTAATTATGTCAACAATCAAAATATGTAAAATTCACGGGCCCCGTAATCCTTATGTGTCCAGGGGTACAATAGGTTTAAAACGGCCCTGCCGCCATTTGTATTATGCCACTGAATGTTATGTTTAATCCAGCCTAACACTTCACAATTCTTTCAGCATTATCCGTAGTTATTTTTAGGATTGCCTTTTCCATCACTCCCATGTACTGCACCTCAAATGTATCTCAGAGTTAATTCCTAACACGAGGTTAGGTTACAAATATCTTTACTGATGTAATATAGCTGAAGAATGTTTTGTTTGTTTGTTTATACAAACTAATGTTTGAGACTAACAATAGAATTGGATAGGTACATTATGTATTTTATAGCCAGATTGTTTTGAAATAGAATAGACTATACAATATCACCTTACGACCGCCGTGAGTTGAGCAGTAACTAAATACGTAAATTAACGCGGGTGGAAAAAACCATGCGGACGAAATCGCGTGCAGAAACTTGTGTCCTAATCATCGACACGTGTTAGCAACTCTTGGCCACCTCAACAATGTTGGGGTGGGCTTCCAGTATAACAGGATGCAGATGAATACCGGTGTTTTACATGGAGCGACTGCTTATCCGAGCTCCACAACCCAGTTACTGGGTGCACAACACGATGCCTCTAGCAAGACTAGTTGTCAGACTTCCTGGCTTCCGACTATCCGTTACGACTGTCAAAGATATATGAATGACAATGACGTGTTATCAACGTACTATAAATTATAAAATAACTGGCTGGCGCAAGCGGACTTTAACAGCTATCCTTAGTACTTACCTAGGCACAACCTCTTTACACAACACATAGAAGAAAATAAATAGGCCACACTTATAGTAGGAACCCTCTTTTGTCACGTCCACCAAAAAGTATCACACAACACAACATCGGAATACAGAACAGAAAAAAAGAAACAAAAAGCGCGACCCTAGCCAGTTTCTATAAATTCTACTGGAGGTGTGATTGGCAGAGAGAAATGGCCACGGCCCCATTGGGCTAAGAATGAATTACGTAGCCGATTTTTCTGACGAAAACCTTTGAAATTCACGTAGGTACGGCCGACCTGATATATTGTTTCTTGTATTGGAAAATTGCCCTTGGGAAACGGGGAATAGATAGCGCGTTTTGAATTCATGATGGGATACCTGTATTTTTGTTATATAAATTAAGTAGGTACTCGTAATTAGATATAATTTTGACCAGTGATATGTATATATGTGATGTGTATTGCTCATCATCATCATCATATCAGCTGCAGGACGTCCACTGCTGGATATAGGCCTCCCTCATAGATTTCCAAAAAGACCGTCCACTGCTGGATATAGGCCTCCCTCATTGATTTCCAAAAAGACCGTCCACTGCTGGACATAGGCCCCCCTCATTGATTTCTAAAAATACCGGTTGGAAGCGGCCTGTTTCCAGTGTATTGCTCACTGCAAATAAAGTCTAGCCCCAGAAGAATAGCGTTCGAATACTGTCTACGAATATAGTTTTGAGTACAGTCGTGACGGATAGTCAGAAGCCACGAAGTCTGACAACCAGTCTAACCAAGAGGTATCGTGTTGTCCAGTTACTGGGTTGTGGAAGTCAGATAGGCAGTCGCTCCATGTAAAACACTGGTATTCAGCTGCATCCGGTTAGACTGGAAGCCGACCCCAACGCAGTTGGGAAAAGGTTAAGCAGATGATGATGATAGTAATTATAAATATGGCTCATCGAGTCTTGGTAAGGCGCTTTTAATACTACCCAATCGAAAGGGCCCTATCTCCTAAGTAGGGTAGTGTATAGATAGAGTGATAGGCCCTACTGCTAGGTTAAGCGGGTGTTTTCGACCGCAATATCAATCAATATCTCGCCCTTTCAATAGGGCCCTACCGATTGGGTACCGTAATAAGCGCTTTACTACTTCACTCCCGGCGTGAGAGCGCCTTTTAAGGTAAAGACGGCATAGTTTTCGCAGTCTCTGAGCGGCCGGCTGCTGCGCTGCGTGTCGCGGGTTTGATTCCCGCACTGAACAAATATTTGTATGGCCTACGGGTAGTCGTTCCGGGTCTGGCTGTTTGTGTATGTGAGTTTATATGTTTGTAAACGCACCAAAGACACAGGAGAAATGACTAGTGTGGAGTGACGTTTTATAAAAAAATATAAAAAAAGGTGTCACGATTATTACGAGGATTAGACATTTTTTTTGTTTACCTATACTACAAAGGCCGCAAAACAGTATCTTAAAGGGTATGAGCCTTATTCAAAAAAATTCAAAGGCGTTAAAATATTCATCAAGAAATTCTTTCATTATCTTACGTCCGAAATTGGATTCCGTTTTTGAAAAAAAAAACTTTTGTTATTTATTAATGAAAATTGTATTGCTTTTTGTTATTTTAAAACTTGTTAAATTAGAACTCTGCACCATTATTTAACAAGTTTCTAAAACGTATACCGAACTATTTGATTCTACAAAAACGTATTGAATCTTATTACCTTTTAGATTTGAAGACAACATTGCAAGATGGAAGAAAACGTCCGATTCGTCACGAAAATTGTTCCATTCAGTGTGTGTTAATTTGTCCCCTTATCAGTTCGCCACATTCGGAACTCCCATTCACAGGGCCGAAGACCAATTACAGTTGTAATTGGAATAGGTAGTTCGTGTAGAATGTCTACTGTCGGTCGTCCGACAATATTATCGGTTCCTATTCAATTATGTCGTAGACGATGTTGCAAGCTGAAGAGTCGATGGAGGGTCCTTTGTTTGTGTAACTGAGGAATTGGAATTATACATGTAGGTATATCGAATTTAAGATGTAAGATCAACTTACTGTATTTTGTATAGTATGGAGGGATTGATTTACGATTGCATCATTTTAATAAAAAAATAATAATAGCAGTCTTCTCCTAAAGAGAAGGCACTAGCTTTGATTACCACTCTTGCTCAAGGCAGATTGCTGATATAAATTATAAATCAGATTTTCTCACAATACGATTTTCGAAACCATTTTCTCTAAGGTAATCATCATCATTATATCATATTATTTTAATGGTGATGTTTTTTAATGTGTAATTAAACCGATATGGTCTTGCTGTACCTATTATCCTCAGAGCCTCCGCTCTGGTCTGGTAATAACCTCATTCAGTCAACTATATCCCCTATATTTAAAAAAAACGACGGCTCTTTGTAATCTCAATAACAAAGAAACTCAATCATGGAAGCGCTTCCTAAAAAAAATGTTTATGCATAAAAGATGCAATATAGCTGATCTATGCAAAGTCCGGTCACAAGGCTTGTTTGTCGAAGCTAGGTGAGGTTCTGCACCGAACACCATTTACAATTCAGATCCGACGTCCCAACTGGACAATAAGAATAAAAAAGTGGGGCTTGCCACGTCTGCCGGTCTGCAAACAACTAAGTCCTGTGGCAAGAATGTAAAGATTCTACTAGTTAGTTAGTCGCAGGGCAGTTGGCACAGAAACTGCTTTAAATAAATTGTAGGAAGAATTTAATTTAGTTAGGAAATACAGCGGAAGTTCCAACTAGGTGTTTTAAAATCTGATTTAGAATTTTTAAATGGTTGAATTGTTAACATATCTGATTGGTCTGTTTGGTTGGTGTTTGGTCATATTTTGTTGGAATGAAAGTCGATTATGTTTATGGGGTATTTTCAGGTTAATTTAAATTCATCAACTTTATTATTTACTAGCTTTCTGTCTGCGACTTCGTCGTTGTGAACTTTGAGTTCAAGTGAAAGTCTTACATAATCACACAGAAACAGAAATACAGGATAAAAATCCGATGTTAGGCTAGATCAATATTTATAATTATTATGTGCAATATTTCAGCTTATTCCGTTCGGCTGTTTAAGCATGAAAGAGTAACAAATATCCTCCTTATAAAAAACTAAAAACTTGTAAAAACTTTCACGTTTAGTCATTCGACAGTTTTCCACAGTTTATGAGTATGACTAAGATATAGATAGCTGGACAAATCCGAGAAAAAATCATTTAAAAAAACTACACATTTATCAATATTTATTGGCGCTTTTTTTGTAGGCATTTACATTTAATTCATTAGAAGTTCAGTTGATTGTATGATAACGTACCGATAAAATTTAATACAATAATGAAAGAATTATAAAATTGAGACATTTAATTCAAATAGTCCCGCTTAACTGTCCAGTCATACCGGATTAAGGATCTGGGAACCCTAACTACAGTAAGCACTTGCCAGAAACACCATAAACCAAGACGATTCACCAAGACTGTTACACCGAACATTCAAACCAAGTTTATATTCATGACATGTATCCTCACCCCATGAATACGGAGATTGATCAGAGATTTTATAAGGCGTTATATTTTATGGTGATAGGCCTCTTGTGAGACGGGGGACCTATCGCGTAAACTAGAAGAGTGGTGAGAAAGTGCTGAATAAGGTGTGTAAAATGTAAAATGAATTATGTGTTTCATCGTATATTTGATGGGAAGGAGAAGATCGTGAGAGAGGTCTTTGATATTGATGACATATATTTTTCTTTATATGAAAAATCGTTACCCCGCACTAGGAATTTCTCCTGTATCGTGGGTCTGCTTACAAATATATAAACTCATATACACAAACAGCCAGACCCGGTACAAAACAGCCAGACCCGGTACAACTATCTGTAGGCCATACAAATATTTGTTTCGTGCGGGAATCGAACAGCGACACGCAGCGCACCAGCCAACCTAGTTGTCAATGTCATTTTTTTATTTTTTATTTATTTATTTTTTATTTTTTTATTTACCAGGTCGTCGGTCCACCTCGTGGGGGTCTACGTACAGCAGCGGCCGTCGTTTAGCTGATATGGTGATGATAAATGTGTTGCATTACAGACTGGTGACAGTTCAATGTATGTCCCAATCTTATGCTTAAATTAGGTAGATTAAAAAAGTAACATTATACATATTTACATCAAAAGATGCGAGAAATATTTTTTTGGAAAAACGAATCTTAATTTTTATAACGTTTCCCCAAATACTTATTTACAAATTATACAAATCATGACAATGTGGGAAGTGGAACACATTTTACGCTTGTAGTAGAGAGAGTGTGACAAAAGAGACGTTTTTCTTTGAATCCTTCTTTTGTTTTATGACGTCAAATAATGTGAAGATTATTTCGATCACTTCGGAATGTTTTTCTTCCAGACAATGTAATTGTATCGTCGTTACAAAAGCAACACTAATATCGGCCGATTTATTAGGCTTAAATCCGTCTAGAAGTTAGTGTACCTATTTCATCTCCATTTCAGTGTTTCCAAACATAGAGGCCCCATTTAGGCTCGATAAAAGCTTCCAAGCAAATGCCTTGAAAGGGTATTAGACTCCCCCCAATCCCGTGTTTAGCGCCTAAGCCGTATAAGTAACATTGCTTTTATTTTCTTACTCCATTCGTTAAGGAATAAATAAGAAACGGATTTTCGTATTATTTTAAGGCGCTATTAACGCATGAGGTGGTAAAACCGGGCAAATACCCATGTGACTTTTTCAAATCATCAGTGACATCGGCCTAGGAAATTTTGTAAGGAAACCTGGACTTTTTTTAATTATTTAAAGAATGAAATCGCTACCTGGACCAAGAACGGACCAATGCTCGTGCCTTCTCTGTATGAGAAGAGGTCTTTGTCCTACAGTGGGTCAATAATAGGTTGGTATTATCATATAAAAAATATATATAATACGTTTAACAGAGCAGCAATATAATGCTCAATTCTTCGAATACATTGATAACGAACTTAAATGCAATAGAAATACAGTTCGAAGTAATAGTTTTAATATTTTCAGATATTAAACTACAATTATTTTTCATCTTCATCATCATTAAATCTATTCTAATTTCTTAAGTTTTGAACTAACTTAACATGGTATATTAAGTTAGTTTGACATTATTAATTTATTTTTTAAGAGAATGTGGGTTAGCAAGACTTTCGCGATAAAAGAATTACTCAGCACATTTGTAACACAGTCGGCCATACAGGCTTTACTAAAAACCAGAATTGTTAAAACATTAATAAACATCTAAATAAATACGACCTGGTTGAACATTATTTACTTCATTATGTAAGCAGAAGCTTGGTTATTACAAAATATGATAACACAAACAGTAACCTTTTTGTCTTGTGTACTCTCATCGCTCGAGGCAACGTTTCTATTTTATTACACATCTCAAAAGCTTTGTCCAGGATTCTTGAAACTGTTATGTTGTTGAATTGGATTGCCAGTAAAGTAGGTTCTTGTTTGTGTTCATATTTACAGTCTAAGGATGATACCAATGTTTGTATCTTTTTTCTTTTAAATATCATTGGATGGCAAACTAGCCGAAGGCCCACCCGCTGCCTATAGACTATATAGTCCGGTCAACTTAGACATTCGAAGTTACATAAAGTCCCAACAAGCTGAATTTCTGTGAAATTGTTCAAAACATAATTATAAACAATGTCTAGAAGTTCCCCATCATTCCCTTGTAAGGAAAAAAATTTATTCAAGGTCAAAGGTCAAAAAAATGAGTTTTTCACGATTTTCAGCAAAACGGTAAGTTTTATCATAAAAGTACCTCAGACAAAAATTGTAGATCATAAAATTATCTATAAAAAATGGATCAATACTTTTTTCTTATGAGCCACCGTTTCTGAGATATAACGATTCAAAAAGTTATAAAAGTTGTTATCGTCTTAATATGCACACGTTTCAACGCCACCTATGAGGTAGTGTACTTAGCGCGTTTTTTAACGTGGTTTCCCCAGTAGGCCTACTCCACGGGTCAGTTGTGATCCTGTTTAATGTAAAACTATTGCATAATAACGGAAATTTTCAAAGATAGGGAAAGATAAAAGCGATGTAAATAAAAAAAAAGTGTTGAAGTTTATTCGTCTTATTCGTAAGTTTCAAATTCTTGTTCTTCTTCTTGTTCTTCTTCTCCTGCTTCTTCTTCTTGATCTTCTTCTTGTTCTTCTTCTCCTGCTTCTTCTTCATCTTCATTTTGGATGCAAGTAAATTGCGTCAATAGCGATGTATCGCACGATACTTCGTCGGAGTCAAACAAATCCTCCATTGTTTGTGATTCAATACAAGAGCACGACCGGCCTTGACAATTTGTGCATGCCAAAGAACAAGACAGTCCGACAGAAAAATGGTGTTCAGCAGTTTTTCCGGCGCAGGTGGAAGTAAAGTTTGAACTGGCTCTAATATATTGTTGACCAATTTCCAACCCCAGTCTGTAGGGTCTAGCTGATAACCAAACCACACTTGAACTTGGTAATATACTCGAAAAAGATGTTGGTGAGCAGCAACTAAGGTTGGAGGAAGACAAGCTAATTGAACTTGTTGTTTATTTTTAGTATTTTTAACGAAACATGCATATCGATGCTTATCTAAACAGGTAGTTTTTTTTAGGAGCTCCGTACATAGAAAGAAGTAATAACTTCTTGTTGAGTTGAATTACTCTTTTTAAAAACTTCAGCAAATTGAATTTACGTGGCGTACTCATGCATATTATGATATGACGATAACAACTTTTATAACTTTTTGAATCGTTATATCTCAGAAACGGTGGCTCGTAAGAAAAAAGTATTGATCCATTTTTTATAGATAATTTTATGATCTACAATTTTTGTCTGAGGTACTTTTATGATAAAACTTACCGTTTTGCTGAAAATCGCGAAAAACTCATTTTTTAGACCTTTGACCTTGAATATATTTTTTTCCTTACAGGGGAATGATGGGGAACTTCTAGACATTGTTTATAATTATGTAATAAACGATTTCACAGAAATTCAGCTTGTTGGGACTTTATGTAACTTCACTCTCATTTTTTGGTCTAAATTGACCGGACTAATATGTGCAATACCAACCGCCTTGCAAATGCGTTGCCATCCCAAAGACAAAGTTGAAATGTGTCATGTGCCTGTAATTACACGGGCACCCTGCATACCCTTTAAATCGGAACACATAAACATATAAAAAAATGGTAAATATCGGCAAACTGCGAGTCGAACTCTAACATGTATGGTTACAATATTTGGATCAAGCAAGATATAGCGCCCATAGCAACACACACTCTGTGTAAATTTAATGTTTTTATTATTATACTAGCTGTGTCCGCGGCTTCGCTCATGTGGATCTAAGTGTAACCAAGCTAGGTTGCAAGTGTGACTGCTGAAAGTAAGACACTGGATTTTTAGATATCATCATCTGCTTAGCCTCTTTTCCCAACTATGTTGGGGTCGGCTTCCAGTCTAACCGGATGCAGCTGAATACCAGTGTTTTACATGGATCGACTGCCTATCTGACCTCCACAACCCAGTAACTGGGCAACACGATACCTCTTGGTTAGACTGGTTGTCAGACTTCTTAGCTTCTGACTATCTGTAACGACTGTGTCAAAGATCTACGAATGATAGCCGGGACCAACAGCTACATGCTCTCGAGACACGGGGGTGTCACACCACCAATCATTGGATTTTCACATAATAGTTATACCAATTAATATTTAAAAATGTAATTTATATGTTTATTAAATAAAAAAAGGATAAAAATACAAGTAATGCATAAAATAAATGCAAATAAGTTAACAAATAAAGTAACAATTTTACTTTACTTCTTAACGTCCTTCAATATAAAATTATATGGGCCTTTGATGTAATTCAGGGCTTCCTGGACAGTTTTCGGAGGGGGTCCGAACCATTCCACTTGGAAGTTTTCTATAAGTCTCGCCACAAATGTGTCCATTTCCAGCTCAGCTATGCGACGACCTGGAAAAATTTAAATAGACATACATTAAAGTATATAATTATGTAGCATGAATGTACAAATTTATATAAAAATGGAACTCGCCCATTAATTTGTTTAAAGTTAAAAACCAATAAAAGTCAAGCAAACATCATAATATCAGCCGAACGACGTCCACTGCTGAACATAGGCCTCCCCCTAAAGACAGCCACAATGACCGGTCCTTCGGTGCCCGCATCCAGCGATTTCCAGCGGCCTCTAACAGGTCGTCGGTCTACCTCTTGGTAGGCCTTCTCACATTGCGCCTTCCAGTGCGTGGTCGCCACTCGAGAGTCTTACAACCCTATATGCCCTGCCCATTGCCACTTATTTAAGAAATTTAGCAGATAGAAGTAGAAGGAAATAAAAATTTTAAGTACTGCCACTTCCAGCTACCGACTATTTTGTGTACGTACCAATGCAACTGCGAACTCCGAAACCAAAAGGTGCGGTCACAAACGGATGAACGTCCCCATAAAGTGGGTCATCTTTCTTGGCTAACCACCGCTCCGGGATGTACTCTTGAGCTTTGGGGTAGTGCTTCTCCATCACAGACATTTCTTTGTGGGCAAAGATGATATCAACCTAAAATATACATAGTGAAATGAGTATTAGTCACTTCGCTGAAGGAACACTTTGTTTTAATCCTGAAAACCTTATTCATTTTCAATCAACTGCAAAATTAGATTTTTTGTTGCTTTAAAATCAATAAATGGTTATAGTCAATTGAGTTGGAAAAAAAGTGACGTCATAATTTGCGGTTGTTATACAATACCGTTCGTGAAACCGGGAGCCAGTCTTTTACAGGGAACTTCTTGAACTTTTGATTAATTTTGTATTAACAGAAACTTTGGTATGTGTACCAAAGGTTTAAGTTAATTTACATTGTTTCGCTAACAGCAGTAATACAAGGTTTGTATAAATTTTTTCACTTACATCTTTCGGTACTTCATAACCCAATATATTGTACTCTTTCGTGGTCCGTCTTGCATTCCCGGACACTACTGGCATAAGTCTCAACGATTCTTTGACGCAAGCTCTCAAGTACGGCCTTCGCTCCGAGTTCGACATTATTTCTTCTCTTAACTTGTCTTGTTTCTCAGGATTCTTTGCTAGAAGGTACATGGTAGCTGTGACTGTGTTTGCAGCCTGGAAAAAGATAACCCTCATTAATATTTTTTAATATAATATAAATAATAATTGTGCCGCGTTTAGCTTTATTACAGACTTATAAACATTATTTACTGTTTAAACATAGGTAACTACTAGCTTCTGCCGCGTGACTTCGTCCGCGTGGTTGCTTTTTTTACCCGCATAATGTTACGTCTTTGGTTACTGTTCCGCTCCCGTGAGGTGTAGCGTGATGTTATATAGCCTATACTATGCCTATCGAGTCTGGTGACTATAAAAAAACACAATCTGACTGGTTGTGGCAGAGATTATCGCGTTTAAACAAATAAAACACTCTACAGCTTTATATTTCTAATCTGATGTTTATTACAATTTATTTTAGAATTTACACAAAAAAGAAACTGTACCATTGTCTGCATCGTGTGGTTTGACTTGATCTTCGATGCATTAAAATAGTTTTTCTCTAAAAACGTTACCCTTAATTAAAACTTGCCAGACTTCAGAAATAGAGTATTTTCATCAGAGTGACTTAACGTATGATATCTGCCATCAAATGGATTCCAGAGTCGCCAGAATTACTTCATTATAACATGACTGGAATTTTGTGGACCGATAAAGGAATTTTGTTAATAGGGTGTGCGTACCTGTTAGTTTCAGTGTTCTGCCCTTTTTCAGGTATCAGCTATAAAAGGTAACACACGTTCAAGAGAAATGGCAGGTTTATTTGTATATATTTTTACTAGACATTTCATATGTGTCGTGAGAACCCAGTGGTTAAACCGCCCGCCTCTCATGTACGAGGATGTGGGTTCGCAACCGAGCAGGGGCAAGTACCAATGTGACTTTTTCTATTTCATATGTACTTTCTAAGTTTATCTTGGACATCACTGGTATCGGTAACCATGTCAGAGGCTCTTGAGGCGGTTTAGAAACTCTGAAACTACGGTGTGTGGGGTTGTTAGACCTTATTGCTCACCGATAAAGTAGAAGATGACTACACATTCATAGCTAGATAGAGGATTTTAGACGCTAGTGCCTAAGCCTAAAGATATGATTTACCGTATCAACACCAGCAAACAGCATGTCACTGGCCATAATGTGAGCGGCTTCTTCATTGATTTCCAACAATTTCTCTAAAACGCCCTTCTCGCTGTCTGACTTGTTCTTAAGATTATCCTTGCCCTTTTTGATGAAGTGTTTTGTTAAGCTGAAACAACCAAGTAACTTGGGATAAGGGCAGGAAGATGATGATAATGATGTTTTGTTAAGCTGAAAATATTATTGGGTACTTATGATTTATTTATTCTATTGGATTAGTTTAAAGACGTACGAGCAAGTACGTGTATCAATATCGTGTGTAAATAAATAAATGTTCGTCACTTCATCCAATTTGAAGTTAAGGTTCAGTTTAATGGTAAAGAGTTGATAGCTTCAAAACAGTCAAATCAATTAAAGCCATAATGTGGTAGAAATAAAGTTTAAGTCTAACACAACTCAGTTCAATTACATAAAAGTTGAAGACGATGCAAGTAGTTGTAAATGTTAAAATTATTACTCACTACTGAAAAGGCGAGTGGAATCTTTTATTACTTACTCTTCATGATGTTCATATAACTTCATAGCTCTCTTGAACGCTGGTGTTGAAAACCATCTCGCTAGGCTTGGCTTAAAGTCTAGTTCATTAGCTGTAGTGAACAGGTCGTGGACGCACTGGATCAACTGCCACTCCGGGGAGTCTGCAGGCAAGTTCGGGTCGAAGCAGTTGAGGCGGCAGCCCAGAGCGACCGTGCCGATTGATTCCAGCGCCCACAGGTTCATTTCTTTGTAGAAGTCTTTTTTAATCATGTTCTTTTCGTCTCGGTCAGCTTTCATTCTGAAAATTATTTTTTGTTTTTGGTTTTGAATTGCTATAAGATTCAAAGATGGTGATTGATGCTTGAGGAACAGAAGTATATACATGCTGGCTCTTATGAATTATAAAATACTAGCTTCAAAAATCGTCTTTGGTTACTTCTCCGCTCCCATGGGTCGTAGCGTGATGTTATATAGCCTATGTTACTCAGGTATAATGTAGCTATCTATTGGTAAAAAAATAGTTTCAAACAAACAAACAATCAAACAAAAAATCTTTCCTCTTTATGATATTTGTATGGATTATAAAGAGGTGAAATTGTTTGTATGTTTGTATATAAGGAAATATTGGTTCTATTACAGAAATATTTCGGTAAAAAGTTACACTATTATCGAGTGCGGGTAGAATGTATGTAGTTGGTCAGTTACACAACATTAAATTCTTATTCTTATCTTTCTTTTATTCACCATTTCTTTAAAGAAGCCAACATTTTACACTGATAATCTCAAAACAAAACAAAAAATGTGGCTGCTAAATATCTTCTAAATGAAGGATTTTTTAGTCTACCGGTAAAACGGAACAAAATAAAAGCCATCCTTTATTTCGCTCGGGGAATTTAATTAATAAATAGAGAGAAAGGAGGAAGCATTTGTCTTTTGGCAGTAATTAATGCTTCTCATTATTTCGTCTAATCTCATCCGCGTCTGGTTGAACTCAATAAAGATAATATTATTATGATTCTATTAGGCCGGTAAATATAACGCTCCATAGAATACTTTATTTCTTTAATAAAGAATAAATGAGTAGGCTGGTTTATAAGGGGTGCAAAAAGCAAAAAATATTGCTGGGAGACCACTTTTTTAAAATAAAAAGTCACTGTTTATGATACCATCATGCCTGTATTCCCCGAAGGGTTAGGCAGAGGTGTACACCCACAGTTTAGTTCAGTTTAGGTCTCATATAAATAGGAGGCGAGCCTATTACCAACAACAGGCCACAAAACAAAACTCCGTGCTGCTACTGAGCATTCCATTAAAAAACTCAATACCACTTTTTGTTCGGGAATTGAACACGCGCTGTTTATGATACCCTTTAAAATGTAAAAAATTAAAGAAAATAAACTGTTTACCTTGCTACCATATCCTGCGCCACCTCATCAAGTACTGTTGTGTACAGTTTGATCGTTTTAGGTTGTAACAATACTGGGTTTACTGTCGAGCGAAACTCTTTCCATACATCGCCGTGGCTAGAAAAATAAAGGTTTATAATGAGATTCTTCACTTGGCTTTCTTTACCACTGTCAACTTAGCTCTTAAAACAACGCCGTGGGCACGTATTTTAAAAATAATATATATGAAAAAATAGGAAATGTTTCATTAAAAATTCTTTAATTTAAAGGCGATCAATTCTCTCGATTTGAACGAATCTTCGAATTCATTTCGTCTTTCTTGTTACGTAATAGTCTATGTGTGAGGGAATCAGCTAATGCAGACTTCAAAAGTACGTATTTTTTATTATTATGAGGTGATTAGGCTTATCAATGATTGAAACAGAATGGTGTTCTAGATGATGAGCTAATCATAGCCTCATCACGAGCCCAGTGCTTGTTCAGATGCACACGTCTTGGAGTATATGGTTCGAGAACATGCTGATTTCCTTACGATGTTTTCATCCGCCGTTTTGAGAGCAGGCTTTGTAGGAGTCCGGTGAAGTACTACCACCATACCTTTCTGCCGCAAAACAGTATTGCTGTGTTCGCCGGTGTAATTATAGGCACATGAGACATTTCAACTTTGTTTCTGAGATGGCAACGCATTTGCAAGGCCTCTGGTATTGCAGATGTCAATAGGTAGCGGTGACCACTTAACAACGGATGGGCCTTTGGCTTATTCGCCATCAAATGGAATAAAAAATGTCTATAAATTAAATTGCACAAAATTGTCGCCTTTCGGGTTCGAAACCAGTTCGGTACGAGGCAATTATCACTGGGTCATCATCATCACCATCCTATTTATGGTACTGGTGGAGGACGTTCTAGTACCCAGTATCGTTCTACTTACTCGGTGATAAGGCCTGTTGCGTGAAACTTGTGTCCTTTCTTTTTCTTGTATTCTTTTCTGTAGTATTCTAGGGACTGAAATCCAGAACGGATGGGCAACGTGTTTTCACTTCGTAATACCTGTAAAAAATTATAAAAAATATTGGTGTTTTGCATTTTGTGTAATAAAATTATGTTTCTCACATTTGTTTCGTATTTACGTAAATCTTTTCTGTAGTGTTATGGTTGTCACTTATTATGAGCGTCAGGCATCTGGCATTGCCGGGGCTGCGGGTTGTTCGAAAGAGATACCGCGCCCCCGGAACGCAAAGGGCACATGAAGAAACAAAGATGGGTTTTAGTCAGTAAAAGTCTGACACTCCCTCCCGTCCCGCCCAGGGCGGGGGAAGTAATATGATGATTTCCCGTCTAAAAAAAAAGCATCTTGCATTATTGTTGAAATGGTTTTTTTTAATTGTGCTAATTTTTAATCTTTGTCATCATCGTCAGTCTGCAATAATCCATTGCTGGACATAGAAAGGCCTCTCCAATCTCGCACCACTTAGCTCGATTCTCGACAATTCTTATTCAGTTACCCTGCGAAGATCCCCGCTCCACCGAGCCTGAAGGCGGTCCACCTTACGCGTAGGAAAGAAGTTGATAAAGGTCTGGTTTAGGTACTTACGTAAGCGGTAGAATCAGGGTCTGATAAAAATATCATTGGTGGTTTGCCGAGCAAACTATCCAACCTGATGATTGGTCCATACGTTTCGACTAGTTTCATTGTATTTGCGGGATCTTCTATGTTACCAAAATCGCCTGTAAAACACATTTCCATTGTCATCATTATCATTTCAAACGAACTACGATTACTGCTACATAGGCCTCCCCTAAAAACCGCCACAATTACCAGTCAACTGACCGCATTGCGACCTTTACAAAATAAAAAAAAAGTCGTAGTAACAATTATTTTGATAAAAATATAGCAAAGAGCGATTTACTGTACCTAAATTGGACAACCAAACGCAGTGTGCCCAAAATATGGGTAGATTGAGTTGTGTTTAGAAAGGCCCTATTACATAAGTTCGTCCAATAATCGTAATAATAAACAATTTATTGATGGTGTTCAACAAGTGAAGCGGCAGCATAGAGATATGGTGTTAGGCACATTTAAGTGGACTTTTAGTATCGCGGTTTTATGTATATTGAAAAAATGTGTATGTACGAGTTATTTTGAACAGAACTCACCTCCAGGCAAGAAAGAAAGCAGTTGCCCAATAATGGGCAAAGACTTTGGTCCGGGAATCTCTTTCCATGGCTTTAACGTTTCTGTTTTAACTGCAGTGCTTGCGACAGCTACAGTTCTGAAAAATAAACAAGAAATTGAAGCATTCTTCATCTCTTCATATAGATAAAGAATTGTAAGCGAGTATGACACAGTGTAATGATATACAAGCTGTTGATTTGCATTCTCGTCAAATTCAAGGAGTTAACTATGCTCGTGATTCTTAACACGAATCAATAATAAAATAAATTTGTTTTGAAATTTATATTTTTTGACGTGATTTTCCAATTCGAACTAGCCATCTCGCCAGAGGGTTTAGGCGCTATGCACGCATTGATATAGCCCCGCGACAACTCTGCCTACCGCATACGCAACTGGGCGATGCTGATTTTTGCAAGAGGAGTATTCTGGAATATTGTTTTTTGATAGATGCAACTAAAAAAACAAGCATTTATTAAATATTGGCCAGGTATCGTAATTATATTTGATTACTTCTTTTTTTCTATGACAGGCTCCTAAAATTTGACGAAGATGCAAATCAACAGCTTGTATTAGCCAATACGAAAAAAAACTAGTAAAGCTGATGGTCTTGGAGCGCTATCTTTCCTGGCGAGAGAGTCGCAGCGATAGATTTCATATAGTTTGCATTTTCAGTACCTAGTAGTAAAGTTCGTTGTGGATAGGCTAGTCCGAGGAGGTATTATACCAATTTCTACCTCAAAGCAGCGTTGCTGGGTTCTAGTTTAAAGGGTTTGGGTGCCGGTCTAATTACAGGTACTTGAGAAAAAATATGTTTCTGGGATGGCAACGCATCTGCAAGGCCTCTGGTATTGCAAATGTTGGCAGTGACCAGGTAACATCAGGTAGGGCATCGGCTTGTTTGCCATCAAATTACATATAAAATTAAAAATGGTATGACGTGACTGTCATCGTGGTGTTGCCCGTGGAGATGACGACATGTAATCGTGGGGGCTATTTTAACGGACACATCGTTACTAGGCAAAACACAATTGACAATTAAACAATTGACTAGGTACTACTGTAATTTTACAACAGTCATTTTTTTTCAGAATAATGGTACGGGAAAAGGCGGGCCAGAGTTCTACTCCATCATGTAAACTGTAACACTATATTTTTGCCAGTGTATCAAAATATAATAATTTTGAATTTTGAAAACGAATATCTATCCACATACATAGTTGACACATAATATCTTTGCATATACTGATATACAAACAGATAAGACTGTTAAGTGGATTGTTGTAATTTGTCTTTGACAGATAATATATAACTACCTAAATATAATTATCGTTTCTTTCTATAGTATAAGTGAGTGGAAAATATTAGCAAGGAAAGTACATAATCAATAAAAATTAACAAGCATTATCCTACACATTATTCTACAATAAAAAAAATGAAATGTCAAAACACCTCAACTATCCAAAGGTAACATCATAATTTTTTCGGAGTCCACGCAATGAAATTCATTGTCAAAGTCAAATCACTTACTTCAATTAGACCATTGAAAGCACTTTTGTACGACAAATACAAGAGAATATTTGAATCTATGTAGTCACTCCTTCCAAAAGGTAGTCTCGTGTGGAGAAGATTGGGAAAGAAACTATATTTCCTCCACAACGACTCTCTCTCTAATAATTTCAGAATGTGTATCTAAGTATGTATTTCTATCTACGCATGTGTACATAGGTACATTTATTTCATCTTAAGACTGATGTACAGTCAACAGGAGGGATGCAGCTCATGTGACCAAAAGAGTTATAAATGCCTATTTAAAGTCGATGGTGAGGCCAAAGAAAATATGAATGAATTGGGTGAAGAAAATAATGAAAGAGAAGTGAGTCAGTGATAGCATGACGGTTGACAGGACGGAATTGAAGAAGAAAACGTATTGCGCTGACCCCAAGAAACATCTTCTTTATCTAACTAAACTCTACACGTAACAACTATAAGTAACTCTAAGTAAGTAGTCTATAAGCAACTCTGACACTAGGATGTGTGGGCTCGTAAGACCTTACTGCCCACACGAAAAAGAAGAAGAATGAAAAAAGAAGACAGTCAAAACGTCAGTTTCAATGTCAATTTCTATTCACTATCCTTACCTGATACAATCCTTATTGATTGCCACTAAATTGAACAGCGGCTTGAACTTCGTAGTCTGCATGTTGATGTTGTTGCTAACACAATAACACTAGACACTACGTATATCACACAGATGATGTTATCATATGACGCGAACAGCTTTAGAACCAGTGATAGCGTTGACTAGTCAATATCATTACTGATTGTGCCTACAGTCTATTCCTATGTCTTGTTTGGTAAACACACACGGTGCGGTAATTAACAGTTTGTTTTTGAATCATTGGATAATGAACTTTATGTTTTTTGTAAGAACATCACAATTACAATAAAAACTGCTTTTCATTGACTAGTTTAGCACATACAACAGAAGGGAATGAAATTAGTCTACCGGGCGATTTTACAGTTTTTTTTTATTTTTGTCACCAAACAACTACACGAACGTCTATGTTGAACGCGTGATGCGAAATTACATAATTATCTCTCAACAGGTTTTTATTGAAGCAAATGGACAAATCCTGTATTAAACGTGATGACTGACGAACTTGCCTTGACCTTCAATATTACATACCTAACTACCAATCAAATTATTTGATAACAACGTAGCTTTGATCTTCCAAAATGCAATCTTATTCTGTTGTAGTAAAGTCGGATTTTGAAAGAGACGTTTTATTTTGTTGGTTATGTTGCTGAATCAGGCACTTATCACGACAGTTGATTGTGTCCTGATAGGTATTATCTGCATTTATTATACATAAATAATTGGTGTCCAATAGATAATTTTTAAAGTATATTTGTGAATAATAGTGTTGTTTTAATTATTTTCAGACAACAATCGTGTTAACAAAGGTTTATATTAAAATAAATAAGTCATTAAAAACACCCACAATAATTATATTACATTAATTGAATAATTGTAATGAATAAAAAATATCACAAAAAAACATAAATACCTACATAACATTTTCTCCTAAACTAAGCATGAATTAGACATAAATTGATACTGTTTGTAGTTAATTGAGAAAACAATACTGAGAATATCACTATTTTTATACCCAATTAATAAAGTTGCAGATAAGTAAAGATTTAAATATTAGATGTATCCCTATCTTATATGAATACATTACGCAAAAAATGGCAATAATAATAAGAATAACTCGGATTACGCATCCTGTTAAAATAAAACAGTATTTTTCATAAACCAGCAAATGAAACAGAATATGACCATCATTTAATGCGGTAGGGCACAGCCAACGATTGAAATCTTTACTTATGAATATTAAAACAAAAGAGGTCCCAAAACAGTTCCCTGCGAATTCCTTTTTAATAAATCTTTTAAAATACTATTTTATGATGTAAATAGTCGAAAGCTTTTGTAAGGCCAAGAAATGTTTTTTTCCAAATATTATTTTACATCCTTTAATACAAAATTGTAAGGTCCCTTGATGTAATTGAGAGACGCCTGCAGTATTGTTGGTGGAGGTCCGAACCATTCCACTTCGAAGTTTTCTATGAGTCTCGCTATAAATGTGTCCATTTCCAATTCAGCTATACGACGACCTATTAACAATAAAAACAATATTTTTCTTATTAATATACTCATCTTGATTTAGCCAAACCAAGTAGGCAGTTGTTAATGATGACGTGACGTGACTATGCGTGCAAGAATGCTATGTCGTTTTTAAGCAGGTACTTCATTGCCGAAGTTGAAAACAATGGATTGAACATGTTTCATCTATATTTAAAATATTTGCATCAGTTTTTTTTTTTCATTTAAACATTTTTCTGAAGAGTTATAATTTGTCTAAATTATGAACTTTACCTATACAGCTGCGAGCTCCGAAGCCAAAAGGTTGATTAGCAAACGGGTTGGTATTCCCGTAGTAAAGAGGGTCATCTTTACTAGCTGTCCACCTCTCTGGAATGTATTCTCGAGATCTGGGGAAGTTATCTTCCATCAGCGACATGTCTCGGTGGGCAAAAATAATTTGCATCTGAAATGATGAGCCAAGCATTAATTAAACAATAGGGTAAAATGTAACAGACAAACGTACAATGTAACAGTTGGTTTATGTAAATGATAGTTTTGTTCTTTATAATGGATCCAAGAATTTTGAAATAGGAATAAAGAAAAACAAACAAATAGTCACAACTTGTGACTATTTGTTTGTTTTTCTTTATTCCATTCCATTTTACTGGTAACTGTTGCATAATACGACATCTGAACAAAAGCCTTGCCATAGCGATCCAATTATTTTGCTCCAAGGTTAACGTGACCATAGCAAGCTTACCGGAATATGTGAACCCCTAAAAAAATATATTTCCATACTTACATCTTTAGGTATCTTATATCCCAATATATTGTATTCCTTTGATGTCATCCGCATATTTCCCGATACTACTGGCATAACCCTCAATGATTCTTTGACGCAAGCTCTCAGGTATGGTCTACGCTCTGAATTTGACTTTAACTCCTCTCTTAGCTTAGCTTGTTTATCCGGGTTTTTGGCCAGAAGGTAGAGGGTTGCTGTTACTGTGTTGGCGGCCTGAGGAAAATAAAGGACTTTTTAAATCGAAGATACATGAATTTTATAACACATTTAGTGGCAATAAAAGCTGTTTTATTTTTCTATCAAATACATATTCATAGCTACATATTCATTGATATTGTAGATAGAGGATTTTAGACTCTGGCGTCTAAGCCTAAAGACTAAAACTATTATTTACCGTATCTACTCCAGCAAACAACATGTCACTGGCCATAATATAAGCTGTTTCTTCATTGATTTCTAACAATTTTGCTAAAACGCTCTTCTCGTTATCAGTTTTTTCCTTAAGTTGTTCCTTTCCTTTTTCAATGAAGTATTTTGTTAGACTGGAAACAGGAATAGTATTAAATTATTTGCAAATTGTAAACTTTTTATAATACGTTGCTTAAGTAAAGGTAAAACAATAGTGGAAGGAATAAAATCCACATTGAACTTACCTTTCATGATGCTCATACAACTTCATAGCTTTCTTGAACAGAGGCGTTGAGAAATATCTCCAAAGGTTTGGTTTGAAATCTATTTCATTGGCTGTAACGAATAGGTCGTGGACACACTGGATCAACTGCCACTCTTTAGAGTCTGCGGGCAATTTAGGATCGAAGCAGTTCAGGCGGCAACCAAGAGCGACCGTGCCGATAGATTCCAGAGCCCATAAATTCATTTCTTTATCGAAGTCGTTACGAATCATATTCTTCTCGTCACGATTAGCTTTCATCCTAAAAATGAGTTTTTGTTTTTTTAGTAGGTTAATAAAAAAACTTATACTGCTAATAAATTTTGGTTTTAGTTCTTAACTTACCTTTCGACCATGTCCTGCGCTACTTCATCAAGTACTTTAGCATACTGTTTGATAGTTTTAGGTTGAGCGGAACTCTTTCCATATTTCACCTTGACTGTAAGCAAACAATTTTACATACACAAAAAGGTACAAAGGCGGACTTAATTCCTCAGGCATTTTCTACCAGAAGTGGTAAACGCTTATGCGAATCCTGCACCCCCGGCTATGGGCAGAGGTGGAACACCGCAGTAGTTTTTGCTGGCAACAGTCCAGAATCCCCTTTTTGTCACCCCCACGATAGAGAAAGTCCATGAGGATATCCACCGTGCACCAAAAAAGGCATTCTCTACCAGCCAATCAAAAAAGACCAAAGCTTTTTTATGTTGTTATTTCAACTTACTCTGTAATAAGGCCTGTGGCGTCAGACGTATCTCTTTTGCTTATCTTATATTCTTTACGATAGTATTCAAGGCTCTTGAATCCTGGACGGTTGGGTAACCAATTTTCACTGCGTAATATCTGTGAATTTATAGATAAATGCTAAGAATGATGCATACTGGTTGTTACATTTAAAACTGTCAACCAACACATATTATGTTTAATTTGTTTTTTTTTCTTCTACATACCTGGGACGAGTATTCAGGGTCATAAAGTAGAATCATAGGAGGCTGGCTCAACAACCCATCGAGTTTAATAATAGGCCCATACATTTCAAATAGTTTCATGGTCCCTTCACTTTCTGCTATACCCTGCAACTGACCTTTGCAAAAAAGTTAAATTCAATAAATCATTATGCTAATTCTATATGTTATCACTACCTAGCTAAAGTGCTTACTGCTCCGCTTGCACAGATCGTAGCATAATGTTTTTATAGCCTTTAATAGTACATATTTACACTACACCTACATATAAACAATAATGTCTAAACCAACTAGTTGGTTTAGTGAGCATCTCAATGCAATCTTTAAGATGCGACACCGGTTAACATTTGTTTTTTTCTACGGCGGGACTGTCTTAATGTAGACTTAATCTCACCTCCGGGCATAAAATGATGCATTTGCCCAATGATGGGCAAAGACGGTGGTCCGGGAATCTCTTTCCATGACTTCAAGTTGGCATCAGCCTTTACAGCACTTGCTACTGTTGCCGTTCTGAAAACAACATTCATATCTTCGTTATGTATGTATTTGGGCATTCCTTGTTTACTATATTTTATTTACAGAATCATCATCATCATCTTCCTGCCCTTATCCCATTTTAATTGGGGTCGGCGCAAGATGTTATAGATAAAACAAAATATATTTTATTTATAGAATATATTTTGTTTTATCTTAAATATTAATTTAGATATGTTATCTTAATCAAGGCGTGCGTACTCAGCTGGGCCAATTACATTAATCTTATCATACAGACCTTTAGATTGTCGCTTGTTGAGTGTTCAAGTTTTTTGGGCGTTGATTTTTGTAGGTACTGTTTATGAAACAATACAACAATACAAGCGCCGCATTTTATTCGCGACCATTGACGGTTGGCCATTTGAACTATTGTTCTGAGACCATGAAACATGAACATTATATCTACTAACTAGCTTCTGCCCGCGACTTCGTCCGCGTCACAGTTGATGTGTTATCCTACGGGTACCGTACATTTTCCCGGGATAAAAAGTAGCCTATGTGTTATTCCAGACTATAATCTATCTTTGTGCCAAATTTCATCCAGATCCATTCAGCCGTTTAAGCGTGAAAGAGTAACAAACATCCATCCATACATACAAACTTTCGCCTTTATAATAGTAGTAGGATACTTAGTCTTTCTGGTACTTAGCATTTTTTATTTATTTAAAACAATCACAGAATCATGATGCAATGCACCAACTCAATACTGCCCAGTAGCATATCAGTTCATCTTTATAAGTTCAGTTTTCTGGGTCGCCGAAACATGGTTTCCGGTAATTTCAGAACATTTAAAAATATATTTGTTTTGCTTTAGATATACAAACATAATAGGAGTAAAAATACCCTTTACATAATTGTTAACTACGTATACTGGCCATCAAAATGAGTAACCGTGATCACAAAATATTACTGGGTAACTATTTTTATTTTTGGTGTAAAATCATTGTTTTTGGGAACCACGTAATGTAATGTACAGGGGTCATGTGGGTTTTTCAAGTTTAGTTATAACTTCCAAAACAATGTTTTCTTAACCTTTTGAACGCCACGGACGTTTATAGACGTCTAACGAAATCGTGCCAAACACGCCACCGACGTCTATAGACGTCAAGAAAACGACATTTTTAAGTACTTATTTTCTACGTAAAAATGTCCTAAATTAAGTTTTTAGTGTTTCTCTTTCCTATTATTTAAAACTACATTAATGAAATATTGTAAAGTAGCACAAAGATATGTTCATTTCTTACATTTCACTAGAAAAAAAACAATAATCAAAAATTGCTAATCGAAATGGTGAATTTGTAGCTTGGCGTAGCAGTGGCGCCGATGTGTTTACGCTCTGGCGTTCAAAAGGTTAAAAAAAACATAAAAGGGTTAAAACTTTGACCTTTGATATCTCCGTACCCAAAAAGTTGTTTCGGCTTTATTGAATGTCTTTTTTATCTATTAACACACATTACATACATTATTACATTTCAATTTATATTCGGTACTAGAAAATATTATTAAATATTAATAAAAATATTATAATATTTAATTTACCTGATAAATTCCCTATTAATAGAGGCTAAATTAAACAGCGGCTTGACCTTCATTGTCTGCATGTTGATGTTGTTTATCTCACTAAACACAATCACACACTGATGTTGATAACATAATAATAGGTAACAACTTAAATACTAGAGGGGAGCGTCGACAGTGCAATACTTAATCTACAGCCACAAATTCAATGCAAAAATAGCATCAAACGTACACAGCGTGTTAGGTTTAAAGATATTTATTCTCAAAAAAGACACAAAGTCACTTACATGAGAACAGGGGACCTTATGCTAATATTAATAATAGGTTCGTCACTGCATTAGATAATGTTCAAGCCGGCTTTTCACTGCGGGATGTAATATATATTACATCCTGGAATATATATTACATCCCGCAGTTGCTGTTCACACTGAAAGATATATATTTGTTTCAAACAGTTCTACAGTCTGCACCGTTCCGTTCAAAGTGAGGGCGAGGCAGTGCGTTGTCCGGGACGTGAGGTAAAATAATATATCTCCTCTTTATCGCCCATTCGGTCGAAAAAATATTTATAGTTTGGGATATAATATATATTACAGCTTAGTGTAAAGAGGTTTCTTAAATAGTATGGTGAGCGATATTAAATTATATCTCGTGATGTAATATATATTACATTACATCCCGCAGTGAAAAGCCGGCTTTACGGTACACCCATTCAATACATTCAGTTTTTGAGAAAGGTATTTTTTGCTGTTAGATATTCAGCTAACTGAGTCTTGAATACATTGTGTTCCGGTATGAAGGGTTTTGGTGTCGGCGAAATTACAGGCACACTTTTTGTTTGGGATGGCCACGAATCTGCAAGGTCTCTGGTATTGCAGATACCAGATAGGTAGACAGACTTTTTCGTTTGTTTTTTTTTGTCTATAATTTTAACTCAAATTAAACTTTAAAATTAGATCTACAAACTACACGAACGCTATTCAACAGACTGCTGTCAAAATGATTGTCTCATAATACATCTTAGAAATAAATTATCCTTCTATGTTGACGTATTACAGAACTTGTTAGCCTTGACTTTCAATAAAAAACGTAAATAGTTCCGACCAAAGTCGTTTGATAACAACTTAAATCTCCCAAAATGCAATGTTATTCCGTTGTCGTAAAGTCGGATTTAAATTGTCGTTGTTAAAGCAAGCAAGTAATCAGCTGTGATACGTATCACGATAATTGAATATAGTCTGATACCTACCTGTAATTAATAACGTATCTAAAAACAGTAGTACTGGGCTTAATCTATGCTTGATATAGATATAATGAAGCTGAAGAATTTTTGTTTGCTTGTTTGTTTGACAGCGCAAATACCTGGAAGTACCAGTTGGATTAAAAAAATATGTTCGTTTATGATGGCCAGATTCATGAAGAATACTATTTTGACAAACTTAACTCTACTGAAAAAATTCAAGCAGACAAAGTCGCGAGCAGAAGCTAGTGTAAATAACATTAATTGTGAATCAGTAATACAGAACCAAAACCACACCCGTCTTAAATAAAAAAATGTATAAAGAATGGTAATTGTACATGTCTATCAAATCTACAATTATGTATTACATTTGTTGTGCGTATTCACGTGGTGCTGCTATAATTCTATTAAATCAGGTAATAATAAAACCAAAACTTAGATTGTGTAAAATTATTTATAAATGGTACATGACTTGACAGTTTTTATTTAAAAAACAATAATAAAATTGGTAACTAATATTAAAACGAAAAGGGTCCCAGAGTAGTTCCTTGAGAACTCCCTTTTAAAATAGTAATCGATAAACGAAATGTTGTTAAATTTTAAGTATATTCTATAATAATAATTTGTGATTTACATAATCGAATGCTTTGGTGAGGTCACGATAAAAATATCTTAATTATAATATTACTTTACATCCTTAAATACAAAATTGTAAGGCCCCTTGATGTAATTGAGAGACGCCTGCAGTATTGTTGGTGGAGGTCCGAACCATTCCACTTCGAAGTTTTCTATAATTCTCGCTATAAATGTGTCCATTTCTAATTCAGCTATGCGACGACCTGAGGATGACAAAATTTTAAATTAATAACATAACATACCATCACGCCTATATGCCCGGAAGGGTTAGACAGAGCACCCACAGTTTGCTGGTATATTCAGATCCCATGTAATAGGAGCGAACCTATTGCCATTAACCGGGCACAAATCTTAACTCCGAGCTACCTACTTTTTAATGGGACAAGCCCGCCACACTGTTCCCAAACCACTGCAACTTCTGTAAGCCAGAATCAACAGTGGCGGAGCTACCTACTACTGAGAATTTCATCGATATTCCCAATAACACTTTTTGTTCGACCTGGGAATCGAATCCAAAACCGCGTAGCAGTCGCGCTTAGGACCACTAGGCTAACGAGGCAGTTTAAATTACTATTGTTTATATTTTCATTCTTGATTATAAAAGTTTGTGGTGAAACTTAGCAGGCAATCTTTATGATTGTGTTGTTGTAGGTCCCTATATGCGTGTATATAGATACTTCATTACCTAAATAAACACAATGAAGTAAACATATTTCATTTCTATCCCAAATAATTGTACCTCTTTTGCGTTTTATAACATATGCTTACGTAACAACGTACGCCAGGATATATTTCTTTCAGAAACTGCTCTTAAATTCAACTTCCAATCGAAGACATGTAATGTACTTTACCTATACAGCTTCGAACTCCGAAGCCAAAGGGTTGATTGACAAACGGATTGGTATTCCCGTAGTAAAGTGGGTCATCTTTACTGGCTGTCCACCGCTCTGGGATGTATTCGAGCGGTCGTGGGTAGTTTTCTTCCAACAGCGACATATCTCGATGGGCAAATACAACGCTCATCTGAAATGGTAACCCAAGCAAAATTTCAAAAAGTGTGAGCTAATTTTGTCTTAGTTATGATAGTGATTATTGCCACTCATGTAGGACTAAACTATAAAATAGAGAATCAGATGGACTCTAAGCAGATAGTCACAGGGGTGGAAATGTAACTATTTACTGTTAGCCTGCAAAATACCAAAGCTGAACAAATTGTTATCCTTATCAGTCTATGTGTGACTGCCTGTATATTTTGATCTAGGGCTAAGAGATAATCGAGATCGAACTGCAAAATACTATAATATTTTTGGCTTACTTACATCTTTAGGAATCCTATAACCCATTAAATCATATTCCTTCGTTGCCTTTCGGATATTTCCCGATACTACTGGCATAACCCTCAACGATTCTTTCACACAAGCTCTCAGGTATGGTCTACGCTCTGAATTTGACTTTAACTCCTCTCTTAGCTTAGCTTGTTTATCCGGGTTTTTAGCCAGAAGGTAGAGGGTTGCTGTTACTGTGTTGGCGGCCTGAGGAAAATAAAAACGTTAACATGAAAGTACACATTTAGGGCCGGCGTTGACTGATGTCGCGGCACTGTAAGGTGTGCTTGCATGCTGCGACACGTCGTGTCACGTCTTGGAATCAGAACAGCGCCGCACTTGTTTTAAACCTTATTTCAATTAGTTCAGCTGTCATAATCCTATGATCTAAGTGGTTTGCGGGACGCGGTGGTACGCCACGTCGTGTGGCGGGCATGCCGGTGCTTGGCGCAGTATGATTGTATAGAAAATAAAGTAATATGAATTTAAAACTTATTAAAATAAGTATAAAGAGAATTTGATCAGAAAAAAATCCTTTGCCAGGCCGTGGCATGCCGTGACGTCAGTCCGAGCCGGCCCTTAAGTAGCATTAGAAACTGCTTTATTTTTCTATCAAATTAAGTGTACCGTATCTACTCCAGCAAACAACATGTCACTGGCCATAATGTGAGCTGTTTCTTCGTTGATTTCTAACAATTTTGCTAAAACGCTCTTTTCGTTATCAGATTTTTCTTTAAGCTGTTGCTTTCCTTTTCCCACGAAGTGTTTTGTTAAACTGGAAAATACAATTATGTCACATTACTTACAAATTGCATTCTCAATAAAATTCCACAGGTATGTAGTTTAATAAATGAAATGGAATGGATGTATTGGAAGATTGAACTTACTTTTCTTGATGCTCATACAACTTCATAGCTTTCTTGTACAGAGGCGTTGAGAAATATCTCCAAAGGTTTGGCTTGAAATCTATTTCATTGGCTGTAACGAACAAGTCGTGGATACACTGGATCAACTGCCACTCTTTAGAGTCTGCGGGCAATTTAGGATCGAAGCAGTTCAGGCGGCAGCCAAGAGCGACCGTGCCGATAGATTCCAGAGCCCATAAATTCATCTCCTTATCGAAGTCATTACAAATCATGTTCTTATCATCACGGTTAGCTTTCATTCTAAAATAAAATTGTTTCATAATATCATTTGATAAGCATTAGCTTAAAAAAAGATGATTGCTTATTGTTGTTCTTAAATTACCTCTCGACCATGTCCTGTGCTACTTCATCAAGTACTTTAGCATACTGTTTGATAGTTTTAGGTTGCAACATTACAGGGTTGACTGTTGAGCGAAACTCTTTCCATATCTCACCGTGACTGGAAGAAAATAATTTTATAAATTTTTTACTTACATATTTTCTTTTAGAATTAATTTGTAAGGTATACTATTTCTGCCACATGACTCTTGTCACGTTTTGTATGAATTTAAACGTATTATGGTTTTATTCGTTGGATTAAATGAAGTAATTATTTCAACTTACTCAGTAATAAGTCCTGTGGCGTTAACAGTATGTCCTTTGCTTTTCTTATATTTTGTTCTATAATATTCCAAGCTTACGAATCCTGGGCGAATGGGCATCCAATTTTCGCTGCGTAGTATCTGTGGATATGTAGATAAAAGCTGAGCATGAGACTTTTGGATTCTATCATGATAATCACCATGATCGTAATGACCACCTCGTTAAATCTATTCCGTGTATTATCTAGAATAGATCCAAGTTTTAGTAAAATTGCCACTATGTTGCTGAATATTACTTAGTTCGATGGGTAGTATGCGCAGTTAACGGCTATATGATGTGTTTTTATCTAGCCCGTATGACCCCCGTAAATAGGAGATGTATTGTTTTTTTTTTTTTTATTTAGATACTCACTTGAGCTGCACTTTCAGGATCTTTAAGCAGAACCATAGGTGGCTGACCGAACATCCCATTCAATCTGACTATTGGTCCGTACTTGTCAAATAGTTTCATGGTGGCTTCAATTCCGTCGAGGCCATACCATTCACCTTATAAAGAAGTTAAATTTAATAAATTTTCATATTTTGCAATTTCTGTATGTTATTTTGGTTTGGTAAACGAGTCGATGATGCTTCTGACAGAAAGTGTTTATATTTGTTTAGACACATATGAAACCCGTCCAGACACCTTTCGATAAAGTAGGACTTTCCGCAATTAACTATTAAAACTTTTCTTAAGATCAAGTCAGTGATCAAGTTTACGTGTAGAGTTTTCCATAGGTAACACGAGACTGATATTCATATATGGCTTAAAAAAAACTTACACTCAGACAGACAGACGACGACGAAGTTATTATTAAGATTTATTTTTCTCTTGTGAGCCTCGTTACCCAAAAAATTGCAAGTGTAACCTTCAGAGTGTAACCCGAAAATTAATTCTAAAATTCCTGAATGCAAGACTTTCCACAATCCAACTTACCTCCGGGCAAGAAATTAGGCAGTTGCCCAATAAGAGGATAAGCTTTTGGTCCAGGAATCTCTTTCCATGACTTCAAGCTGGTGTCGGTCTTTACATCAGCGCTTGCTACAGCTGCAGTCCTGAAAACAACATTGTCACCACATCGTTATATTTTTCCAAACCTCAAATAAATGGCAGATAAGATGATGTATATAAAGTACTAAGTGCGAAACCCAAACCCTCTAATAAAATTATTGAGATCAGAGAAGTGAATGACAATGATAATCTTTTGGTAAAAACAAATGAACACTATTGTAACAAAACAACATCATATACAAAAATGATCTTAACGGCGTCCCTATACGTATAAGATATTATTACCGCGGCGATAATGTCGTAGGTGAAATGGAAATAGAAACTGTTCTCCGGTTAGATACATTATCCCTCTGGTGACAATATGCGTTGTGTGATGATACTTTTAAATACATAATTCAGTCGACATACAATAGCAGTCGTGAAAAAGATAGTTGTAATACAGTAGCGTAAGAGGAAGACATCATTTTTCCAATCAACATAGGCATAAAATATTGAGCATGGGACAAAGTAATAAGAGCTATTTTTGGCACTCTAGACAATCTAGGACATCGATCAATTGATGGATCTAGACTTGTTAAATGAATAAAGCCACATTGTGATGGTCACTATTCCGAAAACGCTTGGTTTATTTTATTTATTCTCCAATTTATCTTCGATTACCAAGTATCATGGATAACACACTTTCAATCTCAGTATTGTTGCCTTCCTCTGTACCTACAAATACTCGTAAAACATTGGTAAATACGTACATCGTTCATTCACATTGATTGTTTGTCAGTGAATGAGTTTAAATGTTTGTAAACACACGCAGCACGCACGATACGGGTAAAATTCCTATAGTGGGGCAATGTTTTAAAAGGGGAATATATTTGGAAAATCAAATACATTTTATTACATTATTTTTATATAAAATCTAGGTTTTAACACTATTTAAAAAACAACGTTAAAATTAGAAACAGTAGTTTCTTTTTGCACTAACTAGCATATTGCATAATTGGCCATTAAAACCGCAGAAAAATCTATGATCATAGATACACAAGTAGAATATAATTATACCTAGATACGTTTCAAAGATACCTGTTGCTATGTAGGCACATATTTTGTTATTTACATTGAATGGCTAATGCAGAGGTTCGGATTAGGTGGAGTTAGCATAACCACATCTAGGTTAGCAACAGTGTTTTCAAATAAATATCTGTCTACAATCTGTATCAGTTCAATAACACTTAGTTACCTGATAAATTCCTTGTTGATGACCACTAAATTGAATAGCGGCTTAAACTTCGTCGTCTGCATCTTGATGCTGTTTATGACACAATAACACAATCCGTCTTTGTACTGTTATCACATCACGTGTACCTACTTCAGAACTAGAGATATCACTGACCGATCAACGTTCTACACGTTTGATTAATCCGTAAAATTTACGGGCTTTTCATTTACGAAAACAACGGCATTGATAAAATTGAAAATCACGTTGATTTTCATGTTTATGTTTGCTCAATTTTACGTAATGTTTGTTAGGAGAATTTCCAATTCATTAATTTACTTTTCATTCACAAAACAAAAGAAGATCGCGGGACATATGATTTGAAGCTATTTCATTGGCGAACTGGTGAACATAGCGAACTGTATGTTTATAAACGCGTCTGACCTTCATTATTATTAAACTAGCGGCCGATGGAATAGTAGCTAGTTGATAAATATAATGCAGCGTCCATCATTCCAATTGCTGCTGTATTGTGTGGAGATAGAGTCGGTTTTTGATTGCTTGGTTCGTCTGGTTGTATGGCCGTTGAGTTTTGTCAACTTGTGAATCATAGTTGAAGTAGTTGTTATCACAGGTATACATAACTCTTATATCATTGAGATTAGGTACCTTTGTTAGGTATATGCTTTTGAATGGTAATGTTATTCAAATTTGTGTTTGGAGATAAATCAAAGAACGATAAAACATAAAACATTCAATAATCGTCAAGAGTTGACGGCGGCGCTCGGTAGATGGCGTTAGCGTCGAGTTAGATCTTGATGGTTTCGTTACCGGCATTTAATTAGGTTGGGTAGATTGTTATTTTATTTGCTGTGTATGTGATATTAATACTGATGCTATATTATTTACTGCTACATCGCATCTACACATCATACGCGTCATTCTTACACCTCTGCCTTACTCTTCGGGGTATACAGACGTGATGGTATGTCATTATGTATACGTATGCTACAGCGCAATTTACTATATGCGGTCCCTACCTGGTAATATTAGTCTTGTTTGGTATTAATAATGCGCTACTAATACACAGTAATTAATCACACGAAGGGAAAAATGAAAACTATTATTAACCTAAAAGTTGGATGTTTTTAAAATATTCTAGTACTTCAATCATGTTTGTCATAACCCCAATTTCAAAATTAGGTTATTGCAATGATTTTGACATTAGGTAGGCAAACAATGGAGGTCCCATTATCAAACCTTGTGGAACTCCAATTTTTTTTGGGTAATATTTTATACTCTTTTTTTATAAGGCTTTTGGGTAAATTAAAAGAGGTATTTTTTCAATAGACTCATTCAACTCCTAGCCTTATTTTTTTTTTTTCAGATTGGAGACTAATAAAGTTAATTTCACCACTTCATAATAATTTTCAAGAAAATAATACACTGTTTCACGATATCTCTTGAAGACCAATTTCAATGTTTTCGTAACAAGATTCGCTGTCCGCCATGGACTTTAGAGGGCTATAAGAGGGCTCGGGCCCTCACAGCGTACTCCTATTATACTGAGGGCCATCGAAAAAGGTATATTGTATGACCATAATACAGCGCCAAGTTTAAAAAGCCAAGTCTTAGATAGTGTAATGTAGTGAGTTGGTGTCTTTTCTTTGCTTTGGTCGCGGTTTTTTTTTTTATAGTGTCACTACCTGCTAATTTTTTCTTTTTAATTTTGTTGCGGGGTCCAATACTGTTGAATTGTTTCTCCAGGGCTCGTCAACTTTCATTGCCTTGGCGCTTTTTTATTTTTGCGCTGTCAATTCTGGCTTTCAAGACTTGCAGTGGTTGAGAATTGGGTGTCGGGCTTGACCCATTAAAAATATACTGTTATGTAGCGCCATCTGTCGGTTGTATTTTTTACTAAAAGTAGCTGTATATTTTGCTTCCTGCTATTGTTTTCATAGTAGCTATCGTCTATTGTTTATTGTTAATTGATCGAGCATGGTTTTAATAAAGGCACAAATATCATCATAGCTAATAATATATAGGCTTGTGGTTAGTCAGTTTACCGACAGATAAATTCATTTTAAAATGGTACCCAGAATCTCGTAATTGAAAATACGATTGTATGAGTAACTTACGTCTCATTCTGAAATTATGCCATTTAGTGCACCTAAAATTATGTTTGACCTCTAAGGAAAAGTCGAAGTTCTGATTCTGAAGTATCAAAAGCCGTGAATGTTAGAAGCAGGGACTTGAAACGTTACTCAAAATAACGTTACGCGTAGTTCCAGTACCGATAATTTGTACCGTTCCACCAGGATCGTAACAAAATTAATACCTTGGCTATAACGATACTGACAAACGGAACGAAATCTTAAAGTGTTCACTAACAATATTATCAATATATCGTTATAAGTATAACGATATAATAACGTTATTCATTACAGTGGTGGCTTGTGCCGAGGCTACCGGGCCGCGGGCGACGACGGAGCGGTAGTCAGCGAGAAAAGTTCTTAAGAATAACGTTACAAATGAATCTGTAACGTTTCACCTGTAACGTTATTACAAGCGGATAAGCTTAATGTTACTGATACCTGTAACGTTACTTAAAATTTTGTTCTACGAAAATGATATTCTTTAACGTTTCTTTCTTGTAACGTTATTGGTATTTTTAAGTTTTAGTATCGTTACAAATTTTGGAACGTTATACGATAACATTAATGATAACGGAACGAAATTCATTTCGTTTTCAAGTCCCTGGTTAGAAGGGGGCAAGTGAAACTTTCTTTCTATTGTTTGCGAACAAGCCGATGGCCCACCTGGTATTATGCTTCAAATTCAGAACACAGTACAGACAGTGCAGACATTATTCAGACATTGCTTTGAAACTCAATGAAATAGATATTATGGTAGGTAGTTCTTCTACTTTCTTAGTCGACCTCCTTCACAAATAGTTCTATTACGATAATATAGTTAAAGGCATAACGTCGATCTTACCGGAAGAGGCTATGGCTTGCGTGAGTTTGCGGGCGAGGAGATGATAAAACATGATAGTCGTAATTGAACAATAAGAGAAGAACAACGTTCCACCAGACACGTGAGCGCGAGCGCAATCAGCTACTTCACCATCACTGTTATCACAAACACGATATTCCAATAATCACATCCACTAATCAATACCATCTAAACTTATTCTTCGATCAATCAATCTGAACTTAAGTTTTGGCGGGCCGCCTTCTCAGTGCCTGGTGTTACGTCCAGTTGACAGCTGTCAATTCGTTCTTTATTCAATTTTATGCAACATAAGGTTTTGTCAAAGAAGGTCTTTCTACGAGCCGACACGGCCAACCTGACTATTGCACGCCCTCGTGCACTTAGTCATCCTGATATTGCTCATCTCGTATACCAGAGTAAATAACATTCCGCTAAAGATAGCTCGTCCATTCCTGACATGCAGATGTATCGGCTATCTCTCACTTAGTTGCAGCATTGTTTCAGCACGGATAAAACATTGTGCAGCTTAGGCGTACTCGGCCTTCGACCAACAAACAACTTAACACGCGGTGTGGTTCGGGCGTACTAGGCCCCCTACAACCAACCAACAACTTACCATGCGGCGTGGACCGGGCGTACTAGGCCCCTTCGACCAGCCATCAACTCACCATGCGGCGTGGACCGGGCGTACTCGGCCCCTTCGACCAGCCACCAACATACCATGCGGCGTGGACCGGGCGTACTAGGCCCCTTCGACCAGCCATCAACTCACCATGCGGCGTGGACCGGGCGTACTCGGCCCCTTCGACCAGCCACCAACATACCATGCGGCGTGGACCGGGCGTACTAGGCCCCTTCGACCAGCCATCAACTCACCATGCGGCGTGGACCGGGCGTACTAGGCCCCTTCGACCAGCCAACAACTCACCATGCGGCGTGGACCGGGCGTACTAGGCCCCTTCGACCAGCCACCTAAATACCATGCGGCGTGGACCGGGCGTACTAGGCCCCTTCGACCAGCCACCAACATACCATGCGGCGTGGGCCGGGCGTACTAGGCCCTTTTCGACCAGCCACCAACTCACCATGCGGCGTGGACCGGGCGTACTAGGCCCCTTCGACCAGCCACCAAATCACCATGCGGCGTGGACCGGGCGCACTAGGCCCCTTCGACCAGCCACCAACATACCATGCGGCGTGGACCGGGCGTACTAGGCCCCTTCGACCAGCCACCAACTCACCATGCGGCGTGGACCGGGCGTACTAGGCCCCTTCGACCAGCCACCAACTCACCATGCGGCGTGGACCGGGCGTACTAGGCCCCTTCGACCAGCCACCAAAATACCATGCGGCGTGGACCGGGCGTACTAGGCCCCTTCGACCAGCCACCAAAATACCATGCGGCGTGGACCGGGCGTGCAAAGCCCCTAACCAACAACTTACCATGCGGCGTGGACCGGGCGTACTAGGCCCCTTCGACCAGCCACCAAAATACCATGCGGCGTGGACCGGGCGTACTAGGCCCCTTCGACCAGCCACCAAAATACCATGCGGCGTGGACCGGGCGTGCAAAGCCCCTTAGTCCAGCCACCAACTCACCATGCGGCGTGGACCGGGCGTACTAGGCCCCTTCGACCAGCCACCAAAATACCATGCGGCGTGGACCGGGCGTACTAGGCCCCTTCGACCAGCCACCAAAATACCATGCGGCGTGGACCGGGCGTGCAAAGCCCCTTAGTCCAGCCACCATCTATGAAGAGCTTACTATACTTTTGTAATATTGCTATTAACACTTTGTTGTCATTGCCATCAAGGTTAGTGTTAATATAGTAGAGGTGGAAATCTTCGACTGTTCGGTGTTCTTTATGTAAAGAAAATTTCAGGCACTAGCTATTCATTTAGACATGCACACCCTGTTCGTAGACATCTCTGCTCACAATTATTGGGTTGGTAATAATATCATCAGGTACAATAATTATGAAAGGGAATTGTGAATTGTGACTTGGTGAATTTGAACAGAACTAAGAACCTGTGTTGTACATTTTATGTCTTCACCACTTTTTTTTTCCCATTAGAATAATAGAATCATTGTGTATACTTAGTACCAGGGAGTTTACTAATGATGCTACTTTTTACTAAAGGACAAGATGGACCAGTATCAAATAAGAACAAAAATGACCTCACCAGATGATGTTGGCAGGGTACCTCTTGTTTTCCCATGATTGGAGGCAGATTTTACTAATGTGTCCGGGCTTACCTCTTGTTTTCCCACAATTGGAGGCAGGTTTTACTAATGTGTCCGGGTTTACCTCTTGTTTTCCCACAATTGGAGGCAGGTTTTACTAATGTGTCCGGGTTTACCTCTTGTTTTCCCACAATTGGAGGCAGGTTTTACTAATGTGTCCGGGTTTACCTCTTGTTTTCCCATGATTGGAGGCAGGTTTTACTAATGTGTCCGGGTTTACCTCTTGTTTTCCCATGATTGGAGGCAGGTTTTACTAATGTGTCCGGGTTTACCTCTTGTTTTCCATGATTGGAGGCAGGTTTTACTAATGTGTCCGGGCTTCCCACAAACAAAGCTGGAGTTTACCTTCTTTTTTTATTTTTGAAGGCGCTTGTTCTTTTTTTAAAATCAAGGGCATCATAATGTTCTATGCACCTCTTATAAGACACTCTATTTAAATTTGTGTTCTAGTAGAAATTACATGCAAGTTTAATTCTCTTCGTGTACAATGATCCCGTTGCCAAAGAACAGATATCATAAAACCCATAGTAACTTCTTCATTAAAATCCATGTTTGGGCTCAATGAGACTCCAGAGCTGTATAGTGGCTTCACGACCTGTTTCTTTATTCCCTAACTGAAACCTTCAATATCTGCTTCAGACTCCTCAGGCTCAAATGTTATTAATTCCGTTGAGGCGAGACTTACTCGTATTATCGGGGCATACTTCATTGCAGTTAACATGCGTAATAAAAGAATCTCCATGTTACCGAGGAGCTCTTCGGTATGTTGTTCTTCAGTAGCATTATGGAATATAGGTTGTTCTATAGGAGTGTAACAAATCTCCTCAACATCTAGCCCTCTTAATCCCACTTCTGATAAAGGCATAACGTCGATCTTACCGGAAGAGGCTATGGCTTGCGTGAGTTTGCGGGCGAGGAGATGATAAAACATGATAGTCGTAATTGAACAATAAGAGAAGAACAACGTTCCACCAGACACGTGAGCGCGAGCGCAATCAGCTACTTCACCATCACTGTTATCACAAACACGATATTCCAATAATCACATCCACTAATCAATACCATCTAAACTTATTCTTCGATCAATCAATCTGAACTTAAGTTTTGGCGGGCCGCCTTCTCAGTGCCTGGTGTTACGTCCAGTTGACAGCTGTCAATTCGTTCTTTATTCAATTTTATGCAACATAAGGTTTTGTCAAAGAAGGTCTTTCTACGAGCCGACATAGTAGTAAGTAGTTCATTAAATTTTATACAATTAACTGCGGTGGTATGGTCGTAATTTTATTAAATTGAGTGAACGGTAATATCAAAGCTTAACGCTGTCATAAAATAATGTTAAGTCATAATTAAAAAAGACGTAGGCCTTAAAATCAACCTATTATTCATTGCATAGTCCTCAGTCATATTTAATGAAGATCTTAGTCCTAACATTGTTCCATAAATAAAACGAATGCGAAATATCTTGACGAGTACATAAACAGTATTTTCAACTAAAAGTCTACTTTGTTAACTTATAAAATATTCATTTTCATGTACAATTGACACGACAATCTACTTTGAACTTCGTCACTAGTGATGAGACGAATATTCGTATTTGTAGTCGCATTCGCAAAATTAATACGAATACCAGAAAAACTTTCACTCTAACCTCAAAACTCTCTTATTTATGTTTGCGATCTGCTTATAGTTAAACGAACAGCTATTAGTTTTATCAGATCTGTTCAGCGATTCTCGAAAAAAAAATGCTTGCGACAAGACAGCTGTCAAATCATAGCAACAAATAAATAGCGCCAAGGAAGCAATTCATAACGAAGCGATTCGATTCGTTCTAGGAACGATCGCAATCTTATTTGAGTCTGTTAAAAATATCTCAAATTTACCAAATTTTTTTCGACATCATCGATAGTCGTAGAGATGAGATTGCGACTACATTTTGGAAGTTTTTAATTAGTAGATATAGTCTTCAGATTTAATTTAACCCTTTACTTGATACCGTATCTAATAATGCACACATTCTAAGAAAAAATATTTGAGTAAAGTTTTGGTACTTATGTTTCTTTTTATTTTTTAACTGATATATGAGAGAGTTGTAGTTGGTAGAAAAAATAGTATTTATCACATCTGCCTACAATTGAAGTCAGTAGATCGCAAGATAGCGGAGCGTGCGCGTGCGCCTACGAGTTATAAGGTAAACATCGATTATAATCTTAATAAAATATCAATATTACGATAAATAAATATAGTTATTATTTGATTGAATGTGCATTCTTTTGATTACGTACAAAATTTTGATCATACAACAATGTTTTTTACCTAAAATTTGACTGTCAATATTCATGTATCTATAAATGCACACTGCCAAGTGAGCATATTATGATTTGATTTTTGCAGTGTGCATTTTAAGATGCATTGCCAAAGATACAGCATAGAGCTTATATTATGCAATATGCATTTGCAGATGCACTGCTACTCAATCGTCACAATAATGAGGTTATTTTGAATCGTATTGTTACTTGTGATGAAAAATCATGAAAAATGGATAATGTACGATAATCGGAAACGCTTATCACAATGGCTAAAGCCAGGAGAACCGGCCTAATTCTGCCCCAAGCGAAAGTTGACTCAGAAAAAGGTACTGTTAAGCATCTGGTGGACCAGTGCTGGTGTCATCCAGTACAGCGTCCAAAGATTTGGCCAGACGATTATGGCAGATCTGTATTTTCAACACTTACAAACCTTGCCGAAAAAGCTAGCCGTTAAACAACCGAGGCTGGTCAATTGCTCTACCCCCCATTGCTGCTTCAGGATAACGCCAGACCACACACTACACAACAGAGGGTCGCTAAATTAGAGGAGCTGCGATTAGAATGTCTCCGACACCCACCGTACTTAAGCCGGGGATCCTGGGAACGTACGCGCCTTCCGCGATCCCCGACTGGTGCTGACCCGCCATTGCGGGCCTTCTCAGGTCAGGGGGGGGAGTGAGGTGTTAGACTCCCCCCCGCAAACGTCACAGAGGGGTGCGCGTGGAACACTACGCGCCGCCACCTCGGGTCCAGTTGAATAGAGGGCGACAGACTTCCCCAAGCCCGACGCTCCTGGACCAATTAGACCAGGGGGGCCGGAGGAGGGCGTTGTCCGCCTTCCGCCGACGCCCGGTGCGCCTGTTGCGGGCCGGAAGAGAGGTTGTGATCTCTCTCTCCCTTTCCGCAGCCTCAGTGAAGAGGCCTGGAACGCGGTGGTTTCCTTCTGCGAAACGGTCATCTCGCAGAAGGAAACCACCGCGTGCCAGGCCTCTTCCCTGCCGATCATCGAAGTGACTACGGCCTACAGCGACAGGTCACTGCCTACTTCTGATATGAGGGATGCGCGTCTCCTCCCAAGCGGTACACTCTGATAGCGTATGCCGCGATGTGTCCTCCCGGCAGTCCACGCAGTGGTGACACCGGGCGATAACTTGCTTTAACTTTTAATTATTAAGAAGAAGATGTTGTTATGTTCCTACTTTACACTGAAGACTGTGATTTTACATATTTTGGTTAAGATATATGTGTCTAATATGACTGCATAAATATTTTTTTTATAAAATAAAAATGTATTACATTCTCTACCAATAAGGCAGTGTTTCCTACAGTGCACATGGATTTTTAAAGTTTTATGCATGACAGCTTGGTAGTGTGCATAATTAGATACATGGTATAAATACAAAACTAATATAGGGAGAATTTATTTTTTATTTTTCTGGTGTCTATTTACCTGGTAACAACCCAAATATAGTAAAGAAATAAAAAAAAAATGACATCAAACTCTCTGCCAAGTTAAGGGTTAAAACCAGAGCAAAGATAACTTTGATATTCGTTACATCACTAATACATAGGTACATAAAAGTCTTATTCATAAAAGAATATAATAAGTACAAGCAAACATTTATTTTTTGAGTGGAGAAACAAAGGAACATTACTTTCGTCTACTAGCTTCTATGTAAATTAGTTAGGGAAAAGTAACATGGTATGTTGGTAATTCATTTTAGTATATTTACATATGAGTATCCATGCTTACTTTCTGGAAGTAATTTTATAGATACATATGTGCACGGTTACTACATATTATGATAAAAATACTCCGCACGCTCAACCTCATAGGGAGGGAAACGGATTTATTTTATTGTTCTCTGGGTGAATTCACAAGGAATGCATTATTCATTATTAGTTATAGATAGATTAGTAATAAAACTATGAGTACTTAAGGCGCGTATATCGCATTGAGTTAGCCTGTAATGGTGAATGTATTTAGATGAATAAATAAAATAAATAAAAATTGGTATTTCTCATCTCGATTTAAACAGATAAAAAACCATAAAAAAACTTTAAATAGAACGAGCGAACGCAGAAGTTTTGCTGGATCTGGATATACGACCAATAGCTTTTAACCCAGGATATAAGAAGACCAATAGCTATCGGGAAGCCCCGGGGTATAGGACCAATAGTTTTCAGGGAGCCCCGGGGTATAGGAGTTAAAGTTTTGAGGGAGTTAAAGCTTTCAGAGAGTTTCAGAATATAGTAACTACAGTTTTTTATTTTATAGTTCCAAAAAGGCAAAAGCTCGCCACCTATTACATGGGACCTAAATATTCCGGCGAACTGTGGATGTACATTGGTACACTTCTGCCTAACCCTTCGGGGAATACAGGCGTGTTGGTATGTATGTATATAATGTAGTTCCGAAAACTAAATCGATGAATCATCTAAGATAACGAAAAAGTAATTTAATCCATATCCCTAATCAAATAATGAAACAATATTTTTTCCGAGTACCAGTATTTATTTACACCCGCTTGAATCCAATCTATTCTACGAGATAAAACACAGCGAAAATAAAATAAATGTCCAAAAACAATGACAAATTATGGTCATCACTCACGAAAAGAACACTCGCTGGATGGACAAAGTCGAAAATAGGGCAACCATTAATTAGAGTAATCCGAAAGGACAAATAACTTCCGAAGTAAATCTGGCATATTTATTATCTCCAATGTTTTGTGGGACTTTGTTGGACCCCAAACTTCAAAGGAAAACAGAACTTTTGCTGCGTTAATTTAATTGGACGAGGTAACAGTTTCGCTTGGTTTTCAAATACATTTTCTGAAGTAGTCCTTTATGTCTTTATTTTTGACAATTGGAAAAGTGGTTGAACTAAACGACACGTGTAGGCATTGCGTTTAGGCACATAAGTACTTCGAGTACATAAATTGTTTATAGTAAAAGGGACGACAATATTATTTTAGTGAATAAAATTGTCCCTAGTCTGGGAATTATTAAACTGAAAGTGTACTCGTACAGTTACAAAAATGTCAAACCGTACGTGTGAAGATTCCGTTACTAAAAGGTGTCAACAGGAGCCTTTTACTAAGACTCCGCTGTCTGTCTGTCCATCTATCACAGGGCTGTATCTCTTCAACCGTAACATGACACTTTTCACAGAATGTGTATTTCTATAACAGCCGCTATAACAACAGATAATAAAAATAAAATAACGTTAAAAATATACACGTGTATTTGTTGTTTTTTTTTTCTTTTTATGGGTAATGGCACCCTCTCCTTGTGTTGATGGCGTCCACCTGCCTGGTTTTTGTGAGGTAAGAATCCCACACATGTTGGTCTTATCCCCAAAGATCGGGCACCACCAAAACGAAAAAAAGGTCCTCACGAGTGCAGGTGACAGGGCATTGCACGCGAGATTAAAGGTACGCCATGATCTGCGGATAGACACCGCAATACGCAACGTGTGTTGTTTGTGTGTAGTGTTAAATATTGTGCAATCTTGAAATCTTTTGAGTATAACTCTGACTCACACGTAGCCAGTTTTTACTTTGAAGTTACTCGTACATAAACAAAGTTTAAGTCTTGAAAATCAGACAAGTTAAAAGCAAATAGAATTTGGCTTATAAGTTTTCAGCGTTGATCAAACTTATGTTGATCCGAATATTAGGTACCTATTTTGTAAGTCCAAACAAGTGGCAAACATTATGATTTATGACTTGTTTTTGGGCGCGGAAATTGAGTTTAAACTTGTTAGAGCGACCGAATTCGCAGTGTACCCCGTGTCAAGCACACTTCGTTAACTAGAAAATTTTATTACACCAAATTCGCCCTTATAAATTCATGCTGAAGGGAATTACTCGCGCAAGAAATCATTTCGTGGTAAATAGGGGTTAGAAAAGGATAAAATGGTTTAGGTTTCTGTTCTTTTGGAAGGTTGGTTAAGTTCTTACTTTAGGACTAACCCTGACTAGATAAATGCCTGCCGGGGCTGCGAAATGCCTGCCGGGGCTGCGGGTTGTTCGAAAGAGCCCCGCGCACCCGGAACGCAAAGGGCACACGAAGGAACATAGATGGTTTTTAGTCAGTAAAAGTCTGACACGCCCTCCCGCCCCGCCCAGGAAAAAAAAACCCTGACTAGATAAGAAACTGGCACTATAAGTTAGGAAACACTAGTTGCCTGTCAGCCCTTGACTACGTTCCCGTTATTCATTTTATTCTTCTCTTTTGTAGCTAGGAAAGGGCCCTGAACAACCGACCAAAGTTTCATCACTCTCGGATCAATGGTTTAGAAACGCATAGAGTATAAAATTACAAACATTGTTTCTTTTGATATGAATAATAAAAATACAGTAAAAGCTCGCATAATAAGTTTTAAACTTAAACAAAATGGTAAATTAACCCTGCAGTGGTCGCGCCTTAAAAAGTCACGTGAGTGGTCGCACGGCTACATACGTAGTCCAATTTGTTTTGTCGTTTTTTAAATTAAATTCAATTGTATTATTATTTTCTTATTAAAATATGACAAATTAACTCTTCCTAAATAAAATTAAAACAAAAAACAAACATAAATTTTCAATGGTCTTTTTTAAATCAGCTATGTACGTAAAACGCAACGTCAGTTTAAAAAGCCATGGGCTACATATGTAGTCCGCGCGACCACTGCAGGGTTAAAATAAAGACTTATCAGTAAATTAATAATATTATACTTATTGTGTTATACTAATAATGTTATATTATGTTATACTAATTATGAAATATTAAATTTGTATTTACTCATATCGCGTATAATAAAAGTTATTTATTCTCCACACGTATTGTCTTATGTACATAGGTTCCAGTTATTGGCTATAATAATACTTGATTGGGGAAGATTTTGTTTACCAGTACCTAGTGAGCGATACTGACCTGACCAGTCATTTTGTTTGGGAATTGAATAGAATAATTTATTTAGCCAGAAACATGGTAACATGGTGTTATAAATACCAGAAATATTGCACAAATTCGGCATGTCTCACCATATAATCGGTATGCAAAATTACACAATACAAAAATTCATAAGAAGAGAAATTCATTATCGATTCATAATAAAGCACATTAGTTTTAAATAATAATTAGGTACAATATAAAACATTTTCATTATTATTTAAATGCCATATATTCAGCAATACTATAGTTTTTTTTTTTCAATGAGCCATTTCTTGAATGTAAGTACGTTTTTTTAAACGCGTAAGCGGCAAATTCACGAATGGATTTTGGAAATTATTAAAACTCTCTAATTTGTTCCAAGTTCCAAACTCCCAACATTTGAACCACATTGTACCAGGAAAACATAAACTTCAGCTATTTTTTTACGACAGGTTAGCTTCTAGCAGTAGTGCGAGATAACGACGTAACTCGCGACGTGTTAGGGCAAACTTTTTAACGAGCCCTCTCTGATAACAAGTAGATAAACGCCAACGCGCGAAAATGTTCCCTAGTTAGCACCTTTCTGATGTTTTATTTTCAGAGGTACTGTACGAAGGATAACAAGGTCGCTTTTTCTGTGAATTGTGAAAAAGAATTTTGCCTACGGCGGCCAATTTTAATGCAGCTTAGCTAAATACGCAGAAGATATTATAGTGCGTAAGTACGTATTTGGTACAGGTACACTCTTTCTTCCCTTACTCACATACATAGTCCGATGGGATGGCAATCCTAAACAAACGGGGAAAGATCAGACCATGCTTTATGAGCTTTCCGACGCACGGAGGTCTCACACAACAAAATTCTAAACTCCGGACTGCTACTTAAAAAATCATTTTGGGAAAACCCAATAACACTTTTTGCTTAGCAGTCGTCACTACAGCACAGCACACTGTACTACTACACTAAATTACTCTAGGTATGTGAATTCCTTAATAGTATGTTGTTTGTATTCTTCAAGAAGCGACAAGCAAGACACTAAAAGCTTTACCAAAAACTGCGTTCGATTTTTGTTCATTATTCTGCCTGAACTTTGTGCATACTTAGCGCCAAAGTCTCGTCAACACATAGCCAGTTTGTTGTCTCTATTTTCCAAAATTAAATGCATGAAAACATTAACTTAAAAGTGGCCACGATGAGCTTTTAATGAAAGCGACTAGTAGCTCTGTCTATCCGCTAAAGCTCATAGGGTTTTTCGTCTGCATATCTGTCGATGGGACAAGTGCAAAAAGCATTATCATTATCATCATCATCATCATCATCATCATAATCATCATCATCATCATCATATCAGCCGTAGGACGTCCACTGCTGGCGATCGTAAATAAAATGACTATTAAGTTTCGTTTGAATTTCTACTGACATTCTTCAAACATTATTCAAGTGAGTTTTTCGTTGAATACGTCTTACAGCCAGAACAGCAGTGTGATTCTCTAAGCCTCACTTCGTAATTCGAAAGCTGAATTCGCTTATCGAAGTGAGCGCGATCACTTTAGTGAGACTCGTTTTCGAGTTTGCATTTTAGAGAATCGCACTACTGATAGAGCAACAATACGTCCGAACTGTTTTCATTTATTAATTGACAATAAACTAAAATTCAACAAGTATAAAGTTGAAAATTACTTGAAAAAAATAAATGCCGCACAGAGTTATATCTTGCACACAATTTTGAACCCTATCTGTGATGTGTTTGGTTCATTATCAATTACAAAGTGTAAACTGTTCGTCTCCAAATTAAATAAACAAGCGAAGAGCATCATTTCTCATGAGGTTTCCTTTACGAATGCTTGTTCAAGTCTCGCTGCACTCGATTCCAAGATCTAAGACAAAGACATTTAGTGTTGTGTGGTACTGTGGGAGTTCCTGTAGTGGATTTAACGTAGCTGTAAGCTTCTTAGTAGTGTGCTTACATTTCGTAGGTACACTGCTTGCTCACGATGTTCTTAGCAGAAATTGTGGACTGATTTGCTCTAAATAGTTTGATGTTTTGCAACACCTGTATTTGGTTTTAGAATTTCAATGAGATAAACAACTAGGTTTGTGTCAGGAACGTAGAGATTGGTGTATAAGAGATGCCTATACCCAGAAGTGGCTAAGGGTCAATTTATCGTTAGAGGGCAGCCGAAGCAAATATGACTTAATTCTTTCTATAATTAAAATTACATACATACCAACACGCCTGTATTTCCCGAAGGTTTAGGTAGAGGTAAACCAATATAAACCCACAGTATGCTTAGGGCCCTTGTAATAGGGTGCGAGCCTATTGCCAATGACCGGGCACAAATCGTAACACTGAGCTGCTACTTGAGTATTTTATAGAAAAACCCAATAACACATTTTGCTCGAACTGGGAATCGAACCCAAGACCTTTAGCGTAGCGGTCACGCTTAGAACCAATATCAAGGATAACGCGGCAGTCGAGTCTTTTAAAATTATTATAAATTATAAATTTTGATTTAGGCCGCTTCCAACCTGTCCTTTTGGACATCTATGGGGAGGCCTGTGTCCCGCAGTGCGTACGTCCTGCGGCTGATATGCTTATGATGATGATGAATTTAGATTTCAAAGTTAATTTTTCACCGCTAGCTAGCTCTGTTGTTCCCGGATGAATTGCACTTGAGTAACTCTCCACCGTCTACACAAAACCTATCGTTTAAACTTTTCTCTATAAGTACAAATTGTGTGTGTGAAATAATAAATTGGCTTTTCAACTTTTTCGTACGTTAATTTATAAACGTAACTACGCAGTTGGCTCGCCAACAAACAAACATTGGAAGCAATTAATTCAAGTACTGTGTAGTCCTACAATGTTTTCAGGGGTAATTTAGTGGAAAAACATTTAAATACTGACTTTGTTTGATTATTTGAGTACATATGCTATATTTGTATTGTAAAGTGTGATAGTGGTGGAATATATTCTGGTTTATCTATTTTAGTTACTTAAATTAGAATTATGTAAAAGAGTTTACAATGACTTTCATCTCACTAAAAACAATGTCAATGAATGTCGGGATAGCCTAATGGTTAAGGCGCCCACCTTTCATGGATGACGTTGTTCGGTACCGGCCATTACCAATATGACTTTAACTATTAATTTGTACTTTCAAAGTTTATCTTGGATATCACTGACGTCGACCTAGGAATACATTGTGAGGAAACCCGGTTTTAAAATGATTATAAGTCGTACATCACCTTGAGCACGCGTGGTGATCATGCTCGTGCCTTCTCTGTATTAGAAGACGCCTTTGCTCTACAGTAGGACGGTAAGAGGTTAGTATTTTTGAAGAAATTGCATGTTTATTAAAGATTTAGCTCACCACGCTACAAAGGTTAGTCATAGGTTATAAGAAGGTTTAGTAATTATGTAGGTACTCTTTCTTCTCATTCTTGCGATAAATTCCCTGGATAACAATCCAAAAGATTCATGGCCTTCCTTTATAATATTTCACATATTCTTTATAGTTCTTGAAATGTAGAAATCACTGGAATTTCTTATTACCATACTGAAATATGAAGAGATGGGTTTAGTGGAACATCGCCCTCTGGGGAAATTTAAACTTGAATCTGTTTTTTTTTATATAGTAATACTAAGTTTGCATTATAATCAAATTATGTACAGGCTAATCTGCGTCAGACATGTAAAATATTTTACGGTGCTCTTTTACGGGCAATATTTTTGTGGCAATATGTGGCAGCAAAGTCTTGCCAGCAATGTTTGAAATATGGCGGGGCCATACTTCATAATTTTGCAGCTACATATTGTAGGTAATGAAAATATTGCACGTTTGGGAACACCTTTTCATAAGACCTAATAAACTTCATACGAAGGTGCAAATTGCAGCCACTTGCAATATCACGTTTTATTTGAACTGTTTACATGTTATTTTTCACCTAGACGTCACTGGATATTCTGTGGTTGGTAGGGTGCTAATGAATTATAATGTACATACCTACCTGCATTCTATGTCTTGGTTAGTGCTAGTAAAACTGCCGGTCTATTCTATGAAGATGTATATTTAGATGTAGATACAGTATGACAAGTGTGCTTGAGGTTTCTACTAAACTTACCTTGATGACTTACCTTACCTTGTTGGGAACTTGATGTTAGGCATCGGCAGTTCTCCTCAAGCTTAGAATCATCATCATAACAGCCGAACAGCGTCCACTGTTGGACATTGGCCTCCCCTAAAGAGCTCACTGCGCCTCTACTCACCGAGGGAGAATTTTACAGAAAAGCACTGTTAAATATACCGGCGAACTGTGGGTGTACATTGGTACACCTCTGCCTAACCCTTCGGGGAATACAGGCGTGATGGTATATACAAGCACTGTTAGACTTAATTTTCCTAAATCGCTAACACGGTTTGGGCTTCCATCAAGTTGCTATAAAAACAGGTGTGACAGTTCTCTGAAAGTTCATAGTATTATTATATCAATATCAGAATATCCCAATTATATACATATATAATTAAAGCAGCCTTACCCTCCATCTTGAGTTACACCTCGTATCGTGCGCGGATCATATTATCATTCGTCGTGCTAATAGCATTAGAAACTTTTAGCGCGCAACAAGCTTAACTTTTGTTACGTTGTTACCGAGTTTCGAGGTCAATGGCGGAAAGTAAGTTCGCGTTATTGTTGCTAAATATATTGGCATTGAAAAATGTACCTGTTTAATATTTATGTACGTAAGTTTTTTTGTATGTCAACCGTCTATATACGATTACAAAGAGGGAATATTCTTCGCATTCTGAATTTGGCAGATGTTTGTGTACTCCCATCAAATGGGGAGATTCTTATGCCTTGTGCCTAAATGGGGACTCAACCTTTTAATGGCGAAGGATTATGTTGAACTTATTTTTAATGCCTAACTGCCTCGTTGGACTAGTGGTCCTAAGCGCTCCTGCTATTGGGTGTTATTGTGTTTTTCTATGAAATTGTCAGTAGCAGCTCATAGTTTGAATTTGTGCCCGGTCAATGGAAATAGGCTCGCCCCCTATTACATGGGACCTACAAAACGTACCGGTGAACTGTGGGTGTACATTGGTACACCTCTGCCTAACCCTTCGGGGAATACAGGCGTGATGGTGTATATGTATGTTATCTTTTAATTGCCACAGTGTTCCTCCAACTAACTCCAAACAAGAGATGCTTAGGCATCCTTCTCATGTATGTATTGCAGGCACATTGTACTCATGTGAAATGTCGAAGGCAAATTGATGATATTTCGATTTTGTTAAAAGTTATATGTTAGGGTAATCTTTGATTATAGGGTAAATAAAACAGCTGTCGTGTATTATATCTATTAATATAACTAATCAAGCCTTGTACATTTTATGTAAGAGGTTTTAGGCTCGTATAATTATTATTTAAAAAAGTACATACCTGTATGGCCCCATCAGTCAACCCTTCAAATATCTTTTGCTGAGTGGTTTATCTTTACAAACAAGCCAATTTGTTGAAGAGTAGGTACTCAACAGAATGCTTATGGTACGCATTCAAACTTTGACAGTTAAGTAATTTAATTGAGTGCCTTAGCTGCAACAGTAAACGTTCTACAAACTAAATCCAAAGTTATCCATTTCTGAATCGCCGGTAACATTAAACTTTGCCAATACTTTAAATGCAGATATATCGAAGTGGATACCTAAGTTCAGTTTATCGCAAACACATTTCTCCGATTGCAAAGTTTATCTCTCATCTTCAGTAAATATTGGTTTTAAAAGTAAGAAAAAGATTTGGATGTAGAAGTTTTAAGACTCTCGCAAAAATGTAGTCTGTATTTTATTTATATTGCAAAAAGAGCCTTATCGGTGACTATTATAAATAGTAATAATAACGACTAATTTCAAATAAAGAATACGATGAAAACGACTATGATAAACGCGAAAGTTAGTGAAGATTGGTAGGTGTACAGATGGATGAATGGATGGATGGACAGATGTTTGGATGGATGAATGGATGGATGTTTGTCAATTTTTCATGCTTAAATGGCTGAATAAGCTGAAATGTAGCAGAAATTCTAACACTCAATTTAGGACTTTGTCGTTTTAATTCAGAAGACTACACAGACAAAGTCGCGATCCGAAACAAGTCTGCCATAAAACTGAAACGAGCAAGCTGTTACCGTCTGCCTGATCAAATAAGCAACAACTGAAGTACTTTAAGCAATTATTTTTCTTTATACCGTTAAGATTTCAACGCGGCCGTCAATACTTCACAATAAACTGCGAGACACAACGTGGACTGAAACAAAAGGGGTGCTTTTAGCCAGTAATGGACATTGGACATATAGTAGCACGTGAGAGCTTGAATAGGATGAAGTACTAAATGGAGTGCTAACTCAATACATGATGTTATTTTCTTCGGTCGGTTAATCGCGAGCTTATAAAGCAGAAAACAAGATTTATCGATCACGGTACAATACAGGACGTGTTGAATACAGAACAGTGCGACGAAACTTTACTAGTTTAAGTTTTGTTATAGATAGTGTTATAACTAACCTTACTGCTTGATTAACTCAAAGTCAGGTGATAAAGCCTTCGAAATGAGTTTGTTAATCCTGGATTTGGAAAGAACGTAAAATCGCACACAATCTCCACGATTAATTAATCTCATAAAAGTTATAAATACGTACTTGTCAAATATGAAAATAACCATACGTTGTTTATCACTCTGTCAATTCAAACCATATTACTCGTAGCATTCCATTTCTTCCATACTCCGTGTACAAAACTAAAACATTTTTCTTACACAGCATGAAGGAGTAACGGATTATGCTTTACTGTCTTCAAAGAAAGTTCCAGAAAGACGTGAAGGAGTAAATGGCTCTTTTATTTCACCGCAGTTTCTCTAAAATGGGGCAGTTAATTGAGAGAAACGGGTTTGCAACATACAGACGTTGATTTAACAATGTTATGTGATAGTCGTTGCAATGTTGCTGTTTGTGCAAGACTTGGTTTCATTAATAAAGAAAGTTAAATAAAAAAATGAGCTAGAACGTCAAAATATGTAGAACCTCTTTACTTTTAGTTTTTCGTATTACATAATAATTATTTCTTGAGCCCGACCTAAGCGCGACTGACAGCTCGAGCAAAGTTATTGGGTTTTTCTATGAAATTCTCACTAACAGTTCTGAGTTAGGATTTGTGCCCGGTTAGTGGCAATATGCTTTTTATATGGGACTTAAAAATATACCAGCGAACTGTGGCTGTACATAAATATACCTCTGCTTTACCCCTCGGGGAATACAGGCGTGATGTGCATGTGCACGTGCATGTGTGTGGATAATTATTAAGATATACACTGTGCTGAGCACTCTAAGAGTAATATTAAATTATTGTTGTTTGTTCTGGCTTGTGATTTTGAATCCGCCTTTTACAAAAGTTATGTGTGCTAGATGCGGGCAGCGCAGGACCGGTCATTGTGGAAATGGCCTATGAGTGGTAGTCGGCTAACATGATCATGAAAAGTGATAATTATTATCAAACAAGGAACTTAAACATAAATCCTATAAAAATACTGTCAAGTATAAATAAATATCTTGGGACAACTCACACACGGCTATCTGATCCCAAGCTAAGCAGAGCTTGTGTTATGGTAACCAGACAACTGATATACATACTTATATAATTTATAAATACATACATATTATAGATAAATCACACCCAGACACAGAACAAACAATCATGCTCATCACACAAAGTTTGTCCTGGGTGGGAATCGAACCCACGACCTCCGGCTTAGCGGTCAGGGCCACTAACCACTAGACCAACAGGCCCGTCAGTATACTTCCCTAGAGCCATAGGCAAAGAAATGATTCTATTTTTTCTCTATAACACCTACTTTTATGCAAATATGACCTCTTAGATTAAACAAACAAACTGCTACGGACAATACGTGTTGCGACACTTTCAATACACTTAAGGAAAAATACTTTGAGAGCTGAATATCATATGGGTACTTAGGGAGGACACTGATAAGTATTCAAAACGCGTAAAGCTTTAGGCTGTTAGTGTCCAAATTGCCTGTTTATGGACCCCAAGTTCAATGTTATTGAAAAACTTCTCAGGGTTTATCTTGAAAAGTTTTTAGGGTACTCGTGATTCTAATACTTAATTTTCTACGATATTAGATGACTATTTAATATTATTTATTTTGATGAAAATACATAGTCTAATGCAAGTTGATTTTTCATAAATCTAAATTTTGAAGAAATCGTAGTTTATGAAATAGACTTAAGTATTTACCGGGAACAGCTTTACCTGCTTTACGAGGAACGGCGTATAGTCAATTTCCAAACTCCGAACGGTTACTGAGAAATTTCTAGTGGAAAAATTTAAAACAATTTTTGGCATACCTTAGAATCGAACCCAGGGTCAACAGGGGCTTAAAAACAACGGGGACTTTAAGTTAGTTAGACCTTATACTAATCTACCAAACCTTCGAACCTGCCGGGGCTGTGGGTTTTTCGTAAGAGGAACGCAAAGGGCACAAGAAGGAACATGGATGAGTTTTAGTCAGTAAACGTCTGGCACTAAGGGCAGGGCCATTTGATGATTTCCCACCGGAAAAAAAAGAACCCTTCGAAGCGTCACTGTCTAAACGTCTCATTTCATTTGAACCCTCACGTCTTCTCCGGGTATTAAACACGTCCTCAAAGCATTACTCCCATGTACTCCCGTTTATAACATTTTTTATTAACGTGCGGTGAGGTGTTACACAAGTTTACAGCCTACTGAAATGGAGATTTAGTATTGAAAAAAGTAAGAATGTGTTCTGTAAATATTTTAAGATAAGGAGAATAAAGTTTATTATGTCTGCATTCGATCGAAGAGTGTCTTTTTGGGGTGGTTTGTACTTAGTTGGTGGTTCAGGGTTGTTGACAATTGTCACAAATACTTGCTTTTATGATACTGAACAGTTTTTTTATCTAAGGTACTTTCTCCATTGCCTTCGTCATTTACACATGGATTTAAAAATGTTACTTTATCAATATCAGCCGAACAACGTCCACTACTAGACATAGGCTTCTTCTAAAGATGGTCACAATAACCGGTCCTGCGCTGCCCGTATCCAGCGTTTTCCCGTGTAGGTCGTCGGTTCAGCTCGTGAGGGGCCTTCCTACAATGCGTCTTAAGTTTTTCTGCGGATCTCCTCGTTTCTGATTGGATTCGAACTTCTTCATGCCTCACAGAGAAAGAACTTCTTTGGTATCGACGTAGATACCAAAGAAGTCTCTTTCTTATTATTACATTGAAAGACCTAAAACTTGTTATTTACTTATAACAATAATGTTTGTGCTCATGTTACTCAAATATTCGATTACACAAAATACGTTCACCTAAAATACCTATTTCACGCTAATAGAATCCCTTTCAAAGCAAACTTCACCCTTCTATCGAATAGTTAGGAAATGTTTCAAATTGTTCCACCGTATCTCATCAGTTTTGCAAGATAACAGTGCAGATTTACAGCGTGCTTAGCGTGGCAAATGTTTGGGATTAGCATTACAAATTAGAGCTGTCCTGTTTGCTAGTGCTTTGCGAATCCTTTTTAACTGAACATAAATTGAAACTGTGACGGTATCTGCTTTATGTGGGTGAGTTATGGGGGATTATTTGGGGAAATAAGGGGTAGAAAAGGAAGTTAGGGATTAAAGGCTAAGATTCTGACTATTATTTGGTTGGTTGGTTCTTTTTAAATAGTGAGGCGTATGGTTCGGGGTCGATTCTTAAGTCGGGCAAATTGTTTTTGTTTTTTTTTTTTCTAATAGTAATTACTCCGCAGTATCCCGGAGTTTGGATGTTAGTGGTTTTATACTCCTGTGTTTCAAATAGTAAGTAAAGTAGTTGGTATTTATTTATTTATTAAAACTTTATGCACAAATGTAAAAATACACCGAACAAAGGCGGACTTAATAATAATGAATAAAATGGTAATGGTAATGTAATGTGCCCAATCTCTCTCATGTAGTGTCCCAGGACTGAGAATTAAAGATGAAGGAGTGCACATAAAATATGTTTGCTTACACACTTGAATACAATATCTCCAGTGTACTTGGAAAACTAATCTTATTCAATTCAGCTGAAGTCACATTACTGTACTATTCTTGTTTATAATTTTACAAGTAAGTATATTTAACCTAACAACCATCCGCCTCCAGTTCAAACATTACCCTACTTAAACAAGTCGTCTAAGTAATCAGTCCAAGATATTCAAGTGAAAAAAAAAACTAGGTGAAACGCGACTTATAAACAGCAGGCAGGCAGCTAAATGACTGCCATTACGTCATGTATCACGCTAAGTACGAATATTAGATGGCATTACGCTCTCAAGGAAACCTAAAAGGTTTTCTCACTTAGGCTTCCCTATTTGGACTTTCTCACTGCCTTAAACAGGGTGCTTTAGTGAAACAAGTAAATTATTTAACGGGTGATAAAATCTGGGACTGTTGTATTTAAGTTTGTTGTGTGTTTATTTGACTGAATTCGTTGGTTCCTATGATCGTATTGGGGGGTCAAAGTTTATTTTTGAAGTGAAAACTTCTTTAGCGGCGTTGTGCACTTTTTTTGGAATGGGTAAAAAATGTTAAACTTGCGTCAGGACACGTGACCTGATCGAAAATCTTACGAATTTATCGTACACAAATAAATATTGTATTATACCACATAAATTATAGTACTTTTATACTAATAATTAAAGCAATTCGTGCAAAATTATTCCCTAACCATTCCAAAATATCAAAAATGCACAATCAAGTTTTCACTTCTGCCGGCACTCCCGGAGTGCAACCCGTTTTTTTCTCTAACTTAACCTAACCTATGCTGTCCCACGGTTGGGCTTTTGCTCAGCTTTTCTTTTTACGAAAGGTTCCGTGCCGTTGTCTATAAAAAACCAGCCAAGTGCGAGTTGGACTCGCGCACGAATGGTTCCGTAGCGTTTCATACTAACTATATAAACGGCAAAAAAAACACGTTTGTTGTATGGGATATTTTTTTTATTTTAATTTTTAAAGTGAATATATAACTTAATATTCTGTGAATATTTCAAGCTTCTACCTGTTATCGTTATTATCGAGCTAAAACGAGGGAAACAAAACCACGGTTCGTGTATGGGAGCCCCCTTAAATATTTATTTTATTCTATTTTTTATTATTTGTTGTGATAGCGGCAACCAAAAAAAACATCATCTGTGAAAATTTCAAGTGTCTAACTATCACGGTTCGTGAGATACAGCCTGGTGACAGACGGACAGACAGACAGACGGACGGACAGTGAAGCCTTAGTAATAGAGTCCTGTTTTAACGGGTACGGAACCTTAAAAATTGATAAATTATTATTTAAAGGTACGGCATGATAAAACTAAATACAATTTTCATCAAAATGTCTTTCTTGATATTCAAAAGTCTGGTAAAGAAACCCATTTTTCGTAGCCCTTAAATAATTAAAAGGAAGGACTCTCTCCTTATAAAAATTAATTAAAATTCGATATGAAGAACGCGAAATTCTTTGTTTAACAAATTATAAGTAAATTGGTCCCAGGCTAGAGGGAAGCGGGAGGGTCAGGATGTTATGCATTATGTATTCAAGAAGAATTCTGAATTGTACCTTTGTTATTTTATTATTTTAGTAAAAATACATTTTGACTTTATAATAAAGTAGTAACTTCAAGAATTTTATTAATTGTCCTTTAGGAATGAATTTTGAATTTGTTGTGTATTCTCGTATGTCGGGATGCTCCAGTGGTTAAGGCGCCCACCTCATATGCACGAGGTTGCAGGTTCGCAACCAGGAACGGGCAAGTACCAATATGACATTTTCTAATTCATATGTACTTTCTAAGTTTATCTTGGACTTCACTGGCATCGGTTACCATGACGCTAGGGTGTGTGGGGTTGTTAGACCTTACTGTCCACACGATAAAGAAGAAGTAAAAATATACTTTTATTTGATAAAGCAGTAATTGGAAGAATTTTATCCATTCTTTTAGAAATTAATTCTGACTTCGTTACATATATGTATATTCCAGGGGGTTAACGATATTTGATATTCTTGGTTTCTAGTACAAGCAGATGTGACCGAAGAAGTTTTGCATTTTACATGAAGCACACCACGTGACCTTGCCAACTCAACCAATAGGAAAGAACTTATTCAATACTCCAATATCTCCGCAACCAGAAAGTTCTCAGTTATGGTAATAATTATTGGTAGAAAATGTACGTTTCTGCTTTCGTTAAGTGTCTTTTTACACCCATTATTGTAGATCTAATACAAATCTGACGGTAACTCAATCATGGTTGCGGAGTTTGTTTGAAAGAGCCACCGCGGCTCTAGAATGCAAAGGGCATTAGGTCCTCCTTAAAAAACATCAAACTCTCAGAACACTTACTGATTAAAACCCATCCGTGTTCCTACAAGGACGGGTTTTAGTCTGATACTTTCTTCCGATCCGCCCAAAACAGAAGAAGTCATTAGACGCTTTCCCATCCTTAAATAAAAACCTCATTCGCGGTTCGAGTTCGTAACAGAAACTTATCCATCAAGTAAAAGAACAGATTGTCTTGTCAAGCAAAACGGCAAGAGACAAGGTTCATTATATTCTAACAAAGTATAACACAATGGGCGAAGTTAGGATACTGTTTAAAAGAAATCTTGTTTCGCTGTCGGGAGTTCGTATTTTTTCTCAACAAATGCAATTTTAGAAGCGTATCAAAGTTTGTTGGCCGCATCTTTGCCGGTAACTTGACAACTAACAAGCAGGTAACAAGAATGAGTTTTATAACAGTGTTTTTGTCGTTTCAGTAAGTGTTTTTGCAAACCACTTAGTATTCCAACTAAGTCTGTGCATAAATCTTGAGTCAGGGCTGCTACAGAAAAAGTCTTGATAGATACAAAACTCAGTAACACTGTTACTGTAACAGTATACGAATAATATTATAAAGCTGAAAAGTTTGTTAGGCCGCGCTAATCTCCAAAACTACTGGTCCGATTCTAAACATTCTTTCGCTTAAAGGAAGATACGTTTTCTGCCAATTGTAAGTAGTGTATATTTTACTATAAATACTTTAACTGCCCCGTTGGTTTCATGGTCGCAAGTGCGACTACTGTGCAAGGGGTCCCGGGTTCGATTCCCAAGTCGAGCAAAAAGTGTTATTGGGGTTTTCTATGAAATTCTCAGTAGCAGCTCGGAGTTTGGATTTGTGCCCGGTTAATGGCAATGGGCTCGCCCCCTATTACATGGGACCTAAATATACCGGCGAACTGTGGGTGTACATTGCTACCTCTGCCTAACCCTTCGGGGAATACAGGCGTGATGGTATATTTATATTTTATTCATTTATTTATTTTACTATAAAAAATATTAGGGACCCAAAAGAAACTAACACGGACGAAGTCGCAGACAAAAGGTAGTCGTAATTAATTATGTGTAACATTTTTTTATTCCTTTTCTAAAAAAAGAAGGAAACACGTTATATCTTGTAACATTGCTGTAATACTTACCATGAATGTAGAGTGTTACTACTAGAAGTTTTCTCACTTTAACACCTTTCATACCGTTTCTTAGTACGTAATAAAGCTATAAACTACATAGTAGATGCGAAGACCTACTTAATTGGCCCGGCAACAATGTTCACGGGTAACCGCAGAGCCGACGTCTTAGCTGTAAGGAACTGAGATACCGAACTAAATTACTTTCAAATTGGTTTGATTTAGAATCTTAGAATGAAACATAATATATAGTCGCAAATCGATAATTGAGTCTAAAAGCTAGATACTCACTTACTCAGCAAAGCTACTTTAATTGGATAGAAGATACCACCATACCACCACCTTTTTATAAGCTGTCAGAACGAGATTCCTCATAGATTTTGTATGACAATAGCAAACTGTGACGTCACTTCTTTGCCAACTCAATAGACTTTACTATATGTCTTGGAATTATTGGTTAATGGTGTCTGTAATACCCAATATTAAATCAAAACAGTACCAAGTCAGCTTTATTATTATTACTTCAGATTTACATACCTACAAGATATTACGTCAAATAAAAATATCAAAATCCTTATAGCAGACAACTGATACGCGCTATACATGAACATAAAAATCAACCCCTTTTTCTCAAAACGATTGTATTATGTTTCATATAAAAGTTTTGACGTCTTGTTGGCCTGTCAGTCACACGAACCAACCGTAAAAAGTAAGTAAACATGTTGAATTATATCTTCCATAAACCTTTTCTTTGGGGATAAAAAAATGCAGTATATTTAAGGCATGTAAGGCTTTTATTGTATTGTTAGTTTGTTTGTAAATACTTAAGCCTTGTTTGCTGTATGATGTGGTGGAAATTAGTATGACAAAAGTAATTTTAGTTGTTCTTATGTTTGGTCCATTCTCGTTGTAGAGAGGTAGTTGGACAACTGTCAATTTGACGTTTCCAATCTTCTGTCAGTTTGACATATGTCAAAGTGACAGTAGATTGCTAACGCCTTTGTTTGAATCCGTGAAGCGAACCCTTCGAAATACAAGGTACAACTACAGATGGAAATCTGTGGGTACCCAATTAACAAATTCTGTGTTTTGAGAGTATTTAAAATATTGAAGGTCTATAATGTAGGAATTATAAATACAGAATTAAAAATAGACATGACAACGGGACTATTCTAATAACGTACATAACTTTTATAATGTCGCGATTAAGCAAAGTCTGCAAGAAAAAAGATAAACTAAGCCAACAGAAGCATTAAATTAAACAAAAGGAAAGTCACAAGGGACACTTTGACTACCCAAAGTTGATAAGTAACTAAAACTATGTTCATGTTCAGTCGGGGTATTGAATTATTAATGCCCTCAAGCTCAAACACGAGCCGTTTGATTTGCCGGCTCAAACTGAGGAATTTGCAGAATTAGAGTCACGTGTAGTGTGCTCAACGAACCGGGTTTAGCGGGCCGTCGACGAGGGTACTAACGCTGGAAACATTGGAAAAAGGTGTTAGAATTTTTGGAATAGTTTTTGCGTCACTGCGCTCGCTCTGTTTCGTCGATTGTGACAAAAAAAGGTGATTTGATTTTTGAGATATTCGATTTCGCAGTTTTTTGTTTGTCACTGGATGCTAAGAGAGCGTTAAAAGTGAGTACCCACTTGCAAAACAATTTTGTTATATTGGATTTGAAGTGAGTTTTTCAAAATTAGATTTTTCCGACAAAGTATCTAGCCGCGTGGTTTTATTTACCCGTGTTTTGTTACATCTTTGGTTACTGCTCTTCTGCCTTAAGTCATAGCGTGATGTTATATAACCTATACTGTTCCTCATAAATCTTAGTATAATATACAAAACAAAATTTCCCAATCCGACCAATATTTCTCGAGATTACCGCGTTTTCTTTGTTTAACAAAGAAACAAAAAAAAAATCTTCAGCTTTACAATACCTAGATTACTCATTCCTGTAACAGTTCATTCAGACTACGTAATGGGTTACGGGTTGCAATACTGTACATTCATAAGATAATGGCTGGTGCTAGTGACAGATTAATTGCATCGCTGGATCTGACTGTATTGTGAAGACTGTACAATGGTACTCGTAGATGCTGTTTTGTTTGCTATTGTGGGTATTACAGAACCAGCATGATATTGAAGAGGTAAATAGTTTAACAGAAATTGTATAGGTATGCCTGAGACAGTCAGTCAGACAGTTAGTCAGTAAAAGTCTGACACTAAGGGCGAGAGAAGCGATTTGATGATTTCCCATCCAAAAAAAAAATGCCTAACTAGTGTACCGACTGGCTTAATTTACTATAATTTTTTCAAAGGGTGAACGTACATAGTTATAAATACAATACTAACAATTTTGACTATGAGACCGACTATGAAATTTTAAAGAAACCAACTATTTTATACATTTTGATCGCGATATTTGATTTTTATAGGAAATAGTTAACTTTTTTTCATAGCATCATCTGCCTAGCCTTTTCCCAACTATGTTGGGGTGGGCTTCCAGTCAAATCTGATGCAGCCGAATACCAGTGTTTTACATGAACTGACTGCCAATCTTACCTCCACACATATGTGATGAGTTAAAGTCAAAGTCAAAGTATAAATCATCAAATTACATCATTTAGATCACGTATCTTTAAGGCACAGCCATGTATATTTCTGAGGCAAAACCTGAATTTAAATTTGGTTCCAAGTAAGTAGTCATCAACCCAAGACGTTCTAGGTCCCTATTTCATTATTTATTCATTCATTACGACGGCCTATTTTATTTACAGGACGTATTTAGCTAAGTAATCTCACGTAAGAGTCTTTACTAAATAATTCACTGAGTTTTCTATTAATCTTTTTAGAAACTTATTTTGCGCTTTAAGACCTAGTTTTTAAAAGTCAGATTAGAAGGTTGTCACATCTCAAGTCAATTGATTAATGTTATTTTTATGGACCAATCACAAAAAGGTAACGTACGTATGACGCCCGGTACCTGGAACAAAATTATCTAAGGGTGCGTCTATACGTGTTATTATAAAACACACAATACAAATCAATACCTACAGGTAATAGTTGTAGTAATGTAATAAAATAATGTGGACGTGTTATGTAACAGAACCTATGGTTATAATATAACCTGAGGTAACCTAGGCCATTGCAAACATGACCTAGCAAAATAGGTGATTATAGATCCCACCAATACTACAACGACAAGACACAAACAACGAACAACATAACAAGTTCTCGAATAAATAATAAATAAATAATAATAAAAGGAGGACGCTATACGCAAGCTGCTTCCAATCGGGCCTTTTGGAAATCTATGGGGGAGGCCTATGTCCAGCAGTGAACGTCCGTGGCTGATATGATGATGATGATGATGATAAACAACGCTACTGTTGCCACGGTAAACGTGGCCATCTACTGGGCCCAAAAATTATAAGATTATCATTAACTCGAAATGAAGATAACAAAAACTTTATAACAAATGTCAAATATTTTATGTGTATCTGGGCACACAACTATAAATACCAGACTAATTAACGTAAAACGATTGCATAATCTTTCCCAAAAAGTATCTGGGACATTATGGTGCACGGCAGTTAGCGCCAAGTTCGCTTAAACGCTCCGAAGATAAATAGCAGCTCGCACACTATGTCGTTAATTGCGTCTGTCAGAGCACATGGCCTTAAGTGCAGCACAAAATGTAGCTTTTTATCACAGCTGCTAACTAATGAGTTGTTTGCACTTTGTTGATTACTTGGCTGTATTATATTCCATATAAGTTTCGGCCTGAAAAGAAAAAAATGTCGTGCTTTTCGTCATCTATTTAAATAGGTTAATTTTCGTAATCATTTTGGAATTGTTAAAAAATTACAATAATTTTTGGCACCACTTCCAAGGCGAACTCTGCTATGGCGACCATCTTCAGACACCCATTACATGGAGACTTTTAGAAGAGGTGATAAACCACCACCTTGACCAACACCGAGAGGATTAGCGAATTCGAAATGGCTCAAGAACAAGAACATCTAGAAGAACTCTGGGAAAGCTTTTTGGCAAGCAGAGGGACAATACAGGTAAAAAAAATTAGCACTCTGAAAATAACAAATAATTATTTCTAAACTTTTTTAAGTTCTGAAAGGTGAACAGCTACAACTTAATGTTACGTTTTGTTAGCGGTAAGCCACATTAAGTTAAAAGTGAAAACCCAAGTGAGATAAACATTTAATTCTGTGTATACTATTTACTTAAACGTTCATTCGTGTACCTTTGTAACAAGTAAACTAAAATAAAAATGTAATTGTCTGCTAAACACTGAGCACTTGTACAGTTAGCAACAAAAGTAGATTAACATTTAAGATTTTTAAATGTTTAATATTGAGCACAATATTAAAGGAAATACGAAATGTATCTAAAATTAACTAAAAAACGAACTCGTAGGTATTGCCTAAGCCTGCCGGGGCTGCGGGTTGTTCGAAAGAGATACCGCGCCTCCGGAACGCAAAGGGCACATGAAGTAACATAGATGGGTTTTAGTCAGTAAAAGTCTGACACTCCCCCCCGTCCCGCCCAGGGCGGGGGAAGTTATTTGATGATTACCCACCTATAAAAAAAAAGGTATTGCCTAAAATTCTAAATAGCATTGAATTGTGTTATTATGTGTCTTTTTAAATAATATGTAAAAGTAACATTGTTAATCGACTTTTATTGCTCACCGTACCTTTATAACAAGAAAACTGAAATAGTACATTTTTAGTACTATTCTGTTAAACACTAAGTACTGGTACATTTGAAGTGTTAAGTCCACTTCGTTATGCGGTTACACACGGATGTTATCCTAGTCTGCGGCGGATTCTAATGCCCAGGCACGTCTCTAGTGCGCTGGAAAAATTGTGATAAAGCGGCAGAAGTACTTGTACGTACTCTACAAACAGTTTTACGTGGATGACGTTTTTTGTAGTAGATTTTTAATTAAAAGTAAAATTCGGAGCGTTAATTTCTTGAATTAAAAATAATTGGCCTGTAGAAAAACGATTGGTCATTGTAGGTAATCTACATATTGAACATCGCCAGGAAAAATAAATATTACATGGTAGTCATGGTACTTCTGCCTGTTACTTCGCCTGCCTGGAAGTCAATTAATAATATAGCTAATGGCATTCGGCAATAATGTAAATTTCTTTCTGTGAAAGATTTATGTACACAGCCCAAATAAACTTTACTTCTGTATAAGTAGGATATAGGTAGCAATGTTTTCCTTTGAAAATGTCATAAAATAGGAAAACTGTAGAAACGAATAGGTGAATGAAAAACTATAGATCATAAAAAACAGACCATAGGCAACAACACAGCAGCATCTAGTTAAAAAAAAACTTCAATCCAAAAAAAAAGAAGTTGAAAATTTGTATAAATTTTTATTTTTCGAACACAAAACTTAGTTAAATAATAATAATTAAATTACAAACTATGTACAGTTAATATAAAAAAGGAAGCTTTTGACGCCCTATGACCTTCCTTTTTTATATTAACTGTACATAGTTGAAAATTGATACCTACCAAAAATAAATTCATATCGAATGTGTTCATTTCAGCGGCAGTAAAAATTAATCAATAAACCATTTGTTGATATTCCCATCGGCAACGAGTGGACGGATTAAATATGAAATAAATACTGTTACACCCCGCCCCGGATGATCGGCTTAGCTTTGAATACAATAGTGGCAATTCCCATTCTGTTTGTGAAATTCATTCGCTGGAAAACACAATATCTATATCGTGGTCATACAATGATATTATTCATGAAAATATGTATGTTTTAGAATATTTTTCATTTGAAGCAGTATCTTTTTAATCTTTTGCAGTTTTATGTGACTGCGTGAGTAGGTAATTATTACAAACACGCCGTTTGTTATGTTACCGGTTCAGGGGTTATTACACTTACCTTAATTCAGTCGACTGAATTAAGCCCAGTGTAATATGGGTTGTAAGCCTTAGTCATATTTTCGATTAAAGTAAAAAGTTTAGTCGAAAATAAGATCCTAATGCGAAAAGGTTTCAACTTAAAGCTTTTCGTGTCCAGACCAATAGCTCCAAAGCCTCGTTCGAAGTGCATAAGATTGATGTATTTTTTAAAATTACTGAAGTCAAAGTCAAAACATTTAATTCAATTAGATCATTACTAGGCACTTTTACAAGAAGAAAAACTGTCTCAAGTGTTCCAAAACGAAGTTTCATATGGAGAAGAATGGGCAAGAAACTCCACATTAGAATACAGAATTCAAATGTAAGCATGAAATAATGACGGACAGATCAGCTTTCAATTGCTTTGAAAACAGATCAGGGCAGATTCCATTCATTTTGAAATGGCTATTAATCTATCTATATGTTTACACTAGTTGACCACATAATACCAGCGCGGCTCTCTAGCTCCCTATCGCTCTTTGTAACCAGTCGTCGTATTATGCTAATGGTGGAAATTATTGCTAATGTTCTTAATGGATACGGCGGAATTATGGTTTGCATAACAATTCAATTTATGCCATTGTAGTAATCCGATTTTTATACATTATGTATTTGCTGGATTGCCACTATGCTAAAATTACGTAGGTTTTTCGATTCTTGTGTCTTTGCTTCGAAATAGTAATGAATATGTCGTGTATCAAGTGTAATGGTGGTCTGCGCCTGTAAAATCTTAATAAAATTACTTAGGCGGGTTTTATCAATTTTTCATTTTTATAAGCCGTAGCCTGCAGAGAAATGTGGAATTTTGACAGTTTTTCCGTACAATAACAACACAGTTTTTTATGAAATTCAGCCATAAGGTAACAACCTAGCTTTTAACTAAGAAGTGAACACAATGAGAGAATCGGTTTGTTTTCGTCATAATTAGCATTTTTCATTTGTCGTATAACACAAAGTTATAAGATGAGGATGTTTCCTGACCTGCCTATGTCGAATAGTTTGTATTAAATTTCGACAGAAAACAAGTAACTGTTCACCCATTTTTCAAAACTCCAATAACAATCAAACATAGTTTGTTGCTATCAAAAGTGCGAGCTAAAATGAAACGTATCGTTTCGTCGGCGCGAGAAATAAGCAATAAATCGTATAGTCGGATGATGTATGGGATCGTATTTATTTGGAGACCTAAGCCTACATAAATCACCATAGACGTGAGAGTTTTATGTAACATTATACAACCTTCTTTGAATACACTAACACTATGGTTTTACTGAGTAAATACTTTTCTAGGACTGTTTGGGTAAAGGAAAAATTGGAATTTGTTTTGCTTAAAGTCTCAAATTATCTTGTTGTCTACATTTGGGTAGCACAAAATCATCAAATAACTTCCCCCCGTCCTGGGCTGGGAAGGGAGGGAGTGTCAGACTTTTACTGACTAAAACCCAAGAAAGAAGAAGAAAAGGGCACAAGAAGGAACATAGATATGTTCCTTCTTGTGCCCTTTGCGTTCGGGGGGCGCGGTATCTCTTTCGAACAACCCGCAGATGTATCGAATACTAAAAAAAATTCCTTCAGGATACAGCGACAGAATTTCTACGAACTAGACATTGTCAGAAAATTTCCAGTGTCCGAAACTCGCGGAATTTTCCAGACACGTTGTGATGTGGTGCCTTTTTGACACCATTCATTCATTTCAATCATTTGTGAAGTATGTTATAAAATTAATAGAATTTTTTTTTCTGTTAAAGAGTTTTAGTACTTACTTACTTATAATAATATTGTCTTAGATAATTACAAATGGAGATAGTTTTGTCAAAAAGAGTCAATCCACAATTGCTCAATATTAAATATTTAAAGTAAAAAATAAGTTCAGAACATTATTTAGCTCCATAAATTTTGACTGTATAGGTGTTAGAATTTTGTATAGAACGGTTGTCTTTTTTAAATGATCAAATGTTTAATGTTCAAATGTTCAATCAATGTTCTGTCTAAACTTTTTAGCGTTGGCTGCATTAAAATGATGAACTGTATCTATGAAAAATTAAATTAAAAATTTAAAAAACCCCCAACACAAAAACCTAAGTTTCCTTTAAAAAGTAAAAAAATAACAAAAAAAATACGTCACGTTGGGGGACCGATGTTGCATTTAGGATACGATCGTCCCGAGCGGTCCCCCAACGTGACGTATTTTTTTTGTTATTTTTTTACTTTTTAAAGGAAACTTAGGTTTTTGTGTTGGGGGTTTTTTAAATTTTTAATTTAATTTTTTTTTATACTTTTTATAGGTACCTACTTATTATAATGTCAATTTTGTGAAGTTTGAGACCCCACTCGAGTATATTTACAGACATTCGGTTTTTTTTCCCTACTTTCACCACCACAACTTTTAAACGGCTCAACCGATTTTCATCAAACATGTCTAAGAACACTCGCACATAGGTCACCTTTAATACAAAAAAAACTAAATTGAAATCGCTTCATCCGTTCGGCAGCTATGATGCCACAGACAGACAGACAGACAGACAGACAGACAGACAGACAGACACGTCAAACTTATAACACCCCTCTTTTTGCGTCGGGGGTTAATAAAAAAATGTCACGATGTGTACAGTTACGTACACAATAGAAAAAATAACGTATATAATTATGTACGTGGCCAAAAGTTTTAAAAATAATACACGTTATTACTAAACAATGAAATACGGGCAGCCTCTACCAAAGGCGTTTTAAAGCTTACGCGATCAAAGCTGTGCTTTTGTTCATAATCTCCAGTTTCGATGTATTCCAGCGCAAACGTGGTTTTAATTAATTTCAGCGCGTTCAAAAATGTTTGCTTGCTTTTTATAAAATGTAAAAGGTAGTAGGATTGAATTTTGTTTTTGTGTGGTCAGTACTTTGTATGCGTGATTCTGAAATGTAATGTTTACCATGTGACATAGTTTTTATTTTAAATAGCAATTTTTGAGATGGGTCGTTTATTTTTAAAGCTGTTTTTTGAAAGCACGGTTGGTTTGAAAGTTTACTTTGTTGATAATGTTATAGGTATAATATTGTAGTGCAGGATGTGACAAGGTTTGATATGTTTACAACAAATATTTAGTTAGTATTTAAGTTAGGTCATTAAAAAATGTTTTGAAACAATTTGATACCCAAATTTTCGAAACTAACAGATGAGCGAGAACAATAAGGCTCCCTATTGCTCTCGCTCATCTGTTAGTCCAACAACTTTATGAAACTAATATAGTAAAGAAATATGGGTGCCCATACAAAAAACGTCTGCTCGATCTTTGCATTGTACAGTGTTATGAAACCTTTCATGTATGTACAGTCAACAAAACTATTTGGTATGCAGGCAATATTATTCATCTTTCTACTAAAATCTCAATATCAATAGTAAAATGAATACTGGCGGTGGCCAGTATTCATTTTTATTGTTATCGTAGTTACTTTTAAAGCTTATTACACACTTAAAAGAGTTATCTAGACTGCTCAGCTCACTCACAACATTATTTAAAAGTAATCACAAGTAAGCAGCCTGTATACCGCATAGCTTTGTTGACGGTACCTATGCGTACTACTGGCATTTGTCGGATTTTTATTTAATCTTAATGCTTCGAAGTAGGTAATCTACACGTGTTTCTTACGTTAATTGCCTTACTCTCAGTCAGTAGAGAGCTGCTCAGGGATAAAGCAATAACGTCGACTACTAATACTCGTAGAATATGCGAGGACACGTGTTCAAGTTACATATTTTATACTAGCAAACCGCTCGCAACTTCGTCCGCGTGGCTTATTTCATCTACGTTAAGTACGCCTCCGTAAAACTGCCTCGTTGGCCTAGTGGTCCTAAGCACGACTGCTACGCTAGAGGTCCTGGGTTCGATTCCCAGGTCGAGCAAAAAGTGTTTTGGGTTTTTCTATAAAATTCGCAGTAGCAGCTCGAAGTTAGGATTTGTGCCCGGTTAATCACAATAGGGTCGCCCCCTATTACATGGGACCTAAATATACCGGCGACCTGTGGGTGTACATTGGTACACCCCTGCCTAACCCTTCGGGGAATACAGGCGTGATGGTGTTAAGTACGTCTTTTGTTATAGCTCTGCTCCCGTGGGTCGTAGCGTGATATTCTATAGCCTATATATTATGAGAGGGATAACGTAGCTATCTATTGGTAAAAAATGGTAACAATCGGTCTAGCAGTTTCGGAGCTTATTTGGTACAAACAAACAAACAAACAAAAATCCTTCCTCTTTATAATATTATTAGTATAGACAACTCGAGGGGACACACGTTGAAGTTACAAGTGCCAGAAAACTTGAGGTGTTAGTATGATATCAAGTGGGTACTTATCGCCGGCGTATGTTTAGAAGTGGTCCAACTTGAGAGACTTCTGCAGTAAACGTAAAATCTACAGCAATGTCCGTAGTATTCTGCGAGAAAAGTGTTGATAAGATTTATTCATACTGATGTTATGGGACTAAAGATCTTGCTTGCTTGAACGCGCGGGAACTACTGGTTCGATTTTGAAAATGAAGGTTATGATGGACGATGGTAGCTATTTTGAAGGTACGTTATCCGTTATATTCTAGGCTATTTTAAAAAAAAAAAAAAATGTGGTCGAATTATCCTGCAAAATCTAGCCATTTAATTTACCTATACTTGCTGCACCCATTTGCACCTGTACCTATATAAACTCAACTCAGCTCACTAGTGGTAGCTATAGGTACATTGTTTATAATATCCTGAACAAATTTTATTATTAAAATCATAAAAATTTGATTGTTGATTTTTATTTTAAGTTGATTGTTAATTTTGTTTAAGTTTATTTTATGTTATTCAGTTCAATTTGTGTGTATAACCTCGTTTTGGAGTAGTCTGTAGTAGTAGTTTGTGTGTAGCAGTATTTCTATGAATGAATGAATAAATAAATAACTCTAAATAAGATAACGACTTATTACTACTTGGAGCCAGTAGCAACCAGCACATGTAAGGTATCTATATATTTCGAGACATTTCTCAAAAACTATGAGCCTTAAAGCTGAAAAGCTTGTGAGAATAGACAAGAGAAACGTCGCTGATATAAAGCAATAACGTTCTCGTCGCACAGTGTTACCATTCAGCGAACAGTCTGGGCAAAAATCTCGCGAAACATGACGCTTATTGCATAGGTACGTTTATTATTGAAGTGCAATTCTGTTCACTTTTACAATTCAGTTATGTAGTTGCTCGTAAAATAATAAGACATTTGAATGTCGCAGGACGTGTTTATAGTGAATTCAGAAAAAATATAAGATAATCTATGGAATAAAAAAAAAAGAAAATACAGAAGAAGAAGAAGAAGATACAGTGATAAATTCTATCACTGTATTTTTAATAGCGCTGTTGGATTAGAACTTCCGATATCTGCTGATGCCGGTCTATTCTGTGTTAGCCTCTCTCGGTAAAATTATATGTAATAAGATTCAGGTCATCCTATCTGATGCTATGGATTGGTACCTCATACCAAGCTCACTATTATTGTGAACTTATTTGAAAATTTCGTAAAACCCCCATTTCGGATAAAACAAGTACTCAATGCAATGCTACTGAGTTACTAAAGAACTATCGCTGACACAGAAATATGATGTAAAATTATATCTGAACAGCTAAAGTTTTCATTGCTAGAAGCGAATATTTTGTCCAGCAAGTGACATCTAAGAGCACACAGTGCGTCGTTACTAATTCGCGAGCGGTGTGCGCTGGCACGCAGACTACGCACACATAATATTGAACATAGTTCGCGAAACTGCCGCGGAATATTAAGCTTTTCCATTCTAGAAGGAGGGATGAAATGCCTTCTGTCGTCTTAGGCTTAATTTTATCATCTACGGCAACTCTAGTTCTAATTACGGTTACGAAACGTGAAGAGTACAAAAATGGCTAAAGTAAAAATGTTGAGGGTTTTTATGAAAATACTAATATAGATTTCCCAAGAAAACAATCACCAAAAGGTGCGTCACGTTTTGAATGCCCGATTGAACGATTGCTCGAAGAATATTCGGCCTAGTGACGTTTTCCCGAACAATGTTCACGTTTTCTTGTCCAGCAATAATTATTTCGGGTGAACTTTATTCAGTAAAATATTCATTCGGGCAAGTGAAGGTAGCTAATCGTGACACATTCAAAATGATTAATCTTTATTCTAATTACTTTCTTAATTTTAAGAAAATCAAACCTACATATTCTTGTTTTTTATCCCTATCTGCTGTACTTCGACTTTGCTACCGACCAACTGATAGTCAAACGACGACATGAACTATTCTCATTTACTGGCACTAACACAAACACTAATAAACTCACCTTTGACTCACAAATTAATCAAATAGGTAGAGCTGGTCTTAACTAAATTGCTGTATGGATAGCTGGAACTACTTAATCAACTGGGTTTGGGCAGTCTGTGTGTCCACGTGAGGTTTATGTAATTATCTGCCCCCCTAGCCAAGTCACAAACGATAAACGCAAACGCTGAGTAGGCTTTGATAGATCTTCAACTTAATGTGGTTGGTTTTAAGTTGAAGATCTAATGAAGATTGCATAGCGTTTTCGTTCGTTCCAGTCGCTAACGCTTAGAAATCTTTAATAGATTTTCAACTTAAGGCTCTTGGGTATTAAGTTGAAAATCTATTGGTACCTACCGAGCGTTTACGATTATCGTTTGTGACTTGGCTAGGGGGGCTGAGCTCTACACGCTGGGTCTGTGCTGTCGAACATCCATTCACGACTGATGGTGATATACAAGGGGCCTAGCATGAATGAGCGGAATAAACGTTACGTAAATTCAAACGATTTAAACATTGGAATAGCGGGATTTTCAATGGTTGTATTGCTCGAATTTACGTTAATAATTTGGGGAGCTTTTTCTCAGCAGTGGGACGTGGCAAGGTAAATAATTATAGTTAATAAAAAAGTAGGTACACAAAGTGTATTTCGATTAAAGATTTTATGTATTAATCAAATCAAATCATTTATTTCAGATAAAAATCAATAGGCAAATAATACCTAGATACATGGACCATATGAGTTATATGTTGTATGTAAGTGTCTACATACAATCATAATAAAATAAAATGAGACCCAAATAAAAATACAAAAACATCTCTTTTTATTCATTATGAGCCACTAGACATACGCCACTATATTAATGACTGAAACTTATCGTGCTTTTCGTACGAAATTAAACTTAAATGTTATTGGATGGTCGTATATCTTATTAAAAAATAGACTGAAATTGAATTCTCTTATGTTACCGCTCGTGCTAGTCTTACTGATGTAAATTTTTTTCCAGACCGATTCCGGTCACGGCGGCTAATCTTAATGCAGACTAGCCACGTACGCAGGAGATATTATAGTGCCCAAGTGTGTGCGCAAACACAGGTGCACTCCCTCTTCCCTAACTCTCATAGCCCGATGGAACGGCAATCCGACACGACCGGAGAGAGATCAGGCGCAGGACCAACGGCTTTACGTGCTTTCCGAGGCACGGGGGTGTCACACCACCAACTTCCAAACTCCGGGCTGCTACTGAGAAATTTCTAATGGAAAAACTCAACAGCACTTTTTTCCCGACCTGGGAATCGAACCCGGGACCCCTTGCTCAGCAGTCGCGCTTGCGACCACGAGACCAACGGGGCAGTCCTACTGATATAAACGTGCCAAACACAATTTTGTTGGTAAGCTACATCAAAGAATATGCCTAAGAACACAATACACTTTGTTTTGACTGAGCCAAACACCGTTGACATAGCATGACATACTGTATTCAAAGTTTTAAAAAGAATCCATTAATTGATTTTTTTACATTTTTAATACCATAATCGCAGTCGTAAAGGAGTTACGACTGCGATTTTGAAAAAAATCATTTTATTCAACTTTTGCAAATGTATATAATATAATCTGTTTAGTAAAAAATAATTGACACATAATGGTTCATGAAATTCGAACATAGTTTGAAAATGAGTTCGTTTTTTGATGGTGACAGCCCAGTTGTTGAGCAACCCTATTGATGAGATTGCTACATTCGTGACTAATGTGACTTTTTCAATTCATAAGTAGTTTTTAAGTTTATCTAGGCATCACTGACATCGGTGAAGGTAAATATTGGGAGGAAATCTGGACTTATAGTTCAAGTTATTATAGATCTGAATTCGCCAATCCGCCTTGAGCAAGTATGATGATTAATGCTCGTGCCTTCTCTGTGTGAGAAGAGGCCTCTGCCCTAAAGTGGAACAATGGTAGGCTGGTATTATTAAATCTAGTTTTCTATCAAATCAAATCATTCTACCATCAGTCAACCGTAAGATGATATTGTATTAGACATGATATCTTTCATGTAAGTAAAAGAATATTTTGATCCGCAACTTGCTACCCTTTTCCAATAATTGAATCAGCTAGACCAATCCTCTGGATCTACATAAATAAATGTTAGGATTTGCTGTTCGGACTATTGTTGTACTAGCGTATTTATTTTAAGAAAATTTCGTAAAGGGTGTTTCAGGGAAAGTATGTTTCAAGAATGTAACTGTATTTTGATGGCCTTTAAACTTTAAACTTTAATTATTATTTATAAGTTTTTTATTATGAAAATTTAATAAAAAGTACTTAGACTGAAATTGTCATGACGATTTTAGATCTTTATTTATTTTCAGAATCCAATAAGATATTTATTAAAAAGTTTTTACCTATTTACGGACTTTTAGGAAAAAATACGTTCCAAGATTAAAATTGCCATGGTAATGCCAGGGACTTCTTTAATTTCGGATCCCAACTAGTGTTGGGTAAATAGCCGGATGCTTTGAGTTATTATCGATTATAATCCATAAGTGTCCATAAATAGCCTTGCAATGGATGATAACCCTGCTATTAATGTATTGTAAAAAAAATAAATGCTTTTTTTTTGTTTAGTGTAAAATCTGTGAGTGTGAACTTAAATTGGGTGCGTGTACGCAGTGTGATTCAAAGTATTGTAATTCTTTTTATTTATTTTCACTTTTTGCACGTGAAAAAGTGTTAATATGTATATGTCGTAGGATAATTTGATACTTCGAATCTTCGCGGAAATCCTAGGGGTTTTGCGAAAACGCGGATAATTATATTCCTAGTTTGCCGATGATTAACTTCAAGTATTGTATCATAGAGTTATGAAGCGTAAACAAATAACGTGCGGCAACAAATGATTGACATTTAAGACGTCAACTAATCAGAGACGATCTCTTATTGAACGCGCTGACCGACCAATCAGCGTTCTTATTTCATAACAGCCAGCGTTTCGTTTCGCAATATTGCTATAAGATTTGATAATTTTTCGCCTATGTCTAATTATCCGCGTTTTCGCAAAACCCCTAGGATTTCCGCGAAGATTCGAAGTATCAAATTATCCTACGACATATATAAAAGGAACACATTTTTTGGAAAATTCAGTATGGTTAATTTCGAGTGCCAATACCAAAATTACTATTGACACATCGCTTTGTGATTTAACCATCTACCTAATTAATTACTTGGTTTAAAAAAGCGAGCTAAATATGTAAGTGTATGTATACCTACAAATAAACTTTAACCGATACGTAAAAATGTAAGGTACCTACAATAAGTAAGTTATTTTTAGCTCTGTTCTGCGAATACGTCGTAGGTAAATTATAAACAATGGAAAATACCCGAGCGAAAGGTAGGTAACATGCATCCCCGCACCCCCGTTTTTCATCTCTTACTGGCGCTAATATTTATTCGTGCCAGAAAGAGATGCATAAACTGCACTACAGTGACGCCAACCGAATCCGGGATCAGTACGTCGACTGATAGGTTTCGGAAAAAAAATATAAAAAATATGCCCCCTTGAAGACTGATTAAGAATAAAAAAAACTAAGTAGGTACATAAAAATCTAATTATCAAAAAACTTTTTTACAAAACATAACCGCCTTCAAAAACTAAAAAGAGAAAAATAACTTTAGCTTTGGAAGTCGGCGGCTTTGGTTCTGTTTGTTGTTTTGTATTGCCACCGACTTCCAAAGCTAAAGTTATTTTTGTCTTTTTAGTTTTTGAAGGCGGTTATTTTTTGTAAAAAAGTTTTTTATTTCTCGCTTTTTAGTATCAACTTCCTGTTATCCAAATCCATGAAGAAAGTTTCATATTATGTAAATTAACGAGACACCACTAAAAGTCATAAGAAAGCAGAATATGCGATTTTGTTTACTTGGATGAGAAATTTTCAAATACTACTGTTTACATCTGTGTAACCCTTTTGAGTGTTCGGCCGTGATGTTATGTTGTGTGATTGCGTAAACAATGCATATTTATGCGATAGCAGCAATCGCTGTTGATTTACTGTAATTTTTTTGAAGAGTTCCGTTGTCTGTCTCCGGAGTCCTTCATCAGATCTATATGAAATTTAAATGGGAACATTTGGGAAGTATACCCATTCCAACAAAAAAAGAATCATCAAAATCGGTTCACAAATGACGAAGTTATCCGCGAACAAACATAATATAATAAAAAATCGGTTAAAATTCCCTATCTCAAAAACTACTGAACCGATTTCGATGAAACTTGCAGTATTCCCTAAGTTGAACAATATCTAGTATAACAAAAAAAGAATTACTCAAATCGGACCTGTAGTTACGGAGATATGCGCGAACAAACATAAAAACATACATACATACATACACTTGAAATTTGGCACACTTGTTCAGGCGCTGATATAGACTAACATATACGAAAACTGGGCAGTTCTGGAAATATTACATACATACGGGTCGAATTGATAACCTCCTTTTTTTTGAAGTCGGTAAAAAATCTATGTAAATTGCTGATTAAAAAATTTTAAATGGGCCAGATTAGTTTTAAATTGCACATTTATTTACTACAAATAAGTCCTAAGCCTGAAAACCATGAAAGGAAATTTTCAATCACTAAAATAACAATAACAGCAGGGTTATCATCCATAATTGCTATTAATGGCTACTTACTGGCTTTTAATCGATTATTAGCTAAATGATATTAACCGGATTATTATCATTACCCAACACTAATCCCAACGAAGGTATTTATAAAAAAAAACTTTTTCCTTTGTAGTTTTTACGTTAATGAAGTAAAAGGACGACATTCAAAAGTAAATTGTCCCACTGTAGGGAAAATGCCTCTTATCGTACAGAAAAGGCACGAGTATTGATCATCACGCTTGCTCAAGTCTGATTGGTGGTTTGTATTAATTAAGCAAATTAGAGGCTAGCATAAAATACAGCCCATTTTTTTTAAATTTATGATAGGTTTGCTCTTGACTCTAGTATAGGCCAAAGGTAACAAAGGCAATATCGATGATGGACCCAGAAGAAACATTAAAACTGTCTCGTTAGCGTAGTGGTCCTAAGCGCGACTGCTACGCTAGAAGTCTTGGGTTCGATTGCCAGGCCGAGCAGTGTTATTGAGTTTTTCTATGAAATTCTCAGTAGCAGCTCGGAGTCAGGATTTAATAATAATAATAATAAAACCATCACGCCTGTATTCCCCGAAGGGTTAGGCAGAGGTGTACCAATGTACACCCACAGTTCGCCGGTATATTTAGGTCCCATGTAATAGGGGGCGAGCCTATTGCCATTAACCGGGCACAAATCCAAACTCAGTCAGGATTTGTGCCCGGTTAATGGCAATAGGCTCGCCTCCTATTACATGAGACGTAAAACATACCGGCAAACTGTGGGTGTACATTGGTACACCTCTGCCTAACCCTTCGGAGAATACAGGAGTGATGGTATGTGTTAAACATAAAAAAAAAACAGAGGATATCAAAAAACATCTAAGGGTTTTTGATATAGGGAGGTAAGTCACCGACAAGTTAAAGGCTTGAGTATCTTGTAACATGATTATAACAGCCATATTAGCCAGCCCAGCCTCTCGGACTTCTAATAAATCCTCACACAACCTAATTAGAACTAGTGTGAGCTTATTTAATTAACCGTCAGCCATAAATATAGCTCAGTTATCAGCTGTAATTTTAGTACTTTAGATACTTGGGTATATTATTTCATCGCATAAAACATGATACATGTTACGATATATGTATTAACTAGTCTTTGCCTGCGACTTCTTTTGCGTGTTTTTTTTTCAACCGCGTCGAGTTAGGTTGTGTGTTATTGCTCCGCTCCCGTGTGTCGTAGCGTGATGTTTAGATAATCTCGTGAATCTGGCTATCATACATGATCTTTGACGTGGAACGTCTTTTAAAACAGTATAGGGGTAATTTGCTTAAACCTATGGGACGAAAACACATCGCGTCGTCGAGGGCTATAGCTATATAACTTCGTGTCGTACGCAGTTAATTTATATGCTGTTGGATAGAGCAAAGTAGCCACTACTCAGATTAAGTATACAGGAAAAGTTTTTAACCAGTGCGTAAATTTTTTTTGGTAGTTCAGTGTCAGTACTAGAACACATTTCGTGTTTAGTTAAAAAAAAAAAAAAACATCCTTATCCGAGTTTGAAATAAGCAAAACATGGAAATAATCTATTCGCCATACTATCAATGAAAACTCTTGGCCGCCGCCCGGGCGCATGGCTGGGGTGAGGGGGTGGGGAATGCGCTAGCGCCGAGTGACAATAAAATATGGTTTTTAAGTAAACATGTTTTGTAAGCGATAACTTTTTTTTTAGTACTAAGACATCAAAATAAAATATACGTGTTTAATAAAACGTGTTGAAGTCTTTTATGGCAAAATTTACGCACTGGTTAATTTTTTTTCCTGTATTTGTGTATATGATACATAGACGTTTCACGTTAAACAAACGGCTGTGTACCACGATAACTATTTTTCTCAAATCCATCTGGATGTTCCAAAGATCAACACGTCTAAACAAACAAACAAAAAATCTCTTCAGTTTTATTTTATTAGTATAGATATAGAGTACAGATGATATATGTTACGATGTGCGTATTAATTAAGTTATTACGTATGTGTGAGTTTAATAAGAAGACGCGACGGAGCACCTATGTTTATGATGTGAGCAATAATAACGCGTAACGTTGTTTTAACTGTAAACAGAATTAATTGCTTGTATAGCATATGGGCTATTAATTATTGCGTGTTCCTGACAAGATTATTGCTTTGCTTATATGTTAATTTGTGGAAAATTACGTATTAAACCAAGTCGCGATTTTGTCCTTAAGCAACAACATAATTTCACGTAAGATTGTGAGAATTGCTTATATCCTTGTAGATAATGTGATACATCAACGAGCTTAGTTCAGTTGCTTGGCTGAAGTTCTAAAGCTCCATAAAGGAAAGTAATTAGTCATATTTTGCTTAATAAGTAATTAAACCCGAAGAAATTTTGTAGGTAAATTTTGTCCTCACGAGTTTTCTAACAGATCGGTATTTTTTTTGATAGCACATATTATGTAGCCGTAGCTTTCAGGGATAACGCAGCTTTTTATTGCTAAAATCGTTTTCAGAATTAGGACAGGATAGTAGACGAGCAGATTAACGCGTTTAACAAAAAAAAAATAACTAAATTGTAGGCACTATTGTAGGTACTTACGTCATAAATTTCTCTTGACTATTCTCGTATTTCCAAACATTTCGTTTCACTGTACACCCAACTCCAACATCGTTAAACAAATGAGCCGCGAGCCCCGAGCCACTACAAAGCTCTATAAACTACAAATCAGATAAAGATGAATGATCACCCCCGCTTTAACTAAACTAAATGTGAACTTTTCTCATCAAATTACGTGTTTGGGTGAGATTAAAGTTATTTCTGTGGATTTTGTGATGTTTTGTTAAAACTCGTTATATTAGGGTAATATTTTGTGGAGAACTTTGTTTTATTTTTAGGTATAGTTTATGCATGTTGAGGACGATAAATAGTTCATGCTACGGTAACCTAGTGGTTCTACGCTAGGGGTCTTGGGTTCGATTTCCAGGTCAAGCAAAAAGTGTTATTGGGTTTTTACTTTGACATTCTCAGTAAAAGCTTGGAGTTAGGTTAGGTTAGGATTTGTGTCCGGTTCATGGCAATAGGCTCGCCCCCTTTTACATGGGACTTAAACATCCTTGCGAGCTGTGGGTGTACATTGGTATACCTCTGCCTTACCCTTCGAGGAATACAGGCGTGGTGGTATGGTTTGTTATGTCACAAATAAAAAGCCCGTGTTAACTACCAACTCGGACTACAATATTATCGAAAAGAGCCTATGACGATGTGCTTATAAAGAATTTAAGAAGTATTAAATATGTATGTGTCATATCTTACATAAATAAATTGGTTGCGTGCTTGGCCTTAAGCTTTTCCTATTCGTCAAAGTGGAAATAGTTAGTTAAACAATATCGTGCAGAAAATAATCAAACCAGTGTGGGTAACCATTCATCAACATTTAACATACTTTTTCTAAGAAAATACCAAAAGCAAGTATCTACCTAAATATGCCACAAGTAACCTCGCCGTGATAAAATTTGAAGAGTCCATTACTTTTGATAGGCCGCAGTAACCCTTTATTTGATTAGCCAAGTTTATGTACAGGCCCCCGAGTTCGTGGTATTTCGCTATAAAATCTCACATCTGTATCATTTTCAGTTGCTTTTAGAGAGGATAAACAAAGGCGTCTTAGATTAACTTTGAAGGTTTACCATTGATGAGATTGCTGGAAAGTCGATACTTCTTGGCAACTCTTTTGCATAAACATGAGTAAAAGTAAGATAAGATAGTAGAAGTAATGAAGAAGAAGGAAATGTAGAAGAGTAGTAGAAGTCGTAGCTTAAGTAAAATCTATAACAATATTATAAAGAGGAAAGATTATTTGTTTGTTTGTACCGAATAAGCTCTGAAACTGCTATTGGTGACAAAATAATTTTGTCCCCAATATACAATATATATATAAATAAAATAAAAAATAAAAATCATTTATTTCAGACAAAAGAGTCCATAAGCACGACAGGGTTGTTAGTATTAAAAGTAAACTAATGTTAGTAGTATATAATAATATATATATGTATAGCTAAATTATCAGGAAGTAACATAAGCTATATAAAATCACGCTACGATACACGGGAACGGAGCAGTTATCGAAGATGTAAGATGAAGTCGAGGACAGAAGCTAGCAAACAAATAACTCTATTAAATTGAAGAGTTTTTTGTTTCTCGGTTTGTTCTCGTTATCTACGAAAAGTAACAGTCATTCCAAGCAATAAAAATATTGCCTTAAGTTACTCAGTTTGATGAGCATTACGTAGTTAACCCTGGAGTGGTCGCGCGGACTACATATGTAGTCCACGGTTGTTTAAACTGACATGACTTTTTGCGCACTTTTTTTTCATAGCTGATTTAAACAAGATCGATGAAGATTTATGTTTGTTTTTCGTTTTAATTTCATTTTAGAAGAGTTAATTTGTCATATTTTAATAAGAAAATAATAAAACAATTAAATTTCATTTAAAAAACGACAAAACAAATTGCTACATAAATGTAGTCCGCGCGACCACACACGTGACTTTTTAAGGCGCGACCACTGCAGGGTTAACAGCTATGTAATGTGCATTTTAACACCCTATAATCTGCGGGTTGTTCGAAAGAGATACCGCGCCCCCGGAACGCAAAGGGCACATGAAGGAACATAGACGGGTTTTAGTCAGTAAAAGTCTGACACTCCCTCCCGCCCCGCCCAGGGCGGGGGAAGTTATTTGATGATTTCCCGTCTATAAAAAAAAAAAAACACCCTATAATATTAATCTATTCAACATTGTCTCTCGCATTTCAATGTCGTATCCAGACTTGTAACAGACACAAAACTCATTTCAAACCACAAACCGACAGATTCACCCCCAACCAACGCATATTGGTGTCACACAATTGTATGCCAATAACACGAAAAAGCCTGCGGAGAAATGTTTTCATACATGCCAACAGGAATTTAAATAGAAATACTCTAGTAATACAATGTGTGTTTGTATGTATTCTCCAGGCCGATTTCGATTACGGCGGCTTATCTTATTGTAGACCAGCCAAGTAAGCAGAAGATATTATAGTGCACAAATTCGTCGCAAGCACAGGTGCACTCTCTCTGCCCTTACTCTCATAGTCCGATGGGACGGCAATTCGAAACCACCGGGGTGAGATCAGGCGCAGCACCAACGGCTTTACATGTTTTCCGGGCACGGAGTGTCTCACCACCAACTTCCGAACTCCAGGTAGTTCCTGAGAAATTAGCGGAAAAACCCAGTAACACTTTTTATCGACCTGGGAATCGAACCTAGGCTACTACGCTTAACAGTTACGCTTGCCACCATGTGACCAACGGGGCAGTCAATATAATGCCAGTTTTGTTACTCAATTAAGATGAAATTAACCTTCGTAATGCCCCTTTGAAGACTATGCTAGGTCGAAACTTGTGTTGAAGTTCGGAAATGAGTTTTTAATTTATTAGGCTAAGATCCCATAGTCGTCTAACGTTATTTTTGCATGGTTGTTTTCAGTATAGACAGTGAATTATATTATGTCGTTGAGAAGGTAGTATTGTTGTTAGTTTCAATACTGGGCCCTTTTAATAAGACTGCGGGGAATCCCATATGGCGGGTTTTGTGCTTGACCTATATACATATACATGTGTATGTATGTATGTATAGTATATCCATTCCTATTTTTGCTCGTAACTACTCAACGGCTCAAATGATTGTGATAAAAATGATACGTCATTAGATTCGTCTTGATGCCACTGGGTACATACAATTATTTAAAAAAAAACAAAATAATGGATTTTCAACTAATAAGTGTACTTAAAATAAAAAAATAAAATTTTTTAAAATAAAAATCCTGCCTTCGCAAAATTTAGATATCGAGTGCAAAAGGTATCTAGCTATCTTATCACTAATGTTCAAGAGTAACTGCTAGTTTTTGTTACAAAATTATTTTTTAAGAGGAAATCGTTAAAAGACACTTTCCGTGGGCCGTAACTTCCTTCAGCTAGACATTTTTAACGTTCAAACTTAACATTATACCAGAAGGTCAATCGTAATTAAAAACGTTCAAATTCTAGTCACAAGCCCATTTCAGCGACAATCCATGTCAAAAACTTGTAAAAGTTTTAGATTACATTTTAAACCGACATTGGAAAGCATTTTTAAAAGTTACAAGAATTGCCTCCAAGGTGCCTAAATAAGTGCTCAATATTGAAACTACATTATGTATGCCTTACTCTTAACACATTAACCGAATTGTCCTTCGAAATTAAACCATACCAAAGAGACAATAGAGAACTAGAATACAGAATACAGTAGGATGGATGGATGTAGCAGTATGGGATCTCACTCCATATTTACAGCGAAAAAAACAAAGAAAAACCTTGTCGTCAAAACCAAATATTTTGTTACCATCGGCAAAAGGTATACCACCTGAAACGCCTCCAAAACTACAAAGGAAATATTCGGCAGCCAGTAAACAAAAACACATCGAAGAACAGGCATCGAATGACGTGGTATTTTTGTGGCAGTAGTTACAATTTATTGAATTTCAAAGGATTGCTAGCACAGTTCCCGTTACGAATGTACAAAGAGACGCCTGGGGCTAACGCTTTGATTGCACGACAGAAAATATACCCACCACCTGGAATATATTTTGTTGAATGTTGTTTTTGGAAACATCTAAGGGCCTGTACATACCACGTTTTTTTAAACGCGCCGTAGACGCGCGTTTGTAGCAATACAAACGCGATACGCATGCGAGTCAGACAAAATAAAACTGCTATGTGGAGTAAATAACGCGCTGTCCACGCACGTTTCCAAAACGCGCGTCAACGGCACGTTTTAGAAACGCGCGAAACGCGCATGTTGCGTGGCACGTTGTCTATTACTTCGCGCGGTGCGTAATGCTATTTCCCATTCATTGAAAGCGGCGCGTGGATTGCTGCGTGTGACGTCGCGTGTGTTGTTACGATGATCACCGTGATCAATCCTATACCCGAACCTTTCTTTGCATCATGCACCGAAGCTTGGTCCATAGCATGCTCCGCCGCGAGACATATCAAACATACATAAACGCTCTCATACATGGTATACGTTTGAGTTAAAAGAGAAATGAGACTAACCACGCGCTTATAGATAACTTAACTATACAGAGATTCAGGGTTCGTTTCGATAGAAATAAGCTCAATTATTAATACTTAACATTAAACACATTGCGTTAAATAATTATTCATAAATTTTCTATTCGAACTATTGACGAGGTATATCCACAGATAGATCAGCAATAATAAATGAAAATGCTGCCCAAAATGCGGCACAGTCCACCACATCGTTCATATTCTGAACGTTCATTGTATCACCTTCACTGTGGTGGTACCAAAAGTACCGCTCATTTTCATTCAACAGTGACGCTCCTGGTACTCCATGCCGTATAAATAGCACTATATCAGATCCCGGGTTCCCGCTGTTTGTCATTTTGTTTATTGGTTTTAATTGTTTAAGCACCTCTTTTACTATACACCGTGCTTTTGTAGATCCAGCCACATCTAACCCTAAGGGTTTGAATGTCCCTTCATCAGATTCCATTATGAAATTAATATTATCTAGTTCATTCATATGCTTCTTCAGATAAGCTTGGGCTCCAACCAAGCCAGGTTCTTCCGCAGTCCAAAGAATAGCTCGGACGGTTCTTTTAGGTTTTAGTTTGAGAATGTTCAGTACAACTGGAACAAACCAGCTTATCATCATGCCTCCGCCATCATCCATTGCTCCTTGTCCAACGTCCCAACTGTCTATGTGACCGGAGACGATGACTTGTTTCTCAGGATATAATCTACCTTTTAAGTCAACTAACGTGTTTCGGGATTTCTTCGTATCAGATGTATAAGACATGTTTATGTGTACCACGATTGTATCACCAGCATCTTGTAGTCTTCTCAGTAAGTCTGCATCTTCTAAAGTAATTGCAGCTGTTGGTATTTTTGGTACATTATCATCGTAATGCTGTGCTCCTGTGTGTGGAGAATATATTGAAAATTGCGTGATGCTCCGAACTAGAGTTGCTACAGCACCTTTCTTTGCGGCCTTTGAAGCACCTTGACTTCTATAAATAACAGTATCGCCGTAAGTTACATAATGTGCGTCGAATAGTACTATCTTGCCTTCAATGGATTTCCTATTAGTTTTGTCAAGTTCATCAAAGCTGCTTATCACTATGACTTCAGCGGTGATGCCTTCTGGTGGTGTACTTACACTCGAACCAAGTCCTAGTAAAGAAATGTTTTTGGCATGAGGCTGTAGCATTTCCGCAGATTCATGTACGCGCACCCAGTGTGGGACCTGAAGATATTTAGAATAATATTATTAAATCTCATCAACTAAGAGAATTTCGATGCAGAGTTTAAGTTTTGGGCCAGGCTTCGGAAATAGGACATCATTATTGATACTACTTTGTATAGTGGCACGTATAGCAATTTCCTGGTAGCTACGTGTTCTATTCAGCTTAACTTTAATACGGATTTGAGTAGAGAAAAAGGAATCTACATTTTAAGACTAATGGAATTATTCAAAGATTATTTTACCACTATTACTCAGTCTAGCAATTGAAATCTAATTCAATTGATATTTTATCGAGCACATTATATGGTGTAACGTGTAAATTCAATGAATAAATAGTATTTACTTCCAATTCCTCGGTAGTGACATCATTTAGGCCATTATGTTTCGTTAGATTTATCATATGATCTATAGATCTTTCTAAAACTTCCGTGCCTGATGGACGAGCACCAAACGTGTCAATGAAGCGTGTGTATCTGAAAAGAATAATAAGCAAACATTTAAATCATAGATCATTATATTACGCGAAGTGTCAAAACACGAGCTCACGCATTCTCTTGAAATAAAATTAACGTAAACATTAAAAAAACGTAATAAAATATGACCAACACTTGAAATCTTTGACCACAATATATGTAAGTAATGCATGTGTATAATTTCCTTTCCAAAAAAAATGTCTAATATTTCTCAACTCAAAAATAACAGCCAGTCTTATGTTATTTTACTTATGCTTAGACATTAGCATAGTGGTATAGTTCATTCATTCCTTTTTCTAATCTAAATTATGAAATTCAATCATACATATTTTATGATTGTTTGCTGTTAGCGTAACAAAGCGTTACGTCATCTATTTGAGGTTAAATCTATCGGTATTGTTATTTTTTTACTACTCGTCTCCTTAAATATCATCTGTGAGAACCAACTTAAAAAATAAAATTAGTAGTATTACAATAATCCCTCACTCTTGATACATCGCCTTCCCAAAGTTCGTCCGAACTTCATCCATAATTCGTTTCGTCACATTTCCATACGATGCTATTTCTTCCACTAAATCTGCATCCAGTTCACATTCATCATCATACCGATTGATAATAACACTTGCATCCACTCTCACTGTAATTATTGCACTTATAATAATAATTATTTTTAATAATGCTTCCATGGTTAACTGTGCTAGAGTCGGCTTGATACTAACGAGGAAATCATTATCGCCGCCAGTTGAACTTTTGATGTCAACGTTAGTAATTTCTACTGTGAATAGGCCGATAATAATGCGTGTTGAACTATTGTTATTTATTTGTCGACTCGTTGAAAGTTTGTTGGTAAATGCTATAATGATTTGCTTAATCGTAGTGTTTAGTTTGCAATAAAATTTTACGCCGTGTTATTTTTTATAAGCGGTTATTTTTGTGTGTAATGTTAGGTTTTGTTTTTGTGATTTGAAAACGTATGTTATGAATTTAAGGATTAGTACTGCCATAAACATGCCAGTAGTTAGGTTCCTACTTGTTACTGTACTAGTTAGCTAGCTAAATAATGAAATGATGATTTGTTTTTGTTTTTTTTTATCACTATGTCTGTTGTTTTTTGTTTGTAATTTCCCTAAAAAGGTGTGTATGAAAAAAAATATTAAGAGAATCTACCGTAAATATCGGTGTGCACCCGTGTGAAGATGGAGTTGTTCGCTAGTAACAAATAATACAGCTAGGCATGTGCCTTTAAATTACTAATGTGCTGTTATTAAGGGAATAATGATTGTCTTTTAAGAAGCCCTTTCTTGCTTTATCCATCCCTATGTCAATTTCTGTTCGTCAGAAATAACACAGTGAATACGTAAATTCATTAACACTAATCGTAAAAGCACCACAACGTCATTTTGTTAATAACAGACTCGTATTTATAACAAGACTTTGATTTTTTTTGTTGAAAACCAAAATATTCTGGTAGAACACTGTCGGAAGCTATTAAGATGCAATGAACGTAGCAAACGCATCCGTAGCGAAAAATAGACATGTAATTTCATAGATTTCATATCATAGAACATCACGAAACGTTCGGCACCACTACGAACGTGGGACAAAGATGCCAATTGACATTCAATATTATTCCGACACGAGTTCGGAATATCTGCCAAATGATTATTTTTATCTTTTCTGAATAGTGCCCTGTTGTAAATCTGAAATATTTTAAATTTTATGGTGACGTTACTGTAGCATCACAAGTGTACTGCCTTATTTCCCGAAGCGTCCGTTTTCAGAAAGCACTTGCGTCAACCGAGAAGTGTGAGCATCATGACGGCTTTCCAGCCTAAACCTCATCACTCTTTTAACACGGGACTTACCGCCGCCATTGCCCTTTTTTACCGATGGAAATCATCAAATGACTTCCTCCGCTTTAGGCAGAGCTGAAGGAGTGTCATCCTCTTACTGACTAAAATCCATCCGTGTTCCTCCTAATGCCCTTTGCGTTCTAGGGCCGCACTGAGTCTTTCGAACAAATTTCGCAACCCTGTCTGGCCACTATTAGCCCTGCAAACTACATAGATGCAACGAAAACAACATCAATGCTCTTAAAAGCACCTTAAAATTAAGCTCACTTCGCCACACACACAAACAGAATTAATTACCTCGTACCGAGTGAGTAACTGAGTACATCATCAAATTGAGTTTTATTCAATTTACTCAAACTTAGGCGCTTCAGTGGGTTTTAACTCAATTTCTCATACACGAGTGAGATTGTTAATAAGTAAGTAGGTACCTATTGGGGCATTTAGGCTCAGTTTGCAATGGCAAGGTTACTTTATCGGATCTAGTGAGACGGTTATCTGTTTAGGCTACGTCAAAGTTAAATTCAAATTATTTATTTCAATTAGACCATTAAAAGCGTCATTCACAAGAAAAAAATGTTGCGATATTGAACCTAGTCCATTCCATAAGGTAGTCTGTACCTACTGGTAGCTTATCTAGAGCTGGAATATTAAAAAAATATTTATATAAACCAGCTAGCAAACAGTAAGCAAGTAAGATGCCTTTTATACTTGACTAGCTAGACATCCTATCATAGCTAGGGTATCCGAGTCAAGTTATGTCTTTGGCCACTGGTCTGCTCTAATAAGCTGTCATCAAATGTTAAATAGCCTTTAACCTTCTTTGATAAGTTGGATACATAACACAAATAGATTTTTTCCAAATCCGACCAGTAATGTCTGAGATTATCGAATCCAAACTAACATATTTTTCAGCCTTATTAATATTAGTACCTACAGACACCTGAAAAAGGAAATTAACAAGTACCTCTTAAATACATAACTCCTTTTTTATTTTCAAAATTTTAGATAGATTTTAATTTTAGGTAGATATTAAAATACGTACAGATACACATTATTTGACTTTTGCCTGAATGCGTGAGTGCAGAAATGTGCACTTTCGCTGTCTCGCGAGCACTCAAGTTCGAACGGAGGAAGTTCATAATACGCTAACTTTTTTTGCCATTTTCCATAGTTTGAGGTAGGACCCTCTTTATGTTCCTTGTATGTGGAATATTTGTACATACACTAAGGAAAGTCTTAGTGAATTGGGTGAATGAGGATCCGGGGTTGATGTTTGACGTGAAAGTCTGAAAGCTTTTTATTTGTGTTTGGGGTTGAGCTGGCTTTTAAAATAGTTGTAAAATTACATAGAAATAAAATTGAAGTGTATGTTTGTAATGTCGAAATAACAGCTAAAAACAATATTGGTACTGGATTGAAAGTATCGTCATTTTTGTCTGTTTGTTGTCTGCCTGGTTAACCTAGTAGTCCTAAGCGCAGCTGTGGCTTGGGGTAGAATGGTTGATTCAAGCAAAAAGTGTTGTTGGGTTTTTTTTAATGGAATTCTCAGTAGCAGCAAAAATAAATCCTAACTCCGAAGTTAGGATTTATGCATGGTTAATGGCAATAGGCTCGCCCCCTATTACATGGGACCTAAATATATCAGCAGACTGTGGGTGTACATTATTATGCCTTTTGTCTAATATTTCGGGGACAAGAGGCGTGATGGTATGTATGTATTTGTTCTGGCCTATCTTCAAAATGGCTGGACTGTTTTTGAAATAACTTTCACTAGTTGAAATATGTTATAGAGAGTAACATAGGCTACTTTTATTTTAGGAAAAGGATTCCCGTGACAACAAACTTTTACGCTAACGAATTCGCGGCAATAAGCTAGTTTTAACTAAGCGGATTACAAAGCGTTTTGACTTTTACAAATAACAAAGTATTTTTAATGTTCCAAATTGAGAGAGAGCTAAGTAAATGTTAGAATGTAACATTTTAACAATAAACTAAATGGTAGCCAAACTTAATAGAACTTTTATCAAAAACGTTTTATGAAAATTAAAATTTCAAAAAGTCATTATACATTTTATTTAATAAAATACATTTGAATGAAAGGGTGGTAAAAACGTCTGGGCTTATTTGTTAATACTAGTGATATTTTAATTAAGTCATTTAAGGCGATGATGACCTTTAATGGTTGGACTAAATGGAGGCCATCCGTGCGTCATGTTCGTGAACGGGCGCCATCTGTTAGGACTGGTCATCTCTTAGCGGCTTCGTGTATCTTATATTTGAATAGTTTTCATTATGTTTTACTCTTGACCTCTTATATCGTGCAAGACTTAAGAGTAATATTTTATTGATTTTAAAAGAGTATTCATAGAGTTTCTTGCTCATTCTTTTCCAAAGAAGCCTACTGTTTGGAACGAGCAACTAGCTTCAACTTTCTGACTGATGAATTTCTGGACAATACATAAGTGCCTGTAAATGTAATTTTAAAAGGAATGATTTGATTTTGGTCCATAGGTTAACGCGCCCGCCACTCATGCACAAATCTGTGGGTTCGAACCAAACGGGCAAATACCCATGTGACATTTTTTATTTCATATGGAGGCACTATCTAAGTTTAACTTGGACGTCACTGACATCGGTGAAGGAAAACATCGTGAGGAAACCTGGACTTATAATTAATATAAGTCTAAAATCGCCAATCAAGCAAGCATGGTGGTCAATACTCGTGTCTTCTCTAATGAAAAGAGGCATTTGCCCTGTAGTGGGAGAGTAACAGGCTGGTATTATTATTAGTTCAACCAGAGCACCAACTCTTAAATGATCACAAAAACTTAACTCGCGGCTCGCGTCTTTGACTACGGTCTCGTCTGACTAGTGAAGTGATGCACGTCTCTACATACAGTTGTCCACATGCATTACTTTTTACACAGTACTTATTTCCAGTACTTGTATCTTGCCAAATAAATATGTGTATGGAGTCTAATACAGTTTCATTTTACTCCAACACGACCTACCCAATCACTATTACTATAAGCTCCAACAGAAACGATTTTTGCTAACAAAAGGGACGAAGCATCTGAGGATGCTTTCTATAGATGTAAAGAACTTAATAACAAAAAGGGCATCTATTTCTATAGGTATAAAGAACTTAATGCCCTGTACAAACTGTTTGCCGGACTCTTAACTGACTTGTGCTGAGATAGTTTCCATGTTGATTTTGTAATTACCGTTGAAGGACTTTGTGAGGGCGGGAATGCTCGTTCTATTTTATCTTTGGCTCGTATAGTGGAGTATATTGTCCATGAATGTGTGTTGTTTTATGGTTAGCAACTAGTCCAGTCTTTGGTATGGAATAAAAACTGCGCTGCTAATGAATTGCAGTTTTATTAATGTGAAATAGACTAAGGGACACTTTCACCAATACTACTAAACATATTTAGCGCTGAATATGTTTACATTATTATTCTGTCTCTGTCACCTTCTAACAATGTGACAGGGATGCAATGATGTTATAAATACGTTTATGCACTTAATGTATTTAGTGATTGTGGTGAAAGTGGGTCTTAATATTTAGTGGTTTTATTTGTTAGATTACGTTAGGTTTAAGAGAAGACCTATCATGTACGACTTACCTAAAGTGGTACGTGATAGGTCTTCTCTTGAACATACATAAATTATATATGAGATTATTCTTGTACCATACCATACCATCACGCCTGTATTACTCGAAAGGTTAGGAAGAAGTGTACCAATGTACATCCACGGTTTGCCAGTATGTTTTATTATTCTTATAAGTACATAATGATTTAACGAACTAGATTCTGCCCGCAACTTTGTCCACGTGAAGGATAAATGTACCTGAAAACATAGCGTAAGGCACTCGGCAATAAAGTAGCTTTTTACCTGTGTTTTATTTTTGTAATCGGTACAGTACTTTCAGAGTATCTCTTACAAACAAAAACATAGAAACGTTACCTTTTTGTAATATAAGTATAGATGAGTATTGAACATAACACCCTATATATGTCGCCCATTATGTATTTGAAAATGTTTAATAAAATGGTCGATTAGACTTTCAAATAACATCAATTGTAGAATGTTTATTTATGTTTGTAATTAAAACACAAAACCCATTTTACTTTATTTAGCGCGTCCACCATCTGGTACCCTGAATGTAGGCATGAATCAAATAAATATTCATAAAACTGTATAAATATTATAGTCTAAGATCGAAACGTCGCTACGCTTACTTCATTTAGACGTGTTTGAAATTTTGAGAGACGAATATGTAGTTATGAAAGTATAGGTACTTGCTAGGTTCAACACTGGGTCATATTTCAAGTATGGCCACGGACAATGTCTGGCAATAATGTATGTTAGTTTTTAACAATATCCTGTAAAATGTCGCAGTATGGTTGCCGGTGTAATATAATATTTTTTAACTATTTTCTCTGGGATGGCAACGCATTTGTAAGGCCACTGCTATTGTAGATGTCTATAGGCAACGGTGACTACTTAATAACACAAGGGCCGACCTCTTGTTTGCTTACCAGTAATATTAAAAAAAAACAACGTAATTCGAGAAGCTCCGGGATCTTAGCCTATAAGTGTGACATGTAAAAATACAAAATCTTCTTTGCCGCTGTGCCCCCGACGTGCTAGTACTAAATCAAGTCAATGAACATTAAAGGAATATTCTATTATCTAACTAAATGATAAACGAGACGACTTTTTATAAGAAACGTGTCTACAAAGATTTTTCGCTGTCTTTGTTTCGTCCCTAAAAACATTAATAAAATCTCTACTGAAATGTTCATTACGTAGAACTAACTTAGGTGTCTGTACAGACGAAGCCGCGATATGGTATTAGTTCTGTAAGGGCGGATACTGACCGGTGTAAGGTGTTACACAGCGATCGTTCGCGCAGTCAGTACGGGGAAACAAGGCGCTTGCAACAAGCAAAGAGGGGTGGTTTTCTCGCTGCGAATGGTACAGACGCCAGCACATCAAGCTACCCGAAACTGACAAATTTTCGCAAGCAACTTTGAACCATATGCTACATCGATAAAGTTGAAAATCTATTAAAGATATTTGACAGATTGTAGTAGCTTGATATGCTGGTCTGTACATTACGGCCTGTAACACCAGTCAGTACCCACCTTAATATAAATATTCACAGTCCACTACATTAAAGATGCGCGAAAACAAACATGATTTGTCGACTGGCTGTGCCCGCGGCTTCGCTCACGTGGATCTAAGAAGTGAATAAGCATTGAATATTACGTCATCCTGATCTTATAAGTGAATCTAGTCCTAATTATTATAGACTAGGTTTTGTCCGCGTCTCCACCGCGGCGGTAAGCGCGTACGCAGACGAAGTCGCGGAATAAAAAGTAACCCATGTCATTCAGGACTCCTAGGTTTAGTTGAGAAACAGTAAGTCAAAGTCAAATCATTTATTCCAATTACACCATTAAAAGGCACTTTTGAACGTCAATTAATTACAACTATTGAATTTAGTTGCCCATTCCAAAGGGTAGTTTCGTATGGAGAAGAACGGGCAAGAAACTCCATCCATACAATTGGGTAGATGACACCACTAATCAATTGACGTACTTTTTATGAGCTGTCAAAACGCCATTCCCCCATAGATTTTCTATGACAATACTCAACTGTGACGTCACTTTTTTGTCCTCTCAATTCACTAACTATTTAATGATTTCAAAGCAACTAAAAATTGATGATAATAGTTATTCAAAAATTTATCGGGTTTTCAGGGCTAAAATAAAGTGTTTTTTAGTGAAGTTGTGTCTTGGAATTATTGGTTAGTGGTGTCATCTACCCAATTAAAAAAAAAACTGACATACAGACAGAGTTATATTCGCATTTATAATATTAAATACATATTCATACAGTATTGAAGTATGGATTAAACATACATTAAGAAGTTTTGATAATTTCACAACTTTTAACTCATATAAACAGATACATTAGGCTGAAAACTTCGTGAAAGAGGATCAGCATTAATAAGAAAGTTATCGAACTTGACTTAAGTTTATTTTACGATAAATACGAGCAAAGATACATTTACCTTAGCGATCATAAGTACGAAAGTATATTACGAAGTTTCTTACAAGTTTCGTTACATGTAATACCTTTATCAAGTTGTCTTTTGCCTGTGACTTTGTCCGTCAGAATTTTCTTACGGATCAATAATTTAATTTTCTTATTTTCAGAATAGTTTTCAGAATAAATTGTTTATTCACGTGAAAGTAACGCACATAAAATAAACTTTTTTGTTTACAAAAACCCAAAACAAAAACAAGCTGGTACTAAATCTAAAAAAGAAAAAAAAAATATTTTTCTACACATACACGCCACTACCGCGCGAATCAGCTGACGCTCGGTATAATGCCGAGCCCCGTGCAAGAAGGTACGAATGCACCGCTCTGGTTTTCAGCGTAAACCGCCGTGTCGCAGTATTGGTAAGTAGAGCATCATTCACCTATAGTTCCACAGAACAATATCGAGAATTAGTTCAGTGGTTCCGAAGATAAGGAAACAAACAAACTTTTATTCATTTCATTGGTAAAGATTAAGTAACTAGGTACTTATGATAATTATAAATCTGCCTTCACATTTGCGTTTTTTTTTTTTTTTTTTTTTTTTTTTTTTTTTTTTTTTTTTTTTTTATAGACGGGAAATCATCAAATAACTTCCCCCGCCCTGGGCGGGGCGGGAGGGAGTGTCAGACTTTTACTGACTAAAACCCGTCTATGTTCCTTCATGTGCCCTTTGCGTTCCGGGGGCGCGGTATCTCTTTCGAACAACCCGCAGCCCCGGCAGGCATCGGCCCTCAGTGGCCCCATCCAATTTGCTGACATCTCTTTGAGGCGCGCGTGGAACACGAACGCGCCGTCGACACGGTCTGTCGCTAGTGAACGTACGGACGGCGAGCTACCCATTGCTCACCGTCCACAGACACGCGTCTACGGTGGCCGGGAGTCGTCTCGTGGCTCCCGACGCCCGGATCGTCTACCGCGGCGGCCGCTGGGACGGGGGACCCTCCTTTCTCTCCCGGGGATGAAGCTTTAACTTTGATTGACGTGGGGATTCAGAGGGCCTAGCATGAGCGCGCCGACGTAAAAGATTTGATTCGAGTTGATTTTCGAATTACAAATACGACTGTTTAAATGCATTTTGGTCTTAGTAAATGCGACAAGGTCGTGTGTCACCCATTGATATGAATAAAAGAAAACGTCAACAATAATTATAAAAATACCAGCCCATTATTGTTCCGCTGCAGGGAAAAAGAATCTTCTCATCTCTTTTCTCTTCCTTTCCTCAATTTATAGAAAAGGCCCGAGCATTAATCACCACGCTTGCTCGAGCCTGATTGGCGATTTCAGACTAATATTAATTATAAGTCCAGGATTTTCTCACGATTTTTACCTTCGCCGCAGTCAAAAACCGAAATCATCTCTCGACGTTATTTCTTTTCTCCTTACAGTAGTCAATATGTTACGCTTCTTTTTGGATGATAATACGTATAAGGTATTTGAACTGTTAAACTAAACCAATATTATGTGCGAAACGAGTATTCTCAATTTGAAAATCGATCGAATTCGCGTTGTATTAGCTCCTCATGTTCGTGCTAGGCCTTCTGTTTGAAATTCGAATTGCGTCATACATTGATTGGCTGTAGTTCCGTCCGTGCGTTGCGTATTCGGTGCCGATTAACTGGATTTAGTCCAACACCAATACTATTTGAGAAGAGGCCAGGATATCAGCGTTGCTGTGTTTCGGCTTATGGGCTTAAGGGTATGGATATACCATCACGCCTATATTGCCCGGAGGGTTAGGCAGAGGTGTACCAATGTTCACCCACAATGACACTTTGTTCGACCTGGGAATCGAACCCAAGACTTCTAGCGTAGCAGTCGCGCTTAAGACCTAGGCTAACGAGGCAAAAAAACGGGCGGGTATAATATTATATAGTACTGTAATTACGCAGCTTCCAAATGAAGGGGGTAGGTAATCTATGTTCGAAGTACAGTTACGGGCGTCGTGTCAATACTTAAAATAACGAATTCCGCGTGAATGAACGATTGCAACGTAAGACCGGTTTCATAGTAGTATGGGATCCAGAATATTATATTCGAAATACATTAATCAATTCTTTCGGAGGAAATTGCTTTAGAATGTTGCTAAGTGTATACATGATTCGACTGCCGCAACAAACACTATCAGAGTCAAAGTCAAAGCATTTATGTCAATTAGACCATTTACAGCGGCGGCGGCGACCTTTCGCGTCCGGCACTGGTTCAGGTCATGGTCCGGAGCGAGAGGGAATGGGAAGCAGTCGCCTCCTTCTGCGAAGCTGTAGTGCCCGGTTAACGGCAATAGGCTCGCCCCCATGGGATATGGGACCTAAATATACCGGCGAAATGTGGGTGCACCTCTGCCTAACCCTTCGGGGAATACAGGCGTAATGGTAGGGGAGAGTTGGATATTACCGCGCGGTTGATAATTCCGCGCATCAGCATAATTCAAAAACTATCCACTAGTTCTGCGATGTAGTGCGTATACATCGAAGCCGGACATGCCTACACCCTTCCCCAAGCACCGCCGTTACGGTCCGCGCGACGACGGAGACAGCATGCGCTGAAAATGTTTTTTTCGTAACTCCTTATAATTTTTCGTGTACTTTCGGTAAGAGGTAAGTAATACTGTATTTATATTGTAATACTTTGATACTATACATTTGTAATGCTTGCATACTGTAGAATTAATGTCTGAATACGTTTTTACGTACTGTAATATTTTCCATAAAACTATGTGGTTAAAAAATAAAATGATCAAGTTTGATAATTCCGCGCTGGGGGAGTCGAACTATGAAAAGTATGTTTTATTTACATTAACTTGTTTTTACCTCGACAAAAGAGTTATGTATGATGTGTCTGTATGTGCGTCTGTTTGTGGCATTTTATATCCTAAGCGAAAAAACACATTTTTTATTGAATTTGAGTAATTTATTGAGTTTAAGATAAACAATTGTGTGTGATATCAATTGTTGTGATTAATATGACTTTTTGGATGAAAATACATATAATATAATGAATAAATATTATACCTACATTTACTTTTATTACTAACTATTATTAACCCTGGGCACGATATTATCAGACCAGTTTGACAATACCGCGTTTTCTCATTTTTTAGTAAATTGTCAATAATTACGTTTTGTTTAAATTTTGGATGTTTTTGTTACAAGGTTTGCGTACCTGAATAAATGTCCTACTAATAACTCAATTTTGTTTCTTATAATATCAAACAGTTTCCTAATTATAGGTCCAAGTCCTTAGGGGCTCGGTAATATCCAACTCTCCCCTATATATTTATATATTTTAATTTATCCGACAGAGTTTTAAAATATCTTTTCAGTAATGTAAACAAGCAAAAATGGATTTTTTGCAATTTCGATAGTGTTTGCACGTGACTGTACACCACCGGGTTCCGATTACCGAACTGAGTGGATTTGTTCAGAAACAAAAAACTTCGGAGCTCCATTTCGGCGGGTTTAGGTGATCAATCTGAGAAGTTTGTTCTCTCCGAAGTTGGATGATAGAAAGGTGTATTTGTTGATAAGGTCGGGTGTCAATAGCCGGGTTGCTGTGGTCGGATATTGGAGATGGTTGGCTGTTGTTGATTGGGTTTAGTTTGGTCTTGTTTGTTGTTACAAACCGTACACTATTACCGTATTGACCGTGTCTAAAAACTAGACGGTTTGATTAAAGTTCTAATGCCTCCCCCAAGTCCTTCTAGGAACTTTTCCACTACCTCGAATTAGTCCCTATGATCTTAGCAAAAATGTACGAGATCAAAATAGTAATCTATCCATTTAATTTAGTCAAATTGTTGTAAGCAGACTAGCTTTATCAAATAAAATAGTAAATTACTACAAAAGTGATTTATATGGCAGATGGGAGTGGCCACGCCGGGAGGTGACGCTCTAGAAAGATCTACCCTGATCTTATTGGTGAGGTTCTTCAGAAAAAGGTGCAGTATTTGCAACCGGCGTGCTTGTATGACCAGGTGTAGGTATGAATGTGCATGAGGCGAAAGGTTTCTGCCTACCCTCAAGGGAAAAAGGCATGAGTTTATGTATGTATGTGTGTGGGTATTATCTACTCCATTCTGTAGAATTACAGTGTCATGATACCTACAACAATAAACATGCAAATCTCTCTAGGGCATACCATTCTACTGGCCAGCCTAAATTAAGTGATTTTCACCAGCTATTTAGTTATTAATATAACACTCAAAATTAATTGAAACCCAATTTCAAAGACCAACAGAAATTTTGCGAAATAAAATTGGTTTCCAAGAATTAATATCCGGGATATTTCCCTCTGGGGTAAAGAATGATATTACTAAAAGCTTCAAGCTTACATTAAGGAATTACAGAGGTGGATTTACATTTTCATTACTCGCATCGTTCTACTCGCACGGCGGCTGCTAATGGCAAATGTGCACTTATGAGAATAGCTTTGGTAATAAGGATTTTGATTGGATGGGGCGTGTTATTTTTTTTTTAGTCACTTACAGGTTACTCTGAAGATAGAACTGAAATCGCCTTTATTTATTTAGTAGTTTCTCTCTTTAGAGTTATGTCTCTTAATGTTACTGCCCCGCTCCTGTGTGTGGAAGCGTGATGTTATATGGCCTATACTATTAATCTTGAACCAGGGTATTATATATGAAAGATTTTTTCTATCTCTATCTTTTTTTTAACTCTAAGTACTTCTTTTTCTCTTCACACTATGAATTTCAAACAAACATAATAAAACAAACTACTAAACAGTAACAGTTTTATTTCAAACATATAAACTCACGTACGTCAGACCTGATCCGAGACCCGAAACAATCTGTAGGCCATGTTCCGTGCGAGAATTGAACCCGACGGTATATAGCGCAACAGCCAATCGGTCAGCCACTGCGCCAACCGCGTCGTCGTAATTGGAAATAGGCACATTTAAGATCTTTCCCATTTTTTTCTTTAATATTATATTCCTTTTCATACTATTGTGCCATAATCTAAAATAAATTAATCTTAATAAATCCTAAATATTAAAATTTCTTTATAGGTATTTCTAACAAAGCCACGCCAAGATATTAATTTATTTTGCCGCATAAAAACATCTTAGTGTTTATTAATCTCATCGAATACAACACTTTAAATTTAATCAAATTAAATTACCAATTTAATTAAGAAACTACAAAGAACAGGCAAATAACGACCTTTTTGTATTGATAGAAACATCTGACGAACGTCAAACGGTATTCTTAAATAAAGAACGGATTAGAAAACAGAAAAGACGGATTTAGGGAATCAATAAGGACTATTATTCTTCTATCGAATGACTTAGGAGTGACCCTTTAGCCCTTAACCCGATATTGAATCTTGCCGAAGCATTTTAGGAATTTTTCGTTATATTTGGGGGAAAACATTCAACAAAAGATACGAGGGTTTTCAATGTAAGGGGGCTTGGTTCAATGTCAATATGTGAGAATTTATGGGAATACGAAGGTATTACTAGAAGGGCCTTGTATTTACTTTGAACGATAAATTTCTTTCTAGATTGTAGTATAAACAATATGTGCTTTTTGTTTATGGATATTTTCCAACAAACACAAGATTGTTTGAAATTTCTTGGTCGTTCTTCTACATGGTGAAGTACGTACGTTTGGGAATGAGCTACTAGGTTCAACTTTCTGACTAACTGATTGACTACTTGATAATTTAAAAGTGCCCGTAAATGGTTTAATTGAAATAGATGCTTTGAATTTAGGACACTGATTTTCAAACAATAATATTACAGTAACTACTACTTTTAATGTGTAGAAAGAAAAATTCTACTGATTTTAAAACAAACTTAATGTAATTAAGGGTAAACGAAAACAATAATAAACAACCATGTTTAATTAGAATTAAAGTTCAAAATGTTATTATTGTGGGAAATTCGGAATAGACCATAATCAGCAAGTGGGTAGTTATGATTTTTGCTCAGCGCAAACTACCCTCAAAATGTATTGAGTTTTGAGCGGTCGATGTTAACGCATCAGCAATTTAGTAATTACCACGTTGCAGTCGTGAACGGGCGATATGTCCTATATAAAGTTTTCGATGGACAATTCATAGTCATAGACTACTTTTCACGCGCGAAGTCTTGCTTCTGCGTATTCCGCGGATTTGGTGATGACAAAATAGTTATCGCGTTGATAATTCATAGTGTTTTCTATCTATATAAAAATAAAAGGGAATGTGTTAGTTCGTCCTCCATGTGTTTTAAAATTATTGATCCGATTGTGATAACTTGTTTAGTCTTTGATAGGTAGTTTTGTGTACGCTTGCAATTTATTGTTCCCGGTTCAATTATTATTTTTTTATTTGACCTTGCAAGGGTTCCGGACCCAGCTAGTACTATTATAGTGAAGCGGGTAGTGTTCAGTATCAAGTGTTAGTGAAAAGCCAGGTGTGCCGTCGCGTCTACGCATCGTTTACCTAGCAGACTTATAATTACGTGTGTGTTTGTGTGTGAGTGATACTGTGACTAAGTACTTTTACTATCTCCTTCATGCTGTTTTGGTAAGTACATTTTGTAGTTTAGTTTACATATTTAACAGATTCTGAGTTTTACCTCGCGGTTTTATCCGCGGTATGTTATGTATTCCTGCTTCGCTCCCTTAGGTCGTAGTGGTCGTGCATTCTTCTTCGTCATGAAACTGGCTATCAAATACAAAATATTATTTCCTTTTTTCCAAACCGATTGATAGGTCCTGAGATTAGGGCGTTAAAATAGATAAAATGCTTTTTAGCTTTACTATATTAGCATAGATGCATTACAAATTAACAAGCAAGCGCAGCATTCATAGACAGACGACCTGATTAAAATCGCAGGAAAACGCTGGATGCAGGCCGCTTCCAACCGGTCCTTTCGGAAATCTATGGGGGAGGCCTATGTCCAGCAGTGGACGTCCTATGGCTGATATGATGATAATGATACATTATTACAATTTTCTTATTTTCCTACTTGAAACTTTATCAGACAATTTCTAAAGAAACAGTAATTTAGTCATTCCTTTACAAACACAAAAAGCTTCCATTAAATTGCTAAACAATGTTTATTTTTGCTCTAAAACAGCGAAATAAGCACCTTGAGTCGCGACACCTCAAAGTAATTGTAAAAGCAGTTTTATATCTACTTTACTTTAAGTTGAAAATGTTTTTACAGAATTTTACGGTAAAGACCTGATGTTTATCTTCGCAATACTTCATAAATTCGCTGTCCAGAGCTTTTAGGACTATTTTAAGTAGCCATTATGGCACATTTCCAGTGGCGATTTATGAAGGTTAAAAAAACCTCACATTATTTTATGGTCAGCTGTTTTATAGGTGCCATATTCGCTTGACAATTTTATGAGCGTTCTCTCTGTGTTTACTTTGGTAGGTAGAGACTGAGTTGAGTTTTACCGTGGTTATTATCTGAAAGATAACTTAAATGTGGGGTGATATGGCTGATTTTTAAGTTACTACGTATATTTCAGGAGGTTGTTGGTGGTATGGTGTTATTTGCCGATGATACTTCACTGATTTTTAAAGTAAATAGAAAGGCACAACGTCTTGACGACGTAAATAACGCTAAGCTTGAGGTTCATAATTGGTTTACTATAAATAACTTAGTATTAAATGAGAAGAAAACTAAATGCATACGATTTGCTTTACCGAACGTAAGAAGTAGTGCATGTAATGTTATATTGAATAAGGAAATACTAGAATTCGTCGACAAGACAGTTTTCCTCGGGGTTACGCTTGACTCAAAACTGCAGTGGGGTCCTCATTTAACATCTCTTGCAGGGCGGTTAAGTTCAGCCGCTTACGCTGTCAGAAAAATCCGACAATTAACGGACGTGGATACCGCAAGGCTGGTCTATTTTAGCTACTTTCATAGCATCATGTCTTACGGTATTTTGCTTTGGGGGCGGGCTGCAGATATAGACTCCATTTTTATTCTGCAAAAGAGGGCTGTCAGAGCCATCTATAATCTTGGCAGACGCGAATCCCTAAGGGAATTGTTTAAACAAATTAATATCATGACGGTACCTTGTCAATATATATATGAAAATATTATGCATGTTCGGAAAAACCTTCATCTTTTTAAAAAAGTTGGTGATAGGCATAATTTTAATACTAGAAATAGGAACAAATTAGATCAACCAAGTTTCAGATTATCAAAAGTACACACTTCTTTTATGGGGTACTGTGTAAAATTTTATAATAAAATACCGCGCGTTATTCTCGAACTAAACGAGAGAAAGTTTAAAACATGCATAAAACGCACATTATGTAGTCAAGCATATTATAAACTTGAAGATTATATAAATGATAAAAATGCTTGGCTTAATGCTGGTCCTGCTCCACAGCCACTCGGGCTTCCAAATTAATAAACATAATGAAATATATATATTTCTTTTTAAAGGGAATGTTGTTTCTTAGCACCTTTTTTATTGACGTAAATAACGTTTACGTTATTATTATTGTTTCTTTTTTAACATACCACAGGTCATCTGTCAAATAAGTTCACTGGAAAACTTTGTTTTATATAACTTAACATCATTTATTTCGATTTTGTAAATGTGAGTACCATGGGGCAACTTATTATATTTTTTCTCTTAAGTTACTATGTGTTGGACATTAAGGGCAAGGCGGTTGAGAGCTTTGTCATGCTCACTTAAATGTCTCGCTGACGGTGGCGCGTGCATTGGATCATTCAGTTCCCTCCAAGATGGTTGAGCTGAACGGTGCTGATGCACGCGTCATGTTCGTGAACGGGCGCTGTCAGTTGGGATTGGTCATCTCTTATCTGCCATGGCCTACATCTTTATTAGTTTTATTTAATTGTTTAATATTCACCTTCATTGTTTTCACATATAGAAGCAACATGAATATTGTAACCAAGATTTTGTAAAATCAAATTGATGAAAAGGAGTGTCCATGGAGTTTCTTGCTCGTTCTTCTCCATAGAGATCTACGCTTTGGAACGAGCAACTAGCTTCAACTTTAAACTGTAACTTCTTGACATTCAAAAGTGCCTGTAAATGGTCTAAGTAATTGAAATAAATGCTTTGAATTTTGAATTTTGAATTTTGTTGGTGAAGTCAATTTTCACCATGGAAGCAACTCTGTCTCAAAAACAGCTGTTTCCTACAAAAACACAAACAACACTTTCAAAGGATTTTCTTTTATATTTTAGGGTGAACCCTATAATAAAAGTTACTCGTATTCATGAGTACAGTTTCACTCGACTGAAAGATGAGCAGTACCTGTATTTAAAGTTAGCTCATATGTTTATTAGAAAGTTGATTGGTTAACTTAGAAAGGATTTATTAAATTTAAATTCACAACTTTATTGCTGAACATTTTGATACCTTGCTTGATGTAGTTTACCAATTAAACATGTAAAATTATATTTTAGGCACATACATTATAATTACAATTTAAAGTAAAGACACAGTTGCACAGTACTTGATCTATAATAGTAAATAAAATGTAAATTATATGTGATGGTAATTTAAAGCGTAAGAGTGAAAAACGAGATTATGGGGTTATAAGAAAAAGAAGTTGCGGACAAAAGCCATATAGGTCCTGTAAATGGCCCAAAATCGTTTGGGTTTGCAACTTAATTACAAAAGGCTATAAATCTGTCAACAAAGAATTTAGAATCCTTTGAATATGGCACACTTCAGCCCCAATCTGAGGGTATGCGAACCTTTTTGGTCGGAATTTCTGATCTAGTTAAACTAAATGGTGATTTATTGCATGTAGGTAGGGCACAGAAGAGATCCTGATAGGTTTAGCCAAATTCAACCTTATTTGTGAGATAAACACGGTTCAAAAATAGAACTAAAAACAATTGACAGTCAGTCACTTTGACTGACAGACGGTTTTTATGTTAAAGATGAAAATATTTTGAATTGTCTCAATACAAAAAGTAAAATAACAGTCAGTGTTCCTATTTCAGTAGTTTATTGATTACTGTGACCACCGGAGTTATCCCTTTTAAAGGTAAGGAGATTAAAGGGTTCGCGACACCATTCTTCTTTAAATAAAACTCAAACACTTAATTTGCTATTTCTTTAAAAACGATGCCTCTCGCTTGGTTTTCTTTTCTGTATTATGGGTGCGTTTACAAACACATAGTACCTACAAAATAAAATTGTATTAAATAAAATTGTATTGTAGCTGAACATTTTCTTTAACAAAATTAAGTGCATTCTTTTTCTAATGGCACCAAAGTTTTATGTTCTGAAACCTCTATAGTTAAGTTTTATAACTTGTAGTAACTTAAAAAAAGGTTCCACGTTTCGTGGTCAAAACCAATAAGTAAATGAGGCGCTAAAATTTTACGAGCCAATTTTCTATCAGGCAAAGGAATTTTCATATTCAACCTTCTTGCTTCTACAGTTAATGAGAAAGTTAAGTTGATCATTTCAATCAATCTTTTAAATAAATTACTGCAATTCTTTTTTATAGCAAACGTTTTGCAGTTGTATTTTCGTCTTAGTATTGTATCAGTTTAAAGTTGGTTATGGTATAGCAACATTAGATTTGCATATTTAAAGGTATTTCAGTTAATGTCTGAGTTGAGCGAGTGGCGATTAACGTGAATAATGGAGAAAGTGTATTTTTAATGAGAAAAGTGGGCGCTCATCATCGGGTTAGGATAAAATTAAATACATCTAAAAGGTACTAATACTTTTTGTTAACTTTGATGAGCAAGTAAGATTTTACGATAAATGTGATGGAATTAAAAGTCTGTGTTTTGTGCGCCTTTAAAATTAAAAATAATGAAATTCAGATATGAGTGATCGTATTTAATCGATTTCTGTTCTGTGAACAGATAGAAAATTTTGTTAAACTTGTGATCTCAAATGTATTAAACAAATAAGAGATTCTGACTATAAGAAGACTTTTCTGACAGCGGGCTCCGTACATACTAGTTTAGATATTAGTACCTTTATCTTACCTACGAAAAATCATCGAATTTAATTAAGTACTTATTTAAACAAAATATGAACATTCTACTTTTGTATGCACCGTACTATCAGGAAGACTTCGGGAACCAAAATATTTATCATAATTTTTTTTTTACTTAAGTCCTATGATACGCAATACCTACCCAAAAAATAGTATAAAATCAGATTTTATCCTAACCCAAATGAACCCTATTTCATTACACTATAAATCCGAAGAGTCGCTCTTAAACTTTAAAAATATTTTAAGTAAGAACAACGTTCGCATTGTTATCAAGGAGTTGTTATCAAACGGTAAGAAAAGAATGGGAGCACCATTCTGTGAATATCTGATGCTATCGTTAATTTGAAGTTTTAGTTAAGATTGTTTAAGTTGGAATACTTTCTTGCTGATTTACATTATTTTTGTGTCCAAAGTGCCTTTTCTTGAGAAAAACAATGTTGTTTTCAAACTTTTTTCTTAAAGTAATCGTTTTTTGTTTGTTTGCAGGTTTGAAAGAAATGCTGGTTTTTGCAGGTGAGTTAAAACTTGAGATAGTTATTAAAATAATATTTTGTAGCAGCAGTAATCACGCAAAATATTTTAAATCTTTTTGTTCTTTTACAATCCTGTCATTCTATATTTTATATTAAATACGTGTAATTTATTTATACTGATGACCGTATCAATCACAGTGACTTACAAATTAAAACAATTAAGAACAAAGTAGCAGACTTCCTTAAAACTTGCAAAAACACATGCAAGTACCGATTAGCAAATAATCTGATGAATAAACTTCCAAACACAGCAATTCAAAGATTAAAGAGAAGAGCACTACAGGTGCTTAATATATCGCCAAAAGATTTCATACAAAATAATCTTCCTATTTCTCCTATGGGCAGTAAGGTCTAACGACCCCACACACCCTAGTGTCAGAGTTTCTAAACCGCCTCAAGGGCCTCTGACATGGTTACCAATGTCAATGATGTCCAAGATAAACTTAGAAAGTACATACAAATTAGAAAAAGTCACATTGGTACTTGCCATGCGCCCCGTTGCGAACCCACAACCTCGTGCATGAGAGGCGCGCACAAAATAATTACATGGATACATCGATGGACATTGTTCTATGCATGATCTAATTACTTATGTAACGTCCTGTTAACAGATTGCAGGACACGGAAAAATAATAAAAACCGGAAATACAAACACTCGAAAAACATAACCCTGCTTCTGGCGCAGCCGGATAAAAACAACGTCGTATTATGCAAGCCAACAACGTTATGGCGTTCGATTGCTGCTTTTGTTTGCTGACATCATCAAGGTACACGGTCATACCATTCAATACAACCGCATCAAAATAGCAAAAACATAAAACGATACCTTTATATTAAAACAGTTGACCTAGTTCACTCGTTCTGTTCGAGTTATGCTCCAATAGTTATTGGAAAACATTTAGCACTTTCCACATGCCGCTCACGTCGCTTTTGAGCTTAATGTGCTTGGACTTATTTACACCGTAGGGAGATTTAATCAGAGGCCCAAGGGCGAGCGCGGTAAAAGTATTAAATTGAACGATTTTCGAATTTAAAGCACTTTTAAAGGTAATTTTGAACGTCAGTTATAAGAAAAAAAAAAAGAATTTAGTTGCTCCTACGGAAAGGTATACTTTTTACTTACGCAAAAAACTATACGAGTCGCTCAGTTACAATAAATGTTTTGCAATATTTTATATACAGAATTTTACATGAACACGATGTGCATTGCATAACGACAACCGTAATAAGTATCAGCCATTGATATGAATTAAACCAAGAAAATATCTACAATGCTTATTGCCGAGTGTGATTTGTTTTATGGTGTGCTTGATCTCAACGCGGTGTAAGTCGCGGGCAGTAGCTTGTATTTGATTATATTGCGATTGTTTACAGCTAATCTTCATCTACAATTTTATTGTTTACTAGTTGTGTCCTATTACATCATCATCATCATCATCATCATCATCATCATCATCATCTGCTTAGCCTTTTTCCCACCTATGTTGGGGTCGGCTTCCAGTCTAACCGGATGCAGCTGAATACCAGTGTTTTACATGGAACGACTGCCCATCTGACCTCCACAACTCATTAACTGGGCAACACGATACCTCTTGGTTAGACTGGTTGTCAGATTTCTTGGCTTCTGACTATCCGTAACGACTGTCAAAGATATACGAATGACAGCCGGGACCAACGGCTTTACGTGCTTTCCGAGGCACGGGGGTGTCACACCACCAACTTCCAAACTCCGGGCTGCTACTGAGAAATTCCTAATGGAAAAACCCAATAACACTTTACATGGGACCTATATATACCGGCGAACTGTGGGTGTACATTGGTTTACCTCTGCCTAACCCTTCGAGGAATACAGGCGTGATGGTATATTTATATATTTAAGTTGTAAACATTGAACGCACCAACTGGACACAATATGAAGAATACCCACCTTGTACATTCTTCACATTGTGTATGGCAATTGATACACTTCGGTGTGAGAGGCGTCTTTATAATCCGTACCGAAGTTTCGAAGGATAGCGGCAATGGCATTGCTCTTATTATTTGACGACACTCGTGTCGGAAGGATACCGCTGTATCGCTACTTTTCATTGTGATAACCTTTTCTCGATTCTCTTGTGTGAAAAGAATGTTTCATTTCTCATTTTCAACGTGTGCATTATTGTTTGGTTCGATAAAATGTTCTTTTAAGATACAATAATGTAAGAGGGATTTATAGGGCACATGTGAGTGGCAGCGCCGGGAGGGGACGCCCTAGAAAGACCTACCCTGACCTTGATGGTGAGGTTCTTCAGAAAGGTCGGGTGCGGCGTGCTTGTATGAATGTGTACGACACGAAAGGAATAGAATAAGAATATAGATATATAAGTGAACAAGAGAATAAGAATCGTAGCCGGTGACGTTCGGTAATTTCTGCCTACCCCCTTAGGAAAAAGGCGTGAGTTTATGTATGTATGTACTGTAACACATACCTACCTTGCTATGTAGACACAAGGTTGTTGTATACAAAAAAAAACGGCAGTTTCATACAAAATTGTAACAGCTGTTCCATACGGTCTTACTCTAAATGTATCGCATTTGGCATTTACATAAGCGACAAAATATTTTGTCCCCGGACGGTCTAGAATCATGAACTCTTGGTAAAAGTTTTTGTTGCGATGTCCCTTCCATACTGGTTATTTGTAAGTAGGTCTAAACACTATCGTACTATCTTACTTATCCTACTTCCTACTAATAATATAAATGCGAAACTTTGTGGGGATAGATAGATGGATGGATGAATGGATGGATGAATGTTTGTTACTCTTTCACACTTAAACTACTGAGTGGATCTGGATGAAATTTGGCACTGAAAAAGATTGTAGTGTGGAATAACATCTAGGATACATTTATCATTTTTATACTATTTAGCAAAAGAACTGATAACCTTGAAACGGCTGATCCGATTATAATAAAACATATTAATGAACCATCTTTAGGAAACCTGCTTTCAAATAAAAAAAACCGCATTCAAATCAGGTTACCCGTTTAAGAACTTCGGTGCTACAGGCATACACACACATACATCAAACTTATAACACCCCTCTTTTGTTAAATCGGGGTTTAAAAAACAGCTGACAAACTTCATATCATAAACATTTAAATAAATTTAAAAAAAAATATAGATATCTTGGGACAACTCACACACGGTTATCTGATCCCAAGCTAAGCAGAGCTTGTGTTATGGTAACCAGACAACTGATATACATACTTATATAATTTATAAATACATACATGTTATAGATAAATCACACCCAGACACAGAACAAACAATCATGCTCATCACACAAAGTTTGTCCCGGGTGGGAATCGAACCCACGACCTCCGGCTTAGCAGTCAGGGCCGCTAACCACTAGACCAACAGGCAATAAATCATCGTAAAACTTGTAAGCCATCTCCTAAGTAAAAATTTCAGCAAGTCTATCTAAGTTTTCACACAAAAAAAGGGCTCAGAAACTCAGAAGTTTGCTCAAACCAATTACAGGATAGACAAGTCAGTAGTTTTGGCTCCTAAACAGAGTCTGCCGTAGGCATTTGTAAAGGAGAAGAGTCAGAACTTTCTGAATAAATTGAGTGATGTTTAAAAAACTCACTGTTTTCCGAGTTTATTTAGTCATCCGATAAACGCTGCAGATTTAAAAAAAAAAACTAAATTATATACTCAATTGCAGAAAAAATATTCTAAACTAGCATCGAAGAGACAATGGAAAATCGTTTTTAAATGATTAAAAATCAACAATTTTAATACAATAATAGCGAAGATTTGGGCATAAAAAAGTAATGTACGGCAAATGTTACATTGGCTTTGGTTTCAAAATGCATCGATCAAACGCGTCCTTTAATCATAATTTTTACTTTTACCAACTACCTATTACGGTTCAAATCATACTGCACTGTAACAGAGAGACGAATTATCAGATAGACAGCGGAGTCTTAATAATAGGTTTCCGTACAGCTTTCGGTACAGAACTCTAAAAAAGCGAAATAACCGTAACAAGTTCAACGAAACAGTTTTTCAAATTGCACCTAGTATTATTCCTAATCAGACATGCAAATTCCACTTTGTTTGTTCAGCCGAGGCTTGTAGTATTCGAGCTAAGGGTTAGCTCACACTGTTGACTCTTTCGCGTGTCGTGTTAACAAAAAGTTCTTTGCATTTCTGTGTTTGAGCTTTTTGTTACTTTGGTAAAAAGTTAACCTGGCGTGTGTGTTGTAAATGAATTGTTTTGTCGCAAATAAGCTTATGTGGTAGCCTAGTGGATAATTTCATCAGATGATCACGAGGATGTGAGTTCGCAACCGGGCACTGGCAACCATTGATGTGACTAAACTTTTTCTATTTCCTATTATGTACTACTTTCTAAATTTATTGTAGACATCGCGGCTCACGCCTTTTCTTTGTGAGAACAGGCCTTTGCCCTTTAGTGGGACAATAATATTCTGGTACTATTTTTATTGTTTTATACATATTATAAATAGGTAGGTAATGTGTTTGAGTTATTCTTTCTCCAAAAAAGTTTTTTTTTACTGGTGAAATCCTACACTATTGCAGAGTTTAATAGGATAATAATATGTTTTATATTATAGTTACTTGACTTAGCGGACGAAGTCACGTTCAGAATTAGAATCAGAAAACTGATTTGTGAAACACAGGTATTTACATAAAGCTGTTTTGTTATGAGTACACGAGCGCTATACGTTCAAAAGCTAGTCTTACAAAACAAACAAAGTATCGGTGTAAGGGTTATGTATTAATAATGTGCAAAAAACATCAGCGAAAAGGCCTTGGTCAAATAGATTCTACAGAGATTCCATGAAGCGTAAGAAACAGGTCAAGTGAGGAATTAATCTGATGACATGGAGCTTCGCCAGCGGGCAATATAACTACTGACAAAGGCTACACCGACTTTGTATGTAAAGGCGATATGGTGATAGATATCGCCCTTGTTATTATTTTTGTTGAGAAATTTAATGGGCTTTGTAGTTCAGTCCCAAATATGTCATCGTAACTAATAGATAAATTCAACAACTACTGAATCGAGTTAAATTTCTTCTTAACCTGTGTAAGGTTTATTATCTGCAAATAACATGATCACCAAATTTTTTACTTCCTGCCCTTATCACATGTTACTTGGAAGTCGACGCATCACGTTTTCTTCTTCCATTCCGTCTTGTCAATCGTCACGATATCACTGACTCCCTTCTCTTTCATATGATTCTTCACACAATCCATTATTTTATTGGCCTCCCTCTACATCACAGACAGATACAGAAATCAAGCCAAAGTACCAGGAAGATATAGAGAGGAATTAACATTTAATTAAGATACCCTTCTCCAGAAATCTTTGATGAGAAAAAAATCTATTAATTGTTCTTCATTATGACAGTACCGGAATTCCGATAAGAACCAATCGAGCAATATTGCTTCGTATCAATCCCTAATATTGCGTATTAAACCTCCAACATATTGCCAGATGAGCAGTATTTACGAATCGGTATTCCTGATTGGATTCTTATAGAAGTGAGGTAGGTAATTGGTTGTGCCAATATTATTTTCTGATGTTCTTTTTTTTATATAATTGTATGGCAAACAAGACGACCGGCTAATCTGATGTTTAGTAGTCACCGCTGCCTATAGACATCTGCAATACCAAAGGCTTTGCAAATGCGTTGCCATTCCAGAGTCAAAGTTGAAATGTGTCATGTGCTTGTAAGTAGGCACATCCATACTCTTCAAACCAGAACACAGCAACGCTACTTTGCGGCAGAAATAGGTATGGTGATAGTACTTCCCCGGACGATCAAAGACTAGCTCTACTACTACTGGTTCAATTTGGTCTTTTGACACCCGTTATTCATCTACATCTCTGCCTGATCCTTTAGGAGACACAGGCGTGATATTATATTGTACATATGACATGCAATTAACTAACTTCGTGATTACTCTGAAGCGATTCCTAACTTCGACATCACGCTCAAGTGTTGCGTCGGACAAGTTTGATTGCACTTGACCTACTTGTACATAACTGGTCATTTTGAAACTATACTCTAGTATGCTATGAATACTGTTCAATTTGGAAGCTTATATATAAAGTTACATAATATAAAGACCCTGCAACAAGGTAGGTAGGTATAACCCGAAGACTCCATATAGATATGAGTGCTGGTGAAATTACAAGCACATGTGACATTCCAAATTTGTTTCTGGGGTGGCAACGCATTTGCAAGGCCTCTGGTTAATGTAGATGTCTATAGGCTAAGGTGACCACTTAACATTAGGTCAGCCGCCAGTATGTTTGCCAACTAACAATGTTTAGTATGCACCGTTAGGCGGTTACAAAAGTATCGAATCCTGTAATCCATCTACCAGCCGACTATCTCCCAACAATTTTGTTTCCCAACATCAAATGTCAGACACATAGAAAATAGAATGCTAGTTCAAATACTACCTTCCCTAGAGCATTTTGTAGCAGTTCGCGCCGGTTCGCCGCTTCACAGCGACAAATGGCCAAACATTTTTACACCAGCCGTGTCTGCTGCATAATTTACAACGGGTCAAGAGATTTGAAGGACTTTTCCGGTAGATAAAATACAAACTAACTTATGCAATGCACAAACTATGGTCAGACTACTAAAATAGATCCATTGTTTTATCAAAGGCTTTAGTATTTTCCAATTAAGTAAGCAATTTCTTAGACAGGTTCGGTTTAGGTTCGAGAAAATGTGTTTGATACTGGATTTTTAATTAAATTCATAGAAGTGGGTGTCGATGATTCGTGGGCGTCTAAATGTAAGCTTTTAAGAGCGTTTCAGGATTGATTTCGATAATTTTCTAATGGGATCTAATTTTATACGATTTAATGGTTCACTGATTCTTTGGGATCAATTTAGAGATAGCGCAGTTTTACTAACACATTGCCAAACTTATGTATAGGTCCGTGTAGATACCTGAAAGTATATAATGAGTGGAATGGATACTATAACTAAAACGAAGCCCCAAAGAGATGACATTTTTCGTTTGTTATTAAGAGAAAAATCTGATGTTCTACACAAAGTGCGCAACTTATAATTTGGTCAAAATGTATTTGACAGAAGTTTTTTTTTTTAACCAACTAATATATTATCGCTGGAGGGTTCAATCATGTACTGAATCTATGGTAAAAATTTTCATTACGATGTCTCTTCCACCTCATAGGTATACTCGTATTACATTAAGAAACTCAGCTTCTCACAAAATACCGTACTAAAAGCATTCTAAGAATTTCTATCTTTTATTCCTTGATCTAATTTTTAGCGCCAAGACAGATGTTCTACGTGCTACAAGACGACGTTTAACAAACGAAGTCAATTTTCTAAAATAAGTTCCCCGATTCGGGACAATCGTGTTTTGTGAAATCGTGATAAACCTTCTACTGAGGGAGCTGGCCATTCTTTTGGTTCGCGCCATTGGGCCGTCGGTCCACAATGCGATCGGCGAGTGGCTACTTTGATTGCATTGCGGTCGCTATCGAGCCCTGAATTTTTATTGAAATTGTTGTGGAGAAATGTAGGATTTTGTCTGAATCTGGCCTGCTTTATTTTTGTGGATTGTCTCGTGGCCGTGATTGATTTTATTGGATTGGTGTTCTACTTAATGCAGTTAGTTCGGTCTGTTTAATATATCTGTGTATGCATTTTTGTAGCTAGCGTGTCTGTTGTGGTTTATGTTTGAGTTTGAGTTTGAGGGGGAAAACTTTAAACCGATTCATCATCATCTGCCTAGCCTTTTCCCAACTATGTTGGGGTCGGCTTCCGGTCGAACTGGATGCAGCTGAATATCAATATTTTACATGGAGCGACTGCCTATCAGACCTCCACAACCCAGTAATGGGTAATACGATACTCTTGGTAAGACTGGTTGTCAGACTTTCGGGCTTTTGACTAACAGTAACGACTTTCAAAGATCTACAAATGACAGCCGGGACCAACGGCTTTACGTGCTTTCCGAGGCATGGAGGAAACTCGCTATAGTAAATGGTCACGGTAATTTCCATGTCAATTCTTAAATATTTTAAAACTGATTTTTCTATCGTTATACTATAAATTTTACCTAAAAAGATAAAGAAGATAAACGTAGTACAAAAAATGAAGTGTTTTAATAGTTAGATCCCTTCACCTTTGCAGTACCTAGGTTTGTCTCTGCTTCCATAATCTAGTTGCATATAAACATGCTGTAATAACGTGCATATCTATTCTGCTAGTGTATTGACTCACAGTAATGGTATTCAGTACAAACAGAGCATGTTTGCTCTATACCTACCTGAGTACATAATACACGTTCTACAATCACTGTACGTAGTTAATTATGTGCTCTGATTGTCTGTCTACGTTGATATACTTGGATGTTGTTTTAGTACCTATTCAATCTCTGAACATATGTACATAGAATACGACACTTCTATCATAATGTTAAGGCGTTTGATGGGAAACGATAAGCGGGCATTGGTGACTTAGTGTAATGAGGAATTGTATGGATCTGTTTTAGTAGGTTATGTGTCTTTGTCTTGATGTCTTTATAATAATGGGCTATATCATGTTGGTTTTTTTCGGATGGGAAATCGTCAAATATCTTCTTCGGCGGGAGGGCGTGTCAGACTTTTACTAACTAAAACCCATCTATGTTCCTCTTTGTGTCCTTTGCGTTCTAAGGGCGGAGTATCTCTTTCGAACAACTCGCAGCATATCATTTTGGAGACACCCTTATTTTGTTTATTTCTTTTATCAAATTCCATGTCAAAGTCAAAGCATGTATAAAAAATCAAATAGACGATTTACAGGCAGTTTTGAATTATCAAGGGGTCCGTCAGTGCTGCTCGTGGGTTTTTCGTGGGGATATCCTTATTGGTGACGTCCATTCGGAGAAAACGGAGGGTAATGTCAAAATCTTACACGCTAATACCTGCACAGTTCCTTCTACCACCATGATACAGTAACCCGGTATGCATGAATCAAGCATTCGACTATTTTTTTGGATACAGCTCTTTCTTGCTTAGATCGAATTAAAAGATATTGCGAGCACCAAACCGTTTGTCAAAACTTTTTGTCTAGGCGAGGCCTTGAACGAGCGTGCCGTGCGATCGATTTTTTAATTGGCTATACCCGTTTCACGACTAAGTTTCAAGGGTTTATTCTTGTCAATGGGTCAATGGCTCAAAAAACACGTAAATCTGTTGGTCCCGGCTATCATTCCACAACCTTGGGTACTCAGAAGCCCAAAAGTCTGACAACCAGTTTTATCAAGGTGTATCGTGTTGCTCAGAAACTGGGTTGTGGAATGGATAAATAGTCGCTCTATGTAAAGTATTGGTATTCAGCTGCATACTTTTAGAATAAAAGCCGATACCAAAATAGTTGGAATAAGGATAGGCAGATGATAAAAAACTTTTAAGAAAACATTCGAAAACAGATTAGTGAATTACGCCGTCTTCCTGTTATTTCTAAATCGTCACGATAACAATATTAATCATTCTTGTTTTCATTCAATTAATTGTGTTCGGAGTTGTAATCTACTTAAAGTTTGTCGTACTGCTGTTAATCATTCTGTAAGTTATTACTGTTTGTACTCTGTAATAAGGATTTATTAGGCACCAGCTGGACCCGCGGCTTTACTCACGTGGAACTTAGTGTAACAGAAATAAGTATTGAATACTATGTCATCGTGATCCCCAAGGGAACCCGGATGGAGAAGTCTTAGGGCGCTTTCAATTTAGACGGTTGGTGCCGGACTGCTGCCGCACGGTTGTTACGACCATGAGCCGTACTGCTGCCGGATGACAGCAGTACGACGTAAATCGTCTTATTTGAAGAGATACGCGGCTGCAGTCCGATCGAATTTCTAAGAAACACGATGCGTTCACAGCACTAGCGAACAACGACTGAGCTGAGACACTGACAGGTTGTTGCCGTTCCGCCAACGGACGTGCGCCGCACTGCTGTCGCACGACTTTGCGTCGAGACATTTTGTATGAAAAATCATAACCGCCCGTGCGCAGTACGATACCCGGACTGCAGCAGTCCGGCACCAATCGTCTAAATTGAAAGCGCCCTTAAATCAATCCCTGTGGAATAAATCACGGAGGCGATTCTACTAACTTTTAGGAACGATCGCAACCTAACATCACTCTCTATAAAAATATACCACAATCCACCTATATTTTATTGACATTGATTGTCGCGAAGACAAGATTGCGACTAGATTTTTAAATTAGTAGAATTTATCTCTACATATAAAAGAACATAGCTCATTCCTTAAAGTAAATAGCGTGAAAGTGTAAAGCCATAGGCTGACCATATTAGTAGAATCTAAATATATATAATTCAAAGGTGACTGACTGACTGACTGACTGAGATAGTGATCTATCAACGCACAGCCCAAACCACTGGACGGATCGGGCTGAAATTTGGCATGCAGGTAGATGGTATGACATAGGCATCCGCTAAAAAAGGATTTTCATCAATTCTACCCCCAAGGGGATAAAATAGGGGATGAAAGTATAAATCTTCTTAGATTTTCGACTGATTGAACTGAAATTAAAGATTGGAGCTACTATGATGAAGACGTCCGCTTAAATAGGATTTTGATAAATTGAACCCCCATGGGGTTAAAATAAGGGATGATGGAGGATGTAAACATATTAGTTTGAACCTATCAGTACCTAATGGAACAAAATACCTAATTAATAATAATACTTCTTAACGCGAGCGAAGCCGCGGGCAAAAGCTAGTATTCATATAAAATTTGAATAAAATCTGCCCGGTAGTGATTGCGTTATGCTTCAACAAACAATATTTTGTTACGATTTTGTTGTATGTGTAGATGGGTGACCTTCGGATTCGTTACGCTTGGTAACAGGAGGTTCTCAGTCTAAAAGTTGGGGATTAATTGTGCTATTCACGTTTAAGCTCTAAATGTTCTGGTTCTAAATGACTTACAGATCATTATAGAGGAGGATACGTGTTGTGTTTTTGCTGAACCAAAGAGTTTTTTAGAACTAGAGGTACTGGAGTCTTTTATTTGTACGGTATGTTAAAATTTACATTACCTATAATGTGCTACAGCAACAAAAGAAGATAGACATTTCAGATTTTTAAATCCTTATTATTGATCACAATATCAAAAAAATACGAAATGGATCTGAAATTAAAATAAAATTAAGTCTTAGGTATTGTCTAAAATTCTGAATAACAGTGAATTGTGTAGTAACTTTGTTAATCAAATTTTGTTGCTGACCGTACGAAATAGAAAATACAGGATGTCTGTTTATTCACGGCTTATCTTCCATGAGGTGATAGTACTAATGAATATGACTAACCTATATGATAGGACCAACTATGACATATGAAAATATAAACTGCTCCTTGATAAATTTAATAGTGTTGTAAGTAGTGTTTGTTTGGAACAACCTGTATTTTTTCGTAAATTTCTGAGATCCCTTTGACAAAGCTTTTCCTTTAAGAGCACTTTTACTTACAAAAAGATGAACAGCAAATAAATAGAATAGAAAAATAAAATAACATTTTAGATTGTGAACATATCTATGTACTAGGAGATCCTAGTACTAAGTAGATATTTTAACAATCTAAAATGTTAAATCATAAATCATATCATAAATCATAATCATTTATTTGCTAATATGGGTAATTACATAAAGTTGTTAAAAATAATAGAGCACAGTTCAACCATATTACGCCTTGAGGCATGCAAATGTCAACATTTTGCTGCACAACATTGTTAAACCATACATGCATGCACCAATCATTTAATATTTAATAATAACAACACAATTCTAGTATTTTCACTGCAAATAAAAATGGTTCATTAGCAAATATTAATGTCAAAAGAATCATTAAAGAATAACATGTCATGTATTCAGTGAGAATGTCAAAAATATATTTATAAATGAATGTCATTATAATAATAATAGAAAATTAGTTAAAGCATATCTCATGTCACATTAACATAAATATTACTGAGAACAATATGTGCTTACATTTTCACTCAAATAATCATGTACACTATAATAACATCTAGATAGCAAGAATTTCTTTAATTTGTTTTTAAACTCATCGATGGATGAACTTTCTAGTATGAACTTAGGTAGATGATTATATATACGTGTATATGTTATTTAGTAGATACTATAAACCATCACGCCTGTATTCCCCGAAGGGTTAGGCAGAGGTGTACCGATGCACACCCACACTACACGCTAGAAACTAGTAGATACTATTACAATTATTCCATCTCATATTGGTTCTCCGAAAGTTCTAGGATTCTAAATCTAAGCAGACGTCTGTCGTGAATTTCTAGTCATGTGGATTTGTCGATGTCGTAAAACAAGTCTACTTTTTACGGCTACCGTCTTGACTGCTTTCTGGGCATAAAATTGCTACTTGTTATAAAAAGTCTTTACGTTTCACGATCAAGGGTCATCATAAAAAAATACTAGAAGTGGGTGTTAAAGATAAACACTTTGTCTAGTGTCATAAATATTTAAGTAAAATGTTTTCTTTTTATATTAAAATTATAAATAAGTTAATCTTAGCTAGCCAATTCCTAAGGGCATAAATCCAGGCTCCGGGCGTCTACAAATAAAGTTCTTAGGGAAAAACCCACTACCCACTACAACTTTTAGCAGTCACACTTGCAACCATGCGCCTAGCTAGATTTACTTGAAGGATTATGATGGCATAGTACTCATTACTTAATCAATATTTTGGGTCTACTGCCTCGTTAGCGTAGTGGTGACTGCCTCGTTAGACTAGTGGTCCTAAGCGCGACTGCTACGCTAGAGGTCCTAGGTTCGATTCCCAGGTCGAGCAAAAAGTGTTATTGGGTTTTTCTATGAAATTCTCAGTAGCAGGTCGGAGTTTGGATTTGTACCCGGTTAATGGCAATAGTCTCGCCCCCTATTACATGAGACCTAAATATACCGGCGAACTGTGGGTGCACATTGGTACACCTCTGCCTAGCCCTTTGGGGAATACAGGCATGATGGTTTTTTTATTTTTGGTATTTTGGGTCCACGTGGGCGAAGCCTACCGATAGGTAAGATTCAGTATTAGAACACGGATTAATATGTATGTAATGTACAAGTATCTTTATGTCAAATTTTTAGATGATCATTAAATCGGAAATCCAACTAACTAAAATTTTAAGCAAGACTAGGAATTTTCTGAAAAATAAAACATTAACCATGACTTCATATGAAAAAAAAAACTGTTTTCCTTTTTTTTTTTACAAAAGAATGGGTTATTCGTTACCAATTATTAATCAACCCATACACCTAACTACAAAAATACACCTTCAATTATTCAATAATGCTCGCACGAACTCTCTTCACAACTGCGTCATTGCCTTTAGTTTGACGTCGTGAAACGCAACCCGGTGACACACCGTCATCTTTGTAACGGCTGTGCACCTATTGTTTTGGAGGCCAAGGTTCAAGTTTAATACTGCTAATGGACAACCCTACCCTCATGGAATACTGTGGGTTCTCACTGATTTCTCGATTTTGAAATGTTGCGCGTGTGGTGTGCATTCAGAATAAGGTTGGTAGTATGACTATGGTTGAAGAGGATATGTCTGGAGAAAAAAAAAACAATTTAGGTGCTGAAGAGACTGGCTGGTTTGGCCATCTTCAACCTTGTCTAAATTAGAAAAACTGGATATGGCAGTCCTACACAATAGCTGACATGAGGAAATTGTAGCAATCTATACTAATATCATACCGTTAAAGAGTTTTTAGTTTATTTAACGCGCTAACCTCTAGTCTTAACCCGTCCGATTGGAAAAAAGTATTTTGGTATTATGATAACTAGATTCAAGAGTAGGTAATAGGCTATAATTATTATCATCACGCGGAGGAAGACACGGGCAAAAGTCAGTCTAAGATAATAATCTCAATATGAGGAATAATAAGAAATACAGTGTTTTTAATCAAGTAGATTCAACTCCCCGGGACATAATAAGGTTGGATATGTCTAAATCAGTTAGAGTCTCTACCATACCTAGGTACCAAGACACTGATACGTTTAGCGTTTCTGAGAAAGACTGTACTTAATTTGATCGAATCCCACTGAATCATGACACCTTTCGAATTGTCGACGTGACTTCCACCTTGAAGATTTACGCCTGTGAATAATTTAATGAGTGGAACGGCTTTTAAGTCGCAAATCCTCTTAAATTACTTTCTAGACACGATAAAGTCCGACAATACGTTTATTTATGCACTAGCCAACCGAATTGTTGGCGAATTCAGTTGCTAAAAGCTTTTCGTGAACAAAAAGAGCCGTTGAATGAACGGATTTAATACTGATTGGGATGCTCTTAAAATAATGCTGAATAAAAGAAATACAATTAAGTTGGTCTCGTTAGGTGGGTACTTGCATAGCGTATGGGTGTAATAAAACCTACGACAGGCCGCTTGTTTGTCGTGATTTGAGGACCAAAGTTTTGTTTTTTTGACAGTAAAACTTTTTGTACTTAATTGAATGTTACCTTTTGCTTTTAGTTATGAATAAAGAGTACATAAGGGTCTCTTTAAATTCTTAGCAGAACATTTATAGAAATTCTTTTTAATTTTTTAATATTTATCTGAACGCCAATTCATGTAATTAATTAAAAATATTTCAAAGGTAGTCATAATCTCAATAAAGCGACGACATTATAAATAAATATGATCAATTTGATAGATTGACTAAGATTAGAATACAATACGTATAATTTTCAAAATATGGAAATTGGGCCTCTGGCCAGAATTGAGTCTATTAAGAGATCGCAAAACAACAAGAAATATGAACCACATTTTGTACATTATGATGCTCTGATTTGGCAAAATTCCTAATCTTTGTACTTTAAATTGCACCTAAAAACACTATCATTACCGTCGTCTATTTTTCCTTTGAGAATTATCTTCGTTAAAAACTTCTCTGCTCCAACATTTTACTGTAAATTAAGCAGATAGTTTACACATACTTACTTAGGGCAATTTTACAGCGTGTCCCATTAAAGTCTTTACTCAGTGAAGGGGGAGAGATAAATCGACATATTTGCGGCAACTCCCTCAGAAATAGGGGTAAGAGATATTTTCACTTGAAATTAGTACCAGCACTAATTTGCACCTTACCTTCGTGTAAAATGTGATTACATGTTATGTGGTATTTTGGGAGTGAAACATGATGTTATAAATCTTTAACCTTTGAAGGAATGGTGTGTGGTGTGTCTTTAACGGAACGTTTAGATCTTCGTATATTGCAGTTCATGTGTGCAGTGTTTATTAAATAGCATGATGTTCTGGCTGTAAAAGTGTAGAATGAGGATTGATATAAGCTAAATTAGGTTACAACCGAGTATATTTAAATATAATTCATAATAATAATTTTACCTCATGAAAAAAAAGCAAAGAAAAAAGATCGTTATGGCTCAGTGGCGCCCGCCTCTAATGCATGAGGTTGTGGATCCCGAACCGGGCACGGATAGGCATCCGGATAGACTGGAAGCCGACCCCAATATAGTTGAGAAAAGGCTAGGCAGATGACGATGATGTACTTTCCAAGTTTATCTTGGACATCATTGACATCGATGAAGGAAATTATCGTGAGGAAACCTAGACAGGCATGGTGATCAATACTCGTGCCTTTTTAGTATGCGAGGCTTTTGCCTTGCAGCAGGACAATAAAAGGCTGATATTGTTATTATTATATATTGCAAAACTGCCCCGTTGGTCTCGTGGTCGCAAGTGCGACTGCTGTGCAAGGGGTCCCGGGTTCGATTCCCAGGTCGAGCAAAAAGTGTTATTGGGTTTTTCTATGAAATTCTCAGTAGCAGCTCGGAGTTTGGATTTGTGCCCGGTTATTGGCAATAGGCTCGCCCCCTACTACATGGGACCGAAATATACCGGCGAACTGTGGGTGTACTTTGGTACACCTCTGCCAAACCCTTCGGGGAATACAGGCGTGATGGTATATTATTAGTATATATTGCAATAGTTTGAAACCGATAAATGTGTATTGTTACTCTTATTGAACGTGCAGACGATACTAACGTCGATACAAAAGTTATTGAAAGCCTTGAAAATAAGAAGTCAAAGGTCGGACCAATGGTAAGGGTCAAAGGTGTAGATCGCGTGTGTTACCGGAGGTCATGGCATTCATGTGTTATCGTAACCCCATCAACAAATCAGTCTCGATTCTCTACAAATACGCACATAATTGAGTACGGTAATTAATTGCGCATTTTTTTTGTTATTTTTGAACCAAGCTGGGAAAGTTTTGCGTAGTTTGTAACAGTCACGCATATTCGGTGCTCGACTGCCTACTTCCTTTTTATAATTACTACCTACTACATTTATGGAGCGGCCGTAAGGAAATATTTGCTATTTTACGGGCGTAGAAAAGTACTTGCTTAATTACCATGTTTGGGAAAATAGTTATTAGTGTTATATTACACCTGTTTCTTTGGTCTTATGGTCGCTAGCACGACTATTATTATATATTGAGCGTGTTCTCATGTCCCAGGTTTGGTGAAAAAGGGTTATTGGGTTCTTCCATTAGGAATGTCTCGGTAGCAGCCTGGAGTTTGTAGGTCAGCGGTGTTACATTCTCGTGCTTTGGAAATTACTTTAAGTTCCGCGCCTGATCTCTTCCCGGTAATGTCGGATTGCCGTCTCATATGATTATGAGATTTAACGACACTGCATTTACAACCATCGACGTCAAGAGAGAAGTAGAAGATCTTAGAAAATTCAGTGGGCGATGAAACAAAACTCTGCGATTCCGAAAATGAAATTATTATCTTCATCAATCTTGAAAGAAATGGAAAAATAATTGGACATGATAGCTTATGTTCACAAATTGTTTCAACAAAGATTTAAGAGCACTGACATACCTCGAGGTCTTAATTAAGTTTTTGGACAAAATGAAAACAAAGAAAGTCACTTAGTTTAAGTGAAACGTTGAGTGAAACTTGTTGTTCTTGTTGTACGTCAAGTAAATTAACTTTTAGTATGAGTTTGTCATTCAATTATGACGTGACAGTTTATGCAATTTATTTAGGTTAAAAATGAATATCTTTTACCTAAATTTTTATTTTGGGTTAAAGATTAATATCTTTTACCTAATAATTTGCATAAACTCCCAAAAATATAATTAACATTCTATTAATGCGCAGCCTAATAGAGAATTTTAATTTTCGTGAGAAAACCTGGATTTACATATAGTTTGAAATTGCCAAATGGTTTGAAGTAAGCGTGATGATCAATGCTCAAGCCTATCCTGTAAGGAAAGAAGACTATGCCGTGCAGTATAACAATAATAGGATGATATTACTATTTTTAATCTAGCCAATACAATACCCGTTATAGGTATTGTATTGGCTAGATGTAAAATAATTCAATGGATTGATGAAATACGTTAGTAGGTATGCGGTTTGCCGGTAGTCCAATATAAAGACACATTTGGTAAAATAAGGTTTAATTTACCGAAATAGGATTTTCTTTACATTGCGCTTTAGTATCAGATGGCAGCTTGCTGCAGTCAGTGCCAATAAAAGTAGCAATACTGCCACTGTAACGGTGAAAGCGCAGTGCTTCCTTACGTAGCAGTCCACATGTGATATAAAAGTGTTTTCTGATTAAATTTTTCTTCAAGGACTACTGGAATTTTTCTAAAACTTGCGGGCACCAATATTTTAGAGAATGAAGCTAAGTTCAATTTGTTTTGTGTCTTGGATTGTGGTGTGTTATGGATTATGCCGTTATCTCTTGTATATCTAATGTACCCATTTTATTAGCAAACTAGCTTCTATAATCTGCGACTTCGATCGCGTAGTTTTTTTCACCCGCTGTAATATACGTCTTTGGTTTTTGCTCTACTCTCGTGGAGTGTAGCTAGTTGCATTTTAAATAGCCTATACTATTCCTCATGAATCTGGCTATCATAATCATACAAAATGTTTGAATTCAACTGTTAGTCCAGTGCTACTGCCCCGTTGGTCTTGTGGTCGCAAGTGCGACTGCTGTGCAAGGGGTCCCGGGTTCGATTCCCAGGTCGAGCAAAAAGTGTTATTGGGTTTTTCTATGAAATTCTCAGTAGCAGCTCGGAGTTTGGATTTGTGCCCGGTTAACGGCAATAGGCTCGCCCCCTATTACATGGGACCTAAACATACCGGCGAACTGTGGGTGTACATTGGTACACCTCTGCCTAACCCTTCGGGGAATACAGGCGTGATGGTTAGTCCAGTGCTTAAATAAACAAACAAAAAATCCCTTCAGCTTTGACAGTATAGATTCACATTATTTTCGTGTGTTGTCAAAGCCGTCACGTCAAATGTCATCAAACTGGGGATTAAATCGTCCCGTCAAAGTAGTGGGTCTTAATCCAAGACTCGGAGACATGCAACAACATCCTTTAAAGGTAACTGGACTCCCTGACACTCAAAAACCATAAGGTTTTGAAATTAGAGTATTATTAAACTGAGTTTTTTTTTCTGATTTAAACTGAAGTTGAGACCAAGTTTTTTTTGTCCGCTTTTAAACATACGGCATCTTTTATATTTTATATTTACACCATGCCTGTATTCCCCGAATATTGTTAGGCGGAGGTGTACCAATGTACACTCACAGTTCGCTGCTATGTTTTAGGTCACATGTAAGGTAAGCCTATTGCCATTAACCGGGCACATTTAAATCCTAACTCCGAGCTGCTACTGAGAGTTTCATAGAAAAACCCAGTAAAACTTTGCTCGACCTGGGAATCGAACCCAAGACCTCTAGCGTAGCAGTCGTGCTTAAAACCACTAGGCTACCTAGGCAATTATATTAAGACCGTTTATATCAAATGATTTATAAGTTCTAAACGCACCTATCAATAATCCTTTATCGCCTTTGTAAAGTAAAACCAATTAATTACAATGGCCTAGTATTATCGGAGCTTAATTTTCGACCTCTATACTTAATAGCCCAAGCGATATATAACCTCTTTACACAGTATTTAAGCGGCTGACCTCTGCCCTCCTGAGGAGAGGGCCCTGACCTCTATCCCTTGTTAATGAATAATGAAACTGTTACATCTTGGAATACAGTTACATTCACATACATATTCATGAAATAGGTATCTTATTTAAGGATGAATATTCAAGGTGTCTTGAAACTTATCATTTTGTGGACATGTGAACGAGTTACGCTAAAGGTCTTGGGTTCGATTCCCAGGTCTAGCAAAGTGTTTTTTGTTTTTCTATGAAATTCTCAGTAGTACTTCGGAGTTAGGTGGTTAGGTGCCCGGTTAATGGCAAAAGGCTCGCCCCCTATGCCCCTATTACATGGATTTAAACATAAAGGCTATCTGTGAGTGTACATTGGTACACCTCTGCATAACCCTTCGGCGAATACAGGCGTGATGGTGTATGTATTTTTATTAATATAAGAATAAATAGGTCATACATAGGCCAGCACAACATGTTACCCCAATCTGAAAAACTTCTTTGAAAATTTTGACTTTTTTACTTTTCGACAATATAATATTCAAAGTTGTGGGCACGTTGTTCAAAACATGTCAAGTTGACTAACTTTATGCTAGATCGAACCTTAATATTCAGAGGCTTACAACTACAAATAGCCAGTCAAGTCGCTACACCTTGTTTCAAATATGCAGTATTAAGGCTTTCGAATATAATTTAGGACCTATTTACACATACTACAATCACATCATAATGTAGCGTCAATAAATGGATGAATCGTGGTGTCCTATGAATAGTGACACTGCCCCTTATTGTAGCACCATCCAAGATCTAAATCATGTTTGCTTGGAATGTATACTGCCTGGAACTCGGTAAGTCCGCGCGTATCCGAGCACCGATCCGAATCTAAGCAGCATAAATTCCATGCAAACATGAAACTTAACTATTATATAGAAGTCTGAATTTTCTTTAGCACGTGTAAAATGCGCTCGTTTGGTGGAAATCGTATATTAACCGACACGAACAGAAGAAGCTTATTGTAGTTACGGAAACGTATCTTAGCGATTGAGCGACTGCACTTCGTTGACCAATAAACTCAACAGAGTTTAACAGAACATGTGATCAGTATACATGTGAAACAAGCCTTAGTCGTTTGCTACACAGTTTTCTATTAGAGTTTTTCAAGTCGTAACAAGGTCAAATTCTCTTCAAAGATTCCGCGGCTTTTTCTTACCAAAACTAAAGGGTATTGTTCAATTTACATAAAAGCTGATCCGTAAAAACCTTTGTAAATTGTACAAACTACTCAAATTGGAGTGGGCCTTTGTACAAACTAGTTTGCCCTTTTCGGGGAATCAAAGGCGTGTTGCCGTCACAAAGGCAAGGTATATTTTCTATTATCGGAGGCTGTGACCATAAAACGGATCATATCGGATTCAATTTGACACACAAACATTTGACAAACGTGACTATGGCCCGTTGTGCTTACTGCTCGTAAAATTGGATTCGTGAGTGGATTTGGACAGAGACATTACAAATTCTTTTTGGGAGTTTCGATTCAATATTTTTAGTACTTTTTTTTAACAATATTTTCTTTACAATATTTTTAGGATTTTGTTAATGCTTTTGCTTCTGCTTGCTTTACACTAATTACAATTAACGCTAAACACAAATATTACTTTAGCTGTCAGATGTAAATTAGCCGATTAGAATATTGGGGCATACAAAATTGCATAATACCCTGGGTATCTTCAAACAAAAACAACTCAAAATTAACGCGACAAATTGTCAAGCTGGCGTAAGCTACTGTCATTAGTTATTCAGAATTTAGTCAACCAACCACGTCACTACAACTAGTCACGTAATTTTCGTTAGACGAACCAGAAGTATTTAAACGGATCATCAACTCTTCACAAAATGGAGCGACCCAGTATACTTAACAAAATGGCGGTGTATAATGACCCGACGCGAGTGACAGATCGGCGCCACTAAGTGGGACATGCGCTTTGACATGAGCTATAGCGACACTAAGTGCAAATGTTGAATGCAGCGAGCGTTCATCGTGACAACCAGATGACGTTTGATTTAGTGTAGGCTTTACGCGTCAGGCAAAGGCGGGTGATCTGATATAATGTCAGCAGTTATGTCAAAATGACAGTAGTCCGCTACTGTCTGTGTCTGAACGATGCCTTACTGTTAGATCTTCTTGTTACGCCTACTTGAATATTAAGTTTAGTTTTCGCTTAACTTAAAACAATGTAGTTGTAACGTATCTCTATAAACGATGTGAGAGGTATTTGAGAAATCTCATCATCATTATCATCATATCAGCCGAACGACTTCCACTGTTGGACCTACGCTACCCCTAAAGATAGCTACAATGACCGGTCCTGCGCTGCCCGCATCCAGAAATTACCCGCGATCTTTACCAGATTGCCAGTCCCCCTAGTAAAAAAAATAACTTACTTTATTCAATCGATTCATAAATTAGAAATAACCATCATCATCTGCCTAGCCTTTTCCCAACTATGTTGGGGTCGGCTTCCAGTCGAACCGGATGCAGCTGAATACCAGTATTTTACATGGAGCGACTGCCTATCAGACCTCCACAACCCAGTAATGGGTAATACGATACTCTTGGTAAGACTGGTTGTCAGACTTTCTGGCTTCTGACTAACAGTAACGACTGTCAAAGATCTACAAATGACAGCCGGGACCAACGGCTTTACGTGCTTTCCGAGGCACGGAGGAAACTCGTTATGTTAAATGGTCACCCATCCACAGACCAACCTCGGCAAGCGTGGCTTAACCCGGAAGATCGGTCTATGCGGCTGTAATTATTTAGCCACGAGCTCCTAAATTAGAAATAACCGTTCCCCTCTTAACATTTCACTATTTCGTTTGAAATAAGCGATACTACTTAACTGTGCTTGTCGTAGCAAACTAAACCCAATTGCTTACGAATAATCGTATTTCCAATTTCAAAATCGAATACACTTACATCAGCACGCCATGCAAGGGCCTCAGCATTTAAGTGCAGTTGACGTCGCAACACAAATGTTATTCACGTCCTTAGTTTGCACATGTTGTTACATCTGAGTAGTGTCTGAGTGAGATTGAACAACACTACTCGACTACACGTGTCTGGCAACACTGTTCCGAATCATGTTTTGTTTTCTTTGTATACCAAATGCGATTGTCGAGTTTGGATGTCAAGATGCATTTTAAACGGACTGCTTTACGGTTTCTGTGTTACATGACTGGAAAAATAATTATGCTGCACTTTATTAAAAGCTTTCGTTCGGGTAAATGTAATTTTTCATGTAGGTGCGTAGACGAAATCAACGATTGAAATAAGTATATTTCCTTCACGGGGATATCTGTCTAAATTTCATCAGAATGTGGTTAAGCCCGGAAATCTTAACATAGAGACAGTTGCTTTTTAACATATCTTTGTTACGATTTTTTAATTTTGTTTTTAGCGCACTTCCACATGAATTCGAAGGTTTTTTTTCATGATGTGTTCCTTTAACGATGTCAGTGATGTCCATGATAAACATAGAAAGAACATAATTACATATGAATTGAAAAAAAAAACTGTTACGTGCCCGTATTCTAACCAGCAACCTCATGCACGAGAGATAAGTGCCTTACCCAGTGGACCTTCAAGACTGTTTTTTCGTAAAACTACATAAAAATGCAAATTACAAAACATTGAAATATCCATAAAGAACAGTAGAAACCAATATTTTTGCAACCTACTTCAAAAATATAAAATCACGTAGGTAATAGTTGACTATGGTCAGGGTCGCGCATTATGGGACTAAAATAGACTAGCCTTGTTGAACTGCCATTATGGCCGCTACAATCTGCTACCTCCTTCAAGGTGACGGCTATTTGGCTTTTCCTGTTCATTGTGGAGCTTGAAGCATTGTTTTTCTAATGATGAACTGTTTTCTTTTAAACTTATGATTGTTGCTCGATTTGTTTTTGGGGTGTTAGAATAACATAGCAATGTATTATTTAGATTTCTAGCATTGTTAGTGTAGTAAGTCACTTCTGTACTTTGTATTTTTTTTTGCGTATTACCTGATGCGTGGTTTGTCGATGCTGTGCGTATATCTGAGTAGGCGGAGTCCATTGGAAATAAAAAACAACATCAGGACGCTACAATAAAATAAATAAAAGGTGCTTATTTTCTTTGGGAATGTTCCTATGGAGGACTGATGGACTGATAAAAGTCAAGGGAATATGGTGAATTCGAACAGTTTTGGCAAAAAATAATGATTGTAACAAAAGATAACTTCGTACGATAGGCGAGCAGATCAGTAATGTCGATACAATTAGATTGTCATGGTTTGTGTATTTATGGTTCCCTTAATGGGAAACGATTGAACCCGTGTAAGTTTATTTTGTGTCCGTCGGTCACAAAGGATATTTTTGAACTTGCCTGTTTAAGAATAAGTCTTTATATGCATTGAATTCTTCTCTATTCGGCCATTTTTCATTACTTCGCAAAAACATTGATTGCATTTTGTACTTACCCTAGGTGCCCAAATAAGTGATCACACCTGAACCTAATACAACACATGCCACACCTGTTTTACCTGACAAGTATTTGAGAGCAGCGTTATTTACCCCTACGTAGATACTTTCAGATGCGAAGGTACAAAACATATGCTGAATAATTCATGGCGACGCCACCGTAGCTTTGTGGCGGTAACTCAGTTAGCGCACGAGAGAATGGGTCAAGATACTTGAATTTACACTGTACATAATTTGATTGTATTGCCATAATGACAATGTACATATATATCATCGCGCCTGTTTTCTCCGAAGGGTTAGGCAGAGGTATACAATGTACACCCACAGTTCGCCGGTATGTTTTGAGGTCCCATGTAATTGGGGGCGAGTCTACTACCATTAACCGGGTATAAATCCAAACTCCGAACTGCTACTGAGAATTTCATAGGAAAACTCAATAACACTTTTGCTCAACCTGGCAATCGAACCCAAGACCTCTAACGTAGCAAACGCAAATAATGACAATGTACCAGCCTATTATTGTTCCACTGCACGGCAGGTCGAATGTTGTGGGATTTGTTCGAAAGAGTTACCGCGGCAATGAAACGCAAAGGGCAGAAGGAACACGGATGGGTTTTAGTCACTAAGAATCAGGCACTCCCTTCCACTCCGCCTAGGATGGAAGAAGCCATTTGATAATATTCCATCCTTAAAAAAGGGAAGTCAAATGGTTGCAAAGGAGACTGCTAAATGTTAAGATAGTGGGTTTTTTCATATTGAATTTGGAACCTGGAGTCTGAATTTGTGCTCGGTTATTAATTGACTTGTACTCATTATAAGTCCAGGCTTTCCCACAATGGTTTCCTTCACCGATGTCAGCGATGTCTAAGATAATTTTAGAAAGTATAAATTAATTCATGAATGAAATACCTTCTCTGAAGAAGAAGAGGCATTTCCCCTACAATAGGACAATAATGAACTGGCATTGTTTTTAAATACACGTTCAAAATAAACGAATAAAACCAAGTGCTTCTGTGGAACAACATCGTTAATAATTCACACGTTTACCAGCGAAATATTAATTTTAATACATTAACACTACAAATGGACGTTCACCGGACAGACTGACGTGGAATCTCCATAAAATTAAAACACAGTAATAATTGTAAAAGCCAACAGATGTTACATTTAAAAGCTTATTTAAACTGTGTATCTAGGGATGTTTTATTTTATTTTATTTATTATCTAGAGATGTTCCAATTTAAAAATGTCGAAAGATTTTCATTAAATAAAACTTCTCTTTTTAATTGCCATATATATTTTAACTATAGAATTTTGCTTTCGGCGGTCAATCTGTATTGAGTCTACCCAAGTACGCAGGAGATATTATACTGCATAAGTGTGTATGCAAATACATATAAACTCCCTATTCCCTCCCTCTCTTGGTTACACTGCAATCCAATGCGATCAAGAGCAAGATTAACAAGCCTTTTGAGGCACTGGTGTGCTATTGTAATGTCATAACAGTAAAGTATTAAAAAGCTTAATGTTAAGGGATTGCAGCGTGCGTCTATACACGAATTAAACTTCAATACAAAGTGTGATCATCTATGTATTGCCAAGTTAACTAATGACAATATTAATGACACTTCCATTGAAAGAAATCACTCACTTTAGTTACCAGTAGTGCTGTGCTATTCAGTGAAATATCTTCGGAAATTTATTAATTATTCATTAAAATACATTTCACCAGAATGCTCGGGATTCACCTTAAACTCATACAAAATAGCATTACTGACCGTTATAAAATCTATCAAGACAATCATTTCAAATAACATTCAACGAAACTTCCATTTCCTAACACCCGACATCAACAAGAATTATTAAGAAAAGCCCGCGTAACAATAGTCTAATTTTAAATTTCCCCACTTGAAGATAAATTCAGGAGCATTATCATAACAAAAGGAAAGATATCTTAGGAATGTAACAAAAAATCTTGTAACATCTCTAATTCGAAGCGGCGAAGTTAGGCTCAGTACTTTGGTACTACCGAAGACAAAACGTTCGCCAGTGAATAATGCATGAACATTTACTGGCTGAAGTGAATCATTTTAACGCTGAGCTGCGTTGGAGGGGTACCTACTAATAATTCAGTCGGAATCATAGTGTTGGAGTCTGAATAAGTAGCTCAGTTTTAGTAGGTTATTCTGTCTAGGAGTGTACTTGCGTAGACTAGTCTGTGGCTTATTTAGGTAACGCTTTTAACACTAGCTTTTAATTTGACAATGCCATAACATCCGTACTAATCCGTACTAATATTATAAATGCGAAAGTAACTCTGTCTGTCTGTCTGTCTCTTCTTCACGCCAAAACCACTGAACCGATTTCAATGATTTGGTCAGATATAGTCTGGGACCCGAGAAAGGACATAGGATAGTTTTCATCCCGGAAATCCCCCGGGAACGGGAACTATTAATCCACGCGGATGAAGTCGCAAGCAAAAGTTAGTACATACATAATGTATTCCCAGAAGGACTAGGCAGAGGTGTATCATTGTCATTAACCGGACACAAATCCATACTCCGAGCTGCTACTGAGAATTTCATAGAAAGATCCAATAACACTTTTTGCTCGACCTGGGAATCGAACCCAAGACCTCTAGCGTAGCAGTCGCGCTTAGTACCACTAGGCCGACGAGGCAGTCATTAAATTATTACCAGAATATGCTCATTATTATCCTTATCACATTATTTCGGGTGTTAAAATCTTGCTTAATTTAAAAGGATTAGAGTATAATCGTGTCTGTTTCCGGGTTCCTTGTCACATTCCTCATAATTTACGTTAAGAACGGGCTTCTGCCAGGCTAATGTGCTTAAAAACAATTGCTTTTGAATTTAGAATATTTTAAATGACGTTTGAAAAAAAAAATACAATTATTGTGTAGGAATTTGTCAAAGTTAATCAATTAAATTGCTTTCAATTTTATATTTAACAATTAAATTGCAATTACTTATTGCAAAAAAATTAAGAATCAAAATATTATTACGAACCGGAAAGTTTGTGAGGGTGAATGGATGTTTATTTGTTACTCTCTCAGGCTTGAAGGGATGTCCAGAATTAGTTTTTTTTTACCATGGGTAATTTTTATCCCGTTTTTGTTTTCCTTTGGAAAAATAAAAGAATGGTTTAATTCTGAAGGTTACGCATACGAAGTCGCTAATTACTTTTAAAATCCCCATTTATTCACTATTACAATTTCGTATTTAATTAAACGTTTCAATGCAATTCCAACTAATCATTTTACAATTTACCTAATCAGATATTCTCCTTTGGTCCGATTATATTACTACACAACCGATTTTCGTCCCAGCGAATTTAACCCGTAATCTGCAACACGGTTTTGCCCCGCGTACATTAATGGCTGCCCGTATCTACGTCAGTGCATATAAATGGTAATATCATAAAATGTAAAGCAGCAACGGGTTATTAGTGCTGACGGACGTGCTTAGAATTGGAGCATTTATGTATTTGCTGTTTTGGTGAAATGCCGAGTGATTTGTTTTGAAGTAGGAGCTTTATACTTCGAGTTATTAGATTAAATAATTGTGATGTCAAAGTTAAAATCAAATCATCAATCAAAAATGAAATATATTTTAAAAATTAAAAAAAAAGTGGTATTCTCTTTAGACTATTAAAATGCACTTTAGAACGTCATTTACAAGAGAAAAATGTAATTGAATCTAGTTACTCCTTTTAAAGGGCAGTTTTGTATGAAGAAGAAAATCTGAGAACCCCATACTAACTTTTTTAATAAAATAGTTTTAAAATATTTTGTACAGGTTTATAGAGTACCAACAATGTTATTTAGCTACACATTAAAACAGATTAAAAATACCTTCCAATATTACCATGCGGTAGCGTTTCGCTGCACTGCTGTGTTTATTTAAAGATTCCAACATGTTTGCATAGCTAGATAACCGAACAAAATTTGATGCGGATAAATATTCTTGAAATCCCGATTAGTGTCCGACCGAATGTTCGGTTTCGGTTTCGGTTTCGGTCGAGTTTCGGCAAAAATACGAGTTTCGGTTTAGTTTCGGTTTCGGTGGGAAACCTGCCGAAACTACGACCGAAACCGAAACTGCATTCGGGAGTCCCTGCACTGTGCTCGGACATGTTCGGCGCGGTGAATTCTATCCAAGCGACGAAGATTTTGCCGCGTCCACGTGCCTAATCATGTCGTGACAGGCTTATGTTTACAGTTCGTTTTATTTATTTTTAAGTTTTCGTGTGATTTATTTTGAATTTGGTAAGTTTTATCACGTGATATAGCATAAGAGTAGGTAGTAAACACCAAAAACCGGACAAGTCCTAGTCGCCCAGTGAGGGTTCCGTACAAATTTGTAGGTACATATTATAAATAGTTCAAGAATCGAGTCTCGCAGTTTTTAACCGACTTCAAAAAAAGGAGGTTATCAATTCGACCCGTATGTATGTAATATTTCCAGAACTGCCTAGTTTTCGTATATGTTAGTCTATATCAGCGTCTGAACAAATGTGCCAAATTTCGTAAGTGTATGTATGTATGTATGTTTTTATGTTTGTGTTCGCATATCTCCGTAACTACAAGTCTGATTTCAACTTAGGGAAAGTTTCATCAAAATCGGTTTAAAAGTTTTTGAGATAGGGAATTTTAACCGACTTTTTATTATATTATGTTTGTTCGCGGATAACTTCGTCGTTTATGAACCGATTTTGATGATTCTTTTTTTGTTGGAAAGGGTATACTTCCCAAATGGTCCCATTTAAATTTCATATAGATCTGATGATGGATTCCGGAGACAGACAACGGAACTTCAAAAAATTACAGCAAATCAACCGCGATTGCTGCTATCGCATAAATATGCATTGTTTAAGCAATCACACAACATAACATCACGCCTGTACACTCAAAAGGGTAACACAGATGTATACAGTAATATTTGAAAATTTCTCATCCAAATAAACGAAATTGCATATTCTGCTTTCTTATGACGTTTTAGTGGTGTCTCGTTAATTTACATAACATGACAGTTTCTTCATGGATTTGGATGACAGGAAGTTGATACTAAAACTTAAATTAAAAACTTTTTTACAAAAAAGATAACTCTACTACTAAACTAAGTCGGTGGCAATAAAAAACAACAAACAGAACCAAAGCCGCCGACTTCCAAAGCTAAAGTTATTTTTCTCTTTTTAGTTTTTGAAGGCGGTTATCTTTTTTGTAAAAAAAGTTATTTTCCGAGCTTTTTTTCATTCTTCATCGTAAATTAAAAGCTATGCATCATAACAATAGTAAAAAATCTGTAAAGCTTGTATCAATGATACCCTTTCATACGATACCCCACATGAAACGGTAAAGTCAGTTTTTCAGTTTTTTCAGTCAAAATTTTGGATCCCCATTCCTTACATAAAGACCCTGTTTTTATGACTCAATTATACAGGAAAAATTTTTAACCAGTGCGTAAATTTTGCCATAATAAACTTCAACACGTTTTATTAAACACGTATATTTTATTTTGATATGTCTTAGTACTAAAAAAAAAAGTTATCGCTTACGAAACATGTTTACTTAAAAACATATTTTATTGTCACTCGCGATCGGGCGGCGCGCGTATCAGCTGAGTGTGCGTAGCGCGTAGGTATCAGCTGACTCGGCGCTCGCTCGCCGCTGCGACGACGTACCTACGCGGTGCGGTTACTGACCTTTTTTAGTTTGGACTGCGATATGAAGTTACTTGTTAACGTAATTCCAACTTTTCCTTCATACTTTCATGGGCTTAGGACCATCAAAATGCATAATAATAAACTTGAATGAAGCACTAAGATAGGTATGCAACATAAACATGAAGATAGATAGATTCTCGTTGCTTAATAAATACACTCGCACCATTTCATAGTATTCGCGGTGAGTAAAATTTGACATCGTGATTGATACGACGCGAGTACATGCGGCAACTGCAGGGCGCAGGGGTTGCGCGGGGTAAGAACGCTCGGACGTCAGGACACCAATTGCGCGTGGAACGTACTGACGGCGGGCGGGCGGCGGCGGCTCGGCGCTAGCGCATTCCCCACCCCCTCACCCCAGCCATGCGCCCGGGCGGCGGCCGCGAGTTTTCATTGATAGTATGGCGAATAGATTATGTCCATGTTTTGCTTATTTCAAACTCGGATAAGGATGAAATTTTTTTTAATTTTTTTTTTTAACTAAACACGGAAATGTGTTCTATTACTGACACTGAACTACCAAAAAAAAATTACGCACTGGTTAAAAACTTTTCCTGTATATGTACAGTTTTGAGTTTTTCCCTGTACTTGTAGTTTATGACTATGTTACTTGCCAAATTTCAAAGTTCTAGATCAACGGGAAGTACCCTATTCGTTCCTTGACATTATCGAAAAATACGTTTGTGCGGCATAAGCGGCCGTATCTAAGTAAATTAGAGGTTTGATTTTTTCACAGGGAGATTTAGATTTAAAACCTTATTTATTACCTATCCTTAAACTAAAATGGAGTGCAACATTAACATGGTACTTGTTAGGAAGTTTCGGTTTCGGTTTCGGTTTCGGCCGAAACTGAGACCGTTGCCGAAATTCGTTTTCGGTTTCGGTTTCGGTCGTAAAAACCAGTTTCGGTCGGACACTAATCCCGATCTCACCAACATTTTCCGATAAACCATCTAGCCAATCCCGCGAAACTCTTTTTTTACTGTTTCGAAATTCTACGCAGCGATAGATTCCATACAGCCGGTACGATGCCGTCAAACTTAAAAACTGCAATATTGGAAGTCGAAACCAATATCGGGACTTATATAGAACGGCTCGCGAATAAAGCCGACGATCAATTTCGAATATACTTCACGTACTCCCACCACGTGATTCGAAGAGCAATGCAGTGGCGTGCAGCGAAACTATACATTCCCATTTTCGATAGTGACGCGCCGGAACTTTTGATTAGTTACGATTCGAATTTCGAACTTTCTGCAACGGTCTTAATTAAACCGCGTTTGTTTCGAACTTCTTTTGCGGACTGTCTATGTAAGATGTTCATTTTCGCCAGTTTATAAATGGAATTCAAATTGTACAAGTTTTACTTTAAAGTTAATTTTGAAATTGAGAAAATTGTTTTTGTTTTTGATCGACAGCAACTATTTATAATACTAGATAGTTGCTGATAAAAGTAAGTATTTAGTTTAATAACCAATTGTGAAGTTATAACTTGTTTACAAACATTTAAACTCTCAACAACTTATCGGTCGATGACAAAAAAATACAATCGTGACTTCTAAGAAATTATTGAGTAAGATGCTGTACCAACTTGTAGATGTCAGAAACACAATAGTACATAATAAATTTATTATTTAGGTAACAGGTGAGCTTCTTATATTATGAAAGTTACAAGATAGTGTTGTTGAAATGAATGATTAGTTACAATATGACCAAATCTAACAAACACTAAACTCTCTTAAACACCCACCTAATTTAAACCAACATGCTATAAAACTACCCGCGAATATTGTACCTTTGTTTTTTTTTCAAAGTGTTATATGAACTTGTCACCTACTTATCGCAAGCCGTTCTGAAGTAGAACAACATGCAACCCCAGTTTCAATATCCGGGTTTTATCAAAGTTTGCTCGAATCCTCGCCTCCCGGACAATATCCGACACTTGAGAATTAAACGAAAGCGGTCGTTTATTTTGGCTCTAAGTGTATTTTTTTATAAATATTATTTGGAAAGTTAGAAACTTAGTTTTGCTTCAGATTTATGTCATTATAAATGTTTAAATGGTTCATGTCAAAACCTGAATGTATATTATATGACCAGTATTATATTCTAAAGATATTATATACAGATCCTAAATATTTATGTTCTGCTAGTTCGATACACGTGTAGGGTAGATACCTGCTTTACGCAATGTATCTGCATTCGAGACGAAATAGTGACTAAGATATTTTATTGACACGTTCAACTATAAGACTTTATTTATATGACATGAAAATTTATGTTATTTGGTCGTAAAATAGTTCACATTAAAGTAAAGTAAACTAAAAGCTTCTTATGCAAAGATTCGTAATTCAAAATAAAATATTTGCTAAACCTTTTTTCAAATAGAATTCATTCAAGATGTTAAGGTTAGTAAATTCAATATCTATTGAATTGACAAAGTTTTCTATTTTATAGAAGTTCTTTCTCAACTGACTTTTTAATATTACTAGATGGCAAAATAGCTAAAAACCCACCTCTTGCAGATGCCCTGCCCTTCCAGAGACAAAGCTGAAATATCTTGTTTTTATTGACTATGGGTAGTTATTTCAGGTCTGATTGTTTATGTATGTAAGTTAATGAGAGTATAATAATGATGTTTGAAGTTATGATGTTTGTAAGCTAACACACGGTACCAGTGAAACTTTTAGTGAAGCCAACGTTTTTTAAATTAAATAATAATAAACATAATTTATAGGTTTGTTAACGCATCCACGATGCAGGAAAAAAACCTTGTTTGGAGCACCTATAGTAAAAGAAAATAGACAAACTCCAATTAAGAATACCTTAGAAACTTGACTAACCAGTAACAGTAGGTATTCACGGCACATTGAAGCATTCTGAGTCAAAGTTATTTTGACGATGCATTGGCAGCATTCCCAAACCATTGTAGTTGCGAATGCCTCGAATTTATGAACTGTACCGAATAAACATGGCTGGATTAATTGAGTGTTTTATGCATGAACTAAACTGCGGACATTTTAATTCGACAGCTATTCTAAAGAACTTGGGTTCGATTCCCTGATCAAGCAAATGTTATTGGGTTTTTCTATGAAATTCTCAGTAGCAGCTCGGAGTTAGGATTTGTGCCCGGTTAATGGCAATAGGCTCGCCCCTTACATGGGACCTAAACATATCGGCGAACTATGGGTGTACATTGGTACACCTCTGCCTAACCGATGGTATGTGTGTGTACATGAATTTAAATCTTAACTCACAAAAAAAGGTATAGTCAAATATATTAAGTTAATAAATTGGGCCGACAAAGCGATATAAGAGACGTTATACATTTGTAAAGATTTTCTGGCGAGGAATAGGGAAAGGTCCCATTGTAGCTAAAATTACATACAAACAAACATTATCATTTAGGTCTTATACGGGGCGAGCCTATTGCAAAATTATACACATCAGAACAATAAGCATCATCAAAAAGTGTTGGGTTTGGTTCAGTTTGTTTTTAAAACAATTTCTATATAACATGTATAAAAACATGCGACAGTCTATTATCCCACGTGACGTTTATTGATACGGAACGTTTTCATACAAAATATTTCCTAAGCAAAGATGGATGACACCATTTAAACGTCGATATGAATTTTTACATTTCCCGGGCGTGGCTGATTCGATTTGTGCTCATAACTCACTCAGTGCTTCCTTTATTAATGCAAATTGCACTATGTGTGGGCGTATATATGACATTTTGTGTTGAATTTGGGTGATCTTCAATTCATGACAGGTATCTTTAGTAATATAGTAAAGTTGAAGAGTTTGTTTGTTTGAAAATGCCTATCTCCGGAACTGCTGATCTGTTTTAGATTTTTTTTTGTCAGTAGGAGTACTTAGAAGTGCTGCTATATTTTGTTATGAATTTGGTTATATAATAACGCTGATTAATTCTAAATCTATTCTAAGTATAAATATTGGTTTTATTTTCCATATTAAATTAACTGAATTTACGCACTTAACTGACGTACGTAATTAATTCAAAATTTTAGACTTTGTGGGTTGGCTCGCTTTGTCACAACTAAGCTCATTTTGAAATTAAATTAATGAAAAAAACAATGTAATAAGTCCCTAGATTTTTAATGATTATTCCCCAAAAATAAAAACTCCATTAGATACTCCCGTTTCCCCCACACAGCGATATTCCCCGGACGGCACCAACAATTACGAATAACAAATTATTCGCAATTATATCGCGTCGCATCATGAAATATGCGCATATTTACTGTGCGAACGCTGAACTACATGATAGAACGTATGACTCATCATGTATGAGCATTAATACTCCTATTTGTCAACGTCCCTTTAATACGAGCAAGCAATTTTCCAAGAGGATTGTGACCTTTGCATTTCTCAGTCAACTGCATAACTTGTTCTATCTTCTATCGATTTACACCTTTATTGTGTTGATGTTAGGGTTGAATTCCAGGTGAAGGTTGTGTCTGGCGAACGTTTCACGGCCACTGCACTGGCTGGGCGGTCAGCGTGCTAATCAATACTAAAGTAACAGATGCTTTGGCTTATAAATTTTACGCGAATAATCACAAGCGATCGTATGTCGGTCGATTAGCTCGGGTATATTTTTAGATAGTGATGTTACATCGTTAGGTAGGTATGTCAACTACTCGTATTGATAGGAGGGTAAATAATGGTTCTAATAACTAACTAATGCTCGCAACTTCGTCTGTGTAAATATCGGTGATCTGCGGTGTTCTTTCTTTTTTTAAGGGAACTCTCTTATTTATACCATCACGCCTGTATTCCCCGAAGGGTTAGGCAGAGGTGTACGGATGTACACCCACAGTTCGCCGGTATATTTAGGTCCCATGTAATAGGGGGCGAGCCTATTGCCATTAACCGGGCACAAATCCAAACTCCGAGCTGCTACTGAGAATTCCATAGAAAAACCCAATAACACTTTTTGCTCGACCTGGGAATCGAACCCAGGACCTCTAGTGTAGCAGTCGCGCTTAGAACCACTAGGCTAACAAGGCAGTAGACTTTTATAAAAAAACTTATTTACTATCTCTTTTCTTTCTATCCATTAAAATTTTCTTTGAATTTGCAAGATCTTTTTCCGCTTAACAATAATAACATCTTTCCCACCTCCTTTAATAATACTAAGTGATTGATAATGATACCACGGCCGGCCATTATGGCGTAATAATTAGTCCGAAAACAATTTAGTTGATAACATACAGCCTGTTATTATAATCCACTTTAGAGACCCACCCCTGTTTAGACCAAGCACCTATCGATTTCGTTAATGAGTTTTCCGAATTTACATTATTAGCGACCCACCCTTACTTTATTTTGGGAGGATTTGCTGATGTGACGAGATGTCAAAAACATCGAAAATCATTTGTGTATTATATTGATATTGTGTTTAGTTAATTATAGCTTCTGCCTTCTGCGTGGTTAGTTGTCATCTGCGTTACTACTCTGCTACCTTCAGTTGTAGCGTTTGCTCAAGGCAGATTGCCGATTTTAGGATTAAATTAATTACACCAGGACTTTTCACGACGTTCTCCTTCACCGATGTCAGTGATGTCTAAGAAAAACTTAGAAAGTACATCTGAATTAAAAAATTCGAACTGCCACTTGCCCGGTATCAAACCTGTAACCTCATGCATGAGAGATGCCTAGAATAAATTCTCTAATAAATCGTAAAAACTAATAAAATTAAAATCTGTTAAGTAATTTTGAAGGACTTAAGCGCACATATATTTTAAGAGAATTCCTAAACAAAATGCTACACGTGTCCGCAATACTGTAAGCAAACAATAAAGGGCAAATAATTGTGCACGAGTAATGTTATTTACGGGTTTGTCTTTTAATTAACTTCACGGTACAATTTATTTAGGGTCCGACATGAAATGTTTCTTGTTAGTAAGTGTATAAATACGAATATACTGGTGTTGCAAGAAAAATAAGTAAAGAATTTGGAAAGATTAAATGCTGGACAAGATAACGTATAGACCGCTTGTCGGGTGTTTGTAATGGACTGGAATCGAAAGAAGGAAAAATTGGGCTTTTGACAAATTATCATCCAAGACCAATTGTGCGAACAACGACCGTAGTATTACTAAGTATAATTTGGTAGAATTATGAATCTGGTTACTTTTTATTTTATTTAATTTGATAGAATTAAAATGCAAGCGATTGCTTTTTTTTTAATTTTAATATGTCAGGATTAAAAATGCGATTGTTTATTTTTAATTCAATGTAACAGGATTGACCATGCGATTGCATTTTAAATTTTAATTTGCCAGCATTAAAATTGCGATTGCCTTTTTAACATTTAATATAACAGAATTATGAATGCGGTTGTTTTTTGAAACAGTTAGTTTGGCTAAATTATGAATGTAACAATTTAATTTTAATTAATTGAAGTAAAAGTGATATCAAATATTTTGATTGTTTTACGTTTCAGCATTGTTATTACCTAGTTATACGCCTATAGGAACATATTTAAGGCGATTATAATACGGCATAGGTATACTAACACGTCTGTAAAACTGTCTACTACATATTATCACTAAGTTCAAACGATTAACGAAGTTTGTACTTGAACTTGATAAGTGTCCTTGACAATTATGATTGGGCCTTGATTGAGGCCTTGGGGAATAAATGAATTACTCATGACACTCTAAGCATTCTCGATGACTGCCAGTCGGTTAAATTGAATGTAGGCTATCGGGTTGTTGACACCAATTATGTGAACGACAAAGGAATATACTGCCTCATTGACCTAGTGGTTCTAAGCGTGACTGCTGCGCCAGAGGTCTTGGGTTCGATTCCCAGGTCGAGCAATGTGTTATTGGGTGTTTTTTTATGAAATTCTCAATAGCAGCTCGGAGTTTGGATTTGTGCCCGGTTAATGGCAATATGCTCGGGCCCTATTACATAGACGTAAACATACCGGCTAACTGTGGGTGTACATTAGTACACCTCTGCCTAACCCTTCAGGGAATACAGGCGTGATGGTATGTATGTAAGGAATACATACCTACACTTAAAGTAATAGGTACCTACTACATTCCTTTACTAGATATATCAAATAGGGTGAAGTCTTGTTACTAGTTACAATGATCATGGATCTGTAGGTATATGATGACATGATTGGCGCAGTGGCTAAGCGATTAACCGCTGCTCTATGTGTCATGGGTTCGATTGCCGCAGGGAACAAATATCTCTATGTCCTATAGGTTCGAAATTTCTGGTTGTGATTGTCTGTTTATATGTTAGCGAGACATGTCTAATGTGGAGCAACGTTTAGGAAATTTTAAAGTGGTTATTTTACTAGGTAGGTACCTACCAGTTTTTTTTTTGCGTAATACCCCTTAATAGATAGTACTATTATGTTTCCGTCACGATTAATAACATAAATTCTGCCTTCCAACTAAATTATATGAAACCAAAAAAGTAATTCTAGATTGAAAAATATTCAGCGTGGTTACAATTTATTACAGCATTAAAATTAATCGTTGCTGAAAACACTTCCCTGCGAGGTCTATTACACTAAATTTGAGGATTAAAGGAATTTAAGTCATTAAGTAGAATACCAATTTGTGTGGAAAATTAACAACTGAAAGTAATAATCATAAATGTCATGAAGCGCAATTCAGGTTTTATTTTATTAAAGCAAGGGTAAGGGCGGTTTCACTGGCGAGCTTCTTGGAAGTTCGTTTTCATTGAAAAATTGTAGCTGAGATATTTTAAACTTAGATTTTATAATAAGATTTTGGAGCAGACAGGTTCGAGAAATACTGTTTATGTAGGAGTATCTAGGAGTTTCAATCTGTACATGTACTATAAAGAAGTATTTCTTTTTAGTTAGTTTTCAATAGGTAACTGCTGGAAGTACTAGTCCAAATAAATAAATTTTGCGTTAAAAGAAATTTGCAATTTTCGAGTGTCAGAATATTTTTTTCTAATATATCGGAATATTTTATTTCTGTGGGTGTCCCGTTTATAGGACCAGTAGTTTTATTTATTTATTTATAAAACACATACAACTATTATCACATACTTACCTAATACGATAGTGTAGTAATAATAAATTAAAAATACTAAGTATATTATTATAAACAAACAAGACTAATTGTTGGTTTATAATTTCTTTACAGATCTCATTTTTTAAAAAATAAAATATAGCCTATTTTACATGCTAAAAATGTAGTTTTCCGTAGATAAAAGAAATTTACAATTGACTTCAAATCCATTACAAACAAAAATACACATCCTCTCTTTAATTTAGGTTATTTAGGAGTTGTTATAGTAATAAATCTATGGCAATTGTTTCCCTTGAAGCTAATGCGGTAGGTGCCAGGGTCAATTTCCCCAAAATTTTCACAGATGTCCAATTCAATGAGGCGTAAGACCATTCAGCGTTGGTTTAAGTAACCCAATTATCCTTCATTTTAATGTTCGAGCCGACTTCTTAAATGAAATTACAAAGTTCCGGTTTTGTAAATTGAATTATAGGGGGAAAAAATAATAAAGAAGTTTGTTTCAATTGTTTTTGGGAATAAGAAAAAATATAGGTTTTTTTTACCTAAACAACCTGTGGATTTGAAGCAGGTACTTGTACGAAATTATTATAAGTTGGCTCTTGTTATAAAGACTTTTGCTGCTTTCTTAGATCAACTTGTTTTCCTGTTGTATATTGGTTATTTATTTTCGTATTGTTGTTCAATTGTTTTTTTTATTATTATGGCTAATAATGTTCTCCAATTTTATTAATGAGAGTAGCTGCTGTTTGCGAGTTCTTGCGTGTGTTTTTTTTCACCGCCGTAACTTACGGTAAGTTACGGCTTTAGCTAATCGCTTTCGTGTGTTGTAGCGTGATACGCCTATATTATTCCTCATGAGTCTGGTAACTGGTTATCATGCCTTAAAAAAAAGACCAATTCGACTGCAGTTCCAGAGGTAAGCGCGTTTAAACAAACAAAAATGTTGACTAAAATGTAGGTTTTGACAGACTGAGCCTTTCCGCTCACGACTGACTTTTTGACCGATTTTTTGTCGGCGAGAATGGAACATATGAATTCTAATTTACCAACGCACACGACCGACCTTCTGGTATAGTTGTTGGTTTTTGGTTAGTTGTGGTTTTGGTGTTTTTTGATTGGTCAAAAAATTGGTCGTGGGCGAAGAGCCTGGGAATGATAAAACAATGTAAACTAAATGAAGACAAAATGTAATTTACAAAAGTTACACCCGTGTTACATTTCAGTATCCAAAGTACAGTAAGAATTTGAAGTAGGTCTCTAAGGGTGCCCAAAAGGTTCTTTAAGATCAAGGGAAGTGAATGATTTCACCCTCCACGCACTGTGTATTATATCCGTAGGTCTATACTCGTTTATTAAAGAAATCTCAAGGACACGTTTCCTCTAAGATCTTGAAGAAATCCGCAGCGCTTTTAGGAAATCCGGTAGCATAAAATTTAGCACTGTTTATTATAATGATAAAAAGTTTCCTTGGTGGCATTTTATATTTATAAGGTACTGAATATATATAAATAGTAACTATATTTTACACATTATATATTGCGCATATAGCGTCACTTTTCAATAACCTGTTTCTTTTTAAGTTGATCAACGAAATAAATGGAGCAGATCTTTTTTATGAACATGAAGCATTGTAGTCTAGTTTCCATCAGCCATACAAATATGACTTAGATCTTGTTATTCAGGGATCTTGGACCATATTGCTTCGTGTATCAACTATTATAATAATTCTTACTACTATTATAAATACGTAAGTTTATATGAATGGATACTACTCCGTCACGCCAGAACGGCTGGACGGATCTGGATAAAATTTGGCACGTATGTAGATTATAGGCTAGAATGGCACATATGCTACGTGTTATCCCGTTTTGGTATTTCCAAAACATTATTTAGGACTTTGGCTTAATTCTAAAATCTACACAGACAGAAGCTAGTAATAAGGTACATATTTATATTAAACCTAGCCTAGCGTTAGCCTAATGGTCCTAAGCACGACTGCTACGCTAGACGTCCTGGGTTCGATTCCCATCTATTTATATTAAAAATTTCAGCACTAGAAATTCAGCGCGTACAAATTCCAATTTTAGACTGAACAAAATAACTACAAAAACGTGTCCACAATCATACCCACATAATTCCACTTTCCAACCACACATTACACTGAACTCATATCATAAAACTAATCATAATAGTAACACGATTAAGTTATTACAGAAGCCATTGTACGCTGGTTATGACTGGCATTAAACACGCACTTCCAGGAATAAATGAGAAGCGAAGCCTTTTAATATGTTAATGGTTTCATTTCTGTACAGTAATGTAATATATGGTGATATTCTTGGCGGTTTTACCTGCCTTTGAAATATTTGAGTGGAGGAGGTAGGTGCTCACTTATGTTGTTTTGCACGTGCCTATAGAAGATTGTTATTAGATGTACTCTCCTGACTTGTTACTTGGGTTTGGCCCGGGGTTTTTGACTTTAAATTGTATTTTTTTAGCCCGTAGGTTTTGTTGTTGCAAAAATGCCTCGGGCTATCGGTTGCGAGAGTGTGGTTGGGTTTTATATTAGAAATTTCTCATTACCAGCCCACTCTTTGGAAGTTGGTGGTGTAACACCCCAGTGCTTCGCAAAGCAGGTAAATCGGTCTCGGAGGTCATTCGTAAATCTTTGACAGTCGTTACGGAAGCCATTGGACAGTTAGAAGCCGGGAAGTCTGACAACAAGTCCTACCAGGAGGTATCGTGTTGCCCAGTAATTGGCTTGTAGAAATTCAAATAGGCAGCCGCTTCATGTAAAATACTGGTTCAGCTGCACCCACTTAGACTGAAAACTGATCTCAAAATAGATGACAAAAAGCCAGGCAAATCATAACAGTTAAAGGTGAGCCGTCAATCTTTAACCCAGGTGAGACAATCAGCTCACTTCACCCAAATTCCCTGAAGGAGATTATTACATAATAGACCGGCAGTATTCAATAACACCGAAACTTTCTCTGTTTGTATTTTTGGAAAGAATTTAAAACAGGTAGTGGAGTTACAAGTACGTCACCACTCACCTGGTTTTTATTTCAATTAACGCGACACGTCGGTAGCTAACGACTGGCAATGAGTTTAATTGGACAAATTGTAGCACTTGCTTTAACGACACGTAATTATACTTAATGGTTCGTTTACGTTACTAAAATTGAGGAATGTTTTTATGTTATTGGGTGGCGAACAATTAGGTATGATAGTTGATAGAAAGTTGTAACACTCGTTAATAGACATCTGCAAGAGAGCAGAGGTAAGCTTAGAAAAATCATGTGTTTTAGTGTTGGCACACATTTTTTGTGACACACAAAGTCACATACTACATCGGAGCAAGCGACTTGAAGGCGTGTTGTAGTATTTTCATGGATGAGTCTGCCAACCCGAAAAAAAGATTACAAGTTGCCCGCTTCTGTGCCTTTAAGTCAGGTTTGCACGTGTAGAAATTCGACGAAGGATTATGAAGGTGTCACACTATTTGATGTTTTCGTTTTGGATGACCAAAACACGTGACTTTGATAGGCTTTGACACGATTGTTAGGTCTTGTGTGAATCCTACTTCAATTATAATATGAATGGGTCATCTGCCTTATTTTATCGTACAGACAAGGATTAACCATTAGTCATAGTCATAGTCATTTATTCAATAACAAGAAACTTGTATCTGATTTTCAAAATAAATAAAATTGTTTATTGTTGAGCATTGGTTATCAATGCTCAATTCATATTAGTGATAATGTTAACCGTACCAATAACGAAACACAGTATTTGATTGAAATCTCAGGTGCAAGTCAGTCAAAATAAACTTTGATAGTTATTGTTTTATATTGTTAGGCTCTCCACACATGACCAATTTTTTGACTGATTTCTTCTCATCGACAAAGAAATCTGTTAAAAATCGGTCCGATAAATAAGTAGCCAAAAACATGGTCGTGGGCAGGGAGAGCCTAATTATTTAAAAATCTAAAAAAAAATGGCCTTCCGAATTTGAAATTAAAATCGGGTCACTTTTCGATTTCAGTTTGACATATATACACAATTTACAAATCCACCAATATCTATACCTACTTTATAAGTTCATTTGTGAATACCGACATTTTTATTTCACTATCCAACTGGTAACAATGTTATGATTAGATTTGTCTACCTGCTCGTAGCTCGACTGAATATTATGATTGATTCGAAGTGGGAGCTATCTAGAATTCTGAACGACCCAAGTAGGTATCTACATACAATCATCAATCAAAACAGGCGTTCTATAGAAGAATCACTTTATTGTAGTTTTGAAATATTTTCTTTCGATAAAAATATTTGCACTATTGTACCTTATATACCCTTATTAGTAAACTTGAAGTAAGTTATTATTATGCCAAACTTACACTACAATAAACTGACAACATTATTACTGATTTAAGACAAGGGTTGGGAGGGGAAGACTACATTTACAGGCATCATTCTTATTTCAAACAAAATCAGTTTAAATTAGGAATGAGTAGCAAAAAGTATGGCACAGTCTACATGGAATACAAAGAAAAAAAATTATAATAATAAGGGAGAGAGAAATTATTGAGTACAAAACTTTTTGATTTTGTATGATGTGTGCTACCATTACAAATTCAAATCCAATGTCGCTATCAATAATAAACTCAAAGGAATTATGTATAGCAGATTATAATTTACCTTCGAAATTGATAAGGTTACAAACATGCTATATGTATAATCTTCTTAGTGAGACAGAAATAGATTAAATAATTCAATTTAAATCGTCTTGCTTTGAGCAAACATTTTATATCAGCAGTTATCGTTCTATCAATCCCTTAGGAAATCAGTTTAATGTTCTACACAATAAGTCACAGCCGCCATCTTTATAGGCTAGGAGCTAGCACTTAAATAGAGTGTTGATAGTCACGTCATTAATCTTTGCTGGACCCGGCTCATTTACTATGTGATTATATAGACCAAGCACCATAGCTCTTCTTTTGTTCAACCTTATCATTGTCGAAAGGGTTTATATTTAAAGGGGGTGAGCACCAGCCCCGGTTAGCTCGATCAATTTTAGATTAATTTTGTAGGTACCTAAATATAGCGAGGACCGCGGTTTATTAATGTCCTGATGGAGATTGCGCGGTTGACTTCATAGTACAGGGTTGCGTAAAAGGTCAGGTTTTTTTGGGGTAGATATTTGAAAAGTGACATAATTGGCAGATTCTGATGGAACCTTTAATTGGACGATAGATGGATGACCAAGTACCTCCTCGTATGTATGGGTCGGCGATTTAGTGATCTTTTTTTACCCACTGTACCTACGTTAAGTATTAGAGTAAGGCATAGGCGAATAAGGTAAGGAGATAAGGAGGAGCTCGTGGCTAAATGTTACAGCCGCATAGACCGATCTTCCGGGTTAAGCCACGCTTGCCGAGGTTGGTCTGTGGATGGGTGACCATTTACCATAGTGAGTTTTCTCCGTGCCTCGGAAAGCACGTAAAGCCGTTGGTCCCGGCTGTCATTTGTAGATCTTTGACAGTCGTTACTGTTAGTCAGAAGCCAGAATGTCTGACAACCAGTCTTACCAAGAGTATCGTATTACCCATTACTGGGTTGTGGAGGTCTGATAGGCAGTCGCTCCATGTAAAATACTGATATTCAGCTGCATCCGGTTCGACTGGAAGCCGACCCCAACGTAGTTGGGAAAAGGCTAGGCAGATGATGATGATAGGCGAATACGGTCGTGAAGCTTAAGGCCCTCCTTCCGATTTATTGTAAGACTGATTATCGGATTCGATAATCTATGGATAATAAGTCGATTGTCTGACGTAGGAGGGCAGCATTAAGGGAACTTTATCGTTAGCGCGCTCCATACGACAGTAGCCTACTTCTATTTTGATCAGCAAGACCTCAAAAATTACAACACAAATAATGGTCAACGTAGGTAAGGTAACTGTACTTCTTCACTCATAGATGACCACAACATTCACAATTAAGTTAATAACTAAGTAGCTAACAAAGTAAGAATAAAACGGGAACAAATTTACTAAAATTATGAAGCAGAAAATAACCTTAACAGTGCTTATAATAAATCTTTGAAACATTTCTTATATTTTGCCAGAGATTCGCAGATATAAAGTGGTTGAGCCAACATGTTGTACTGCCTACACAGCCTTGGTACAACGACATAATTAAACAGTTTATCTACTCCCAGACATTATTATCGTCTATTTCAAATGCCGAGCCAAAACTTGTTCAGTAATTCATTGTTACCAGATTATCATGATAGCTGTAAATTAATTATAAACATGCAAACTAATTTTGTGACGTCACTGTAATGAGGTTAGTACTTAGTGTCAGTCGGTATCTGGTGATTTTAGTTCAAGGTTCAAAGGTTAGATTTAGGCTGAAATCTGTCTGAAACAAAAGTGTATTGTCTGTGTTGGATATCACTGACATCGGTGAAGGAAAATATCGTGGGTAAACCTAGACTGAAAATTAATATAAGTCTGAAATCGCCAATCTACCTTTAGCAAGTCAATATTCATATTTATAGCAGATCATTATTCGTACCTTCTCAGTACGAGAAAAGAATCAGTAAATAGTTATTGAATAATTGTTTATGAACACATTAGTGTTTCATCATAAGATATATTTACACAAAACTAGAAAAATATATCATACTATACTTAAAAATTTAAGCTTCAAATGAATTACTTCTCACTGAATTTTTTAACTAAAGCAAAGAACAATGCTTCTTTATAATTACAGTAGAAAAAACAAAAGCGAATTCATTATTGGCATTGTTTTTTAAATAATCTATTCTCTACTTAGCATTAAGCCTAGATCCCAATTTTAAGTAAAAAGGCGCTATTTACATTTTAAAATTCTTTAACTTATCATTTTATGTTTTATTTTTTTATTTGAATATGGATTGAACTTGTATACGTTATACTATTGTAATCTATACAACCATGCACATAAGTAAAATTTAAGCTTCAGTTTGTAATGTCAAAATAACACGAGCTTTTTACATCATTTTTTTTAGACTGTCTTTATATTCTAGCTTATCTCCGAATCTCCGAAACGGCTGGACCGATATTATAGCGAGTAACTTAAGCTACTTTTCCTTTAGAAAAATAAGGTTCCGCCAAAAAAACTCCCCGTGATAACCGAAGCCGCGGGCATAAGCTATTTTTCCGAACAAACCTGAAAATGGTTCAAGTGAATAGGTACAAGTTCATGGCTCATAAATTTAATATTCTACCCCCTGGAAGGAAGCATACCTTTACAAAATATCATTGCTGATAATTTACAGTAACAGGTTAGCGTGTTTATCCAATATTCCGATCGAAGGGCCATTATTTAACGTTATTAGGAAAACATAACTGTGTGTTGGCAATATCGACTCATTATTTATTATCATCGGCGCTGCTTTTAATTATACCTTTTGTCTATTTGTGGAAATCGATACCGCTAGTATACTGGATTTTAAAATGAATGCAAAGCGTCCGTCGTTTGTTAGGGAGATATTTTCATTCTTGCAAAGACTGAATGATGTTTAAAGAGCGAAATGGTGCGGTTAGAGATGCAAGTGGGTTTAGTCTTAAATAAACATAAACAGGGCTGTATCTCCTGCATCTTCTACATCCAAAAGATATAGCTCTGTACCAGACGGACGCATGGACGCACGGACAGACAAACAGCGGACTCTATAAAACTATAAAAACATTATACCATTCTCTTATTTTCTCGTAATGGCAATAGGCTCGCCCCCTTAATAGGGTAGGCCCCTTATTACATGGGACCTAAAAAAAAACATACTGGCAAACTGTGGGTGCACATTGGTCTACCTCTGCCTAACCCTTCGGGGAATACAGGCGTGATGGTGTGGGTATATTTTTTGGTTGGTTGGTTATTACGAAAATTCTTTCACCTTTTACTTTTACAATCTTTAGGAGATCTATTGATACAGTGAATTTCATCAAACATGTCAATATTCGTAAAATAAAATTGTTTTTGATGGTTTTTTGTATGGATACTATCAGACATGTAAACGATACTTACAGGATAAGACATTTCTGCGGGTTGTTCGAAAGAGATACCGCGCCCCCGGAACGCAAAGGGCACATGAAAGGAACATAGACGGGTTTTAGTCAGTAAAAGTCTGACACTCCCTCCCGCCCCGCCCAGGGTGGGGGAAGTTATTTGATGATTTCCCGTCTATAAAAAAAAAAAGGATAAGACATTTAAATAAAATTTAAAATATGAAATTCGCTTTTTACAAAATACCTACTGTAAGCAAATAGGCTTTATTTTTATTTATCTCCGCAATGTTGAACACGTCACTTGCAAAGGACGCAAAGAAAATGGAGACGTCATTTTATGGTCCCTTACATAATAGGTATTTCTCGGCTCGCGCCAGGAATAGTTTAGACGGATTTTATATTGAAAATTGAGTTCGATTTTCAGTCTACAGATTGAATATATTAGCACAATAACTGCGCTGTACAATTACTATCAAACCAGTATATAAGTCTGGAGAATGTTTTAAACTCTCATGTCGATTATTTGTTTTAAATAGTACAACATTGTTAACTTGCTATCTTACTGATTTTATAAACGCTTGTAAGTTTGTGAAGATGCATTCACGATTAAACGGCTGAACGGAAAAAGTTTGAAATTTTGAGGCACATAGAAACCTTTTGATCTAGCATACACATACGATCACCTGCACACGTGAGGACCTAATGACTGCGTCTGCGGATGGTGTTGCCGTGGCCAAATTTTGGGTCAAACATAGTATTTCGGAAATATCTTATATAATTATTTATATTTTATTATTTGCCATCGATACGCTAAGAAGAAGAAGATCTATTTTTAACCCATTTTTGAGTTTCCATAAGATACATTTATGAAGACAAAGTCGCGGACAGAAGCTAGTCATAATAAACCTTTTAAGAAATATCTCTACTTTAGCGTTGCATTTATTTTATTGTGTGCTGGCATTTTCCCTTGCGTGCTATATACAACTGCAGTTGTCCAGTTGGTACTGTTTAAAGATAAAGCGGTTTATGGCGAATATCACTGAGATGTACGTAAAATACTGTCTGTGGATTTGTTTATTGATTTAGTTATCCCAAAATTTAGTATTTATGATAAAAGTAGAAAGCATTTGTATGATTGAATACTGGCTTCTGCCCATGTATAGTCAAGTATATCATATAACATACCTTATGACCGTTGACGTTATCATCAATATCATCATTATACTAATCCATGAAGGAACGGTCTAATCTAATTCTCCAGACCGATTCCGGCCACGGCGGCTAATCTTAATGCAGACTAGCCAAGTACGCAGGAGATATTATAGTGCACAAGTGCGTGCGCTTACACAGGTGCACTCTCTCTTCCCTCACTCTCATATTCCGATAGAACGGCAATCCGACACGACCGGAGAGAGATCAGGCGTAGGACCAACGGCTTTACGTGCTTTCCGAGACACGGGGGTGTCACACCACCAACTTTTAAACTCCGGGCCGCTACTGAGAAATTCCTAATGGAAAAACCCAATAACACTTTTTGCCCGACCCGGGAATCGAACCTAGGACCCCTCGCTCATCAGTCGCGCTTGCGACCACGAGACCAACGGAGCATTTAAAGAAGGAACGGTAATACTGGTAAACATCGAAAACTGAGAAATTTGCTGCATACTCGAGGTGCATTTCTGTTCATCACTTCGAAGATCCTCATCCAAACTTCACCAAATTTGTATGGGAGCGCCTATGTAATATACCAATTCAAACAAAAATATAAATATAAAAAATATTTTTTCGTCTTCAGGTAATCGGGAAACCTCCTCCTCTTTTTGAAGACGTTTAAAAAGACAAAGCCCTTTTGCCTTTGTCTTTTGGCATCCATACAATAAGGGCCATATACCGGTGAAAACGAAAATTTATTACTCCCTTCCTATAACAAAGTTCCAAGCAAGTTTCTGAACTCAAACTTTCCGAAGAATAATGAGTAATTAACCACTGAACTTTCAATACCTTAAAACTTTTGAACTTGCTGAATATTTGCGTACATATGTGAGTTTAAATACACATTTGATAATTATCGACCAGTGTGAGAGCTGCCATTTTGTGTAATATGGTAGGACAGAGAGGTCAACATAATTGGACGGGGAGGTATAAGCTTAGTCATATGTGGACAAAGAAAATGTTCATGTTGTAGCTTCGATACCTGCGAGTTATTTACCTCGTAGGTAGGGAGGTATGTATGTATGTATGTGGTACATATTATTAAGCATCCTTCATTCGAACGTTATTACAAGAAATTCAAAATGTATTACATTCATCTTTAATTTTATCTTTTTAGTTGACGCGGCGTACTTCGTACTCCAATAAAAGCTGTCTGAATTTATTTCTTAGATTAGTATGAGTTGTGAACCCTTTTTTAGTTTTTGGGATTCCGTGAACAAAATGGCACCCTTTCGGTACTGAACTCTATTATTATTTAAGCTTATAGTTTGCATCGTCTGTCTGTCCATCTGTCTGTAACAGGCTGTATCTCAACACTGACAGAGCCGCAATACGCTCGAGAAATTTTCATTGTTTAATTGATAATGGACTAAACAACAACATAAGTAGAATTAAAAATAATTGCTTGTACCTTTCAAGCAATTTGTGTGAAGAGCAGAATAATCTCTACATAAGTAAGACCAGTTTTATTCGTTACTTACATCTCATCTCATCTCACATCATCAAAATCTCTTTTTAACCGACTTCAAACACACATCCTCTCTCACATCATCACACATCACACTCACTAACACATCTTTTCATACACCCACACACATTTTAAATAAGTTTTAATTTAAAAAAAAACTTTTTTTTTCTTATTTTTTTATTTTTTTATATTTTTTATATTTTCTCTTCTCACTTTATTTGTTTTTATTTGTTTAAATTTTACTCTATTTTACTTCGTACATTACTTTTACCACTATATTTGTCATTGAAGAGCGGGGCCTCCTAGCACAGGTATATCTTTTACTTAAAAGGAGGTTCCTATGTAAGATTCACTGTAAAAGTTGTACAAGTTTCTGCAATAAACCTTTTTATTTATTTATTTTTTATTTATTTCAAACAAAAAGGTGGTTCTCAATTCGTCTGTATGTTTTTATTTTTTTATACTAAAGCGAAGTCGCTTACCGCTCTCTGAACGCTTAGACCTTTGAAAAAACGCACAGGATTTTAATGCGGTTTTCATCGAAATGATTTAAGAGAAAGATTTATACGTATCTTAAGACAAACGGGAGCGGAGCAAAAAACGCGGGTGACACCGCGTGGTACATAGCTAGTTTTATATAAGGGATATATTCGATCATAGTGTACAGTCAGCAAAAGAGATAAGTAACCAGTGTCACCTAATAAATTCAAAGTTTTTCAAACACCGATAGAAGTTTTTAATGAATTTTGTTTTTATTAATAGAAAATAAACAGTTTTTTAACTAAATTAAATTTCATTTAAAAACTACCACAAGTTCTAGAGAAAATTTTAACTAAATCAGACGGTCTGGTTACTTATCTCTTTTGTTGACCGTACATGATTCATTTTATAATAATTGTATCATTATCAATTAATCGAAATGTTTCAACCACATTGCTTAGACATCCGTTTTTCGTTCATTCGCCATTCCATTCATGTTATAATCAAAACCTAGAATGTTCTTAGCATAGTTTAATTTAAAAAACGTTCCAGAGGGGATTGGGTTTTCGCAAAACATCTAGAACCCTTCTATTTCCGTCGTCACTTGTATCGGAAATGAAACTATCGATAGTTGGCGAAGCAGTTTGTTTGTTTGTTATATCGGGCCTAACTTTATTAGCGAGTAGGATTGGGGTTTGTGATAGCGCCTAAAAGGTTTGGTATATTGTGTTTTTACCACGTATTTCTAGGAATAGGATTTGTAGCTTGTAGATATTTGTGTTGATCGACATTCGGAATGGTTGTCTATAGTTTGTCTTTATTGAATTTGGTTGGAATCATGGTTACTCTATTCTTCCATTGATTTATTCACTTTTCATGGTGCTGTTGATAACTCTGGTCCATAGGCAGGATTGCATTGTCGGGGATCACTTTTCGTAAATGTTTCAAAATCAAAATCAGAATCATACCAATCTATTACTGTCCCACTACAGGGAATAGGCCTTTTCTCCTAAAGAGAAGGCGAGAGAATTGATCACCACGCTTGCTCAAGGCAGATTGGTGATTTCAGACGTGCATTAATTTTAAGTCCAGGTTTCCTCACGATGTTTTAATTTACCGATTTCAGTAATGTCAAAAGTAAACTTAGAAAGTACATAATTATGTATTGAAAATGGCACATAGGTACTTGGTCGAACCCGTAATCTCATACTTATGAAGCATGCGCCTTATTACTTAATTACTACAACAGCTTTGGTAGTATTTTCAGTTACTAAAGACAAACTTTACTGATAGATACTGGTGTCAATGGGTCTCCTCCCGATAACTTAGGTAGAAAGTATTGGTAGAGTTGTGGTCATACAGTGACAATTCAGCGGGACCTCTCTCAAGTTGGTAGCATTTAAATTGGAAACCTTTCGCGAATTGGAAACTTTTAGGCGATATTCAAATATTACATAACGTACCATCACGTCTGTATTCCCCGAAAGGTTAGGCAGCGGTGTATCAATGTGTACCCAAAGTTCGCCGGTATGTTTAGGTGCCATTTTTTACAACATGGGGCAAGCTGGGCACAAATCCTAACTCCGAGCTACTACTGAGAATTTCATAGAAAAACCCAATAACACTTTGCTCGACCTGGGTCGATTCCAAGACCTCTAGTGAAGCAATCGCGCTTAGGACCACTAGGCTAACGAGGCAGTCAACACAAGCGGCAATTGATTTTTATTTATATAAATTTGTTATTTGTGTGTGTTTTTACTTTATATTTGTTATTTTTGACTCCGCTCTCAGCTTAGCGTCACCTTTATAGAAACACGATGTATCTCTTTAGATAGCAGATAAAATCAGGCACCGGAGCTAGGCACTCGAAATATGGGATTGGATGGTTTCCTCGACGAACAGGTAACATAGTAAACTTCTTGTCTATAAAGTCTATTATCGGAAATCTTTGGTATAAAGTGGTAGCATTTTATAGACTGTATGATTTAGTTAGTGTTGCGTCTTAGTGAATTTATTTTGTTTGTAAATTGAATAGAAAGATGTTTTAACTAATTCTTTGTCTTATTTGACAACGTCACTCTAAGAATCTAAAAAAATAAAAATATACCATCACGCCTGTATTCCCCGAAGGGTTAGGCAGAGGTGTACCAATGTACACCCACAGTTCGCCGGTATATTTAGGTCCCATGTAATAGGGGGCGAGCCTATTGCCTTAACCGGGCACAAATCCAAACTCCGAGCTGCTACTGAGAATTTCATTGAAAAACCCAATAACACTTTTTGCTCGACCTGGGAATCGAACCCGGGACCCCTTGCACAGCAGTCGCACTTGCGACCACGAGACCAACGAAATCAAGAATCTATACAAGTAAATAAAATTGAAGTGTTAGATTTGACAAAATAACAGTTTTTTTTTGTTATTTTCAAAATAATAAGGATTTTTTACACGCCAAACCTAATATTACATTTTTTCTGCGCCGGTCTGTCTGTTAGTTTCGGCTGATTTTCGAAACAAACGGTTGGACCGGACCGGTTTCGATGTAACTGAGGTTTTTTTTTATTTTATAAAACAATTAGGATTCTACGCAATACAATATAATCTGTGATAGCCGACGTTCACGCAAATGCTAAAAAGAAATGCTGAAATAATAAGTATGCTATACTATTACAATTTTTAGTTAATAAATTCTTCGCTTGAAACCACTTCGGTAGTTTTACATGAATTTCATGACCTTTCATCCAAAAGATTTCAAGTTAAAACTAATGAAATATTACCTTTATTTTATTATAAGGATAAAATAAAATTAAAACTCCCAACTTTTCAGTCAAACCTCAAACAAACTTACCCACGTAGCTTTTAAAAAGTTTTTAAACGATTTTAAATAAAGAACCCAAAAAACTTTTCTCTAACATTTTTACTGGCACGTTTTACGAAGAATTTAAATAAATTCGTATTTGGAAGCAACAAAGAGAGAGCGTGATAAAATAAATGAATCGTAAATAAATATAGTTCTGTCTCTTTCTCGCGTGGTACAATAGGATTGGTACCTATCGCGTAAAGCCGATACAAGACAAACGGATTTACACGGTCAAATTGATAACTATGACAAAAGCAATGATAAGGAGAATATATCGATGTCCCTTTATACAATATGAATTAATAATAATGGATTTTCAGAGTAACATTTGTTTTAAGCAATTTAATTGGTTAAAGTTAGTTTTAAGTAATGCTTTTATCTTAAGTTTGATTCTGTACTATCATCTTCAGACAGTCACTTTGTAATTTAACTTAGATACTTTTGTAAATATTTGCATTTGTGAGGCTTTATAAAAAAAAATGTTATTTGTAGATACGTCTGATACTCATTTACATAAATTCAAATAAAGAATGTAATATTTTTTTAAATGTTTTAAAAAACAAAACACAGTCAACACTATTTTGTATGAAATAGCAACCAGAGTTATCACCTGAAAGTCCCGTCGCAGTAACAACTAAAGGATCCTTTTAAAGGACGATACTGATCCGACTCTTTGGGGGCTTACTCTAATGATTTACACCGGTATAAAGGCCGTTTTCAGTCTAACTGAATTTATGACTAGATCACATAAGCTTGTGATCGGCCGTTCGCACCTGAACGGTTTTTGGGAACCTCGTTACAGAGGTTTATAGTAGTTTGCGAAATGCTAGCGAATTTATTGTTTGTGAGGGTATTATTGAATTGGGTATTTCAGAAATCGGTTTTAGACGCTTTCGTAGCGATTATGCTACGGCGTAGCAATGGATTTGCTACAGCTGCTACGGCGTAGCCACGGTCGATTGTATTTATTCTAAACAGTACAAAGGTTTCTTTAATTTGTTTTTGGAGTATAATTGATATTTTTTTTTACTATTTATCTGTCCATTTTCGATTTATTTATTTCATTGTTAGACATACTTACATTATTTTCTTAATACATAAGCACTACTTATCAAAAGTAAGATAATAATAGTTATTGCCTATTTTGTGAAAAATAAAATACATACTTACCATCACACCTGTATTCCTCGAAGGGTTAGGCTGAGGTATACCAACGTACACCCACAGTTCGACGGTATGTTTAAGTCCGACGTAATAGGGAGCAAGCCTATTGCCATTAACCTAGCACAAAATCTAATTCCGAGCTAATACTGAGAATTAAAAAAAAAACCCATTGACAATTTTTGCCCGACCTGCAAATCGAACCCAGAAGACCTCTATCGTAGCTTAGGACCACTAGGTTAACGAGGCTAAAAATAAAATAAAAAACAGAAATCGTCGTAACCAACCATAACAATACGAGATGTGAAATTGTGTCAAAACAACCCCCAGTTTTGATGTTGAAAATCAATAGTAATTTATATTCAACTGAAATAAATAATTGAAAAGCAATTTGTGTGGAATCTCGAACGGTGTCGGTGCGAGGTTATTGACATCGTCGAAACCGCATGCTGGTGTTATTTATTGTTCGTACATTGTCGTGACGTGCGTTTTTTACTTCTCGTTCAGTGATGTAATTAACTGAAGGTGGAACAGGATAATGGGCAGTTGACACCATCAATTGACATACTTTTTATGAACTGTCAAAACGTGATTTTGTATGGCAATAACACGCTGTGACGTCACGTATCGGCCTACTCAATTGACAATTTATTAATTTGAAAATCTATTTTACAATAAATTGAAAATTAATCGGTTTTCATGGGTAAAATAAAGGGCTTTTTTAGAGAAGTTGTGATTTGAAATTATTGTTTAGTAGTTTCAACTACCCAATTGTAAGCAGAATCTGCCTTATCGTCCGTAACTTGCACTTATTTAATTGGCTATTAGTGATAAAACATGTTTGTAAACATTTTTAACAGCAGTGCGGGAGCATCTTAACAATCGTTATAATAATTAAAATGTGTATCTTGACTTACCTCGCGAGTGATGTGAGTACTGCAATCACTTTGCCGATAGTCGTGAAGGCCAATGGCATAAAAGCCAAGAGCCTCGACCAACACCTAAGGGGGCTCTCGTTGGGCGGTAAGATCAACTGCTTGATTTAGAAAGCCGGAATACAGCAACACTGCTTTACGGCCAAAAAAAATGTATGGTGGTAGTACTTTCCCGGACGAGCTCCTTCACAAAGAGCTCTAATACAGTTGAATAATTATAGAAATCAGTCTATTAACCAATTTTCCATTCTCAGTAACGCTGTATTCTAATAGGCCTCTACCCAGCAAAAGGTCCGAAGGGGCAGTAACAAAATAAACATCATAGAAATCAATTCCACATGAACAATTTCATTTGTTTCATTTGACTGAACTATCGAAAGCCTTCAACGGTCGAACAATTAATTAAATTTGGGCATAACAAAAGTCAGGAGAATAGTTTCCATTCAAATAGTTTTTCAAATCAAACGTATTTTCAAGGCTAGTAGGTTTAGTTTAGTTTGATCGCTGTTTCGACTTTAATAAATTGTACTATATTATTTTGAAATAAATATTGAATACCTAACTTCCTAAGTCCTAAATTTATTCTCATTTATTCATTTCTAAGACGCATTAAATTCATTTTTAAATATTTAGTCAAAAATAAAAATATTTTAAAGGTGCCCGTCAACCGGTCTTTTTAGAAGCCTATGGGGACCTATGGGAGGCTATGGAGATCTATGTCCAGCAGTGGACGTCCTGCGGCTGATATGATGATGATTATGATGAAAGGTGTCCGTGTAAAGACACAGAAGTTATTTCATTTTTGTGTCTGAGTTGGTAACGCATCTTCGAGGCCTTTGGTATTGCAACTTTGTGGTAGCGGTGACCCATCAGTTATACTAGTTTAGCATCTAATAATATACAAAAATAGATTAGGTATATCAAAACTATAAGTTACTTTTAGCCAAAAGGAATCAAACAGAACCCAATTAAATTAAACCTAACATCAACAAATTGGAATGAGAAGTCCAAAATTTCCACATGAATAGGCAATTGACCCAAAACAACACCCACACACGTCTCCCCACACACCCCCACATAAAAACACCTACATACACATAATGTTCATCTAACACACATTAGCAAATGAAAGTAAAAGATTGATCGGCCTCATTAGTGGGCCAATGGCATGATCGAATCGGATAATCACGCTATTAAGTGCCGATAACCAAGCTTTATGCCTACTAAGTTGTTCTACTTGTTTGTTCTTAGGATTGTTGGGAAAGTTACTCAGTTACTTGCTTGTCACTTACACCTGGGTCTTGGAAAACTAGGTTCAGAGAAAAAACAAATGACTATCATCGAACGACTTTTTAAATAGTCCTGCTTATTCTACTAATACTATAAATACTCGAAAGTTTGCGAGGATGGTTTTTTTTTAAGCCGTTGGGAAATCATCAGATAGCTTCCCACGCCCTGGGCGGGGCGGGAGGGAGTGTCAGACTTTTACTGACTAAAACCCATCTATGTTCCTTCTTGTGCCTTTTGCGTTCCGGGGGCGCGGTATCTCTTTCGCACTCCCAGCTCCGGCAGATTTGAGGATGGACAGGTCGGATGTTTGTTACTCTTCACGCTTAAACGGATGAATGGAATTAGCTGTAATTTGGCACGTTAGGATATTTTTTATCTCGTTTTTGTGTCTCCATGGAAAGATTTGTTACTTTGGTTTCATTCTATCGTTTACGCAGACGAAGTCACAAGCAGTTAGTGTTTAGTAATTCCATGTTATCATTTATTATGCATCGTTGTTATTATGTCAGTACAATTATGCTTAATTGACAGTAGACCGGTTTTCTCTAAGCAACGCGTTACAATCACCACAGCAAAGCCATATGCTCAAACAATATACACTGATTCATTGAAAATGAACTATATTTCAACAAGAATAGGGTTAAAAATGCATGGAGTATTTGACACCACTGACCAACATCGCTGAAAATTTCATATCGCTGAAAACCCGATACTTTTCAATAAACTGTAACACAATACATTTTTGATTGCATTGTTATCAATACATAGTTAGTCAATTGATTTGGTGAATGAATGACGTAACAATTTACTATTGCCGTACGAAATTTATGAGGGAATCGCGTTTTGACAGCTCATAAAAAGTATGTCAATTGATTGGCGGTATCTTGTACCCAATTATAACAAATGCCGTGCGGAATTACAGCACACAATTTTCAACTCTATTTTCCTTTATTTAAATCAATGAATCAATCAAAATTCTCGAGCATTTGTCTCCTCTGTAACAGTCCCTTACAGTTCTGTCTGAACAAAGTTAGGCAGGCAAAACACCCGAAAAACGAAAAACAAAAAAATATAAATATACCATCACGCCTGTATTCCCCGAAGGGTTAGGCAGAGGTGTACCAATTTACACCCACAGTTCGCCGGTATATTTAGGTCCCATGTAATAGGGGGCGAGCCTATTGCCTTTAATCGGGCACAAATCAAAACTCCGAGCTGCTACTGAGAATTTCATAGAAAAACCCAATAACACTTTTTGCTCGACCTGGGAATCGAACCCAGGACCTCTAGCGTAGCAGTCGCGCTTTGGACCACTAGGCCACAGAGGCAGTTCCGAGGCAAATAAAAAAAAGTTCATAAATAAATGATAAGCGCTTAAGAAGGCACTTTATATGATGCATGAAAAGTTCGGTAGCTTCAGACCATAAAACAGTACAAAATATTGTGGTGTATAAACTTTGCAACACTCGACCAACTTACGAAGTAGAAAATTGTTTGAACACAGGTGTTTTAAATATGAGAGATGTTTTACGTACGTACACTTTTTCTAAGCGTATAACGTATATTTCTTTTAAGCTTAGTACGTCTGTCTTATTTTTCAATTACTTTTTCTTGGGCAATTTAATCACATAGGTAATTTCAGCTCTACTGCTTCATTTCAGTTGTAAAGTATTAACTTTTCAAAACTTCGACTATACATTATTCCCGTGTTTAAATACAATCATGTATTTTCTAGTTTTACTATAAAGGTGAAATAGCTATATTTCATGGTGTAATTATCAACATACATACACTCACGCTTTCACATGGGAATAGGCAAAAACCACAGAACGCCACCTGCTATGACCCTTATATAATTTTTCACCTCGTCCACGTTCATTATGTATTATCAAGGTCAATATTTTGAGGAGCTTGGAGACATAGTGTTAATATAATAATTATAAGAAATTAATAATCTACATACAGTTTGTTCTCGTTTACATGTATTGTATAAGCCAAAACTTGTAAGCACATCCTTATGTTGATGATCCATATCCAAACAAAACAATGTATTTCTCAATCTCTCTCAATCCGAAGAAAAGCCTATGTAAATATTATGTAAAACACAAAGGACATATGGCACACCATAATAATACAATGCCCCAAAAATCGACCCACAAATTCCCATTAATATTACTTTTCAATCCAAAAAACAAGGTCAAAGAAGGACGTATAAAGACTCCAATAGCCATTTTTATATAAAAGTTATTGCCATAAATCATAAAGTTATTCAACGAAGTCCGATCCACGAGATAGGCACTTAAACTTAGTTTAATGTAGTATTCAGTGCAAGTTCAGCTAAGTTGGTTCCGAGTTTCAGGCAGATAAGGGCGCTGCCATAGTACGGTAATGAGACTTTGGTGTAGACAGATGTAGGCGTAGGAGAATGTGTCGAACTTTGATATCGTGGCAACAACTGGCACTTTGGCATATGTTGGTACCAAAGTTGTATGTGACTTGAAGTACAGTTCGATAGTGAAGGCAGATAATGCCATATTAGAAAATGTTTTTTTTTGGTCTAACTTTATAATATACTAACGAACTGCCCGTGACTCCGTCCGCGTGGCTTATTTTTCCAGTGTTAAGCTACGTCTTTGGTTACTGCTTCGCCTCCGTGTGTCGTAGCGTGATGTTTATACAGCCTACATTACTCAGGAAAAATCCACTGTTACTGTGTTGTTGTTGTGTGTAGACCTTTCCAATCGCACGCCACTTAGCTCGATTGTCAGCAACTCTAATCCAGCTCCTACCAGCTACCCTGCGAAGATAGTCGCACCACCGAGCCTGAAAGTATCCCACCTTATGCTTGCCGATTCACGGTCACCACTCAAAAACACGTCTTCTCTAACGGCCATCGGTTCTACAGCTAATATGTCCGGCCCATTGCCACTTCAGCTTACTTATTCTGTGAGCTATATCGACAAGTCTGATTCTCTGTCGAATCACCTCGTTCCGGGTGCAAAATTCATGTGACTACAGCCTAACTACAGGAATGCGAGCCGTAGTTTGCATTAGCATTATTTTGATAGTTCTTCGACTTTGAAGTTTACGTTAATAGCTGTTGTGGATACATTGTAACTTCGACTTTTAGTTCGCTTTCATTACTGAGATGTTTTCATAGTTCGGAAGTGTTTAGTACAAGAATTTGCTATTTTGCATGAAACGATCATGATTTTGTAGTTAGTTAAAGCTAATATAAGCTACTATCGAAGTGGTTGTTAAATACTTTTAAAATAAGGGTTTTGTTTTGCTATATTACGGTTTTAAATAAAAAATATATATACAATGTGCAAAACTGAATTAATTAAATGATTGTGTTGATGACACGCTTGGCGCAGTGGCTGAGCGATTGACTGCTACGCTGCGTGTCGCGTGTTTGATTCCAGCACGAAACAAATATTTGAATAGTTTTCAGATGGTTCCGGGTTAAACTGTATACGTATGTGAGTTTATATGTTTTTGTAATGCACCTACGACACCTAGACATTACTGGTGTTGGGCAAAGTTTCAAAAAAATAAATAAATACAGTATTGAATCCTCAATCCACCTTAAGTAAGCGCGGTGATCAACGATGATGATGGGTACCTGGGTGATGGTTGTACCTTCTATATAGGAGAAAAGGCATTTGCTTTGCAGTGGGATAATAATAGGCAATTATTATATAAATATTTTACTTTAATTAAATGCAACATTCATTTAAAAATTTTCACAAACACAACGTAGATAAAACGTATAAAAAAATGGCGTATGTAACAGCGCTAATAGCGAGCACCATTTTCTCACATCTCCTGCAAATGACACAAGACTGAAACTCTCTCACCATTTATCATTTTCTTTCCTTACCTGACATTCCTTCACTTTTCGCATCAAAAGACACATCACGCTGGTGTCTTAAATTCTTCAAGACGGTACAAAGGCGTAAACGGGACGCTAGGTACGATTCAGTGAGTGGTTCTAATGAGGGCCTAAGGGCTACGAATGCGCCATTAGTCGTGGCGTTTCCTTTTGACGGTCCAGTAAATATTTGCCAGATATCGCTGGAGAAGTCACTGTGTTTAAAAGTAGACTTTAACGTAATGGGGGTAGGTGGGATTTGGTCTGATGGTGTGCTGTTTTAGATGAAGCTTTAGCTATAGTGAGTGTAATGGGAGCTGGATTTGATTCCGGCTTTTTGTTTGGTCATTTTTTGTGAACCGGCAACCGGTGTGCTTTTATAACCAGATATACGAACGTGGGTGAGGCGAAAGAAGTATGCAAGGATTGTAGCAGGTGCCTACCCCCTGTTTGCGTGAGTTTATGTATGTATGTATTTTTTGTGAACTTGATGAGTAAAAAACCATGGCAACCCCGACAGGCCTCAATCAGCGGATCCCTCCTCCCCGTGCAGCCATTCCTAAATGGCCTCACCCACTCTCATTCTCATCCAGTAGTCGCGCTTGCGAGCACGAAACTAACTGTGATCTAAATAAAACTCTTAATTTAAACTACAATCGCTTTATCTCTGATTATATTATAATATATCCCTTTGACTATATTTAAAGGTAGGTATTGCTCCTAAATTTAATAACAATAAATCCTTTTTAGCATGTATTATTTAATTTTCAGATGGGTTTCGTGTGTCAATGTCTGGCTTTGAACTCTAAAAGGTCACGCCTGAGGGTCTCAGTACGGGACAGTTTTGTTTATGAATAATTATGTGAACGTATTAAATTATTTGATTTCCATTATGAATACCAGCAGTGGTATTCTGTTAAATCTCCCTCTGTGAATTTAAATGAAGCGAGCTGTCATCTAACAATGCTAAGGAGTTGAAGCTTGCCTTAAGTTCGCTTTACTTAAATTCACCGAGGGATTTTTACAGAATAGGGTCGCTGATCATTAGGTGCTCGCTAGGTTTGCTCCTAAAGGGGCAATACTTAAAATGTTGTATTGAAATACGTTGTCAGGAAAATATGGTCCGGTTTATACAAGCTGTTGATTTGCATCATAATCATGCAAAAATAGAAGTAATCAAATATAATTACGATACCTGGCCAATATCTAATAAATACTTGTTTTTTTAGTTGCAACTATCAAATAACAGTATTCCAGAATACGCCTCTTGCAAAATTCAGAATCGACCAGTTGCGTCTGCGATAGGCAGAGTTGTCGCCCGGCTATATCAATATGTACATAGCGCCTAAACCATCTGGCGAGATGCCTAGCTCGAATTTGAAAATCACGTAAAAAAAAAAACCAAAACCAATTTATTTTATTATTGATTCGTGTTAAGAATCACGAGCATAGTTAACTCCTTGAATTTGACGAGGTTGCAAATCAACGCCTTGTATATAGGACACATAGGCTCAAATTCTTAGCTTTTATTCTGTTATTCCTGAGATTAATCTGTCTTGTTTCCATGACTAACTGCCCCGTTGGTCTCGTGGTCGCAAGTGCGACTGCTGTGCAAGGGGTCCCGGGTTCGATTCCCAGGTCGAGCAAAAAGTGTTATTGGGTTTTTCTATGAAATTCTCAATAACAGCTCCGAGTTTGGATTTGTGACCGGTTAATGGCAATAGGCTCGCCCCCTATTACATGAGACCTAAATATACCGGCGAACTGAGGGTGTACATTGGTACACCTCTGCCTAACCCTTCGGGGAATACAGGCGTGATGGTATATATGTCTTTTTTTTTTTGTTTCCATGAGTATTTCATTAGCCTTGTAGAATTTCTTAATAAATCTTTGCACTGTTTATTTAGTTAAAACAGACTTTCAAAAGTTATGTAGCATTGCACACAATTATCATTTGTATTCAAGTTAAAATGGCGCAAGTTACAATGGAGTAAAACTATTATTTCAATTATTTCGCGGAGAGCTCCCGTTGTAGTTAATTAATTTAAAATCTCATTAACTACGGCTGGGGTGCAATTTAGTTGAAATTTTGAAATCCCAGTTTAAATCTTATGCTTTAATATTATGTAGGTACAGTTGGCAAAAAAGTTTTCTACCACTAGATAGCAATCAATAGAATATAATAGTAAAAAGAAAACATAAATGTGTACGATCGTAAGGATTGTGGCAGGTGATGGTCTGTGGTTTCAACTGGTTTCTGTCTACCCTTATGGCAATAAGGCGTGAGTTAAGTATATGTATGTAATAAAAAAAAAAAGCTTGATTAACATAAGCAGTCTTTTACGAAAATAGTGAGATCCTGACTCCTGACTGGTACTTGTGTTACAGAAGCCAAAAGGTTGAAAAGCTACTGGATTGTACCGGTTGATTTAGATTCCATTACCTTGTCATAAAACAGTAACGGTCTGTTTATTTCCAGTATGTATTATTACGCGTATTCATGAACATTATGTATCGTAGTATGTATCCTATAAATACATAAATTCCTTAGTACGGTATACATACAATAATTGATAAAATAGCTGAGTGTCATAGTCAACTTTTATTACTTTTTGTCAAAACTGATACACCACTTTTTAAGCCGACTGTACCTACGTAGTGTGACTCGATTCAACGCCTTAATGAACACATTTTCACTTGCAGACTTCCTAAATGTGACGTCATAAGTTGAAAGGGTATTGCACATGCGACCTTTTGTTTTAAGAGGTTGGGTTGGTTTGCAAGTGACAGGTTCGTTATTGTTATTTAATATCGCTTAGTTACTTAGTAATTTATTTATTTGCGAATTAGCTTCTACACGATATTTCGTTCGTGTGTGTATATGTATATATAGCATAAAACTCATCAATAGTTTATGCATTTTATCAGTAAAAGAATTATTGTAATCGGACCAGTGTTTTCAGAAAAACGAATATAATCTCTTTATAATACTCAGTATGTAGATGTATTTAATTTATCTACAGTAACAAGAGGTATAAAATAGTTTTTTTGTAAGCGGTAAATTCGAGAAGTACTGATTCTATTCCAAAAATTATTTCTCTGTTGGAAAGCTACATTAATGAAGAGTGCCATAGGATACTTATGACTTCCAAGCGGGGCCAGTCGCGGGCGAAAGATAGTATGTTAATATTTTCTAAAACAACCTTACCATTCTGGCAAACAAAACGTTAATTAACAGTTCTCAGACCTTATGTTGGAAAGAAAAATGCATCTTCTTACCTTTGTCCTGTGACTTGATCATAATTACGTAGAGAAGCTTCTTCATCCATTAATCCAGTGACATCATGACAATAGTTCGTCATTTCTTTATGATCGTTACAAACTCTTAACAAGCTTGACTGTGCAAAAAAACTTAAACTTATTCTTTGACTTAGCGCAGAAGAATTAACTTGAAAAGTTTCACATAATAAACGACTTTTTAAGCGAAAAAGTCACAGACGTCTCAAGCTGAATTATTGATGACCTCCTCCGGGAGTGAATAATTTCTTCAGATATTAACTAGTAGACTAAAAAGATTGTGCTTTTATTAAAAACTAGCGAACTTTTTTACTTTTCTTTTCCCCGCGATTTTGTTCGCGTGGCTTAGATCACCCTCGTTCAGTTACGTCTTTGGTTACTGCTCCGCTCCCGGGCGTTGTAGTGGGATGTTATATGTCTATGTTATTAAGGAATAATGTAGCTATCTCTTGGTGAAAAAATGGTTTAAATCGGTCTAGTGGTTTCGAAGCTTGCCCGGTTTAAAGAAAAACAAACAAGGCCAATCAATTACTATTATCTTTAATATTTCCTCTTTATAATATTTATATAGGTAAATACTACATTTAAAAAATTTACCATCTGAATTTTTAAATGTATTTTGTTGTTAAAGCAATCATAGTAAAATATACTGCGAAAGTTTCAAGTATCCACCTATAACGATTAAAAAGATACAGCCCTGTGACAGACGAACGGATGGATGAATGCTATCAGCATTGCCTTAATAATAGGGTTCAGTTTGGCGGTCTTTGGATACGGGGTCCTAAAAAGTCACTATTTAGAAATTAAAACTATATCAACAGTTTCAACATTCAATTTATTAGACGTATATAATATCAGAATTTTGTTATAACGTATTTTTTTTTTACATCTATTTATACAGCGTTTACACAAACGGTGTTTTACATCACCCAATAAAAAGTCCTTTTCTATTTATTTACAAGCAGTAACACAAGCTTTGTTCCAGCATCTATAAATATACATTTATATTATTTTTATATACAAAATATTATTTCTTTAGATGTAACGTTTATTATTTACAAATGATTTTAGATCAATTTATTCTTTGATCGAACGACAGAAGCTTTACAAGTTCTCTTTTGTATTCACAGTGTTTTTAAAACCGCGATACCATTAAAAAGTTTTCCCTTTGACAACTCTGTTTTGAATATTAATTTACATTTTGTAACTGATTTTGTTCTTTATTGTTATATTAACAAGCTTTATTTACAGTATTCATGTTTTTTTAAAGTGACGTTCTTTCTAAATTAAATTTTATATATCGCTTTAAATAAGTCAACACTGCAAATGCCTAATGGAATCTCGAAAAAACTATTAAATTTCATCAAGTTTAACACCGATAAAAATGATATAACAATTATTATTATTTAATTGTCATTATTTAATAAATATAACGCGTAGAAGGAACATTGAAACCAAAACTTTTACCATGAATTCAGAACCTGCTTTTAGATCCCCAGCTTTTATATATCTTGTATCTTTTTTTAAATAGAATGGCTGATCTTTACAAACGTGTTTTATCTACACGGTATATTGTACAGAAAAGCTGCTCTTTTTGGGTTTAAAATGTACTGAAATCATGGTAAAAGTTGATGTCTTTTTCAAAAACTATACACAATTATATATAACTCACACATATTATTATAACGTCACTTTACAAAAACTACAGCATACAAAATAATACACTAATCATAAAAAAATATACGTTGATTATACATTATTTTACAAATTGATATCTTAACTTGATACGCACTGAACAATATTTATTGTACTCGCGACAACATGGAAGAACGGCTAAATGACACGTCACACAATAAGGTAGTCAAGTATTTTGTCCCTGTCCATCGTGATAGAGAATAAAAGAGACAGTTATAGGTATTGAAAATCTAATAAAGGTGGAAAATATAAATCTTGATATCAATCTTTGCCTTTTGTGCACTATTCAATAAAGTTATTCGAAATTTTTAATCCAAATTAATAGTTTAGGAAATTTTATAGATACTAAAATTCTTATTTCAAATATAATGTCAACCACAGTTATTTAGACAGTTCTTTGTAAAGACTTTAGCTTTCTTTTTGTGTTGATCGTCCACCTACGTCTTAGGTTACTGCTTTGCTCACATGAGTTGTAGCGTGATGAGCTAGTATGCCTCATGAATCTGACTATCATGGATATTTTTTTTCCAATCCGATTGCTAGTTATCGATGAAGGTGCATTTGAACAAACAAAAATTACACCAGTAAAAGTAAGTCCCAACATTTATTGTTGAGACAGCTTTAACTTTCATGCCATGTTTTCGTTACAAAGAATGCGATAAACAAAGTATTTATTCTTTAAAAATGTAATCTAAACAAAAAATAAAACAAAACAATCCGCTTTGTAACTCTTTGTTTCATAAAACTTAAACACGCAATGCATTTTTCACGCAAAACTTACATTGCTTTAATTATCGCCGACTGAATAATTTCATTTGCATAATTACCCTTTTTAAATAATAACTGCACTGGTATTTTTAACTCTGTAATTATACTATTTTATGATGCGAAAATACTTAAATGAAACAAAGGAATATCTTTAACTAGCGACCCGCCCCGGCTTCGCACGGGTGCAATGCTGATACTAATTAGATATAAACCTTCCTCTTCAATCACTCTATCTATTAAAAAAACCGCATCAAAATCCGTTGCGGAGTTTTAAAGATGCATACATAGGGATATAGGGACAGAGAAAGCGACTTTGTTTTATACTATGTAGTGATGACTAATGCTTGAAATGGGGCCAGTTACTCGGCGCAAGCAGTATACAATGTTAGTTCAGTCAATACTTACACAGATGCGCTGAAAATAAACACTGTTACACAGGCAAAATTTTAATTCACTGCGCATTTTTCTGGGGCTTGAAGTACTTATGAATACGATCTACTTTTAATACAGGGACTAAAAAGTGAAAGTGGCCAAATTCTGGGCCGGAACAATATAATACCTCTATTATAGTTTGTCATCAAAACGCTAAGAAGAAGACAGGGACTAACCCTGGAAAAAGGAAAACGTAGTGCATTTTTACACCTGATTTTATTTTTCATAATTCAAAATTCCAGTACTTTCATCCCCTGAAAAGTTAATTGAAACTCAGCCTGTATTTTTGCGAATACCTCAAACCATCATCTAGTATATACCCATATAGATTGAACGAGTGTTTTCTAGCCATGGCTCTTGAATTTTTTTGGCTTGATATCTTCATCTCTCAGAATTTACGTAGGAAAGGACCAAAAACTAACACAAGAACTTTCTCGAAGCTTTGACGCAAACCCTTTGGTTGTTATCTGTCGACCCGATCTTCGATGCGACGTCAGTGATTTAGACTTCAGCCAAAATACTACAGATCTGATATGTGTGAGTAACATTGTGTTAGGAGTAGATAAATAGGTCAGAGATAATGCGCCTCCAAAGACCAAGTCCTTAGATCCTAAGTTCCCAAGATTTTAATCACAACACCTCTTTGTTACTTTAAATAAGGTTGGAAACCGGGCTCATTGATATTCATAACTTAAGGTAAGGTCTTAAGAACGACACGATAAATAAATGTCTTATAACATTTTCTGGCCGCAAAAACTGGCATCGCCGTCACACTGAAATATTTATTATCCTTTTACGCTGTTTCGGAAAACCGTTTACTTGGAGACATGAGACGGCACCTAAAAACTTTGGAGAAACGGTAGTTGTTACTGTTTTTATACATTCACGTTTTTTATGTTATGTATCGTGAATCTATAAAGATATTCTTTATGGCAGCACAATATCAAAATAACCTTACTATTTAAAGGGAAAACAGTTAAAGGGTGTGGGGAAGGGCCCCAACGAGGTCGACCGACCGGTCTGGTAAAAGTCGCGAGAAATCGCGATAATTAATAGGTAATTGTGGCTATCTATAGGGTAGGACTTTGCCCATCAGTAGACGTCGTTCGGCTATTATAATAACGATAATTTATGACCACATAAACATGGCTGAGTTGAAAGTTATGTCTTTCCACCAATAATTTTAAAGAATCGACAGAAAAATAATGACCAACTTGTTAAACATATTATACGCTGCGAGCGCTTTCAAAATACCTCTATTAGGGTGGGCGCACATCTCACGTGTTGTCGTTAGTATGCTGAAAGCATACATTATCGGTTGACAGTTGTAACGTTACATGACTGATAATGCGCAGCACTTCTTTCGTCACATATGCATCCACCTTAGGCGTTGGGCGTATGATATGCTTCACTTTACCCATTGCAGTTGACGTGTCAAAAAGCTTTCACAGACTAACTCAAAAAACATAGATGCTATAGTAAAGACGAGTAACGTCGTCAGAGTTCGTGAAGGCTAGCATCGGTGTCACTCTCTGCCCCTCCTAAGAGGAGCGTGGACTCGCAGGGCTGCGAGTGTCGCGGCTGTGGCTCCGAGGGATGGAGGGGCGGCAGTAGTCACAGCTCGATTGCGGCCGCGCCCTTCCATGTGACGCCGGCCCGGAGGAGGTGGTACAGTCGGAGGACGCACCATATGCAGAGGCACTGTGGAACAGATAAGAAAGTTGATATTTGGTTCGGTTTTAGGCTGATCAAAATAAAAATTACGGCTTATTTTTTGGTATTCGGCTTTTTATTTGTTTTTGAGATTTATGTTGGTAAACGTTTAGGACGTCTGTCAGTGTTGCAGAAGTTTTGTTTCAAAGAATCTCGGCGTTGGAACGCAAAAGACATTAGAAGGAGCACGGATGGGTGTTAGTCAGTAAGAGTCTGGCACTCCCTTTCGTTCCACCCAGAGCGGAAGACTACACTTGATGAACTCGGAAGGTGACCCTAGAAAAATAACGCTTGAAGACAATATGAAAATTGGAAAGAAAAGTCAAAAAAGAAACGAGAGGAGTTTGTTCTACTTGTCACTATTTTTTAAGTAGGAGTACGCAAGAGAATAAATTGTCCAAACTTTTCTTATAAGAACCAAAGCAAATTTCCAGTACAAAATGACCCATTTCTGCTCACTACGAAACTTGTCACTTACCGAAGTTGTCAACTTAAATGGACTAATAGTTCGTCGGTGTAGACGTTTGATATCCAAGACAAGATAAATAATAGGTATAATAATAGTTTGAAAGTACCCAGTGTACATAGCGTCCAATTTGAAGTTCAGTAAATACACACGTTTGGGCTTAGTTGTTCAGTTAATAGTAATAGTGGTTAAGTGAGTCTAAAAGGTCTTCAATTTCGTGTTAGTTTTTTCGGAATTGTGTTTGGACGGTTAAGGACAAAATTGTAGGTCAATTTTGTGAACTGTCTCATTTTTTTTCGAATATAGACACGTATAAGTTGTAGGTGTAACTTTTAGTTTGGAACATTTTTCGTTTTTACTCCTGTTTATTTTTCTGTGTTACCTTATTTCCCATGCTGGTTAACCTGTGGTTGGCGACTATACAGCATGTAACGGAAAGGGTATATCCATACAAACGGGGTTAAGAGTGTATCCGGTACTGAGTCTCTATACAAAATTTCAGCTCAAAAGCAATAACTTGAAAATGCATAATATTTTTTTAATTTCGGCAGTTTAAGCCATAAACAAACTTGTCAGGAGAAACAAGTCTTTTACGGAGTTGTTTCTTAGTGTGTAGTGTGTAGTTCATTGACACCGATCAGCTGACTTTACTTATGTGTAGAATCCAATTCGAAACATTTGGTTTTTTGCTTAAATGTTGCTTAACTTTACAATTTTGTGAGTATAGGTATTAAAAAAATGTTGCTATTTGGTTTGTTAACACCAAAAGAATACCCTTTCCGTAACACGTTGTATAAAACCGAGACTAATAATGAATGATGAATAATGAATGAAAATAATGTATGCAGTTGGCAAAACTTAATACATAAATAAATAAGACTTTAGACAATTTGTTTGCTATGTTAAAAGGAATATTCTTACTAAGTACCATATTTTTTCATTTCCCACTTTCAACGCACAGATAAGAAGAGCCTTCTTTTATTCATAGAACGTATTTTATAAGAAAAGCTTGACTTGATAACCCTTGAAAACTACAGTTACTTGCAAAAAGCACAACGGCAGCGCAGCAAAAAATATCCAATGTTGTTAAGAAAATCAGAACAGAGTAGAGCGAAGGCCTTGTTAAATTCTGCAGAAGCTTTTCTTTACAAAATGTCGCAATATTTACAAAAATAAGTTGATTGTGCACTGCAGGCTTAAACTCAGGTAAAAAAGAAAGTGAAAAATAAGCTTGAACATTTAAAAAGCATATTTTCCGCCAAGGGAAGTTTTGTTCAAACACACAATAGTGCTCGTTGCGTTATTTTGGGGTCACGTCCCGCTTTGACTTATGACAAACGTCGCACAAAAGAATTGGCAAGACTTGGATAAAACCTAACCTGGATACTGCAACTTTGCACAGTTGACTTTTGAATTTCGCATGATTTCTGACGTTTTTTGTTTGGCGTACTGTGTGTGTACGTCATACATACACAAACTCACGCCTTTTTTCCCATGGGGATAAGAAGAAACTACAGAACGCCACCGGTTTTATTTATTAAGGGTGAGAAATCATCAAATGACTTTTTTCGCTCTGGGCGAAGCGGAAGGGAGTGTCAGACTCTTACTGACTAAAACCCATCAGTGTTCCTCCTAATGCCCTTTGCGGATACTACTTTCCCCTCGTGCACATTCATACATCTGGTTATACAAGCGCGCATTATGTGTACCTACGTCATGATTGTGATAAAAATAATTGGCCGCAATCTGCAGTGAAAATGTACTGCCGGTGTATGGTGTGCAACAAAAGTTAAAGCAACGGTATTCGTTTAAATTCTTTTATAAATAAATAAATTTGTAGATGTCTGTAGGTGCGCAGAAAGCCGATTCTCGTGACTAAAAACGTTTTCAACTTTATGTAATATAAAACATGGAACGAATGCAGTTAGGCCATTGCCCAGGAAAGGGGCAGAACAGGCTGACAAAAGAAAAATTAAGATAAATGGCCCTGAATGTAAAAACAAAAAATACATTAAGTACAAAATAAAGATAACTATCTACTCAATGGTCACGATGTACTAGAGGTAGATGATACCGTTAACAATATTTTATTTATACTGGTGTGATAATAAAAGTTTTATAACTTCAATTTATGTGAGTTTTATGGATGAACTGAAAGTGCATTAACAAAACCACTTCTCTTGAATTATTGCAATGCCACGAGGTACTGCACGTGATCTATCTGAAATGTTTTCTGTGGTAACATAAAATTACTGCATACTTACATTTAATAGTATCCGTGGTATTAAGAATGATATTTCGGCTTTGCACATTGAGTCGAATTGCTGTAACAAAAGAAAGAATATGTGTTATAATTAGAGTTACACTAACTTACTAATTACAGTTCTAAAGGTGTATCTAGACCAATAGAACAAGGCTTCCCAATCTAGTTTGCCCGCCCGGCTCAAATCACGCAATCATGCCGGCGGCCTGGCATACGCTCCTCTGCCCGCTCAATGCCCGCCGGCTTTAATGAAGTTGTGACTTGCAACGTTTTAAAGCCACTAAAACGTGGGGGGCTAAACCGACGGAAAGCCCTGCATAACCTAGTATTTTTAATTTTGAATTGTGGGAAATTATGAAGTCAGGGACAGTCATACATAACACATACCTTCACGCCTGTATTCCCCGAAGGATTAGGCAGAGGTGTATACACAGTTCGCCAGTATGTTTCGGGCCATGTAATAGGGGGCGAGCCTATTGCCATTAACCGGGCACAAATCTTAACTATAAATAAATAAATAAATATCTTGGGACAACTCACACACGGCTATCTGATCCCAAGCTAAGCAGGGCTTGTGTTATGGTAACCAGACAACTGATATACATACTTATATAATTTATAAATACATACATATTATAGATAAATCACACCCAGACACAGAACAAACAATCATGCTCATCACACAAAGTTTGTCCTGGGTGGGAATCGAACCCACGACCTCCGGCTTAGCAGTCAGGGCCACTAACCACTAGACCAACAGGCCCGTCCAACTCCGAGCTGCTACTGAGAATATTATAGAAAACTCCAATAACACTTTTTACTCGACTTGCGAATCGAATCCAAGACCTCTAGCGTAGCACTTAGGACCTCTAGGTTAATGAAGCAGTTAAAATAACAGGAAAACTTCTTGATGTTTAAACGGGTTTACAATCGATTTATGTAATATATCTACTATCATTTATTTCTCAAACGGCGTCAGCGGCCATTTTGTTTAATTCCGAATACCTACATTACATTTTTCCTCCACGTGGGTTCATCGACCGCTGACCTTTGTTTTCTTAGGTACCTAGTTCAAAGAAGCCCCGGGTATATTTCTGTACATCCAATCATTGTCAAACTTTACAATAAAACTTGTTCGAATTTAATTATTGATTTCAGTAAAGAACCTGCACGTAAAAGCTGTTGGTCCCGGCTGTCATTCGTAGATCTTTGACAGTCGTTACGGATAGTCAGAAGCCAAGAAGTCTGACAACCAGTCTAACCAAGGGGTATCGTGTTGCCCAGTTACTGGGTTGTGGAGGTCAGATAGGCAGTCGCTCCATGTAAAACACTGGTATTCAGCTGCACCCGGTTAGACTGGATGCCGACCCCAACATAGTTGGGAAAAGGTTAAGCAGATGATGAGTAGAGAACCTGCTAACATTTTTATAGTCCACTAGCAAACTGCCCGCGACTTCGTCCGCGTGGTTTATTTTACCCGCCATAAGTTCTCAAGAAAGGAGTTTTGAGTTTTTTACGGGGTCGGCAGCGCACGAGTGATGCCTCTGGTGTTGCAAGTGTCCATAGGCAGCGGTGACCGCTTAACATCAGGCGGGCCGTTAGCTTGTTTGCCGCCTACAGTGGTATAAAAAAAAAAAAAGTTACGTCTTAGGTTAATGCTCCGCTCCCGTAGATCGTAACGTGATGTTATATAGCTTATGTTACTCAAGAATAATGTAGCTATCTATTTGTGAAAATATGGTTAAAAATGGTCTAGTAGTTTCGGAGCCTATACGTTACAAACAAACAAACAAATCTTACTTCTCTATAATATTACTATAGATGGATTTAATTATTTATTTCAGTAGATAAACTGCTAACATTTTTATAGTCCATTAGGTAGTGAATTTTATGGCCATTAGTGTAACAAATTTACTTAACTGGTGTTAGCTTAGTCACTAGGAAAAGCTGTAGAGACTAATTTTCTTCAAACTTGCTGAAAATAGCCATTATCGCGCACTACATAGAGTTCATTTACCGATGGAAATTAATTTCATATAGCATTATTTATTCCAAAAAGGTTAATGCATTTCGTAAATGGGTCCAAATTGCTGCACTTATAACGTTAATGAATTTATTGGCACATTAACTGCACTGCGTCAGAATGAATTAATTAAGTGGCTGTTTGCCAATATTATTATGTAATGAGTAGATGTGTTGTGACAGTTTTGTACCAGGTATAAGTAGTAAATGGATAATTATTTTGAAGTTATACCTGTACTTGTCTTTTTTTATGGGACAAGACCGCCACACTTTTGCCAAACCACTGCAACTCCTGTAAGCCAGAATCAACAATGGCGACCACAAGAAATGCGCCGAGACAATGAAGCTCGACGAGTCCCAGAGAAACGATTCAAATGTCTTGGATCCCGCAACGAATTTAATCAGAAAAGATTAGCGGAGGAAAAAGAAAAACATAATTACCACTTCCCTACAAACAAGCAGGAGACAGAACAGAATTAGGCCAATAGGCACAAAGGGATGTTTACAACTGGGAGAAGCCCAGATTGCCAAGCACCACGGATTGCACTTATCATTAACTTAATGGGTCCTAATGTGAGCTGAACCTGTACTTGTCTACCTATTCGATCATCATCATAATCAGCTGAACGACGTCCATTGCTGGACATAAGCCACCCTAAAGATAGCCACAATGACCGTTCCTGCGCTGCCCGCCTCTAGCAATTCCCCTCGACTTTTACCAGGTCGTCCTCCTGTGGGGCCTACCTATAGTGCACCTTCTGGTGCATGGTCACCACTCGAGAGCCCTACGATTCCAACGGCCGTCAGCTCTACTAGCTTTATGCCCTGCCTATATTGCCACATGAGTCTCGCAATTTTGAGAGCTCTATCGGTTACCTTAGTACATCTACGAATTTCCCTGCAGACCTATTAAATAAAGTTTGTTAATTCAAACAATATTTCAAAAAGTAATTCATCAAATACAATTGTTGTGGCGTTTCGTGTTCGGCGGATCTATTCAATTTTTTTTATTCTAAAAAAACACAAATATTATTTAATTGAATAATAATTAAAAAAAAAAAAAAAAAATTAGTTGATTATTATTATTTTTTTATTAATATTAAAAAAAAGTTTATTAATACAATTGTTCTAGGTACTTTTAATATGTTATTAAAAGAAAAAAATAAAGAAAGACCTTGCAAAGAAATATTCGCGAACTGCTCAAATAATCACACACTTGTATGAAATCGTTTCAAACTTAAATTGCTTGTCGTATACACAATTCTTGTTTCTACATGTACGCATTTGCGGCTTTTTCGTATTCACTGATAGATTTGTGTAGAAGTGAAACTTTCCAGATTTTTCTATTTCCTCTTTTGGTATTGGAAAGCAATATAATTTATACGGAATAGGTTTGTATTGACTTTTTTGAGTTTTCTCCTCGGATTTAGATACGATCAGCAAGAAAACTTAACACTTTGTTTTTTATTTGTAAAATAATAATAATAATATACCATCACGTATAATATATATCAAACAAGCAACATAACTTACCATCACGCTTGTATTTATCGAAGGTTAGGCAGAGGTGTACCAATGCACACCCACAGTTCGCCGGTATATTTAGGTCCCATGTAATAGGGGGCGAGCCTATTGCTATTAACCGGGCACAAATCCAAACTCCGAGCTGCTACTGAGAATTTCATAGAAAAACTCAATAACACTTTTTGCTCGACCCGGGAATCGAACCCAGGACCTCTAGCGCAGCAGTCGCGCTCAGGACCACTAGGCCAACGAGGCAGTTGTAAAATAAAAGTAAAAAATCAATATAAGTAATACATGCAAAATCTTAGCTTTTATATAAAATGCAGATCAAAATCCTCTTTCATACAGATAATGTAACAGCATTGATCACCACCCTCTCTCAATTATACTACATTATATCAAAATTTCCGCCTCCCAGTACGATCAGCAACTAGATCCGACTGCTAAACTATTTAACAAGAAGATTCTAACTTTGAGATCGAAGCTATTATACCGGTAATTAAGAGATGAATCGTGAGCCTGCAGCACACTGGGACTAAGTAAACTAGAGGCTTCAACAAACTAAAAACTGTGCTTAGCACTCTTGCCGACGAGTTTGTAGAGCAACCGGCGAACTTCTGACTTAGGTAATTGAAACAATTACAGGAGAGATGATCTTTTATGAACGATACTTGAACAGAAGTGCAAGACTGGCGAGATATTGCAGTGCAATTAAGGGTGAATATCAACAAACTTTTATACCTAGTATAGTGGTAACATAAGGTTCTGAACGTCGTTTACTAGAAAAAAAGTATTGGATATAGTTGCCCCTTCAAAAAAAAAGTTTCGTCTGGAGAAGAATGAGCCATAAAATCCATTCTTACTCAAAAGGGTTTTTGTTTTTATTATTTGTACTGTTATTTAACTAATTATAAGGGCTCGCTTTTGAGTTTTGTTCTTACAATTTTAAGGCTTTACGGTTAAATTGACATTTTAGAATCGATTATAAGAAAAACAAGATTAATAAATAAATAAATATCGTGGGACAACTCACACACGGCTATCTGATCCCAAGCTAAGCAGAGCTTGTGTTATGGTAACCAGACAACTGATATACATACTTATATAATTTATAAATACATACATATTATAGATAATAGATTATACTACCAAGACAAAATCTTTGGCGAAATTGCACCAAAATGAGAACAACTTAGGAGGACCACATGCTGAAAACATAATACATCAAAATGAAAACGTGACACCGGACTGGTGCAAACCCAAAAAGAGAAGGAAAGACCTACATAGGCACATCGTAATAATAATATAATCCCGTTAGATACTAGTATAACAATATCATAGGATCCTTATGCCTTGTTTGTAACACGTACTTTAAAACCAGACTTCTAATAGTTGCTGTCAGATTACAAAACCTCTTTGACAGAGAAAAAATTACCAGCACTAAAGTAAAAAACACAGCCATTACAATCAACAAAAAAAAACAACCACTCACTTCACATTTGCGGTTTGAAAATAGAATGCGCAAATTCGAACACATTCCCTTTAAGTTCTTTTATTGCGACCATCAGACCAAACGTAAGCTTGTTTTTGCAAACCGTACGGATAGAGTGGTCTTTCTGTCCGAATGTTTAAAAATAAAACCTCTGTGAATACGTAACGCTGTCAAAATAAAAGATTAAAAGGTAAAAGGAACCGTAGCTCGTTATCTGTTGTCATGTGTCCGGGGCCCAACACACGTTGGGAACAAAGGATATTTGGAACAGGCTTTATGTTTTTTGTAATACCAAAGGTAAGTGTGTTAACCTGTCTTTTCTGTGGACTTGTACAAGGATGAGGGTTGTTTTTTGAAAAAAATTGATGAGCCAATTTATAAGTAATGTCGTTATGTTAAATATTCAAACTCTTACCAACAACTAATCTTTATGAAAAACTGGTTTTTGCTACTCAGAATTAAGCTAAAGTCCTAAATATCCCACGGGAACATAAACTCAGAATCCTATCTTATGTGTCAAGTTAGATCAGTATCTATACGGGGTGAAAGGGAGATCGTGACGAAAACTTTGTCCATACATTAATTATATGCTTTTAGACTCCCAAGTAAAGAAACTTTTCATCGCATATAAACAAAAATCTGATATTCCATACACAATTGCAACACCTACACGGACAAAATGCATTCAACGGCTAATTACTTTTTTAATAAGCGACACGGCGCAACGTTTAGTTTAATAACTATAAATTAAAATGAATTTGTTTAAAATTATGAACGTGGTGTGCAATAAATTAAGTGTCATGTTCAATTAAATTCTCTAGAAAACCACTTGTTGGTCCTTAGCCCCGCGCTCGACTTCAAAGTCTTTGAACAGACAATGTCCTAATTAAAACACGTATTTTAGAATACACTATAGCGTCATTTATGAGTTCAAGAGACTTATTAAACCACTATTTTACTCCTAACTCATTCAAAGTCCTGTTTCACTCAAGCATGAAAATTGGTGACAAATTACTTTATGTACAGGATGCATCTTTAATACATTGTAGCTTTAAGGATGACTCACGCTACACCGTGTCTGGCCCGAGCCGAGTGTCGGCCGTAGCACGGGCATCTAATATTACATATATATTGTATGCACACACTCACGCTATACCGAGCGGCAACCGAGTGACGGCCGACAAAAAATATATGTAATATTAGTTGACCGTGCTACGGCCGACACTCGGCTCGGACCCGACACGGTCTAGCGTGAGTCATCCTTAAGTTGAATCTTCTAAACCTACCGCTTATATACAAGATAAAAATAGACTTTTTTTCCGGGTGGGAAATCATCAAATGACTTCTGCCGCCCTGGGCGGGGGAGGGAGTGCCAAACTTTACTGACTAAAACCCAACCATGTTCCTTCATGTGCCCTTTGCGTTCCGGGGGCGCGGTATCTCTTTCGTACAACTCGCAGCCCCGGCAAGAAAAAGACTTGCAAAGGTACACGTTACGTCGCCGCGGGCTGTAACCGGTGTAGCTTTAGACCTTTAACCTTTTATAAAATGGTAAAACTGTTCATTATGGGTAGTTTTCCTCTCATCGATCTATATTTATAAACTCAATTTTTCATAATTCTAATTTCAAATATCTTCACACAGTGCACAGCAACAGTTTCGGAACGCAAAGGAACATAGAAGGGTTTTAGTCAGTAAAAGTCTGACACTTCCTTCCCGTCCCGCCCAGGGCGGAGGAAGTTATTTGATGATTTCTCATCTATAAAAAAAAAGTATTCATAGACGGAAATTTTCAAGTCGAAGTCAAATATTTTTGTATGAAATAAAGGTAAAAAAGGTATTTTATTACCCCAAAGTACTCTAAAACAAAGATACACCTTGTATATGACCTGTTACGCCGAAACACGCAACTACCACAATATAACAAACTTGGCACCAAATTGCTAGGGACTGTATTTAGTGCGGCAACAAACAAAGGACAAATTATATGTATTTGCATTAACCGACCGTTTACTTAGCCAGATTGGACGGCGCTGTGTTGCTATGCAGTACAGTGAATTGATTAATTGGAATGGGAATTTTAGTTTATTCTCTTCGAAGATACACGATGAGTTTGAGTCGGAACTTAGGTTCTGCCCAGCTAAAATGGGATTGGGCTGGACATGTCTGCCGTATGTGGATCGACCTATGGACCTGTAGACTCCAAGATTGGTGTCCCAAAATGGCGTGACGGGGACGCGGTAGACCGACGGCGGACGACTTGATCGAAAGCAAGACGTAGTGTAAAATCGCGACAGATGGAAGAAATGGAGGAAGTCTTCTGTCTAGTAGTGGGACAGTACCTATAGAGTAGTTATAATAATAAAAGTATTACAAAATAGCCAAAGACTTGCCTAACATACATATAACGCGACGCTCGTTGGGTAGCTGGCTTGACTCAGAAGTTGTCTGGACACGAGAGAACTAGTTATAGATCCGAGAGTCTTGTAAGAGATTCTATAAGGAGCCCTGACTACTAGTAGCTTGGGTAGTTTCTGATGGGTGTTATTTTTTATGTATGAGTCCTGTACATAGTACGTATATGGTACAATTTTGCACATCAATGCACGTCAAATATATACATAGTGGCTTTCTGCCACCGTCTATAGATTCGACTTCAGCACAAAATTATTAAAACTAAACCACTAAACTTAACTTTGCACCTAAATGATTGTGTTTGATTAATGGCAAAGTCGAATCTATTAGATCTATTAGTAAGTACTAAAAACGATTTAAAGAACACTGCAGCTCCACGTGTTTCAAATCAACCGTTGTTTAGAAGACAATACCGCGACAGAATGATCAACAAATTGTTGCACTGTCGGTCCTTTGTTCCCTTGTTTGTGCTCCACGACAGACGATGTACGGCGCCGTTGATTGTTGCCTACAGCATTGAATCTATTACCATCTGGCGGGCGAACATGTTGCAAACGATAGCTGGTATTTCGCAGTATTCCGCAAAATGGTGCATCGTTATTCGTTTGATAGAATCTAGTTTAATTTAAAAGAAACTGTAAAAAAACAATTAAAATTACAAGTTAGCTCTGATTCCTCTGGATTTTTGTTTATGAAACTGTATTTTGTACTACTGTCTGTTTTTACAACAACTATTTTATATGATATTTGCACCAGTCAGCCATTTTTATTCATCATCTTCCTGCCCTTATCCCAAGTTACTTGGGGTCGGCGCAACACGTTTTCTTCTTCCATTCCGTCCTGTCAGCCGTCATACTATCACTGACTCCCTTCTCTTTCATATCATTCTTCACACAATCCATCCATCTTTTCTTTGGCCTTCCTCTTCCTTTCCATCCATCCACAATTATGTCCAAAACCCTTTTGGTCACATGTGTGTCATCCCTTCTCTTCACATGCCCATACCAAGACAAACGGTTCCCTTTCAACTTTTCTGTCACTGGCGCTACTTTCAAACTTCCTCTAATATACTCATTCCTTACCTTATCCATTCTGGTCACACCACACATCCACCTCAACATTCTCATCTCCGCAACATGCAATCTTTTTTCATCCGTCTTCTTTACGGCCCAACATTCCGATCCATACAATACGACAGGTCTTATTACGGACTTGTAAATTTTTCCCTTTAACTTAAGGGGCATCCGCGGGTCACAAGTTATTCCAGTGACCTGTCGCCATTTCATCCACCCTGAGTTGATCAGCCATTTTTATTATAGGTCTGAAATCGCCAATCCGCTTAGTGGTCGTGGCAAGTCTGTTTGAGACGAGGCCTTTGCAATGCAGTGGGATAATAATCGGCTGGTATTATTGTTGTATTATTTGCACCATATTATGCTTCCAATATCACAAGCAGACTGAAGAAGATAATGAAATGGCAGCAGTTTAATGCTAGCCTATTATTGTCCAACTACAGAACAAAGGCCGCAAAGGCATGAGCATTGATCACCGCGCTCAATATAATGCAAAGCAATCTCAACTTTTTTACTCGACATTGCGAACGTCGAACTCAACGCAGATATATCACTTAGCACGAATATTATGAGCAAGATATAAAATCATTATTGCTCAGTACTGTACTCGGGCGGGTTATATTGCGCCCGGATACGGTTCGTTCCGACGTATCCGCGTCACAAATGTGTTATTGCAGAACGACTTTTATGCTCGGAAATGCATGCAGTCATCCGGTTTTATATTTACTTCGTGGGTTTTAATAACGAGAGTAAAATATCTAGTGGGTATATTTATTTGTATTTAAGTGTTTGCTTAGCAAGGTTTTAAATGAGAGTGTGATTGCAATCTAGATTTAACCATATTTCTCAATAAATAAATAACTAATCACTAATTTCCGTGCGTTCTCGCGTTTTTGCCTGTACTAATTACTGGAATCAAATGTAACAAGCTCACATTTAATCGCAATCCGTAGTGATTGGCAATCTGGGCTTCTCCCAGTAAACACTTTGTGCCTATTCGCCGGAATGTTTAGGTCCCATGTAATAGGGACTGAGCTTATTGCCAGTAACCGGGCACAAATCCTAACTCCGAGCTGCTACTGATAATTTCATAGAAAGCCCCAATAATACTTTGCTCGACCTGGAAATATTAAGACCGTTTGTCGAAATGGGACTTTTTGGGATGAAGTTTCATAAAAACACCTATTTACCTAACGTGCATCCCCAATCAGTCTTTTTACTGACGTATATACCCCTTGTAAGTCTGACCCCTGCGGGTAAAGGTGGACGACTTTGTCTAGTTCTTACTATTTTGAATTATTGATATGAAAATAGACAAGGGCGTAGTACTTATTAATTAATTTACCTGAAACTTGAGTTCCAGACATAGACTTTACTGTTTTTACTTCATTATGGTGAGAACTCTGTTATTAGACGTAAGTGGATACCTAACTGTTAAATAAGTAATTTAACCTCGACCCTCATAGCGTCCATAATAATTAACAGCCCGTTGTAGCTATAAAACATATTAATTATTGGAATATGAACATAAACCTAATCTCGTTGTTTTTGAACGATTCGCGCGCCCCTATAATAGTGTGGTTCTGAACGACTACTTGTTTGTCAGCGGTTAACGTTTTTTTGCTTAGTTATTCTGCTGTTGTAACCGTTAAATAAACTAGTTTGTACTTTATTGCTGTGTTTATAGCTTTTTGTTTTATTACATTATTAATATTTAAAAATAAAAAATATTGAAAATACTGACACATAAGTCTTCTTTATCGAGTAGGCAGTAAGGTCTAACGACACACCCTAGTGTCGGAGTTTCTAAACCGCCTCAAAGGCCTCTGACATGGTTACCGATGTCAGTGATGTCCAAGATAAACTTAGAAAGTACATGTGAATTAGAAATAGTCACATTGGTACTTGCCCGTGCCCGGTTGCGAACCCACAACCTCGTGCATGAGAAGCGGGCGCCTAAACCACTGGGCCATCACGACACATAAGTAAACAAACTGATATTATAAGAGTAACGTTTTTCCTTCTTCCAAAAAAAAATTAAAAGAAAAGGTATGTATTTATAAAGAATGGAAGGGTAAGCTTACCTTGTTAACATGATCTCTAAGAATATTGGAGTAAACCATGGCCATCGCTTCGAGCGCCATGAAGGTCATACAACCGACGACCCACGGTACTAGAAACGCCACGTTTTCCTGTAACAACATATACATTTCAATCTTCTTGCATTTATAAAAATGAATTTCATCTTAACATAAATAAAAAAGAATTGTTAAATCTGTTGTTCAGTGCAAAACTCGAAAACTGCTGCACCGATTTGGCTGATACTTTTTGTTGTACTCGTAATTTCTTAGACCAGGTTTATGTGTTTTTTTTTTTTTTTGGGAAATTCACCGGATAAGTCTGAGCACCCATGCGAAGCCGAGCGGAAGCCGGGTCCGCTAGTTAAGAATAATAAGTTGAATGAAAGCTCAGTTTCCTACATTAAGTATCCAGTTACTTATGCACAACGAAACTTTCTGCTGTGTTTTATTATCCCAAATAAAACTACATCCTATTTAATTCTAGCAATTTTATTAAAACCCTCAGAAAGTGTTGCTAGGTACAAAAATACATTTATTTCCCTTTTTACGAGAGCTAGCGTCTTGAAACTGGCATTTTAGGGACGCATAAAATAATGTAATAGAATGTCGTAGAGGTTTGATTACACTAAGTTTGTGAAAGGCTCCCAGATTGTTTCGAGTCTAAAATAAATATCAAGAGGTTTTATTTGCTCCGTTATTTAGTAAAGTTATTATTCGAACCGACTCTAAAAATGGAAAGGGTGGTTTTAGGTGGGAAAATTCTTGAAATTGAAACTTTTTTTTATGTACAGAACGGTGTGTAGTACTAAAGTTTATTTAATAACAACACTTGTCTTATGACAAAAGCACCATCGATTCAGTTTTCGCTTAGTTTGGCGAGTAAAAAGGGACCGAATTAAAAATGTGCGATTCTAATTTTTGACACTTATTATGATTTGTCTATGCCTACGCCAATGTCTGCGTAAACGTCGGTTGTCTGCGTAGTTTTCTTTTTACGCGGACCCCTAATTCTTTTTTAGAATAAAAGTAAGCTACTCCTTATAACATTACCTATTTGTGAGTAAAATCCTGTCAGAATCGGTCTAGCCGTTTCGGAGATTAGGCGGAATAAAGAGACAGACAAAAAATGAAAAAAATATTTGGTATAAGTGCCGTGTAAACATTCATAATGTATGTAGTAAAGACCTGTTATTTAACATTACAAATAGACATGTTAATTTTACTTATTTGTATAAAAGATTAATAAAATAATAATTGTGGGTGTACTTACTTTATAAATACCATAGAAGAGGAATATGCTGAGTACAATCATGAACATCTGTGTTCCTATTATCGCGAAATATGCTATCTGTACACCTGAAACAAAAGAAAACAGACAGTCAGTACAACATTGATGAAACAAAGCATATATTTTGTACCTACAAGGAGCTTTGCGGCCGGCTTTACTAGGTTTTGTCGTAGTATGTGTATTGTGAATTTCACAATGATTTATTTATTTATTTATTAAACTTTATGCACACAATGATGTATAGAATACACCGTAGAAAGGCGGACTTAATGCCTACAAATAATGACACTGAAATTAATGATACGCTTATTTTACCATTAAGTATTTTATTTTACATCGAATTTTATTTAGTTTTTAATGTTGCAATTGCCTCGTTAGCCTTTTTTTGGGATGAGAAATCATCGAATGTCTTCTCCCGCCCTTAGTGCCAGACTTTTACTGACTAGAACTCATCCATGTTCCTTCAAACAACGTAGTCCTAAGCGCGACTGCTACGCTAGAGGTCTTGGGTTCGATTTCGAGGTCGAGCAAAAAGTGTTATTGGGTTTTTCTATGAAATTGTCAGTAGCAGCTCGGAGTTAGGATTTGTGCCCGGTTAGTGGTAATAGGCTCGCCCCCCTATTACATGAGACCTAAACATACCTACCGGCGAAATGTGGGTGTACATTGGTACACCTCGACCTAACCCTTCGGGGAATACAGGCGTGGTGGTATGTGTAATGTTTTGAATGTTGTTAGAAAAATAAAAATATTTAAAAATAGAAGATGGCAAACAGAGGGATGGATCGGAACGGCTACCGTATCATTATTACTACAATTATTATAAAAAAGTACCATTAGTGTACATACATATTCGTAAATATTATTTCTTCTATCCATTGTTAAAAATTTACAATAGAAGTATCTATTTAATAATACAAAATTATTTTTTTACGTTTATTAGTAAGTATAACAAAGTCGGTTGTTGGCAAAAAATAGAAGATTTCATTCAAGATTAATCTCTTTAATTTAATTTAGAAGATAATCTAATCTTGATCACGATTCTATTTTTAACTTTCAATGCGAAGTATATTTTAGGATTTAAAGGTCAACTTAAAACAGAGCTTGGTATACAAAAGAAAGTTAATTTGTATTTAACAAAGCAACATTTTCTTTTTCTTCTTTAAATACGGTAAGCGCAGTGGCTGGGCGATTGGATACTATGCTACGTGTCGCGAGTTCGATTCCCGCATGGAACAGACAAATGTATTACCTACAGGTTCCAGGTCTGGCTGTTTGTGATATGAGTTTATACGCGCACACGATACAGAAGAAATTCCTAGCGTGAGGCAAACTTTTTTTTTTTTTTATTGAAAACCATCTTTCATATAAATCACAAAATAATAAAATAATCCCCAGGCATTAGCTGTATCATTATTATATTGTAACGTTTTACAAATCACATTACCGTCTCAAAATGAGACATGTCATTATATTGCTTATATCATTTTTTGTTGCTACGCAAGATTTTTCGCAGAGTGAGGAAAAAAGCGCGTAATAGGCTTTGATTTTCCAAATCTATACTTAATATGCTTAATATAAAGCTGAAAGGTTTTTGTTTGCTTAAACGCGCTTATCTCTGGAACTACCAGTTGGATATGAAAATATATTCATGAGATTCATGAGGAACATAAGATATAACATCACGCTACGACTCACGGGAGCAGAGCAGTAACCAAAGATCTCATTTAACGTGGGTGAAATAACCACGTAGACGAAATCGGGGGAATAAGTTATGCATTTATATCATTTTTTTTACAAAGAATTCAAAGTCGAGAGAATAAAATTGCATAATATATATTTCGAGTCGTAAAAGAGAAATTGTAATAAAATATTCAGTCCGTGCCTAAGAAACGTATTGCTCGGTTAGTTTGCCAGAAATATCTGGTGAATATCGTGCAGTGTGATTTGCATAATCAGACTTGTTTGCGCACTATCAGCTGGCGCATGCATCGCTGAGTCGGCGGGTGCCTTGGAAGCCGTTCAAAATTTGCACCAGACCTCATAAAGATATAGGTATTATATTTACGGGGAATTTTACTAACTAGGTTTTGCCTGCGACTTCGTTCGCGTCAATTTTCTTACAGATCCCATTTTTTTGTAGTAAAATGTAGTTACCTTTCTATTAGCGAAAGGATTTTCAGAATCGGAGTAAGAGTTTCGGAGATTTGCGGGCTTAATCAAACGAACTCTTCAGCTTTATAATATTAGTATAGATTTAGTGCAAACTAACCCCAGGCTTTTCGAATGAACAAAATTATGTGTCAAAAGCGCGTAAGCTGTTGTGATTAGTTGATTAAATTATCAGGAACCAATCACGGCAGAGCAAAATGTGCCACATTATTTTCCGATGATTTTCATTCGAAACCGGTTTTTTTTAGAAAAGGGTTTTTTTCTAAATATCAATATATTTTTGCTGTGAAAGTATTATAAACAGTGATAAAATCTGGTAAAAATTATCCCCTCATAATTATGTCATTTGTCCAACGACAAAAACATCACAAACCCTTACCAGAAAATTACACTTAGACATTATCTATTCACCGGGTCCAGTTCAAACGACTCCCCAAACTCCCCGATCATCAAAACGTAGAAAATAAATTCTAATAGCCTTCCTAGAAACAGACACTTAAGTACAGCCTCGATCGAGCCCCTGGAGTTTAGAGCAATCGCCTCGGCTACGATTGTCACGTAATCGATTGGAGAGAACAAACAAAATCTGGTCAAAATCGATTACATCGAAACCCTCAAGGGTGTTTATTCGATACTAGAAGAATCTTACAAATCGCCATCGTGAGTACATACATACATACGTAAACTCCCGTCTTTATCCCATGTGTGGTAGGTAGAAACCACAGAACGCCACCTGTTACGATCCTTACATACTCCTGTCGCCTCGTCCACGTACATATATCTGATCATACAAGCACGCTGAATACGAGTACTGCGCACTAAACCTTTCTGAAGAACCTCACCAATAAGGAGTCTGTTCCTTGCTTACCACACACATCTGTCATCGTCATGTAAATTCCTTATGTTAGTCGTCTTTCACTCATCCTCTCAATATGACCGAACCATCTAAGCATATTCTTTCAATCTTTGTTACTACATCCTCTTTAAATCCGAAACGTTCTCACGACAGCGTGAATCGGAATCCAATTTTAGTTCACTATAACTCAATAGGAATAATAGCTTCACGTCAAGCAAAGTGCGATGGAGATAGGATGCATTGTCCTGATAAAAAGATGGCGGCTTTGAATAGCTTTTGTGAAATGGAAATAATTTCATCAAAACTATTAATTGGACTCAGCTGTGTAAAATTGAAATGAAAGATCAAATGACAAGCAAAGGGAAGGCGACAATGAAATAATAAAAGGTATAACTAGTAATGAAATGGAAATATTAATAATATGATTTTAGACATCAATTTGTCGTAAATTCGTTTGTTCGAAGTTAGAAATACTGGTTTCGTCTTGTCTTTTTACTTTAAAGGTTTTATTCTTATTAATAGTATTATTGTGTTTTTCCATTAGGAATTTCTTAGTAACAGCCCGGAGTTTGGAAGTTGGTGGTGTGACACCCCCGTGCCTCGGAAAGCACGTAAAGCCGTTGGTCCCGGCTGTCATTCGTAGATCTTTGACAGCCGTTACGGATAGTCAGAAGCCAAGAAGTCTGACAACCAGTCTAACTAAGAGGTATCGTGTTGCCCAGTTACTGGGTTTTGGAGGTCAGATCGGCAGTCGCTCCATGTAAAACATTGGTATTTAGCTGCATCCGGTTAGACTGGAAACCGACCCCAACATAGTTGGGAAAAGGCTAAGGAGATGATGATTCTTATTAATAGGTGATACTAAGTGTGCTTGTCGTATAAAATTTAACCGATATGGTATTGGATAGTTGTATTTCCATTTCGAAATTCGATTCAAATAGAATACTTTTACCTTAGCGCGGTCTTGCTAGGACCTGTGGTTTTAAGCTTGCAATATGAGTACTATATTAATAGCTTATTTAATAGAAGACGTCATATTTTAGCAGAATAACTCATCATTTGGTTTTCGATTTGCCATTCAGCTGTACAAATTCGCAGGTGGGATAAAATTGCTCACGTGTAAACACGGATCCGACACGTCGAATATTGGTTAAAATGTTACGTTTCGATAGTGCCTACTTACATCGTTATGTGAAAAATGTATCTATAAAATATACATACACTAGATGAAAAGCAATAAATATAAAAAAAAAGTAACAGTTATTTTTTATTATTGTTTAATAAAATAAACATATAAAACAGAATCTCAGTTACCTACAACTATGAATTTATTTGCATTATTTCAATATTCATGCAATTAATTTACATCTGTAACTATACCCGGAGCTTTTTTCGCGTGCACGTCAATTGGGTAGATGACACCACTAATCAATTGACGTACTTTTTATGAGCTGTCAAAACGCAATTCCCCCATAGATTTTGTATGACAATACTCAAATATGACGTAATTTTTTTGACATCTCAATTCACAAACTATTTATTGATTTAAAAGCAAATAAAAATCGAATTTTATAGTTATTTAAAAATTCATCGTGTTTTCGGGGCTAAATTAAACTGCTTTTTTTTGTGAAGTTGTTTTTGGAATTATTATTTAATGGTGTCATCTACCCAATTATCACGGGTTTTTTGGTACGGTACTCTAATTATATTTATAAAATACTAGCGAATTGCCCGCGACTTCGTCCGCGTTGCTTATTTCACCCGCCATAAGTTACGTCTTTGGTTAATGCTCCCGTGGGTCGTAAAGTGATGTTATATGGCCTATGTGACTCGGGAATAATGTTGCTTTTATTGGTGAAAAATTTGTTAAAATCGGTCCAGTAGTTTCGCAGTCCATTTGTTACAAACAAACAAACAAATCTTACCTTTTAATAATATTAGTATAGAAAAGTAGCCTAACATAAAAGTTGTTTTTTAAACATTACAAACAGACTTCAATCTTATTTATTTGTAAAGATATTTAAAGTAGGACAGTTCAGTATCAGCATTTTAAATCAGTATCTTTTAAATCACAATTTCCGCAAGCGTCTCCCAAAAGAATTTTATCCGTCAATCTTTTACAATCCATCTTGGCATCCCGTCCCCGCGAATGTTCGCAAAGGACTCAATCATTCGGATTGATACGTTAGTTCATCTCGGCTTATATTTTTTATTATTTTCTCTTCAGATTCCGGCGATCGACTGCCAATCATGCGTCTTTCACGGTTTGTTATTCCTTGAGAATATTGACTGAGCTTTTTTGGAGAAAAAAGAGACTTTTTTATTACCTTGCCTTTGGAAATGGTTTCTTTCCTTGCTTGGTAGTCAACATTACCTACTTGTTAGCGAATCCGTACTCAATTAGGCTATTGTTTTTTCAATAGTGTGTCAGTGTAAAATTATTATTAAAGAAGTGTGTATACCACGCTGAGTATGAAAGAACAACGAAAAAAAGCTGGTAGAATTTTGTCGAAAAATTAAACTTTTGATTGATGTTAAGCCAGAGACCACCAACAAGATGGACAGACGACCTAATAAGGGTCGCCGGAAGACGCTGGATGCAGGTCGCTTCAAACCGGTATATGTGGAGATCTAAAGGGGAGGCCTATGTTCAGCAGTGGACGTCCTATGGCTGAGATGATGAAGATGATAATGAAGCCAGAGAAGAGTTCAACCAAAGCTTATTTATCAACCAACTATCGCACTCATTATTCCTTATTCGAAATATAAACACTTCACTGCTCTCTCCATTCTTTTATACCAAGATATTTCACATAATCCACTTACTCCTTACTGCAAAACGAGCGTAAAGTTATGACATTAAAAGTTTATTAAAGTTAGTTTTCCTGAAAGATATTAAAATTAAACGAAGTTTACGTAACGCCCAGCAAGTCACGGAATATAAAATTAAAACTAGACACCATGTCGGCGGAGAGATGCAGACTTTAAGCGGTAAAATATTGGTCTGAAAAGGCTAGATCTTGGAGATTTTATTAAGCAACTTCTGCGACAATTTGTTACGAGTTTTTATGAATAATGCACAATTATTATTGCTTGTATAAGTATAATAGAGTAAGTCTTTGCGAAATAATATAAACACATCTAACATATTATATTGATGCAAGCGTGGTGATCAATGCTCATGCCTACTCAGTCCCAGCATTATTGTCCCACTACAGGTAGTGGGACAATAATAGGTTGGCATAATAATGGTTTATACCAATCTAAAATTGTTCCACTAACTGTCAAAATATTGCGTAACAAACATACAGACGAATTGAGATCCTTCTTCTTTTTAAAGTCGGTTAAAAATAGGCTGGTACTACTAATGTATTTTTCAAATAATTGAAAACGCTTTTAGAAAAAATAATAACGAGTGATATCTTTCATTGAAATATTTTTTCTTGAATCTATCTAAAACGTAATTAAATAAAAAATATAAATCTCAAAAAAGATCTCTTTCAAAACTTTACAGTTTATCTCGAAGGGTGATCATAAAATATTATTCGAAGTAACATCTTGATTAAACAATGAACTAACGAAGCTGTGAACATCTATTGTTACTGTTTTCACCTTTAACCTTTGTAATTAAAAAGTGACAAACAGTAACGAGGGTCGACACCTGTATTCAACACTATAACCGAAGTTTTAGCAGAAGATGGATATATTATGGAATGTTTAGGGATAGTTGTGTGTGTGGAATTTGTAGCTGTGAGTTCTGGATAGCCACTATAGTTATTTAGTTTAAGGGAAGTTAAGATTGAACAATGAACGTGATCGTACATGTATTGGCATCTACCATTTCATCAATCATTTTTATTAAGTGCATACCGGTTCCGACGTTCCATTCCAAAACCCATCATACTTATCAAATAATTTACTTATTTATAAAGTAAACGCAGTAACGCTTTTAGTAGTTATGTTTTTTTTTTATCATTATTGTTTAAGTACCTACATTCTTTGAAAGCTTCAATACAACATAACCCTAAGCTCGCCAACATCAGTCAAAACAAAAGCGTGTGGATTGAGTGATCTTTTCAAAAAAAGTACACTTAATCCTTACAAAAAAGGCTCTGTCGGTCTGCTACTATACCCTTTTACTCAAAAAACAATAAAGCCGTAAACAGGCTGAATCCTAAACGGGTTAACCCCACACTCCTTAAACAACGCGAGTGGTATGTGACACACGTCGTCCATTACAACAATTGTTCGCATTTCTCACAGCTCTGGCTTCATAATGAGAATTCTTCACCTTTCATTCTCTACAGGTGAGGGCGAGGCACTTTCTATTTGTATTTCCATTGCTGTTTGCTGAATTTAATTTATTCGTATTGGTTTCTTGTTTGTAGGAGTTCTTTAGAGGTAAATAGCTGTTTGTAATGGTATTTTTGAAGTGTATTGTGAGTGTGATTGTATGAGTATTTCTTCTTACCTAAGATTTTGTAGTAAGTTTTTGATTTTAAAAGAATGTCTATTTAACATCAAATCGTTATTTTTTTAATCATTAACAGGCACTTTTGAATTGTCAAGTGTTCAGTCAGTCAGAAAGTTGAAACTACACTCCCAGACTCCTAAATATAGTGCATAATAATGATTTAAAAATAATGATTTAAATAGCATAATGATTTAGTTACCTCCATAACTTTAAAAAATTGTATGAATGATCAAAAAGTTTTTATGCAAGTTTGTAGCTGGCATAATCAACAGTAGGCTCATGTTCTGAATTTGATTTTTCATTCATTTTCATTCATTTGTCATTCATATATTTTTTTGAAGATAAGGACGATACAAACTCATTATGCTAGGTGGCTCGATTTAGGAGTCCGGGAGTGTAGTTGCTCGTTCCAAACAGTAGGTTTCTATGAACACGAACGAGCTAGAAGCTCTGTGAACATTCTTTTAGAATCAATAAAATATTACTTATTTAGGTTACAACATTCATGTTGAATTTATGAGTACAATGTGGGAACAATGTATTGTTTAGACCGAGTACTATCTTGGACTTTCTGACTGACCGACTCCATGACAATTCAGAAGTGTCTATAAATGGTTTATTTGAAATAAATGATCTGACTTTGACTTTGATTTCTAATCTTTTATTTGTTTTTTCTTTTATATTTTTTTTTACTCTCTCGTATCGTTTCAGCACTCACTAGAAGTGGTCTAAAGACTTTTTAATGTGATTAACAAATCATTTTCGCTACTCCTTTCAAACGCGACTCTTAAGCACGACGTCAACATAAAAGTCTCTATTTAAACAAAATTTTAAGGTAGCCACGAAATGCCGACGAATATAAACTCTCATTTACAACAAGCAAGCTGAGTGCACAAAACAGGAATTCCAAGATTTCAGTGAAAAATATTGTAGAAAATATTTTAAGTACAGTCGTACAGAAAAGGCGTTCGTTGTAGTACTCTGAAGTTTTGCTAAGCACCGCGACGCGATGAGATGGACGGAGTTACGTCCGGAAACGAAATGGCCTGAGACATTTATACTTTTGTACATTGTTTTGCGGATGTCCACTATTTTTTATAGCGTGATTTAGAGGGGATTAACATTCTCTTAGCTTTTTTATGGATGCAATTTTAGGGGTTTTTTTTTTTTTTTTTTTTTTTTTTTATAGACGGGAAATCATCAAATAACTTCCCCCGCCCTGGGCGGGGCGGGAGGGAGTGTCAGACTTTTACTGACTAAAACCCGTCTATGTTCCTTCATGTGCCCTTTGCGTTCCGGGGGCGCGGTATCTCTTTCGAACAACCCGCAGCCCCGGCAGGCATCGGCCCTCAGTGGCCCCATCCAATTTGCTGACATCTCTTTGAGGCGCGCGTGGAACACGGACGCGCCGTCGACACGGTCTGTCGCTAGTGAACGTACGGACGGTGAGCTACCCATTGCTCACCGTCCACAGACCCGCGTCTACGGTGGCCGGGAGTCGTCACGTGGCTCCCGACGCCCGGATCGTCTACCGCGGCGGCCGCTGGGACGGGGGACCCTCCTTTCCCTCTCCCGTCCCGCCGCCTCCTTCTCTAGCATTACAGCTTCGCAGAAGGAGGCGACTGCTTCCCATTCCCCCTCGCTCCGGACCATGGCCTGGACCAGTGCCGGACGCGAGAGGGCGCCGCCGCCGATGGCCGCCTCGAGGACTCGGCGGTGCTCAGCCCAAGCAGGGCACACCGCCAAAGTATGCTCCACCGTGTCCTCGGGGCGATCCTCACAATGGTGACACCCGGGCGTTTCCTCCCGCCCGATGAGGTGCAGGAACCTCCCGAAACATCCGTGTCCGGTGAGGACCTGCGTCAGGCGGTAGGTGAGGGCGCCGTGGCGCCGCTCCAGCCACTCCTCAAAGAGGGGTCTTACCGCCTCAATCGAGGCGAGCCCTGCACGAGGTTGCGACAGTCGTTCTCTCCATGTCGCCATGAGATCGAGCCGGAGTTCCGTCCGCAGGGCGGCAATTTGCCGCGGCAGCGGAGTTTCGCCCCGGCCCAGTGCCTCCGCGCGCCACTCATGTAGGCGCGCGAGGACCAGCGCCTCCAGATCCCATGGCGGCAATCCGGCAAGGAGGCTCGCTGCCTCGCCGGAGATCGTGCGGTATCCGCGGATGACCCTTATGGCGATCACCCGCTGGGACGCGTTCAGGTAGTGGGCGGCAAGCCGCCTCAAGCCCCGCGCCCACACCGGGGCCCCGTAAAGGGCCATCGAACGCACGACCCCGGCGTAGAGCCTCCGGCAGGAGGCGTTTGGCCCCCTCAAATTGGGCAAGAGCCGCTTTAGAGCGGCCGAAGCCCGTGCCAACTTGGGAGCCAAACGTCGGAAGTGCTCCACGAAGTTCCATCGGCTGTCGAGGACAAGTCCCAGGTACTTCATCGTCGACCCGACGCCGACGGAAACCCCTCCTACCGTGATTTGGGATCCCGACGGTGGCGCGTTCCGAGGCCCATGAAAACACAGGACCTCGGACTTGTGCAAGGCCACCTCGAGACCCAATTGCCGGATCCTCTCAACGACTGTCGCAACCCCGCGTGTCATAAGGTCGGCCGCCGCCTCGTGCGACCTCCCCTGCGCCAGGACCAGTGTGTCGTCCGCGTAGCACACTACGCTGGCGCCCTCGGGGAGGTCAGCACGTAGCACCCAGTCGTAGCCGATGTTCCACAGGAGCGGCCCCAGCACCGATCCCTGCGGAACACCGCACGACATCTCTCGCCGGTTCCATTCACCATTTCGACCAGGGTAGATCACGGCTCTATCACACAGATAGGCCCCGACCACCCGACGGAGGTAGTTCGGCACCCGGTGGTACCGGAGTGCCTCCCTAATGCAGGACCAGGGCAGGGAGTTAAACGCGTTGGCGATGTCCAACGACACCGCCAACACTACCCCGCCCCGGGATACAGCATCCCCCGTCGAGAGAGCTCTGACGCGCATGATGGCATCCACCGTAGAGCGCCCCCTGCGGAAGCCGAACTGGCAGTCCGCAAGGTCCGGCCCCATCCCAGACAGGTGCCCGACGAGGCGGCCCGCAATCACCCTTTCAAAGAGCTTGCCCACCTCGTCGAGCAGCACGATGGGCCGGTATGCGGACGGTGAGTCCGCAGGGCGCCCAGGCTTCCGAATGAGGACCAGCTTCCCCGTCTTCCAACGAAGTGGGAACCGGCCCCTCTCCAAACATGCGCTTAGGAGCCCCTCCAATCGGGGCCCTAGAGCCTCTGAGGCCAGGACCCAGGCTTTCCCAGGCAAGCCGTCGGGTCCCGGGGCGGTATTTTTGCCTTTCAGCTTACGTACCGCCACCCTCAGGTCTACCCCAGTCACCTCTGGCGTGTCGTCGTCGGTGTGGTCCGCTTCCGGCATCGCAGGCGGCGGAGCCATGGGCGGGGGAGGATGTTCTCCCCGCGAGGGGAACAGAGCGCTCACCACGTCCTCAACGAGCTCCGGCCGGAGACTCTGCGTCAGCGGGGGGGCCCAGGTGCGGATCTTATCCCGCACCGTCTTGTAAGTGCGCCCCCACGGATCCGCGTTCAGAGTCCCCAGCAACTCCTCGCGGGCCTGAGCTTTGGCCCGCGAAATGGCCTCGCTGAGGGCGGTCTTCGCCTCTCTGTACCCCTCTTACAGCTTCGCCTCAATGGCCGCCGCATTCGGTGGCCGAATGCGGAGCCTGCGATGATGGGCGTACGGGTGTCGCGCAGCGACGCATGCCTCCCGCAGCGCCGAAATCTCTTGCGACCACCAGTACACCTGCCGGCGGGCGCCGCCTTGCGGGACTCGGGGCATTGCCACGTCACAAATCTCGGACATGGCCCCCTGGAACCACTCCACCTCAGTGTCTATGTCGGCAGGCCTGTCCGGTGATGACACCCAGGCCTGCACGATCGAGGCTTCCAGGAGGAGCTCCCGGTCCAACTGCTTCAGCGCCCAACGCGGACCACTCGGGGCCTGCACAACCGGCGCGCTGGAGTCCGGGGCGGAGACGTCAAACCGGATGTACCGGTGATCGGAGTAGGTCTCCACCCCCTCCACAACGCGCCAGTCAAGAACCCGCGGCGACAGAGCGGGGCTGGCGAACGAGATGTCCACCACCGATTCGCCCCGCATCCGCACGCAAGTGGGTACAGAACCCCGATTCAGGATGACTAGACCCTTCTCCAGGGTCCAGTCCTCCAGCATCCTCCCCCGCACATCCGTGCAGCGAGAACCCCAAGCCAAGTTTTTGGCATTGAAGTCCCCGAGCACTAGCACGGGGAGGGAATGGCTTCCGACGACGACACTCAACTCCATGAGGGAGTTGTGGAACTCGGCGAGAGTTCGGTTCGGGGAGAAGTAGCAACCAACTACAACGATCCCCCCGAACCGGGCTGCTACGCACCCCTGTCCTTTCTTGATTCCCTCAAGGGACGGGGTGCCGGCGGCGGCCGACGCAATTATGGCCACTGAGCCGCTAAGGTCCTCCACCCAGGTTTCTCTGGGCGGGACAAAGTACGGCTCAGCGACCACGGCGATGTGTATCGACCACTGCGCCATGCTCTGGAGCAACAGATCCTGAGCGGCGACGCAGTGGTTGATGTTCGCCTGAAGGAGGCGCAATGGTGCCGTTATTGGCAGTCCATTGCACCCCCCTGAATAGCCGTTGCGGCGACGGCTGGCGCGGACTCAGCGGCGGCTGCGGTTGCGGCCACGGCGACAGCAGCGGTGGCGGCGGTGACAGCGGCGGCGGCGCGGGGCCTTCCCCCGGCTTTGGCGGGCACGGCGCAGGCCTTGCCCCCAGCCCGGTGATCGGCCGGCTTGCTAGCCCCCGCACATGCGACGCAGTGCGGCGGGGCATCGCAAGTCGCGGCCTTGTGACCGGGCTTGCCGCAGCGGAAGCACAAGCCGCTGCGGTCGACCTCTGAGGCGCATCGGCATGCCACGTGATTTCCCACGTGGCAGCGGAAGCACCTCATGGGCCTGGGCTCCAGCAGTCTGACCTGCGCCGATACCCAGCCCACCAACAGTCTACGGCCCCCAACAATAGCCTTGGCCGCCGCCACAGGGCACCTGACTGTCACAGCCCGCATGCCCGAGTGCTCCGGACGGATGGTGCCTGCCCTGACCTGTTCGGCAGGGCATCCACCCGTCCTGGCGACGGCGGCCACCACCTCCTCTGCGGCGACGGAGTCGTCCAGGCCAAGGATGCGCAGATCTGCGCATTTAATGGGCCTGGACACTCGGGCCTCGTCCGCATCTAAGGACGCCCTGAGCTTTTCCGCTAGGGCGTCAGCGGACGAGCCGCTGGAGGCGCCGGGGATTTCAAGCATTCGGGCCCCCGTAGCGGTGACCCTAAGCCGTAGACCCCCAGCAATCCCGAGCTCGGTCAGATTCACCGCGGCTTTGGCCCTGGTGAGTACCTCTCCGTATGTGACGCCCCGCTTCTCCGCCTCAGGCTGCAGTGTTATCACCACAGCCGCGGATTTCGGGGCGCGGAGCTTAGCCGCGGCAGCTCGCTGTCTCCGTCGCCGCCGCTCCTCCGTCCTCCTGGTGGCCGCCCTGGCCGAATTTTAGGGGTTATGTGCTTCTTTCTGAATGGCCTTTATTCTCTCAATGTGAAGAGCTCTTTATTTTACGTGTTTCTGTTTCTGCGGTGTCACTTGAGAGGGATAAGTGGGTGGCTTTATTGGATACTTTTTTACCCTAATCCAGATGGCGTCTGGAATTCTAGATCTATTTTTTATTTATTAGAACAGCTCTATATACTACGAATTGTACTAGTTATTGAAGAGCGAAATACCTATTCTAGGTGGCCCCCAAAACATGTATTTCTCATACTTAAACGGTTACCCACATGTAAGAATAATTTTAGAAGTCATGTTATAAAAAATATATATAATTCTCCATTGTTCTTAAAAAACATTTAAAATTTCATTTTTAAATAGAAATATAAAAACATTAAAAAATAATAATTTATTCTTAAAATGATAAGACTAAAATCTATTCCCGGGAGCCGTATGTAAAATCCTAAGTAGGTACCTCTCAAAGTACTGAATAAGAAATCTACGTACAAATCCAAGTTTGTAATACCTCAAAGCCTCAATCCTCTCCGCAAGGTTACATTACGAAAACCGTAACAAAATCAGACCGATGATTTACGAGATTAGTACGAATAAAGGCATGGATACAGTTCATTTTTGTATTTCACTCTAATATCCTCCGTACACGAAGCTTAGGCGGTAATGTAAGACAAGATGAATAAGGAATTTCTAGTGAAAAGGTTCCTTTGTATAATTCATCTGCGGGTACGTAAGTACATGGTGCTGCATAAGTAGGGTCAAAGTCTTTTTGTACGGAACAGTCTCGTGTAACGGGGCATTAGGGCTTTTTTTTCGGATGGGAAATCATCAAATGACTTCTCCCGTCATTGAGTCATCATCATCTTCCTGGCATCTACCTGCATGCCAAATTTCAGCCCGATCCGTCCAGTGGTTTGGGCTGTGCGTTGATAGATCACTATCTCAGTCAGTCAGTCAGTCAGTCAGTCAGTCACCTTTGAATTATATATATTTAGATTATTATAGTCGTCTCAAAAATGTCCATGCGCTTAAAACGAAAGAATCGTGTGTTTCTTTAGATTCCCATAAAATAAGAACTTATATACATTTACCTACATAATTGGGTACGACCTAATAGCCCCACGCCGTTGTCTTAAAGGACTGGCTGTCTTCGCTAAACAGTTATAAGGAACCAAGTCCCAACACAAACATATTCAGCTTAGTTGTAGAGATTATGCAAATTCGTTAACCCCTCAACGGTTGCCTTTGTTAAGTAAAGCCACAGTCAATATATTGATGGCAGTAGGCTAACTCTGAGAATATGGTCGCACCAGCACCGTAACTAGCCTTTTATGCGCTCTGTGCGAAAGTGTATAACTGCGCACTTATAATACATTTTCGGGACCTGTAGTGCGATTCTCTAAAATGCAAACTCGAAAATGAGTCTAACTAAAGTGATCGCGCTCACTTCGATAACGAACCAACTTGTCATTGGTTTAGTATTCGGTCACCGGCGTGATCGTGATTAAAAGAATACCATTTTGTAATCTCACTGCGAATTCAGCTTTCGAATTACGAAGTGAGGCTTAGAGAATCGCACTGCTGGTCTGGTCATTTCTGCGCCCCTCCAGGGTCCAAGCCTCCAGCCCCTTCAAAAAGGAATAAGGCTGCCGCTTTAACCCCGGCTGCTTCTAATGTGGTGCGACTGGAATTGTCGCAAGAGGAGATAATGATTGCCAACTAATTATGGATCCAATCCGTAATCATTGTCTCCTCCAGACGAACCTAAACCACTGTGCCGCTGCACAGGACTTGCTCCTTCAAGCTATGGCAGAGTGGTCAATCGACGTGGCAGTTGCAGCGGAGCCGTATTTCGTCCCGCCCCGTCCTAATTGGATGGGCGACGTGGACGGTTCTGTTGCCATCATCGGCTCTACGAGCTCTTGTTCCCCACCCCTCTCGTTCAAAGAGCGGGGCCCGGGATATATTGCGGTCGCGCGGGGGGACATCATTCTCTTCGGAATATATTTCTCCCCAAACAGGAGCCTGGCCGAATTCGAGGACTTCCTGGATCGATTGGGAGCCTCGGTTCGGCGAATGACACCGAGCCATATAATGGTCATGGGGGACTTTAACGCGAAATCCATCGCTTGGGGTTCCCCAAGAACGGATGTCAGAGGTGAAGCGGTCGAGGAGTGGGCGGCGGTTTCAGGCCTCTGTCTCCTTAACAGAGGTTCTGCTAATACGTGTGTGCGACGGCAGGGCGGGTCGATAGTGGACCTTTCCTTTGCTACCCCTGCGATTGCCACACGTGTTCAGGGCTGGCGAGTTCTGGAGGGTGTGGAGACACTATCGGATCACTTGTATATCCGTATGGATGTCTCCAACTCGCAGGGGTTGGGAGTGTCACCACGCTCTGAAGCTAGGCACTTTCCGCGCTGGGCAGTGAAACGGCTTGATAGGGACCTGTTAGAGGAGGCAGCCATTGTCCAGGCATGGCTATCTTCACCAGCTCTCAGTGAAGGGGTTGATGCTGATGTTGATGCTGAAGCTGACCGATTTCGGGATGCCATGACTGCTGTGTGCGACGCCTCCATGCCTCGCACGCATAGCCGGCCTTCAAAAAGGGAGGTCTACTGGTGGTCCCGGGAGTTGAGGGACCTCCGCGAGGCCTGTATTTTCGCCCGGAGGTACCACTCACAAGTGCGCAGACTCCGCCGTCGTAATGAGGAGTTGGAATCCCAACTGTATGAGCACTACCGAAGCGCCCGGGAAGCTCTACAGTTGGCGATCTTCCGAGCAAAGGAGCAGGCGAGGGGTGAGATGTTGGACGGTTTAAACCGCGATCCTTGGGGACGCCCGTATCGTGCGGCACGGAAAAAGCTCCGCGCCCATGGCCCCCCATTAACGGAATCCCTCCAGCCTCAGTTCCTTGGCGATGTTGTGGAGGCACTTTTCCCGGGGCGGGCGGGGTACATACCGCCGTTGATGATGGAGTCACCGGCTGATGACCAGGATGCCGAAGTGGAGACTCCTGCGATCACAGATGCAGAGATGGGAGCGGTGATTTTTCGGGCACGTTCAAAAACCACAGCCCCGGGACCAGACGGAGTACCAGCAAAAGTACTGGCACTGGCGATGAATGCGATGGAGGATAGGCTTAGGGAGCTGTTTGATACCTGTCTCACTTCGAGACGGTTCCCTAAGCCTTGGAAGGAAGGTCGTTTGGTTTTATTGCAAAAGGCTGGACGGCCTCCTGAGTCCCCCTCGGCCTACAGGCCAATAGTGCTGCTGGACGAGGTGGGAAAGATGCTAGAGAAGATTCTCGCTACCCGCATCGTCCGGCATTTGGAAACAGTCGGCCCAAATTTATCAGACGCGCAATTCGGTTTTCGAGGCGGGCGTTCGACTGTGGACGCCATTATACGTCTCAAGACCCAGGCGAAAGAAGCGGTGACGCAAAGGCAGGTGATGTTGGCGGTGTCATTAGACATCGCCAATGCATTTAACACTTTGCCATTTGGCTGCATCGGAGAAGCGCTCCGTTTTCATGGAGTACCCAGGTACTTGCGGCAGCTAGTTGCAGACTACTTGAGAGGACGATGTGTTAGTTACCAGGGACGCAATGGCCAAATCGTGCGGAGGCCTATCACATGCGGTGTTCCGCAGGGGTCGGTCCTAGGGCCACTTCTGTGGAACGTGGGTTATGACTGGGCCCTTCGCGGTGCTCTCTCTCCCGGGCTGAGCGTCATTTGTTATGCTGACGACACACTTGTTACAGCCCGGGGAGAAAACTTTGAGGAGGCGGCGCGCTTGGCCACTGAGGGTGCGTCCCTGGTAATCAGCCGCATCGAAGCGCTGGGCCTTAGGGTGGCGATTGAGAAGACAGAGTCCCTGGTGTTTTATGGGCCCCGCCGCCGACCACCGGCAGGCGCTTACATCACTTTAGGTAGTGAGCGGATTACGGTGCGGACGCACATGAAATACCTGGGCCTGGTCTTAGACCGTAGGTGGAACTTCGGCGAGCACTTCTGCCAACTTGCCCCGAAACTGATCGGCACGGCTTCCGCCCTAAGTCGGCTACTGCCGAATCTGGGTGGACCGAGTGTCATCTGTCGACGGCTTTACACGGGGGTGGTCCGTTCGATGGCGCTGTATGGTGCTCCAGTGTGGGCGGACTCCCTGACTACCCAAAATAAGGCTCATCTGCGGCGACCGCAAAGAGTCATGGCTGTCAGGGTAATACGCGGATACCGCACAATTTCAGCTGAAGCGGCGTTCGCATTGGCGGCAACACCCCCGTGGGATCTGGAGGCGCAAGTGCTTGCCGAAGTTTACCATCGAAGTGTGGAAGTTCGGACAGAGAGCGGCAGTGGTCCGCCGCCTGAAGTGGTGAGGAGGTGGCGCAGGGAGGCGCATTCTGCCATTATGAGGCAATGGGCCGAGAGGCTGGAGACCCCCAGCGCCGGTCATTGGACTGTTGGGGCTATCCAGCCAATCCTAGAGGAGTGGGTACGGAGGCGACACGGGACGTTGTCCTTCCGTTTAGTGCAAGTATTGTCGGCGCATGGCTGTTTTGGCAAATACTTGCACAAAGTGGCAAGACGGGAGGCAACTCCCGTGTGTCACCAGTGCGGTTGCAGCGAGGACACTGCTCTGCACACTCTTGAGCAGTGTCCTGCCTGGGAGGTGCAGCGCCGCGTTCTGGTGGCAGACATTGGATTAGACTTATCACTGCCGGTCGTTGTCAGGGCTATGGTCGGCAGTGAGAGAGCATGGGAGGCGGTTGCGTCTTTCTGTGAGGAGGTTATCTCACAGAAAGAAGCGGCGGAGCGGGTCAGGGAGACAGACTCTCTCGCTGACCCGATTCGTCGCAGGAGGGTGGGACGGCGCAGGCGGCGAAATGCCGACTTAATGCCGCCATAAGAGGGGCCAGCGGACGATAGATCGGGGACTCTATCGTCCTCGCTGCACGGTCCCTAGAGCAGTGGTGATGTCTCAGTGTACCCGGACATCGCTGAAGGAGGAGAGAGCCCGGAGGCGGGCAAAGAAGATGGAGCCCAGATGTGGGCCACGCTGGATGGGTCGCGAACGTCATGCGTAGCAGTTCTCGCGGCCCATTCATCAAGGCGAAAGTAGGTACACACGCGGAGTTTTTAGTGGGTGCAAGCCCCACATAACCACGTTGTCTCCCCGGATGGCGTGGCATGCGTTAGGCATTTTCTTCGCTCACAAAAAAAAAAAAAAAAAAAAAAAAAGTACTTCTGATTAAAGACATTTAAATCTCATATAGAAAACATTTCACTTAGGTATATGAGAACAAAAAATATTAAACCTACCTAATCATTGAATTCAATAATTAAATCTGGACTAAAAAATAAACTGACGTATTTAATTATACACTATTACACTAGTGTTATAAATTATTTAGGCGTGTGCGTACTCCCAAAAATGTACCACTAAAATACTTACCAGTATCGATGTGTTTCTGCTGAATTGCTTCAAACTTACACTACTGATTTGACTATGTACTGTGGTAAAATGCAAACGAGGTGTCTATATTGTGTCTTAAATCGTCAGCTATTGAACTTTGTGAACCTTAGTAATAACCTTATCCTGAGACGTCGTGAAACCCTACCTCCATGCGTCGCATAGGAATTGTTTGAAAGGCAATATCTTCGATATTAACTGAACACGAAACCTTTATTTTATCTAATAAACGACACGTGTATTTGGGCTATTTTGCAAGTCAAGAAAAACAATAGTAAGTGTACGTGTTAGGTATTTTTAATAACTAGGTAGTACTAGATACTACTTGTTTTTTTTTTATTCTCGTAATCCGCTCAATATTACAAATGGGTAGTAAGTTTGTTTGCTTGTTATTTCTTCGCGGAAATACCACTGAACCAATCATAACGTTTGAGAAAAGGTATCTTGGGATTTGAATAAGGACATACTTTTAAATTCCGTGAATTTGCTTGTTTCTGCAATAGCGGCGAAATCGTAAAAAAAACATAGTCTGTACTTTTACTGTTAGGGGTAATATCTGAAAGTATCGAATGGAACGATTACATTTTTTTACTGATAGAAAACTATGTAATGGCTGAGTACCGTAGGCTATGTTTTATAATATACTTGAAACCCTACCTCCCCCGTAACTGCCCCGTTGGTCTCGTGGTGGCAAGTGCGACTGCTGTGCAAGGGGTCCCGGGTTCGATTCCCAGGTCGAGCAAAAAGTGTTATTGGGTTTTTCTATGAAATTCTCAGTAGCAGCTCGGAGTTTGGATTTGTGCCCGGTTAATAAATAAATAAATAAATAAATAAGGGTTAGGCAGAGGTGTACCAATGTACACCTCTGCCTAACCCTTCGGGGAATACAGGCGTGATGGTATATTTTTTTTTTTTTTTTTTTGTCTTCCATGCCGACAAAATCGCGGGCATAAGTTAGTCCTTTATAAAAATTATGGTGTTTTATCTATTATTACTATATTCAACCTAGCCTGACCTTATTGGTTCTACAGCAAGATCGGGTGGAACTACTCGTAACTGGCGTGCTTGTAAAATCATACGAGTATGTATGAACGTTAACGAGGCGAAAGGAGTATTTAAAGATCGTAGCCGGTGGCGTTCTGTGGTTTCTGCCTACCCCCATGGGAAAAGACGTGAGTTTATGTATCTATGTGTGTATATTCAAAGGCGTACTGACATGTTTACCTACAACCACATGACTTGTTCCTTCCATAATTACATAAAGCTGACGTGAGACGTTTTGTAATCCTTAATTAAGGAAACAAGGTAAAAAGTTAATAACATTTCTAAGATATAAATCCTTCCCACAATCTCTTCTACAACAAGATAACATTTAACTTAATCTAACCCTGAAGTTCACACCATACGTTGTCAGGAAGTATCCATCCCTTGGGGTTACAGCGACAACCGACTAGGAATGTCGGCTATATCTAATATTTAAAGAAAACTAGAAGTTTTGCTCGTAAATGTACTCTTGTAAAGATTTAACCTTCTGGGGAATCAAGAGGAACATTTATTTATTTATTTACTACGTAATATAGTTGACCCAGACACGATAAACACACTAATATTATACCATCACGCCTGTATTCCCCGGAGGGTTAGGCAGAGGTGTAGGTACTAATGTACACCCACAGTTCGCCGGTATATTTAGGTCCCATGTAATAGGGGGCGAGCTTATTGCCAATAACCGGGCACTAATCCAAACTTCGAGCTGCTACTGAGAATTTCATAGAAAAACCCATTAACACTTTTCGCTCGACCTGGGAATCGAACCCAGGACCTCTAGCGTAGCAGTCGTGCTTAGGACCACTAGGCCAACGAGGCAGTCCACTACTGTACTAATATTATAATGGCGAAAGTTTGTATGTTTGTCACTTCTTCACGCTCAAACAGCTAGCTGAACTGTAGTGCGATTCTCTAAAATGCAAACTCGAAAACGAGCCTCACTAAAGTGATCGCGCTCACTTCGATAACGAACCAACTTGTCATTGGTTTAGTATTCGTTCGCCGTGGTCACGTCACCGGCGTGACCATTTTGTAATCTCACTGCGGATTCAGCTTTCGAATAACGAAGTGAGGCTTAGAGAATCGCACTGCTGATCTCAATGAAATTTGGCCGTGAGATAGATTGTAGTGTGGAGTAACACATAGGATACTTTTTTCCCAAAAAATGTTCGGTTCCCGTGGGATAATATATCAAAGATGCGGAGGAAGTCGCGGTCAGAAGCTAGTAATAAAATAAGTCCTGTGTTAGAAGTGGTCTTAGCCTGTATTGGAATTATCATAAAGAAAATAGTATATTTTTTCAAAAAAGTCTTCATAATAAAGAACTTTTTCAAGTAGTGCTCCATCCGCAGCTAGTTGAGATTAATTGATCATTATTGTGAAGCTAGCTCTTACTATACATTATTTTCTTGAGAATAGTTTTAAACTTATTTATTTCATTTTATTTATGTTCTTTAACGATACGAAGCTTCCTTTAAAACAGTGTTCTCAATTATGTGAACTTTCTGAACCAGTATTATTTACTTTAAGATTCTTTAGTATTAGTTCTGCTTTGATAAACAATCAAAGTATTATTATTTGTAACCAGCTTTTGCGCGTGATTCCGTCCGTGTAAATGTCAGTTACAATTAATATTCAATCATGATTCGAAAGACACGTGGCGCCATCTACTATCATAGGAACGTTATGTGGTTTTTCGCGGGAGCAGTAGATTTTTGCGGGATGAAAGGTACCCTATGTACAGTCAGGAAAAGAGATAAGTAACCAGAGTCGCCTAATAAATTCAAAGTCTTTAAAAAAACGATAGAAGTTTTTTAATAAATTTTGTTTCTATTCATAGAAAATAAACAGTTTTTTTATTAAATTAAATTTCATTTAAAAACTACCCCTAGTTTGAGAGAAAACTTCAACTATATTAGACGGTCTGGTTACTTATCTCTTTTGTTCACCGTACACCTGACAAAATATAAGCAAAATTTTAGGATGGTCGGTTAAGTGGTTTAGGCGTGAAAAGGTAACAAACAAACAAACTTACTTTCGCATTTATATTATTAGTTAGGATTTAATTCTTCTAGCCTTTCTCGTTTCTGTATCCCCAAGCGCGGCAATTTCCTTGTAATAAACGGAATTAACACCACCGGGATCCGGGACGCCTTCTAATATAGGTAACCATGTTACATCAATTTCACATAAACATGTTTCGCTGAAGGCTAATTTTAAAATGTACGTATTGCCTTCTCTTCCTCGGGTGTGGGCGGCGCTTAATACTTTAATACGTTAGATATATTTTCATCTCGAATATCTGGTAACGTTAGAGTTAATAATAATAATAAATAACAGACAGAGCTTGACGCCCTGGATAGGAGGGTTCGCTCACTGTTGACCGCAAATCGGATGCATCACCCAAGGTCGTCAGTAATGAGACTGTATATCCCGCGGAAGTGTGGTGGTCGAGGCTTCTTAAATGCTAAGACCCTGCACAACCGTGAGATATGCAGTCTCAGGGAATACTTCCTAGAAGCTGACGTGGGGATGCACCGAGATGTGGTCTCAGTGGACAAGGGCCTCACCCCGCTCTCTTTAGCGAATGAGAACTGGCGCAAACCTATAGTATTAGATACTAATGATCGCATGGAGGTATGGAAGAGCAAGGAGCTTCACGGGCGCTACTACCGGGCCCTACATGGGCCGGATGTAGACTTCAAGGCGTCCGTATCCTGGCTGCGCGTTGGTGACCTCTTTGGGGAAACCGAAGGTTTTGTCTGTGCTATTATGGACGAAGTTATGATGACGAACAATTACCGGAGATATATTGTGAAGGACGGTACGGTTGACATTTGTCGGGCATGCCATCGTCCCGGGGAATCAATCCGTCACATTATATCTGGGTGTTCTCGTCTGGCTAACGGAGACTACTTACATAGACACAACCTTGTAGCCAGGATTATTCACCAGCAACTTGCTCTGAAATACAGCCTTGTGGAATCGGAAGTACCATACTATAGATATGTGCCCGACCCAGTTCTTGAAAATGGTCATATCACGTTATATTGGGACCGATCTATCATCACTGACAGGACTATTGTTGCCAATAAGCCTGACATAGTGGTGGTAGATCGATTAGAGCGTCGCGCAGTGATCGTTGATATTACTGTCCCGCATGACGAGAACCTCGTGAAAGCTGAGAAAGATAAACAAATTAAGTATCTTGATCTGGCTCGCGAGGTTGTCGACATGTGGGATGTGAATACGGCAATCATTGTGCCGATAGTCGTGACGGCCAATGGCATAATAGTCAAGAGCCTCGACCAACACCTAAGGAGGCTCTCGTTGGGCGGTTGGATCAAGGGCTTGATTCAGAAAGCGGTACTCCTAGACACGGCGCGTATTGTTAGGAGATTCCTTTCTCAGGAGCCCTGACCACCGGTGGCTTGGACCCTGTTCCCGACGCCGGTGGGCTACTATTATTTATATTTTTAAATGTTTTTATTTTTTTATACTAATATTTAAAAATGTAACTTATATGTAATAGAAATAAATAAATGAGAATAATAAATAATAATAAATATCTTGGGACAACTCACACACGGCTATCTGATCCCAAGCTAAGCAGAGCTTGTGTTATGGTAACCAGACAACTGATATATATACTTATATAATCTATAAATACATACATATTATAGATAAATCACACCCAGACACAGAACAAACAATCATGCTCATCACACAAAGTTTGTCCTGGGTGGGAATTGAACCCACGACCTCCGGCTTAGCAGTCAGGGCCACTAACCACTAGACCAACAGGCCCGTCACTAGACCAACAGGCCCGTCGTGAGAGTTGGTTTTACTGTAAGCTTTTACACGTGTCCTATCTCTTTTTTTATTTGACAGCCTCGACCGTTTTTTTAACACATACCAACTAAGGGTTAGGCAAAAGTGCACCAATGGACATACACAGTTCGGTTTGTAGATCCCAAGTAATAGGGTGCTCAGAGGGGCCACTAAGGGCCGATGCCTGCCGGGGCTGCGGGTTGTTCGCAAGAGATGCCGGGCCCCAAGAACGCAAAGGGCACATGAAGGAACATAGATGGGTTTTAGTCAGTAAAAGTCTGACACTCCATCCCGCCCCGCCCAGGGCGAGGGAAGTCATTTGATGATATACCATCCTTAAAAAAAAAAGTGATAGGGGGCGAACCTATTACCATTAACCTGGCACAAATCCTAACTCCGAGCTGCTACAGAGAAGTTTACAGAAAACCCCAATAACACTTAGCTCGACCTGGGAATCGAACCGACAACCTGTAGCGTAGCAGTCACGCTTAGGATGACTAGGCTAACGAGGCAGATTTTTGTAATGCCTCATAATTTTCAAAAGCTTTTTTTAGAAGTATTCGACTGTTAATATTACGAACGTATTTCAGCACTGCACGCGGCCAATGCCAATGGAGACTAATCAAGTACGCAGGAGCTATTAAAGTGCACAAGTGTGTGCTCAGACACACATTTAGACTCTCTGTTCCCTCGTTTGTTGACTTTTTATAGTTCCATAGACATGACCGGGGAGAGATCACGCGCAGTACCAACGGCTTTACGACTTTTCCAATTCGCGGGGGTGTCATACCATCAACTTTCTAACCTTTGACTGCTACTAAGAAATTTCTAACGGAAAAACCTATTAATGCTCTCCGATTTGGGAATAGAATTCCACGCCCTTCAGTCGTGCTTGCGATTTGCGAAATTCTGGGGGATTCTGGGGGTCAATCGCCTCGACGGAAGCCTGTATTCGCCAAGCTGGTCTAAATTGGCGATCATTCAGATGTACCCAACCCTTTATTTAGATTTTTGATATAATAGCGGGTAACTGGCTGATTATAAAATCTATGGCAAGAAATCACTGCACTTGTTAGGTAGGTACTCTTATATCTTATATATTATATATAATATAAGCTCTCCATGACACCTTAAAAAAAGATTGAAATTTTAATTAAAAAGAAAAAATAATTAATTGAACTACCGTATCCAAACTCAAATGAAGATAACAAACAATCTAGCAAAACAATGCTTCGTTACCTGAAACAAAAGTGGTTTTGGACACATTAATAAAAGATGTCTGCCGGCGTTACGTCACAAACACTGACTGAACAAAGTAAGGTATGTCCAATGTTGTACCGTTTTATATTCATAGGATTCGTTAGCGCTGTCATAAATGTCAGTGACGTGTTGTAGAAAGGTACAGTCAGCAACAAAAGCATTTCGGAACATTTCGGATCCTTTGATGTTGTGCTCAATAATAAAGATTTAGAAATCTTTTTTTCCGTTTATTACAAGGAAATTGCCGAGCTTGGGGATACACAAAAAAGAAAGGCTAGATGAATGAAATTACATAATAACACGCTGATTGTTTATGTTTATGAAAGCACAACTAACATAAAATAATCTGAAATGTTAATCTACTTTTGTTGCTGACTGTACGTGCAAAAAGATGATTTCTGCTCAGGATTTTTATCTTCTAAGGTTACTGTGAGAGCTTGAAAACCCTCTGGAATATTTTAATTACCGGGCTTAACATAACGACGATAATTATTGACACTGATATGTAAAACCGCCTGTTTGGCTAATGGACTGAGGGTATACACTTAATCGAGTCGGCTTATTCAAATTCAAAAGTCAAATCATTTATTTCAATTGGAAACATTAAAAGGCACTTTTAAATATCATTCACAAGAAAGAAAAACAAATAAAAGTATGAATCTAGTTACCCATTCCCAAATATGGTTTTGTTTAGTTTAGAAGAATGGGCAGGAAACTCTCAATACATACTCTTGTTTTTTTTTAACAATAACTTGAAAATGAAGATATAATACGATGTACCTAAAAGAAAAGTAATAATATATACAACTACAATACGTACCAACAGCTATAAATTAATTATTCGGTTTGACATTTCCAATATTAGATTTCTCCACACTGCAGTATCTGACCGCTTATAATGTATTCCATGCTCTATTCCCAAAACGCATCAATAATAATAATGCCCCCACAATGCTTAATCGCATTTGAATTTATAGTGTTGGACCATTGCGAATTCTAGTGCGATTCTCAATAATCGAATTTTCTGCTTGAATTGAGCTATTGACCTTATTCAGCGCTGTTCTCGAGGATATATTATTAGTTGAAGTTCAAAGAGGAGGGATTGTGAACAGGAAGCTAAGCGATTGGCTATTTGCGCTTAGAATCGTAGATTTTCAAATTGATTCGAAGATTAGTCCAGTCTTTACAGGGACTTCTTGTTTGTGCTCGCTTGATATTTTGAATTACTAAGTAGGCACTGTCTGTACTAACATTTTAAGGATTTAGAGCTTATTGTATGGTTTTTTGTTTAAACCGTGTTTATCTAATGAAGTAATGGTCTGATTTAAAAAACAACTTTATAGGCTTTAAGTTATATTTCATTCATGCGAAAGTTTATGAATGGATGTTTGTTACTCAATTACGCCTGAACGGCTGAACGTATCTGGATGAAATTTGGCACAGAGATAAACTATAGTCAGGAATAAGGCAACTTTTTATCCCGGAAATCTCTACAGTTCTCATCATCATCTGCCTAGCCTTTTCCCAACTATGTTGGGGTCGGCTTCCAGTCTAACCGGATGCAGCTGAATACCAGTGTTTTACATGGAGCGACTGCCTATCTGACCTCCACAACCCAGTAACTGGGCAACACAATACCTCTTGGTTAGACTGGTTGTCAGACTTCTAGGCTTCTGACTATCCGTAACGACTGTCAAAGATCTACAAATGACAACTGGGACCAACGGCTTTACGTGCTTTCCGAGACACGGGAAAACTCTACAGTTCTCGTAAGACAATATGTATATCAATTTTCAACGTCACGGGCAGAAGCAAAGAAAATGTAACTGTTATTAGTTAAATTTTCTTTGCTTCTGCCCGTGACGTCAAAGTTGATAGGCAGGGGGTTGGTTGACAAGTTCAAAGGTTATCCTTTGAACCTGTTTTTTGTTATAACTAATAAAAAAAAAGGTTCAGAAGTTGTCAGTTAATTTTTTCCATTTATCTGTTTTCTTATGTAAGGTATTTCGAGTTTAGTAGTAGGATTTAATATCAATTAGTTTTAGCTGGCATCTCTGCCTATCCTCTTAACGTAATCTCTTTAATCTTAAAGCACACGAAGGCGAAAGTTTGTCCTTACCCAAAAAGTTCAAAGTTCAATTAAGAACAAAGTCTTGCTTACCTTTTCACCCTTCGAAGATAACTGACAAGAATTTCTAGTTTATATTCGCAGTTGCTAATAATATCATTTATATTCAAAGTTTGACCGAAAATGCCGAACTTGCGAACAGCCTAAGCAAACTATAACTAAAACTAAACATGGCGAAGACAGTGTAACTAAAACTAAATGTAAGAATATAAGTTACTGTTTAAGAGCATCGTTCCCACAGCGCAGTCCATTCAAAACTAGTTGATTGGACTACTTTTGAATGGATAATTTTGCCGATAAGTATTCGTCATCATCATCATCGTCATGATGCTGCTGGATATAGCCTCCCCCTTAAAGATAGAAGATATAAGGAGTTTTGAGGTTTTTACGGGGTCGGCAGCGCACGAGTGATGCCTCTGGTGTTGCAAGTGTCCATAGGCAGCGGTGACCGCTTAACATCAGGCGGGCTGTTAGCTTGTTTGCCAACTAAAGTGGTAAAAAAAAAATTGCCAATATGACAGTTCTGCGTTGTCCGCATACAGCTATTTCCTGCGACTTTTACTAGGTCACCGCGTCGGTCCACCTCTTGGGCGGCCTTAATGTAATAAGTCTTATTTTATAAAATTTTGTGAATCAAAGTCGAAGTCAATTTTAGTCAAATCATAGATGCTCGTTCCAAACAGTAGATTTCAATGGAGAAGAACTTCATGCACATTTCGTGCAAGAAGCTCCGTAAACACTCTTTTAAAATCAATAACATATTTCGAATTTAGGTTATGCCATTCATGTTGAATCGACGAGTACAGTCAGCAACAAAAGTCGATTAACATTTTAGATTTTTTAATCCTAATTATTGAGCACAATATCAAAGGAAATACATGGATGGTGGATGTAAAATAAAGATAAAATAAACCCTGGCCTGAAATACTAAAAAAATATAGTATATTGTGTTATTTCGTATCTATTTCAATGGTTTCCAAAATTAACAGTGTTAACCGACTTTTGTTGCTGACCGTACCATGTCAGTGAGAAGAAAGTGAGACTTCGCCTGAAGTCTAGCCTTGCGATCGCTTGCTATCTTTCAAATTATTATTTTAATATTCATGGGTATTAAAATAATAATTTGTAAGATTACTTAACATCTCATCATATCAAAGTTATGACCAATTGTACGAATCAACCTACGTTGTATCAAGGATACTCACACACACTCACATACCCTTACGTTAACCCACACATACACACAATCCCACAACTCTTGATATTCAAGCTTCCACAGTTTTAAATAAATAAGGTTTTATTTTATCTTGCCGTCGCTATTCAGGTTACGTGAGCAAGAATGAGAGTGGCGTTATTCATTTAGAATTCTCTTTACACTAATATTAGATACCGGGTATTCGCCTGACCTGGCTCGTACGTGTTTGTATTGCATTTTCGTGCATAACGTTAGGTTATGAGGAAAATATTTCAAGCACCTGTTGTAAAAGCTGTTTGAACGTCGGAGTGGAAAATTTTCTTTTTATTATAGCTGCCTTTATCCCCTTAAGGGGTTGGAGTTAAGGATTTTTCTTGATAAAAAATCTACAATAGTTTGGTTTTCTAATGAGGTTAACAAAAGCATTTCCTTTTGTAGTTTTTATCAGAGCAGGTACATACATAAATTATCTGTCGCAGTATGATTGCATTGACATAAATATAAAAATAATAATATTTCAACAAAAAAAAATGGAACAAGTCCAGTGGAAGAATGACAAAATTCTCAACCAGAATTCAGATTAGTTTTGCCAAATCTACCTAAATCACAGCCTCACAATGATTAATTGAAATGAAAATGAATAACGTTAAACTAATTAAATACCTATCTTAAATATTTGTTTTGGCAAAACTAAACTCAATTATTGTTAATTGAGTTTAGCAAAGGGAACATTATACAACCATGATTTACCATGATTTACGTTCAACTTCTGCATTTTCAAACCTAAATCGTGACAAATACGTTGCAATTTTGCATAGCAAAATTTCTGCTGAAATACAACGTTGAAATGGTACTAAATATTACAGAAAATGTCTTTTACTAGCAAGGCCCGTTGTCTGCATGAAATGAATTGGACTAGTGAAATAAGGTCACGGTAAATCTCATACATTTTTGACCTGTTGCGCTGAAAATTTGAAGTGTCCGTGCATATTTTTAAATCGGCGAAATATGAAAGCTGGGGTGTTGAATTTGAAAATATGAAGTGTTAAAAGATAAATCATGTACCCGTAAACCAGGCATGCTACCCATCAAACTAAGTTAAATTGAGCAAAAATTATTGTTGGGAAACGACGTTCATTTTTAGTGCAAATTATTACTGTTTGGTCTCCAGGCATGCAATGTAATCTACGTAAAACAGTGTGCAAGTATAGGTGTGCCCAACAGAACAGGGATTCTGGAGGGATCTAAAGTTTAGATATTAAATCAGGAGACTCCTAGTAAAAATCGAGAACAAAAGAATTAATCATTATGCTAAGAAGAATTTGTAGCCTTGTAGCTTTGGGATGTATTTTGTACACCCCGTATCATCATCTGCCTAGCCTTTTCCCAACTATGTTGGGGTCGGCTTCCAGTCGAACCGGATGCAGCTGAATATCAGTATGTTACATGGAGCGACTGCCTATCAGACCTCCACAACCCAGTAACTGGGAAACACGATACACATAACAAAATACATACATACACCCCTTATATACAAAATTTATAACCTTTTGACCGGCACGTCAAAAAAGCAAAACGTGCCCCCAGCGCCAAGCCACGAATTCATCCTCTTACCTACAAAATAGTGAGTTCGGAATTATATCGATGTTGTTTTATGAGTTTTATTTACGTATAAAAGTCTGTCATAGGATCGTGACTGTGGCGTGCTTGTCACATTTTGGTTTGTCGTGTATACATGACTGTGTGATCAAAACGATAAATAATAAATGTGTTTATATGTGAAATGTAATAAAAAAGGGGAGGATAGAGTATCAGAAAGCTCGTTCACATCGTTGTCAATGTACAAGTACCCAAACCATTGGCAGCATCGCCACGTTGTAAAGCAACGCTGAGTTTTTGCTATACAAAATATATACTCGAATGACCAGGGAATCAAGTTATCAAAAATTCATTGTTCATCAATATCAAATAGGTAATATTCTTATGTTCTTTCTTCATTTTCTTTAATATTAAATGAGGTAAGACTTTGGCTCATTTCACGTTAATTGTGAGCGATTCTTTCTCGTCACAAACTAACATCATAACTTTGTTGGGTTATGCATGAGATGTTGCCAAAGTTCTAGAATGACAAGGTCTTGTCTGTCAGTCCAATAGCACTAAGTGCTTGTTTCTTCTTACTCCTATTTCTTTTATGACTTCAATAATTCAAGATTATTTATGCAGAATACTTATCTTAATTACTTAATATTATATGACTAGCACAGAAGGTCAATGCTCATTATTAAAGCATATAATTTGCCATTCATATTAGGGCTTTAATTTATGCATATTAAATTATTTTTTTAAATGACTAGATAAAAAATGTAACGGCGCGGCGCGGCGTGCTGGCAGCTAATAGTTGGATTTTTCGAGACTGTTCTGGTCGGGCCAGTGCCGGGTCGAATAACTGTAGGCAATTTAAGTATTTTTTTCATGCGGGAACCGAAATCGCGACAAGTAACGTAGCAGCTAATTGCTCGGCCACTATGCCAACTGTAACGTCCATTTATAATCATATGCACGGGCACAACTGGCAACAGACACGACACAGACAGAGCAAAGAATCTCACTTTATATCGGTACGAAGAATAAATTCCCGTACATTCTCATCCCGCCCATTCTATAGAAGACGTATAGACCAATCTATCAAGTCTCGTATCAAACTGATGTATCATTTTATTATAAAGACTGTGTCAATGATAGGTAAAATGTATTGAACGTTTATGGATAATAAATTTTAGTAATAAAAGGAGTTAGTGCGTTAAGGTTCGTAAACTTGATTGATTAATGTGTTTTGTTGTCTGAATTGCTACGGTAGGCAGAAACAGACGCGGGTCTGTGGACGGTGAGCAATGGGTAGCTCACCGTCCGTACGTTCACTAGCGACAGACCGTGTCGACGGCGCGTTCGTGTTCCACGCGCGCCTCAAAGAGATGTCAGCAAAAATTGGATGGGGCCACTGAGGGCCGATGCCTGCCGGGGCTGCGGGTTGTTCGAAAGAGATACCGCGCCCCCGGAACGCAAAGGGCACATGAAGGAACATAGACGGGTTTTAGTCAGTAAAAGTCTGACACTCCCTCCCGCCCCGCCCAGGGCGGGGGAAGTTATTTGATGATTTCCCGTCTATAAAAAAAAAAAAAAGGCAGAAACAGAATCAATGATCCAATTGGCTGGCTGTAACAGAAAGCGAATTTTGCTGAATAAAATGTGACTGTAAATAAAACAAACGAAAATCATTATTAAAATGTAACACGTAAAATTGATTTTCGAATAATGTGGTTTGTAGTACATAGTAGTATTTCTCGGAAATTCTGGTAACCTTCGTGTTGTTACGAATTCTTTGATGTTAAGAAATCTTTGTTATTTTTATTATGTCGTTCGAAGTTTCAATCTTTTGTTTTTGCTTTGTGTTCATGATTTACATCTTTCTTCCATTGCAATAATTCCGTGTAATTGGTTACTTGCAACGAGCAGAACAACCAGGGTACTTGACACTATCAATCAATTCATATACTTTGTATGATAGTATTTATTTATTTATAATTATTAATGTTAGAAAGATTACAAGCTTCAGATAAATAATAGGTAAATCCTATCCTACTATGCGAAAGTTTGTGAGGATGGATGGATGTTTGTTACTTTTTCACGCTCAAACGGCTAAACCAATCTGGATGTAATTTAGCAAGGAGATAGATTTGTGGAGCGGATACTTTTCATCCCGGAAAAGTGTACGGTTCCCGTGGGATAATTATCAAAAATCACGCAGACAAAGTCGCGGGGAAAAAAGTTAATCATAAAATTATGAAACCAAGCGATACAGTTTTCAGTGTTTAATTAGCAGAGTAAATTAATAATAACACATACAATTAGTTCTCGTTAACGCACAGTAAATATAAATTGATCATCGTGGTGTTGATATTCCACAATCTACCTTATTATTTATTTAATTCCACCGTATTGTTTGTGGAGTTCGTATTTGATTACCTGCCGAGTGCGGTTTGCGCCGGAATTTAATTGATTTAATTTTTTTCGAGAATATTAATTATACTTGACAAAACAGGAAGTCTGGTTTGTATGATTTATGTCATCATCTCCCTACGCTTATCCCATGTTACTTGGGGTTGGCGCAACACGTTTTCTTTCGCCATCCTGTCCTATCAACCGCCATGATATCAATGACTCTTTCCTATCTTTTACAATCCAATCATCTTTTCTTTGGCCTCCCTCTTCCTCGCTTTCTATCTATATTCATATATACACATGCCCATTTCAAGACAAACGATTCCTTTTCAACTTTTCTGTCACTGGCGCTACTTTCGAACTATGATTATAATACTAAGAATTATGTATTTCTGAAAAAATTACACGTGTACCTAGTGTATTATACTTATTCTGTTCTCGATGTGATTATCTCGACAAATAATAATAATACCAGCCTATTACGTCTTTTCTTCGAATCTAACCTTAGTCAGTACCTTTCATCAAAATCGGTTCACCGTTTAGCCGTGAAAGCATAACAAACTCACTTCCGCATTCATAACTAAGTATTAATAAAGCCAGTTGCTCAGTATCTTGATAACTGCTTCCCCTTCGTTAACCTCGTCGCCCCCGCTGTTTCTGTGGCCCACTTTCACGGAACAAACCGCGAGAAAATGTAGAAAAGATTTCTTCAATCTTCATGATTATTATAGGTCTGTATCTGGGACAAATCTTTTGTTTTGTTTTAGAAATATTTACCTGTCTAAGATGTCTTTGATATCAGAACTTTCTTAGTAGTGGGACTAACAAAGTTCATTAACCTAGGCAGGTAATAAGGCAGATTTAAGGTAGGTACTATTTTGTGAAAATCTCATCTGTGAAGTGCGCTTCAGGTGATCTGTTATTAAGATGACAGATCGCCACAAGAGCACTTCTTGGGGTATGCTGTCAATCCCAAGCGTTAGGCATAGGCCTGTTGTTAAAGATTGACAGTTCACCTTAACCTCATTTTAAGTTAACACACTGAGAGAGATTTGCACAGAATAATATTAATCTATATGGTTTACTAATGTTAGAAAGATTTCAAGCCTCATATAAGTACCTATAATGCCTACCTGCAAAAAGCACAAGGCATCGTCATCAATGTGATAAGTGATAAGTTTTTTTTTATTAAATGTTAATTACCAAAATTCGGATTTTTCTAAAAATAAAAACAAAGTAGATTTTCTCGAAAATGGAGGATTTTCGACCCCCAAGTGATAGGGATTAAATCATTCTAAATTAGTCATAGTTTCTTCTCCCGAGAGGAATACGAGCAATTTCAAAGCACCCTGTATGTATAGGACAAAATTCATTTCAGTTACAGGATAAGTAACAACTGTTAACATTATTAGGTACTAGTGAGTAACAAGATACGTTATTCAACACTTGTCACCTTGAACTAATAAATTGTCACAACTCAACTATAGGGATAACGACAAATCGATGCGTGGAAGTCCTCCAACTATTCTACCTGAAATCATCCATATTTAGTATTTTATCCGCAACACATTCGTAACTTATTCCAAGTCACGTTGACGGCGAAATTCCGAACGGAATAATGTCAAAAGAAAACTACAGCGCACTTCCTTAGCCAGGTATCGCAAAGAAATATGACGACATTTATCATCCGGTTAGCATACATTGCTCGTTCGGATCGCAATAAGCGGCAACAGCAATACATCTATCTATAAATGTATAACGTACCGAATTGTAGGTTGAATAATACGGCTATTTTTCTTGGTAATAACGACCTTGGTATCAATGTTTACATTATGGTCGGCGTTTGTATTGATATATATGAGGAAGGCGAGGTTTCTTTTTTTCTAATAAAACGCGCGTTTTTTTCTCAAGTATATTTTACGTGCTTTTGGGTTATATTGGAAAACAGTCCCTTTTTAAGGGTCAGGTAGCATTTTATCCATCTTTTGAAATATAACCCTAATAATAATATTATTGTTCCATAACAAAACAGGCTTCTTTACGTGAATATCGGTTACTATGGACGCAGTTCTAATCGCGTAGCGTGTTAGAGTAGCCTTTGTCCTTTCTTTGGGTTCAAGCTCACCCCGTACCAAATTTCATCCAGATCCGTTCGGCCGGTCTGACATGATTGAGTTACAAACATCCATCCATTAAACTTTCGCATTTAATTTTGTAATAGTACCTAGTAAGATTAGTATGGATGTCAACACGTGTGTTCAATCTATTTTGTATCACGGCATACATAAATACTTACCTTTACTTTTGTAATAAACTTTAAAAATAAATTTTATTGGGAGTAATAAACGTAGGCTACGCACCGCTTCCCTTCCACTTCCACAACTCTTAAGTGAAGAACAATCATGAAAGTGAATGAAGCACTCAATATTCCCACGATTCCAATCTCAGAAACGTTAATGAATAATTCTCAACAATTAATATTCCAGAAGGACCGAATGGAATCTTTCATAATTGACTCGTTCAGTAATTTCGCTTTCATTCACTCATTTTTATACGAACAGCATTGTTTCCTTTTGTGTCCGAAGATGATGCTTCGGGCTTTCCGAATATTGCCAAAAGAAATCCGTCGGCGCTTCTCGTGATTTGAATATTAATGAATCGATATCGTTTAAAGGTTCATTTTGTATGTGATGGGGGCGGATTTAAGGACTTTTAAAGTAAAGGTGGGTTTATTGGGGCGTTAAATGACGGAATTGGGTTTTTAAGTGATTTTAAATAGGTATAGCTCTTTGTGATGTCAGTCATTTGGTGAGAGTGGCAGTTACTTCTAAAGCTTTAATTTAATATTCTACTTTTATTAAATAGGTCAATTTAATTTGATTGAGACCGCAAAAAAACGCAGGATGCAGACCGCTCCGACCGTCCTTTTGAAAATCTATATCCAGCAGTGGACACGTTCTACGGCTGATATGATGACAATGATTAAATTAACTAAAGAATATTCTTCTTTCTAGAACTGACCTTTCACGTTCAAAGTTTTAGTGAAAATAGATATCTTTTCTCGGTTTTAAATTGTCTTTTAGTCTTAATTTCTGTTCAAATAATTTAGAACTCTGGAAACACGTATGAATGAATTATTAAGACAGGGTAGATAGACAGTCCATTATGGAAAGGTTAAACGTAGGCGGACTATTATTTGCAAGCGTAACTACGTTAAAAGTCACCTTTATAAGACACCTGAGCTGGCATGTCTATTAAAATGGGCCTATTATTAGTTCCAGCTTTAATATCAAAATGTACATACTGATATTATAAAGCTGAAGAGATTTTTTTATTGTTTAAACGGGTTATCTATCTCTGGAACACATTGTTTGTTTAAATTACTTATTTAAAGGAGTAAATCTCTAAAACAAACAGTGGATTAATAAAAAAGTGTATTGTATAGCCAGATCCATTAGAAATAGTAAAGGCTATATAACATCATGCTACGACCTATGAGAGAGGAGTAGTACCTAACCAAAGATATAATTTTGTCTTTCTGCGTTAAGTTTAACGCGGGTGAAAATAACCACGCGAACTAACTCGCGGGCAAAAGCTAGTCTAATATATATTTATTTACCATTTTTGAATAACATGAATGTAGGTATGCCGTGGTGGTTAAGGCATCCGTCTCTTAGGGTCGGTTCATATCTGACGGAAAATGCGTCGCGTTTTCTCGATCGCGTAACGCCAAAACAGTCAAATACATAATAAACCATTCAACCTTTCACACCTAACCGATGATGCGTTAGCGCGTCTACCTAAGAGCGACGATACGCTCGACGCATTTTCCGTCAGATATGAACCGACCCTTATGCATAAGGTTATGAGTTTAATATTGGGCATGCACTAATATGACTTATCCATAATGATGTACTAAGTTTATCTTAGACAACATTGACATCAGCGAAGTAAAACATTGTAAAGATACCTGAACTTGTAATGAATCGGTATAAGTCTGAAATCGTCGGAGGAGCTCGTGGCTAAATAATTACAGCCGCATAGACCGATCTTCCGGGTTAAGCCACGCTTGCCGAGGTTGGTCTGTGGATGGGTGACCATTTACTGTAGCGAGTTTCCTCCGTGCCTCGGAAAGCACGTAAAGCCGTTGGTCCCGGCTGTCATTTGTAGATCTTTGACAGTCGTTACTGTTAGTCAGAAGCCCGAAAGTCTGACAACCAGTCTTACCAAGAGTATCGTTTTACCCATTACTGGGTTGTGGAGGTCTGATAGGCAGTCGCTCCATGTAAAATACTGATGTTCAGCTGCATCTGGTTCGATTGGAAGCCGACCCCAACATAGTTAGGGAAAAGGCTAGGCAGATGATGATGAAGTCTGAAATCGTCAGACCGCTTTGTGCAAGCATGGTGATCAATGCTCGTGCCTTCTCGGTAAGATAAGTGGCCTTTGCCTAGTGGGACTATAATATTTAGGTATATTATAGTCCCACTAGGCAAAGGCCACTTATCTTACCGATATTTTATTTTATTTATTTTATTTCATTTCAGAATATGATATTTTATTGATAATGATATTTTATTTTATTTCATGAATAACGATATTATTATTACTATCGCTTCTTTATTCATTTGAAAAATAAAGCTACTTACAAAGAGCAGGTCAGGGTACGTTTGGCAAAATGTTTTTTTTTTGTAACTACAGATCAGAAAACAAAGCTATCTAAGATTTCAAATAAAAATGTTTTTTTCCGATGACAAGAACTTGTTCAACCGTGGATTTCTCTTTGTAATGTCTCTTTGTGGAATTTGTTGTTCAAGAGTAAGTAAAATAATATTATTTTACTGTTTCATGGTTGAATTGAAGCGTGTGTGGATTGAACTCTAATACAAGCACAGAGCACTGGTTGTTCTGCTCGTTGAATACAAGCTATATACGTAATGGTCATGTACGTGGTATGGTACGTGACTGCTCCGTTGGTCTCGTGGTCGCAAGCGCGACTGCTGAGCAAGGGGTCCCGGGTTCGATTCCCAGGCCGAGCAAAAAGTGTTATTGGGTTTTTCTATGAAATTCTCAGTAGCAGATTCGCAGATTTGTGCCCGGTTAATGGCAATAGGCTCGCCCCCTATTACATGGGACCTAAATATACCGGCGAACTGTGGGTGTACATTGGTACACCTCTGCCTAACCCTTCGGGGAATACAGGCGTGATGGTATATGTATCAGCAAGTAATTTTAAGGGGTCCGGATATAGCTGAATTATCGAAGTATAGAAAAAACAGTCATAGTTGAGAGCTATAGGTTTTCTACTTGAGAATTATTTAAATTGAATTGTGGATAAATAATTTAATATTATTTGGCGGTCCAAGTTCCGATCTTTCGCAGTCTGGTTAAGGACCATGGTCCGCCTGTTGTAGACCGTTGCACATTCTAGAAATGGAGGCTTCGTGAATTGTGAGCACATACCTATGTTATATTGCAGATGGTCCCGAATGGGTCCCGACTGCTACAATTTTAAGTGCAATCGGGTACAACGAATTTCTTGTTTTAGGGATTTTTCATTAATACTTAGAAAAGCAGTCGGGTTTTTTAGTTTTTTAAATTACCGTTTTTTATTTATATACTTTTTTTGTGGTTATCCTTATTATCTTCAGGCAATAAAATTGCTTTGTTTTTTCTTTTTAAGGAAGGTAATTACCTACTTGGTTTTCCCAAGTAACAATTCGATCAATTTCTCGTAGGAATAACGAAATAAAATGAAAATCGTGTTGGATTACTCTTAAAATAAAGGAGACTGTTGATTTCCAATCTCTTAAGGATCGAAAAAAATCGTCTCAATTTTTTCGAATAATCGAGACAATCGTCTCGATCCTTCAAGGATTGATTGATTACAATGGATTCAAATATATATAGCTACATTATACAGGGTGGAAATTTATTATGCTACCTGGAGGGAAAGTACTCTAAATACTTGAGTTAGCAAATTTTACTGAAAGGAAACATTCCTTTATTTTTAAAAAGAAACAAAACTGCATTTAAATAATTTTGAAAATATTCTTGTCACACCCAGGAATCGAACCGATTAAAATTCGAAAAAATGGCATCCTGTACTTTTATGGCACTAATCGATAGGGTCAATCATAAGGATGCAATTTTATTGTAAATTTATTTTATTCGGACGAAACAAACGAGTAAATTCACTAAGTAGTTGCTGGAAATGAGCTTCATTTCTTGGATGCATGAATTTATTCCTTTAAAAAAATCATTTTAAGTAACTTTTGGTAGCGTAGTAAAATTTTCAATATTCACCACAACACCCTTCTAAAAGTTATTCAAAATGAATTCCTTCAAATAATGAATGTGTGCATCGAAGAAAGTGAAGCTCATTTCCAGCATGCAATTAGTTACTGTACTCGTTTTTTTCGTCCGAGTAAAATAAGTTTAGATTGAAATTTCATGGTTTTTGTTAAATTTAGTTTACCAGGTTTGTAGAGATTTGATCCTTGTGATTGACCCTATCGATAAGTGCCATAAAAGTACAGGATGCTATTTTATCCGATTTTAGTCTGTTCGATTCCCGGGTGTGGCAAGAATATTTTCAAAATTATTTAAAAGCAGTTTTGTTTCTTTTAAAAAATAAAGGAATGTTTCCTTTCAGTATAATTTGCTAACTCAAGTATTTAGAGTACTTTCCCTCCAGGTAGCATAATAAATTTCCACCCTGTATACGTGTAGGTACATACTTCTAGTGTATGAGTAAATTACACCTTCAATGGTTTTAGCATACTAAAACCATTGAAGGTCTAATTTACTCAAAAAAACTGATTTATACAAGATGTAGTTTTGCATCCTCGTGAAATTTAAGGACTTAACTATGCTCGTGATTCTTAAACCGAAATAATAAAACAAATTGGTTTTGAAATTTATTTTTGCAAGAAGCGTATTCTGGAATACTGTTGTTTGATAGTTACAACTAAAAAAAAACAAGTATTTATTAAATATTTGCCAGGTTTTGTAATTATATTTGATTACTTCTTTTTTTTATAACAAGCTCCTAAAATTTAATTTTCCTAAAACTACACATTGTCTATACAAATGTCTATATAATTCTCCTAAAACTACACCTTGTCTATACAAGGTGTAGTTTGGCATCCTCGTCAAATTTTAGGAGCTTGTCATAAAAAGTTCTAATGTAACCAAAAAACTGATTGATGTCTATACATAAATCAGTTTTTTGGTTATATTAGAACTTTTTTGAAGATCGTGGCTTTAATAAGAGTTCCTCTTTGCTATTTTGCCTACCCCGACCATTATAGTTTAAAAGTTATAATGAGGTAGCGAGGGTTCAAATCCGGGCAAGTACCTACCAATGTATCTTTATCAATTTACATGTACTTTCTAACTTTGTCTTGGATATCACTGTCATAAAGTTCTTAACTGTCTCATTAGAGCGACAGTGAAGAACTTGAACCTTAAACTTTGCAATGACAATATAAGCTGTTAAAATAAAAGAAAATAAGTAGGTAAATGCACTAATAGTATTATATTTAATCACACACTGATATTACAGTGTCCTGTAAGCGTATAACAGTTTGGTTTTATAAGTAGGTAAAACGAAGATTTTAAATAATAAGTAGATAAATACCACCGTACCATAAACTAGTTTTAATAACTATGTGTGTATACTGCCTTCCAATATAATCAAAGAGCTTCTAAACCAGAACCTCTTTGATCCGATTAATTACGTTAAACATACCATCACGCCTATATTCCTCGAAGGGTTAGACAGAGTGTAATAATGCACACCTATAGTAGCGAACCTATTGCCATTAACCAGGCACAAGTCCTAACTCCGAGCTGCTGCTGAGAATTGCATATGAAAACCCAGTAACACTTTGCTCGACCTTGGAACCGATCCCAAGACCTCTACCGTAGCAGTCGCGCCTAGAACCACTAGGCTAACCCCTCTGAAAGATTTAGGACAATCTCATTATCTAGGAATCAAACAAAGAAAGTAAGTGCTTAATATCTAATTCTCAGTAAAGAATTGATTATTTAGTTACTTAATCACATTTACTCCGAGCCCATCCCTTATCAGTCTTAGATATAAAAAGATGTCTAGACTATTATGTTATTGACTATTGTTTGTACCCTACATTTACAAGATACTCAATAAAGTATAATTATAATGTTTGAAAGGAACTAGATAGGCTATATTTATGAAGAATGTAACAATAGAATTCTCAATGGCACCAACAGAATCGAAATTACCCTTCGGAAAATATCTACTATTATCTGTATTTATTTATGTAATTTTTAAGCTTATCTTGGACATAATTGACATCAGGGAAGGATAACGTCGTGAAGAAACTTTGAATACTTGAAATCGCAAATTCGCCTTGAGCAAACGTCGTGATCAACGATCATGCCTTCCTTTGAGAAGAGGCCTCTGCCCTGCAATAGGACAGTGAAAAGCTGGTATTTAAATTATTGTGTTGTCAACCTACGCTACGAATTTCAAGAAAATTATTAGTTCAACTGCCATTTTGATTCGTAACCAGTTTACAGGTTGTCTTCAGATTATTTTCTTCGTGAACGTAAATCTTTTAAACGAAAGTTTAATTAAATGTAGAAAGCTAAAAACCCAATCTATTTAACCGGCTTGGCACAATCGGTTCGGCTTTCACAATACATTTGTTTATAATGTCGTGATCAAATTAAGAAAATGCCGAACCGTGTGCTTCGACATTCTTGAGTGTGGAGCACGTCTAAGATATCAAGCTGAATTATTATTTGCCTCTTTCTGAAAAAATATAAAACTATTGAGACAGAGATTACAGATTAAATTATTGAAATACAAAGAAGTACCGCATTATTCTTCCCAAAAACAACCCATCCTAATGTCTTTCGAATAACATTGTGGGAGGTTTGTGGAAAAAACATGATCAGAGCCCAATTTATTCTTCGTTATTTTTGTAGCCGCATGCGAGTATCATTTTCCCTTTAGCTGTAATAGAACGAAAACCAAAATAATATTATGATGCCCAACTAATTACCTACTATCTGTTTTTCTAACGAGTCTCGCGAATTTGATATTCAATTATCTTTATTTGGTTTTCGGCTTGTTATTTTTGGGATTTCAAACAAAATAAATAGATAGGTTCTTGGAGGCTCTGGCTGAATGAGCCGACTAAAATCTCATTTAAGATTTCTACGTTATGAGACGTTAGTTTTAAAATTAAGAATAGAATAAAAGACCGTGTCTACGGCTGAAGGGAAAACTAAAATTTAAAAGTATAAGATAATGATTATGATTATTATTAATAATTCAAAAGATAAACAATTATAACGTGTTTCAATTATAGTACTTAGGTATTGATATACATCCCACCTTCTCTACACTCCTTAGGTACCTTTGGGCAGTACTACGCTAACTTCAAGTCATTTGATTGGTTTATATCAGTTTTAGAATAAATCTCTTTTCATATTTTCTTTTTTTGAGCATTGGCTCAGAGTGGATTATTTACATTATTCATAAAATTCATTTCAAGAATTTTATTAAAACAATTATTGCCTTACACTCGGAAGTTCTCCTGTATCTTGGGTGTGTTTACAAACATATAAATTCACATATACCATATTCACATAATCGAACCAGACCCGGAACAATAGCCTGTCCGTCATATGAAAATATATTCCGTGCCGGAGTCGAACTCGTGACAAGCTGCACAGTAGCCAGTCGCTCAACCGCTGCGCCAACCATGACGTCAAAAAAGAATACTGGCTTCTATTTCAGGAATACGAAAATAGTATCGATTTCCATTGATAAACCAATCAACTTTGTCCAGTTCAAAAGTGCTTTTTCCTCACGCACTTTTGTTTTACTGTATTGTTTAAAAACAAAGGAGATATTAATCGCTTTTTGTTCGTTAATTAAAGGTCCAGGGGTCACCCGATACAATAATAGGTATCGAGTTTTTTAGTCAATCAATCATTTGTGTTCGGTCAGCAATTGGTTGTTTTCGATAACAACTTTTCTGTGAAACAATCGAGGTTTAGGCTTTGGACCTTTTCAGAGTTTTTTATGGATTTTGTCCTTGTTAGATATGACGTGAAAATATATCAGTGTTTTTTGTCTTTTTGTAGTACCTATTTGTTTTGTAAAACCCGCAATACATCATTTATTGTGGCCTCTCCTCGAAAATTTGACGACACGATTGGCACAGCAGCTGAGCGATTGGCTGCGCTGTGAGTCGCGGGTTCGTTTCTCACGAGGAACAAATATTTGTTTGGCGTACCTACAGATAGTTTTTTCAGGATGTACTTTTTTTTTAACACGGGAAATCATCAAATAACTTCCCCCGCCCTGGGCGGGGCGGAAGGGAGTGTCAGACTTTTACTGACTAAAACCCGTCTACGTTCTTTCATGTGCCCTTTGCGTTCCGAGGGCGCGGTATCTCTTTCGAACAACCCGCAGCCCCGGCACGCATCGGCCCTCAGTGGCCCCTTCCAAGTTTGCTGACATCTCTTTGAGGCGCGCGTGGAACACGAACGCGCCGTCGACACGGTCTGTCGTTAGTTAGTCAACGTACGGACGGTGAGCTACCGATTGCTTACCGTCCACAGACCCGCGTCTACGGTGGCCGGGAGTCGTCTCGTGGCTTTTCAGGATGTATGTGCTATACTTTTATGTGTTTAAAAACGTACCCACAATACAGGAGAAATTCCTTGTGTGGAGCAAAGTTTAAAAAAAAAACATGTTATTTTATGCTCCGTCGTGTTCACATTCTTATAATTATTAAAAGTACCTTTTATAAAGGGAAACTGGATTCAATCTATTTTCTTGTAAATGATTACAAAAAGTGCCTTTGATGGTTTAATTGTTCAAAAATAATAACGTTGACTTTGACCCATCGTAATAGATTATAGAGAATAGCCGTAAAGTTAACTTGCCTTTTGACTGTCAAAGGTAACGTAAGTACTTACCTACAAAAAAAACGAAATCAAGTGTAAGTAATTGACCTTCAATATTAATTGAGTGTCACCCAACGACAAAGCTTAAACAAAGTATATTTTTGATGAAGAAACTTTTACGCTTAAGCTATATTTTTTTACGTAATAGATATTATTATTGATAGTTAGACCGTTGTTAGTTCAAAGTAACAAAGTTTCGAAGACCTTTTTTTTCGTTCATTATTTTAATTGGATTCGGTTCATTACACTTGTTTTTTGTTGCTAGGTATTAAAAATAGATTTTGTTAAAAAATTATGTGATTCTGACTTGTTTTCCTTTGAAGATAATTAATACATAATACGACATTTGGCCGCTTTCTTAAAAGTCACTCAACTGCCCCGTTGGCCTTGTAGTCCAAAGCTGAAATAGATTGTAGTGTAGAATAATACGTACGGTTCCCGTGGGATAATATATAAAATTTGACACGGACGAAGTCGCGGACAGAAGCTGGTCCAACCATATTTTAGTTTGTTAATATTGCAGTGTAATCTACTCTACTCTATTTATCTTTTTAACTTGACATTCCACCACGATCCCTGACAATAATTAGACTAATAAACGAAATAATACTGAAAATAGTACAATCAAGTAAATTGTACCCGGTACCTCAATAGGTACCTATGTTTATGGCCACTCTCCTGCATAATAATCACATACTCGGTCGCGCAGTGTATTTAATTGAACTTGTGTGTAGTGCATTAGCTAATAAGTCGTACTCACCATAATAAACGTCATCTAGTTCCTTATATCTCTTGGCATTGACACCAATTCTCCAACTGTACAACAGCACCACTAGTATTGATATATTCTGAAACAAAAGATTATACGTTAGGATAATATAGGTATGAGGCCCACTTTTACCAAAAGTTATTTAGCGCTAAATGTGTTTAAATAATCATTCTGTCACTGTCACCTTCTAACTATGTGACGGGGATGCAATGGTGCTTTTAATACGTTTAGGCACTTTTATAATTATAGGGATTTTGGTGAAAAAACTCCAAAACTATTGGACCGATTTCAATCATTTTTTCATCAATAGATAGATAGCTACATTATTCTTGAGTAAGCAAGGCTATAAGATCATGCTACGACCCACGGAAGCGGCATCGGCATACTAACCAAAGACGCAACTCGAGTCACGCGGATGAAGTCGCGGGCATTTCGCTAGTGTATTACATTTATTTAGCTTTCTTCACTCGTCTGTCTATTAACTTATTCGCTTAGAAACGTGTGGGTAGCTTTGTTTCCTAAATAAATTGCTTTTTGCCGACATTAACAAAGTAATTAGTGAGATGTATCTAGGTTACCGTAAAACATGGAAACGAACTTTGACCACACTAGAAATTTCTTTAATATTGGGGTGCGTTTATAACAAATTAGCTCACATACATAAACAACCAGAACAGGAACAATTCAATTTATTAGGTGCGAGAATCGAACCCATATACGTATAGATACCACACCTAGTCTATTTCGAAATTCGAAATGGGACTATTACACCCTAGAACGAATTGGATATGAGACACTGCCAATCAATTGACATACTTTTTATGATCTATCAAAATGCGATTCCTCCTTAGGTTTGCATAGCAATGTTAAAATTGTGACGTCACTTTTTGGCCAAGTCAATTGACGAACTAATTATTATTGATTTCAAAACAGCTTAAAATCTAATTTTACAGTTAATAAAATCGATCGGATTTTTAGGAATAAAATCAAGTATTTCTTTGGAGAAGCTACGCCTTGGAATTTTCGGTTAATGGTGTCTTAGTACCCAATTCACATAAGACAGAACCACTTAGACTTGGCAGGTAAAGTTCTCGGAACGAATGCTTGAAAATAAGTGAGTTAATATAGCTTTTATTCCTCTCAAATGGATGGGGGTAATAAAAACAGTAGATAGTACATTATTTTTATCTCCCCATTTGAGGAGGGCATAGTAACGAGGTTTTAGTTGTGAGCTGTCGTTTTGTGAACTATACTACTACTATACAGCGTATTTGCATTTGCGAAATTCATGCACATATCTTGGATTCTACCAACTTTTAGGAACGATCGCAATCTCATCTCAGTCAGCCCAATATACATATAATTTGGTTACTTTTTTTATATTGATTGTCACTGAGATAAGATGGCGCTACGTTTTAAATCGTAGAATTGGCCTTCTAAAATCGGCCATTTTAAACTCTAAGCTCAAAATTCACTTGTTTTAGTTTGCGATCCGCCAAATAAACAGCAGCCGGGAATTTTCGGATCAGCTCAGCAATTTTCGGAAGTTGCAAACTGTGACAGATGTGTGCATGCGATTCGCGCGGCAAGGCAGTTGCCAAATTTTTTATTAAAGATTAATCCAAATAAAAAAACGGAATACGATTTGAGAATTGGTGATTGATGTTCGTGCCTTCTCTGTATGAGAAGGGGTTTTTACCCCGCCATGGGACAATAATTGGCTAGTATTACTGTTTATCTTTTCCAGCACAAAAGTAACAGGAGCAAGGCTTAGAATTAAAGTAACTTTGTCAAGTCATTAAGGTTGACCTGTGAACAAGCATTATCCTTTGACCCGTTTTCTCTCAAGTACCAATCATAAACCTCATAGAAAAACATCAAAAGGTTAGCAATAAATAACCAAAAGCTCTTAATAGCAATCGTAGTGATTATCCCAATTTTTCCATGACCGTTCATTAATGGAGCCATTGGGACGCCTATAAACGTTAACGATCTTATATGAGCACTTCTGTATGATGATAATACTTTTATTTATACAGTTGCTGCTCCACAGGACGTCCGCCAAATTAATACGGTAATTCCTTCAATAATGGATATAAATAACGTTCAGAATAACGATAGCTCATAATTTATTATTGCTTTGTTCGGTGGTAACTGGCATAATGTTAAACCAGCTGATTCAGCGACATTAAGTAGGTATTTATGATTAACATTATGCAACATTGTTGAAGAAATGTTTGTGTTAGTGAAAACATGTTTTGAGTTCGTAGTTCGTTTAACGTTTTTTAAAGTTTGTGTGTAAAATAAGATTTGAACAACACCAAATTATGTTGCTGCAACAATGTTGTACAACTTTTGTTTTTGTCACAAACAAAAGTTGTTATGAAAAAAGGGGTTTTATACTCGCAGGCGGTGTATGAAAATCTTGTTTTGTATCATTCTACTTAAGCCAACGAAACGTCTTTAAAACATTTGTCTTTTTAATAAGGCCTGTGAATGAATGTTAGTTTACTCTATTAATAACTCAATGACCTGTGGCCTACCCTCTTATTTATTTATTTATTAATAGTAGCATTGTTCAGTGATAGCTGTAATTATAACTGTATCAGTAGATATATAAATCGATGTTGAGGCTAACTTTACAAAGCAAACAATGCCAGTGAAACTCAATTTTATGTTATTTACGGGGTGAAAAGGCGACATCAAAACCAAAATTTTTGCCATGGATTCAGCACACAATTATAGACGAAACGATATAACACTTCATCAGTTATAAAAATATCTGAGCATATCCATCCGACTACTATACATTATGACCGTATTAGTGTTGCACTTATTGCGAATTTCTTCTAAATAACTGGCGAAAAATGTGTCATCATATTTGGATATCTTAACGGAATCACGGAATATCGTCCCATCGTTCGTTATGCCTTCCATCCGAAATATTCCCCAAAAAAATAAAACAAATAAATCTGTCAAAAACTCTACCTTAATAAAATTAATAGTACGTACTTGAACTCTGATTTATTAATTGCCCCCAAGTGTTCGTAACTACTAGTTTAGCGTGCAATTCTGACGTCACCGGCAAGAAGTTCAGAGATGACATCTGTTGGCTCGATGTTATTGAAACTTCGCCAATACCCACTACTTGTACCCACGAAGTTAAACCGAGTTTGACGTGTGGACTCATGTTCGGAAGATTCACGACTTTGTGTGAACTTTTACTTGAAATTGATATTAAGTAATTAGTTCTTCCTTCGAACTAATTAATTAATATCGATATAGTAAATGAATTCGTGGTACGGTCGGCGCAGTGGCAGAGCCATGGGTTAATGTGCTGGGTGTCGAAGCTTCGATTCCCGCAATATGGGTGAGTGAGTGAATGAATAAGTGTCGTGATGGCGCAATGGTAAAAGCACCCGCCTCTTATGCACGAGGCTGCGGGTTCGCAACCGGGCACGGGCAAGTACCAATGTGACTTTTTCTTATTCACATGTACTTTCTAAGTTTATCCTGGACATCACTGACATCGGTAACTATGTCAGAGGCCCTTGGGGCGATTTAGTAACTCTGACACTAGGGTGTGTGGGGTCGTTAGAGCTTACTGCCCACGCGATAAAGGAGAAGGCCTACAAATAAATCCATTAACAAAAGTGATAATAACAATTAACCTTTATTTCCAAAAAAACTAATTACATAGTGTTTCGTAAACTTACAAATGAATTAAACATCTGTCGCCGAACTAGGCCGATAGTAGATAAGATAAGACAAGTGTGTTGACTAATTTAATTAATTGCATATCTCAAATTAACAACAAAACACTGTTAATTATCTAAAACCCAGAATAATGCTAATACATAAATAGGGAAACTCGAATTCAAATCATTAAGGGACTTAAAAAACACTTAAGAGTTTGTTTTTGTCCAACAGGAACTCATTTGCAAAGATAAAAAAGAAAATCTCAAAATAATTTTCATTTCACAATAATTACCAATTATGCTTTAATTAAAAAAGTACCTGCTCAACAACAAATTAACATAATTATTATTTTTTAATTGATTTGAGAAACAAACTGATTATTTTGTTTATTATTATAAGTGGTGTTACATACCCAACTAGCAAAAAAGTTATATAAGTTTAGAATTATACGACTAACAGTCATGTAAGGGGTTTGAAATAGTTATGAAGTAACTAAACAGTTGTAAAATAGTATTCAGTTCGACGCATTAGTTATATATATTTAAATCGTATTAATGCGTCTGGTAAACGTCGTCTCAATTAATTTATAGGACGGTTATATAATGTTAAGTCGAGTAAACGTTTCAGTCGGACAATAGTGATGACTCGCCATGTTCCGTAAATTTAGAACCTTTTATTCAACATTTAAATAACAAACCGTTATGTAATGGTTTTATAGTTATCTATTATAAAATTGTCATAATAGGTCATATACAAAACCATTAAATAACTTTTAGTTGGAAACGTTATTCTAATATAACTGACTAGCTGTGCCCCGCGGTTTCACCCGCGTCTTTGGTTACTGCTCCGCCCTCGTGGGTCGTTTTAAATTTTTCTCGCCTTTTAAACCTTCCCTAGACCTCCACGAACATTTCAAGACTAAGATAAGATAAATCCGTTCAACCGTTCTCGAGTTTTAGCGAGACTAACGAACAGCAATTCATTTTTATATATATATAGAATATTTTTTATTCCTACAACGTGTGCCAATCTATGACTAAAATAAAATGTGATAAACTTAATGAGAGATTCACAAGCTTATCAACGCCAGAATCGCCACGATGTCCCTGTGAATAAAACAGAAGTATTTCCATGACTATACGCAAAGGATTTTACTATTTTCCAACAGAACTCTAATTGTAACCGTCATGGTGGACGCCATAAATCGTATAAAAACATGTATACGACCAATAGTTATGTAAAGGTCGAAATGCAGTCGCCCAATGTCTATTGGCAATATGGCCGAGACTATTGCTGTCAATTAATATATTTTATTTTTATAAACAATATGAAAACTCCAATATTATGAAGGCCCATGAAAATATTGACAAAGATAACCATACATATCATAGAAAAAATTTAATTCCCATGTATAAGTCATCGCTCTTCATCTTCCATCGCAATATGCTTTCTCTATATTAAAGAATTCTTAATAATGATTCATACGACATTTTACTTAACTTTATAATATAATTTTGCCATAACACAATAAATGTCACACAAATTGTCGCTGACACTCTCATACGATGATATTGTTATTCATTGGATTACTAGACGATTACAAACCTTATTAGTTAAACTCACAACGTCTACGTGACTTTTACTCAACATAATTTGTCGCTAACGCGACTGCAACACGACCTTTACACGATTGAAATGTTATATAATCTGCGCCCAAACCCGCGTTATATTTACGTTTAAAAAACTATTATAAAACGTTTTCGTATGGCTGAAAGTTAAATTGAAAACGTTATTGTACCTTTTATATGACATTATTTTGCTACTTGGGTAAACTTCTACTTATTGGTGACAAAACATAATTTTGAAAAAAAAACTTAGTGGAAGACATTATGCTTGACTTATTGATATAATATTGTGATTGCTTAGAAAACGTGAAAAGTAACTTAAATGACGTAATCCTACTAATATTATAAATACTAAAGTTCTTGTGTTTGTCTCTTCTTCACGCTCAAATGATGAAATTTGGCACTGAGGTGGATTGTGGTTTGACACATAGGATACTTTTTATCCCGGAAAAATGTACGGTCCTCGTGGGCTACTATATCAAGTTTGAAGCGGACGAAGTCGCGGGCAGAAGCTAATCAACAATATTTTAAACACTTTCATTGTTCTACTTATTATTTTTATAAAGCTAATGTTTGTAAAGATGAATGAATGAATTAATGTTTGCTACTCTTTCACGCTTATAGGGCTTAACGAAATATAAATATTGATTTACCTTAACACACAGGATATTTTTATCCTGTTTTTGTATTTCAATAGAATGGCTTAGAATTTTAGCTTTATTTAGGTTTTGCCGACGCAGCAAAAGCTTAGATTAGCTTCTGCCGCCTCGGCGAATTTTAATATTATTATGATAAAACTGAAGAGTTCATTTGTTTGTTTAAACGAAATCTCTGTAACTTCCAGTTGAATAGGAAAAAGCATTTTTGTGTATGTTTTTTTTTATACCACTGAATGAGGCAAACAAGCTAACGACCCGCCTGATGTTAAGCGTATGTTAGCCAGATTCCTAAGTCTATATGTATGGGCTATATAATGTCACGCTACCTCTCACAAGAGCTAAGCAGTAACCAAAAACGTAACTTAACACGGGCAAAAAAACCCTGCAGACAAAGTCTCGGTCCGAAACTGTAAGTCCTTTATAAAAGATAGTATGTTTGTTTATATTCTAGAAACACTGACCCAATTTCGATGTGGTAGCGTTTATTACACTCTTGTATAGATGTAAACGTCCGTACGCCAGCTGACGCACAGGGATGCCCAAATATTGTGTAACTTTATCACGAGTTAGTCTGGTCATTCTACGTATTATATGTATTAAACCTTTCACGGTCCCGTTACCCAATTCATGCTAAACAAAGTTTGTGTGGTTGTTTACCTACACGCTAGTTTTGTTTGCGGATTAGTTTTGTACGTACTAGTTTAATGTGGCTTTTGTAAATCTTTAGAGGAATCTGGCTTGGGCGTGTAATGAATACAAACAATGTGTAAGGGTTAGTCTTTTAAGGTCTTGTTTTGGTTTGGAATATCAGATAACAATATGAATACTATTCGCCTTACTGAATTTCGGTCACAGCGGCCAATGTCAATAGAAAATTGCCAAAGTATGTAGGAGATATTATAGTGCTAGTAGACTCCCTATTTCCTTACTCTAATAGTCCAATGGGTCAGTAATCTGACACCAACAATCTGACAGGAGAGAGACCAGGCGCAAGCACAGTCACATCCGATACAAAAAGGAAAAATAAAATTTGCCAATCACGTTCCTAGCACGGTCATGGTATATGATACAATGTAGTGAGCTGAAAATCTCTTACATAACATACCTTTTAGCAACTAACACAGAGTTCAGAGGTAAAACCCTGTCTGGCACGAGGGGGCCAAATTCGTCAAAATGAGACTGATATAATGATGATGTAATAAAAACATCATCATTATAAGCTTAACAACGTCCACTGCTACACATAGGCCTCCCTAAAGATAGTCACTATGCCCGCTCCTTCTTCCGCTCCTTCCCAGTGATTTCTCATGGGGGGACTACTACACCTTCCGGTAAAGTTATAAAGTGAATACAAACTTTGACCTTTCAAGGTGGAAATTTGCTAACTCTCTTACCGAGGCCTCAATGAGGCCAAATTGATTGATTAGAAAATTATTCAAGGCGAAGAACTTTCTTAGAACAAACATTACAAGGAAAATAAAAAGCAATTTACTGAATGAAATAATTATACACCATGGTATTGCTTCAATCACGAAGCTGGACTAAGACAAATTGCTTTCGCATCTTAAACTTACCCTAATAAGTTGTCGCGTGAACTTCGGGACAGAGTTGATAACTTGAAATAATACAAGGTTGTTGCTTCCGGCCAAAATGCGGTAGAAATTTGAGTGAAAATAGAAGCAATTTGAATTAATAATACTAGCCTATTATTGTCCCACTGCAGGGCAAAATGCCTCTTCACGTGCAAATATCGTACCACTAGTGCGTCAAGGTACGTTAAAAATATTATCAAGAAATAGTTTCTGCCAGCAAACTCTTCGGCGTGGAAGTCAAGTATACTATGAAACATAACTTATGATACGGCAATAGTGTAGCCTTTAATTAATTCAAGAATTTATGCAATCGGTCCCGTACTTCCAAATATTACCTCCTACTTACAAACAAACAATTTTATCTTTCCATAAAATTATTAGGATCTTAAGATAGACATTATACGGTTTCGTTGGTCTAGCCAAAATATGGTCCTAATAGAAAGCTACATCACGATCCCTGAATGCTGAAAGCTAAATTGGATCTTAAACAAATTTGAGATCCGTTCAAAAACATAGACGAAGTCGTGAGCAAAAGCTGGTTATACTTAGACAAATCTTGTTTATACTTATCATGTCAGCAGGGTGTGTGTTAATTATTGGCCTTGGCATTTCCCGTAAGTGCCGTAAAGTAACTGAGAGGAACATTAACCTGTGTTGGAACAACATCTTTAACCTAATAATTTCTAATGTGGTAGCACTGATTAAAAGGGCAACGCTGTTACAGGCTATTAAATTGATATGCTTTTGAAGATCGCTTATGAAATTGCTTGTATTTTAGATTTAATATGCGTAGAATAAAATATAAGGTAGGTACTTAACATTGATATAATTTGCATTTTTGTCACTAATATTATGAACGTTAAAGTTTATTGAGGAAAGATGGATGGGTTTTTGTTACCGAAGAGAAACTATAAAATGACTTTTCCCCCCTGGGGCGGGGCGGGAGGGAGTGTCAGACTTTTACTGACTAAAACCCATCCATGTTCCTTCTTGTGCCCTTTGCATTCCGGGGGCGCGGTATCTCTTTCGAACAACCCGCAGCCCAGAATGTATACTGTTTGTTTGTTACTCTTTAACAATTTAACGGCTGAAATTAGGCATTTTTTAATGTATCCTGTTTTTGAGTTCCCTTGGAATGATTTGGGGTTTTTTTCTTAAATCTGTAGTTTAAGCAGACAAAGTTGCGGACAAAAGCTTGACTGTATAAAAAAATGACATCTTGTTAAAAATATAAGTCCATTAACCTTTCTATAAAATATCGAAGATTTAAGAATGAAATCATTACAAAGCCACTATTATATTTATACATCAAACTTTTATTGTATAAAAAAATATGTATAAAAAACGGGGACATGATTCGAAAATTAAAATAGTAGTTATTATAAGTTAGTGCTACACTAGAGAAAACACAAATGTAACAATGTGTTAGAAACTAAGAACTGGCATTGTACTCATAGTTGTGCGGTTAACCGCAATCCTGAGCGAGCTGTAACGTCTTCTGTGGTTACCCGCGCGGGTAACCTTTCGCCATGCAGTGTGTGTGAAGCCTTATATGTTTATTGTTGGCGTAAATTGTGCTATTCTTAATAGTTGACTTGCTAAATGGTATGACATTTATTTATTGTATGACATGGTTTTGCTTCGGCGTGTTCTGGCGGTCTCCACTGTTGATTATGGCTTTTAGGAGTTGTAGTGGTTAGTAATAATGTGGTGGGCTTATCCTATATAAAAATTGGTGTGACATTGGCTTTGAAAAGTTTGGTTATTTTTGAAAAAGTTTTAAAAAATTTGGTCACTTATTTCTGAGAATAAATTCATCTAATTTTATTTTCAATACTCAATACTCAATTATTTATTGCGTCCCATTATGTACATGTTCCATTGGAATAATCCAATGGGACGGTAACTCCTTACTCTCATAAGAGAGTAAGGGAAAACGGAGTGCACCATTGTTTAGATACACTTTCATCTCTTCTTTATTTGGCTAGTCGATATCGAGATAAAACGCCGTGGCTAACCCCACTGACTAAATATCTATATAATAACGTCATCCGTGACAAACATTAAGTTCCAATCTAACACAACTAAAAACAATCATTCTCGTTCCGCCTGCATTCGACAGAGCCAATTCAAATTCACCCACATTTTGGCACATTTCCAGCTAAAACTTTGCTATAAACACGTTTCAAATAACAATATGTTGGCTAAATACACACAGTATCAAATTCTAATTATACGTTTTGTCATTTAAACGACGGAACCACAGCAATCAGTGTCGAGGATTTCTAATTATAGAGATCACTTGACACGTGCTGTACGGTAATGAAGGTCTTGTGTTCCAAGTTTCTTACTTTAGTTATACATAAATAACTGTACACCGATGTCATTATGAGCGTCTGTATATCACATAATCTATATTTATCTTGGACGTCTCTGACATCGGTGAAGAAAAAGATCTTAAGGAAAGCTTTTTTTCTTTTTTTTTTACGACGGGAAATCATCATTCTAGTTAAAATATATCAATGCTTGTGTGTAAGAGAGAAGTTTGCCTTGCAGTGAAACAATGATAGTCTGGTATTATTGTAATTATTTTACGAAAATACTAGCAGATGCCTCGGCTAGTCTTATTAGTCTAAAGAGGTTCTATAATGGTCAAACCTATTGCGGAAATCTCTATTAGCATAATTGTATGTATAACATTTTTTTGCTACCCTGAAACCTTACAAAGGGTTTTATTCCTCCCTAATAACATAACCCTATTTGAACCTCTTCTTTCCTTTTCAAAACCCTCAATATTATGAACAAATTTTGCTACGGTACCTAACCTAAAATCGCGAAAAATATTAGCCGATTCATACATTTTGTCGAGTTATACGAACATATTTATATTTTATTAATATTTTATACCTACATAAATATGTATGGATCCGCTGAATTTTTGTTTGCAATTTCAAGGTTGGTTCCATAGAAATAGTAAGCTTGTATTTTGTCGCTGTTGTGTATAACCGTACTTCATTTCAGATTCAGATATGTATATTTGCCAACAATGTAGATGTAGGTACAAGATGGTACCTACATAAGTGAGTGTTTCCACTATATTATACCGTATATCATGCAAAATCTAACTTCCTAACCTAACTTCCTAATTAATATTATAAACGCGTAAATTTGTAAGAATGGATGGATGTTTGTTACTCTTTCACGCTTACACGGGTAAACGGATCTGGATACAATTTTTTTTGCTGAGATAGATTGTAGTGTGGCAATAACACTTAGGAATCTTTTTATTCCGAAAAAATGTACGGTCCCGTGGGATTATAAATATCAACTTTGACGTGGAAGAGGTCGCGTGCAGAAGCTAGTATTATTACTTTTGGTCAAACTAGCCCTAACAAGGCAAGTCATAGATACTTATTACAGAAAGAGATTTTACCTATTGCTACAAACGGAATTCCAACTCAATATCGCTACAATCGAAAATGTATTTTCATGGAATAACAACCATTATTAATTACTCAATTGTTTGAATTGTGAATGTACACCTCTAACAGCAAAATACCAGCTGGGTCTAAATTTCATTGTGCAGTAGTCACACTGCAAGCTTAGCGAATTAAGCTAAGCTTACATTAAGTAGCTTATTGTAAAATCTGCTTAAGATTTTGAGCTTATATCAGGGTTTATTAGACCCAGAATATCAAAATGAAGGTGAAATAACTATACGTGATACGTGTGCTAAAGTATTACTATGTGTTACGTTACATATGTTCAAACAAGTAAACATAATTAGCCTTATTTTAACCTTCTTGGAACCGTGGGTGGGGTAAGTAAGCCCACGTAGTTCATTTAGCTATAGTTTCCAGTGTTCAACCTTATTTAGATAGTTTAAGTAAAATGTAATTATGAAATACTGTTTTAAAATACATAGAACAATGGGACCGTCTGTCGGTAATATACAGGTGGTTTGTAAAGTAAGACCAACTTCTTAATTATCCCATGATACGCCATATTTCAGCGAATTCCATTCAGCAGTTAAAGTGTGAAAGAGTGACAAACAAACATCTATCCATCCTTCCTTACAAACTTTCGCGTTTATAATCGTAGAAAGATGGAAATTAGTCAAGTTACAATAAATACAACATTTACAATTACAGCAAAAAGTAATAAGCTAAATGTTGTTATAATTATGTGGTTTTTTTATATACCGTAGCTCTGTCAACGTCACGACAATATAGATCAATAAAACACGTTGCATTTTCTAAGCTAAGCAAAATTTGCTTAGCTAGCGGTGTGACTAGCGCTTTAAAGCTACCAATATTTTGTATCAAATTGAATTTACTGGTACTGTCAATATCGAGTTATGCGAAGCGAGAAAACCGACAATCCTCATCAAGCGGACATCCAATAATAAATTATGGATATTTTGCTGTACGTACACGTTACGTGAATTGCGATTACGCCGCGTAATAACGTTTTCAGCGAGGATTAATTTTGGGTTTTAATTTACTTATGGGCTTTTTCACTAATTAAATGTTTGTACAGAATGTGGGATGGTCGTTATTCTTTTTGGTTATGATTGTTATGTTTACATGCTTATTTATGTTATGGCTATGGTTTTAATGTATTTTGAGCTATAGGATGATTTTTCAGTAGAATGTACTTCAAATAATATTTGATCTTGCTGGGAATAAATTATCTGATTCTTCCAGGAATTTAATTTCAAATCCAATTATTTCTATACCTCTTGTTAATACTACAGGATTGGTATCTATATCATCTCCTTGTATAACCAATTAAATATACACACAAAGAACTTGTTTCTTATATACTCGTACATCCCCATGTTCCCGGGTCTCTAAGAACCGTACTCGAAACGAGAAGTGAAGTTGCGGACACCAGCTCTTGATACATTACAATGGGTTCACATACAAGAAAAGTTTGATTTTATTTTAATTTTTAACTTATTGTTATTGTTAAAACAACCACACTGTATAAAAAATTACTGTGTGAGCTGTTATGGTTCAAAAGAAACCCTCTGACAAACGAATAGACAGCCAGAATCCTAATAGGGTCTCGTTTAGCATACTTTGGCAACAGATCCCTAAGAAAATCGTTGATATTTATTTCCTTCAAAAATAAAATGGATCTTAACGACCAGAAATATATATACCACGAATAGAAGAGTTGAGCGTTATTTTATGTGTATTTATTGTATACTTGATGCATTCAAAGCTTGCGGGCACTCACCAAACGTGGCATGTGAGACACCTCATGCCTCGATACTACACATACTTGCCACCTATTACGAAGGAAAACATTTTCAGCATGACACGTCGATGAATTTATTGACATCAATATTTTTGAAGGTAAGATATTTTATTACCTATTTCGTAAAATATATTTACCTGTTCTGCTTAAAATTGTGAAATAGTTACTATGATAAGTAGTAATAGTTTTATTTTTATTTTTTATTTATTGATCTTACTATGTTTAGTTAGGTGTTACCTTATTATTATATTTGTTTACTCATCATATCAGCCTATAGCCATTTACTCCTGGACGTAGGCCTCCCTCAAAGCGCCAACCATCACGGTCCCGGGCAGCCCGCCACCTTCTTTAAATCGTCGGTCTACCGTAAAGAAGGGCATTCCACACTGCGTTCACCTAACGTTGCGTTGTTCACACATAATGTGGTGAGTGTGAATTAAAAATGTTTTCATTATTTCATTCTAAGAATAAAAGGAAATAATGAAAAAATGCTTCTTTCATTCTATTCTTCTTTTTTAACCTGAAGGTAGTAAGGTCTAACGACCACCCCAGTGTCAGAGTTTCTAAACCGGCTCAAGGGCCTCTGACATGGCTACCGATGTCAGTGATGTCCAAGATAAACTTAGAAAGTACATATGAATTAGAAAAAGTCACATTGGTACTTGCCCGTGCCCGGTTGCGAACCCATACTCGTGCATGAGAGGCCTTAACCACTGGGCCATCGCGACAGCTATATATTTAATTCTATTTATCATTATGACCATTCAACCAATTCCTACCATATTTTATGGGACATTCACCACATAAACGATGACATTACGAAAAGTAATTACAATTCGCGTCAACACATGCCACCCGTAGTGGCGAGTTTATGTAAATATGGCGGGTGACTAATTATAATTAATCCCAGCACGAATGTTTTATCAAAATCGTGAAATGAATAGTACCGTTTTTTCATATGGGAGGGTAAATATTAAAAAAAAACAAGCTTCATTTTAAATAGGTCATCATTTAATGCAGTCTTTTGACAAGTCCAGTGGTATTTTTTTTTTGTTAAGGCGTGCTCACTTAAATTTTAATTTATTAAGCATGCATGCAACTGGGGTCTACAAACTCATGAAAATTAATAGAATTATTTGTACTTATTACAACTCGTTTACGACTAAACCACTGAACCGGTTTTGGTTAGTTTCAACCCCAAGAAAGGACAAATGCTACTTTTTATTCTTTCACTCTCTATTTTATTTACGCGGACAAATTCGTGGGAAACAGCTAGTATAAAGTAAAGAAGATTCAGAAAAAGAAAGAAAGAAACTAGTAGAGAGGAAGTTTTCATTTACAGTGAAAGCAGTAAGCATACCTACATACATAAATACAATCACGCCTATATTCCCTATAAGGGTTAGGCAGAGGTGTACCAATGTACACCCACAGTTCGCCAGTATGTTTTAGGTAACATGTAATGGGGCGAGACTATTGCCATTATGAGCTGCTACTGAGAAATTCATAGAAAAACCCAATAACACTTTTTGCACGACCTGCGAATCGTACCCAAAACCTCTAGCGTAGCAGTCACGCTTAGAACCACTAGGCTAACGAGTCAGTTACGACCAGTAAGCAATCACCTAATTAATAACTATCTCTTTTCTGACACGAGATCTTCATCTATTGTGCGTTTCTTGATCGAGAAAACAATCAATAGTTAGTCGCTTTGCGCTTTATCACGGCAATAGAACAGCCCCCCTAGCCAAGTCACAAACGATAATCGTAAACGCTCGGTAGGTACCAATAGATTTTCAACTTAATACCCAAGAGCCTTAAGTTGAAAATCTATTAAAGATCTCTAAGCGTTAGCGACTGGAACGAACGAAAACGCTATGCAATCTTCATTAGATCTTCAACTTAAAACCAAGCACATAAAGTTGAAGATCTATTAAAGCCTACTCAGCGTTTGCGTTTATCGTTTGTGACTTGGCTAGGGGGGCAGGTATTACTAAATCATTAAACTCATACAATCCATTGGAAACTCTTATTCACCAGCATTAGACATTAAAGAGCTTAAAGAAAACGCATAAAAGTTCTTCTTTACCCACATTAAATGTTCAACAAAGCACTGCTACTCCACCGTTAACTTCTGTCTGTACCATATGGGACGCTATTCATTACGAGCCGACGTCGGGGTTAATGACGACCAAGTTCAGTCGGTACGCAATGGATTGCAAACATAAATCAGTGATCGCACACGATTTAACAGATGGCAATTAGGTAGGAATCGAACTGTGACCTCCATTTCAGGCAGAGGTTATTTTGGATTCGGTGTGGGAACGTGTGGCGCAGTAGATAATGTATAGGTTATATGCCAACACAATCTGGCCGAAAAGATTTATATTTTTTTTTGTCAATTATGTTGGCGAATTCCAGAAGGAATTCAAATTTAAATAACACACACGCACACACACCCGATCCCCCGGTACCGGGAGCAACGGGTTACAATATGTATATCAACATCATTTTTTACCTACATAATTACATATAGGTAGGTATTCATAATGTTATTAAAAAAATGGAACAGAAACGTTTAAACATACGTACAGAAAAATGAAGAATGTGTGTCTCTGAATTCCTCCTAAACGGCTGGACCGATTTGAATGAAAATACTTGTGTGACTAAGTGGATATCCAGATGGTTTATAAATTCAGAAACTTTAAACAGAACGTCTTTTAAGAAAAGGCTATCTAATTCATTTAAGTAATTTTTTAGGTTAATTGGATTTGTTTTTTAAAAATCTCCTAAGATCAAGACAAGAGCTTAATGTATTGATTACTCACACATAACATTAGGCACCTATACCATATATATCAAACAATTCAAATCCCAATTTATGAACAACTTGATAAATTAGACTACATAGTAACCTATTAAGTTACTACCATTTAAGTGTTAGGTACCACTTACAACGATTTGTCTTGTCATACGGGATTATAATACAGATTGGGAAATCTGTACTGAGTGATGTTGCCAGCTGAGAATAGTATTGTAAGTTATGAGGTAGTTGAAATTGTTACCATGTTCCTGTAATGGGAACTTTGCCCTGGGGCCGCATGTGCAGATAATTAAGTTACTTAACACATAACATACCATCACGCTTGTATTCCCTGAAGGGTTAGGCAGAAGTATACCAATGTACACTCACAGTTCATCAGTATATTTAGGTCCCACGTAATAGGGGCAAGCCTATTGCTAATTATCGGGCACAAATCTTAACTCCGAGCTGCTACTGAGAATTTCATTAAAAAAACCCAATAACACAACCGCGGCTCAGGCACGCAAGAGGAACACAGATGGTTTTAGTCAGTAAGAGTCTGACCCTCCTATCTGATCCGTACAAGGCGGAAGAAGTCATCTAAAAAAATGGAAAAAAGTTATACAAATAATATTAAAATCTCCATAATTTTAGTAAAAAGGAAAGCCTTGTAAAGGTCACTCGTGTAAAAAAATGGATTTAAAGACGGACAGCCAACTTGTTTGCTCGGTTTTGGTTAACTTAATTTTTTCCTTATTTGTTTGATGTAAAGTAAATATTTACCGTAAGGTTTAGGGTACCGCTTAGTAATTTTGTACTCCTTTATTTTAAAAGACCACTAAATTAAAAGGTAATTTCTAAAACACATAAACCATTTATGTGGCAGATGTGAGTGGCAACGCAGAGAGGGGACGCCCTAAAGGGGACGACCTACACTGACCTTATTGGTGAGATTCTTTCGAAAAGTCGCAGTACTCGTAACCGGCGTGCTTGTATAACCAGATATAATTATGAACATGGTAAAATGTATGTAAGAATCGTATCAGGCGGCGTTCTATGGTTTCTGCGTACCCTCATAAGAAAAAGGCGTGAGTTTATGTGTGTATGTATAAACCCTTTAAAACTGCTTTGTGAAATAGATATTATGTTGTTTTTATGTAACAAGATACATCACTTAGTCGTTAGCTATGCATAATGCCTAACAAACTAATTAAAGTTAAGCTAAAATTATTCCTGAGAAACAACTTTTATTTTTGGTGTGAAAAATCAAAGCTTTATTGACAAAAGTGTCCGTGAAGTTTCTTATTCGTTCTTCTCCATAGAGCCCTACTTACGTTTTGGAACGAGCAACAAACTTCAACTTTTTGACTCAGTAACCGACCGCTTGACAGTACAAAAGTACCTGTAAAAGGTCTAGTTGAGATAAATGCTTCGACTTTGAAAGAAAATAAATAAAAGAAATTACTGTCATCGTCTTTCCTCATCTATTTAATCATGACGTGACATAAATCAAAAGGTTAATAGCCATGTAAGTCATCCCACGTACCTTTCTTTATATAGAAGTTTTCTTTACAAATAGGCGACACGTTCACCGGCCGTACGAGAGCAACAGGCTGATTACGCTCACTTGTGTGTAGCAATGGGAATTTTTTCTTACCTACTTCTGCAGAATTAATATCACAGTAATCTCCGGGGATTTGAAATAATCCTTGGTTTCAGTCGAAAAGAAACTGATGTTTGAGGACACCTACGCTAATTTGGCGAGTCTGACATTTTAAGAATACATAGAGAGCTGACATTTTAAGAATTACATGCTAAAATAATTAAGGTCAATCGAGTTTGAGATTATTATTTATTTATTTGTTAAAACAAAATTTATAAAAATTACAACTTAGAAACTATCTAACTAACTAACAAAACCGTTTTCACGGTAGCTTTTTTATTCAATGCTCAAACGGAATAATATTATGCTCATCTTTCATTATAACAGCAAGGCGACAAATCAAATAATTAGCCATTCAAGTTAGGGCTTTAAATCGAGTGTTATAAAGTTAAGTTTAAAATGACAAGGAAGGTGACGAAACGCGTGCGGCTCGCTTGCAGCTAACAGTTGGATTTTTCGGGGCAATTCCATAACTTTACTAAATAAGACCTGCAAAATGGGCGTAGCACTAACCGTGGCTAGCACTTACAGTTCTTTAGATTCATTCAATGTATACCACGATATTTTAAATAAGAAATTAAATTTAGAAGGCAAGGAAGGAAGGAATTGGCCGGCCCCCTGCAGGGGAACTAAACATATCAGCGGACTGTGGGTGTATGTTGGTACACCTCTGCCTAACCCTTCGAGGAATACAGCCGTTATGGTTAGATGTGAATTATTCGAATTTCGAAGGCTGTAAGCGTAAAATGTAAAACAAAGTTATACAATATCTATTACATATTTTGCTGGCTTAAACCTCAACGGACGTATGTCTATATTTAGGCCTGTCCTATATAAATAGTGGGCACGTTCGTCCAAAGGCTAGAGTGAAAGCAACAGGCTAATTACATCGTCACACACGTCGGGGTTCGGGATGCGACTCGCCTTGCTCTGCGGAATATAATATTACGGGAACTGTGGTGACAGCCCTCTCTATATAAAATTCTCCAGACTGATTCCAGCGGCTGATCTTAAGGCAGACTAGCTAAGTACGCAGTAGATATTATAGTGCACAAGTGTATGCGCAAAGTCGAGTTATTAGTTATTATGAAATAAATGAATAGTTCATTTTGGCAAAAAAATGACTTCACAGTTTATTAAAGCCATATAAAATCTATGAGGAATCGCGTTTTACTGCTCATCAAAAGTATGTCAATTGATTATTGGTAAAAGCTACAGCCTCTATTTATGTTCTTTCTTATTTCTTGCATGATAGAATTTTACATAATTATTTTTTACGCTTGCATATAACCACATGCCTCAGTATAAAGAAGTCCACTCACAATACTGTATTATACTATGTCACGTCAGACAAAAATTGTTCTTTATATTGAAAAGTATGCGACTATAACAACAAGACAGTTCCGTCACCGACCAACACCGTCGCGTACCATGCACGGAGCGACGAAAATAACTGTAGGTTTATACGTTTTAGTGAGCATAGTAGATCTTATCCTATTTCTTTCCGTGCATGATTCATTCATAGCACGCTTATGCTATGGTACGGCTTACAGGTTCTTTTTTTCTTTTAGAATCATTAATCTCAATAACATAATGTCATATGGCAACACCAGCGTAGGACCAACTCAATTATAAAAACACATCAAACTCATCAATCAAGGGGAAGGGTATCGATGTCAAATTTCAAATCAAGAATGTGTAGCAATACGATTACGGAAAACCGGATAAAAGAAAAGGTGACACGGAAAAAAGAAAAAGAAAAACGATGAGAAAATATCATGTTCGTCTTTTGTTTTTTACATAATGGCCTCGCCGAGGTAAGGCACACGTGTGCTGATCGAGGCGGTTTTATACAACAGATACATTCGGTTTCACTTGTTTAATATTTTTAATGATTACCCGACTTAAAAAATGGTGCAGGTTTTTTAATCGTCGGAAAGTTTACTTCATTTTTATGTATGTTTCCCGATTCTTGGGTCAATGGTGGACCGATGAAAAAAAACCTTTTTTTCTTTCAAAGAGTGTAATTGGTCTCATAGATTTTCTATGTAAATCGGTTTAATAGTTTGGTTTTTAAATCAAAATAATTGAAAAAATATGTCATTAAAGTAGGCGAAATCGCGTATTTTTTTGCTTTCTTGTTGTTTCTTTTTAGTGGGGTTTTTCTTGTTAATCTACGTAGTGTTAAATTTTCTTATGGATTTGAATTATACGAAGTAGAAACAAGACATTTATACTTTAAATCTAATCAGAAAATACATTTTTTAAACTATCGAAAAATGTGTCTCGAGTTGTTTTAACAAACAAACTTAAAACACAATACTTAATCGTAGGTACAGGAAACGTTTCATGATTCGTAACGATAAGTAGGTACACGGATTCTTATTCTAACTTCCAAAGAATTCTCCGATGGATTAGTGTAGTAACTTATTGAGTAAGTGGAAATAAATATCATTGTGTTTACTCCCCGGCGGTTGCGTAATGCATTTAGCCAAGTTTTGGTACTTCGGTTAAGAGGATCTTCACCCCTGGGGGTCGTAAGTTCGTTTCATTGTAACAAATGGCGAATGGATGTGAGGTAACATTCACGTGTAAAGCTAGTAAGAATATGTTTTAGCACGATAAGATATAATTTTGTGAATATTTTTGTACCATTTGTACCATTTTTTTTATAAAATTGTTGTATTTGTGTATTCTTATTGAAGCGGTACCTATGCAAAAATGGTTAATTTATTTAATAAACATGTGCATGTAATTCTATGTATTTAATTTTAATGCTACGCAACCAGGTGTAATGCCTAATTGGTTTAATTTATTTTAACAATAAGACTGTTTTGTTGCAATCTTTGTTTTTTTTCATACCTATAATTTGACATACAATAGTATATAATTAAAGACTTTTCCTGTATACCTCGTATATACTTTTTTTAAGGAAAAATTTATCTAGTTTGCAAGGCCTAAATTATGCTAAAAAAGCTCTGGTCTGGCTGTTTGTGTATGTGAGTTTATATGTTTGTAAACGCACCCACGATACAGGAGAAATTCCAAGCGTGGGGCAACGTTTTAAAAAAAAAGGAGTATGATCATAGTGTACTCACCAGGGTATAGAGGGCACTAGCGTAGGCAGCGTGTTTGACGTGCAGCGTCCGACAGCATGACAGCGATGTGTCCTGATCGTGTGCACTCCACGCTTTCATCTGTAACAATACAATACAATATAACTTTGTTCTATTTTATTTTAATACTCGTTTCGCAAATAATATTTTGAAAATAAAATGATTGCCGTGATGGCCCAGTAGTTAAGGTGCCCGCTTCTCGTGCATTATGTTGCGAGTTAGATACCGAGCAAGTACCAACATGGCTTTTTCGATTCGTATGTACTTTCTAAGTGTATCTTGGCTCAATCTCTGACATCGGTACAGGAAAACATTGTGAGGAAACCTGGACTTATAATGGATATAAGTCTAACATCGCCAATCTGCCTTGAGCAAGCGTGATGAACAATGCCTTCTCTGTATTATCTTTGTGCTGTAGTGGGGTAATAATAGGTTGTATTTTTTTTAATAATATTTTACTCTATTATATTTGTCAAACAGACCGCTCCATTTTAAACAGAATTAATGAAGAAAGTGACGGTTATATTGGTTCGTAAATGGAATTTTTCGGAGATTTTATGCCTAGGCAATTTTTTTTAATCAATTTACTGGTACTAATCCTTTTGTTGGGGCTAAAAATTCTGGTAATTTTCTGAAAGTTATTTAAAGGCCGGTGTCCTTCAAAAATGTTTAACATTTTTCAGGCGTACATTCAGACCCCGTTCAATAAAGCAATTCCTTTTTCAAAGTTAATGAAACAATCACCCACGTACACGACGCAAAATGGATTAACTGTTGTAAAAGAAAAGTTCTTGAAAGGTTAAGACGAGCCGGAAAACGTCCGTGAATTGCGTCACTAGATAAATTCACCGTTTGGCGAAGGTCTAGTGAAAGAATTGAAGAAAAACATCAAAGTACCGTTTATTACGGCAATCTTAAGAGCGACATATTTTCAGTGGGAGATTTCATGATGACGCATTATTGCTAGGTACCTACTTAAATTCTCAGTAGCAGCACGGAGTTAGGATTTGTGCCCTGTTAATGGCAATAGGCTCACTCCCTATACTCCTCGGGAAATATAGGCGTGATGGTATGTGTAACAACAGCAGGACAATTTTACTAACTTATAGATACGATCTTAATCTAATCTCAGTTCAATCTATCTAAAATGCCTTTAGTCTACTTAATTTTTTTGATGTTGTTTGTCGCTGAAATGAGATTGCGACTAGATTTAAAACGTTTGTAGATTTAAAATTGGGATTCTGAAAAATAGTCAGCGTAAAGTCAAAATTCACTGGTCCGAAAAATTAAGTTTCATAATAGAGTAAAAAAGTAGGCATAGTATTGCTAAATGCGTTGCAATATTGTCAACTATCAACCATACCACAAAACCGCAATCGTTCTGTATACTGTCCGTTCCACACGACAAGAACACAAAAAATATTCACTCGAAATTTTTTGAATCATTTCACATAATAATGACAATGAAACCCGAAACATAATGCGACGAACAAACAAGTAAAGACAAAAATCCGATTGAAATCAATTTAGTTCAGGAGCCTTCAGCTATTACAATTTTATTTGCCATCCGAAAACAGTCCTTGAACACATTTTGCACACTTCAACGAAACAAAAGAATGGGCACTAAATAAATTCATTCGATCTTCTTTTGTTTATTTTGATTGCGAATTTAAGTGTTCGCATTTTCTATGTGACGTGTCCGATATCAAATCGGACAACTATGTAAGAAAAACATAACACGTCAACTTCACGTCAACTTTTTTCTTTTGAGCCGACTAATAACATGTGTGTTAAGATTTGGTTTCTATCAGTCTCCGATTCAGGACTCAATTCGGTTTATATTTAACCAATTGTAAGTTTTTAAGAAAACCAGTTTGACATAGACTATGTGCACACAAAAACCATAATAAAAAGGTCATTCAAATAAAATGCAAAAAAAAAACATTATTGTGTGACCCACACCTGCGTTATATTGCACACTACAATAAACGGTGTTTTCATATCAAAAATAAAAGTCGTTTTCCAAGTAAAAAATGATCAATATTACTTAGAATGTTAGACAATTTATGTCTCGATTTGAAAGTCCGGGGGTGTATTATTGAAGCTTCCCCAAATTCCCTGTGGATCGGTCAACAATTCTCCCAACTCTCACTTGACTTTACTATAAATCAATTGGAACTAAAACTACCAAAGTTTTTCTTAGCAAAGCTTTGCCAAAGTGTTTACTTTCTCTGTTCTGGCTTTACCTGTGGAGGCCCGAAACTTTATTTGGGAACAGGACTTTGTGTATTTTCTTTATTTCCTTAGAAAAGGCCCGTTGGGAGGGGGCTAACTGGAGTTTAAGTGGGCTTAAAAATAAATATTACGGTCGGGTCACACTTTTCGTGTAGGTTTGACAATAATGAACTTACTGTTTTCCCCTTTGCATGAGATCAAATGTTATGTTAATATTACTAGGAACAAAAAACTGGGTACATAAATAAATTATGGCTGGTATTTTTATCATCAGATGCCTTGTACCTAAAGAATAACTAACTAAACAAAACAGACAAACAGTCATATTTGTCTGTTTTGTTTAGTTTAGCTAAACCCAGTCATACTTGGCTGTGGCTCAATCTTCTCTTACAATTTTTCGTTTCCGTTTGAACGTCGAAAGAAAAAATTATATTATATGACAAAAAAGTCAAAAATTCAATTTCGGCTGTTTTCCAAGTTTTGCGGACACAAACACGCTGAAGTTGAATTTTTAAATTAAAATAAAAAGATATAATAAACTGCCGTTTCCATTCCTTAAACAATTATCTGACGATTAAAAAATCAGTCCTTAATCCGATTGATACTTCTATTACGGCAAGATTTATTTTGAATACCTATTCTCTCTCTAAACCACAACATCAGCGCCGCTAAACATAACAGAGTCTATAAAAGCTAAGCTCTGATAGACTCTCTAGCCAAAAAAGAGTTAACACTCACCTAAACAAATATAAAATGCTTAGCACGTCGAAATACCGTCACAAGCGGGCAAAGCCGTTGGTCACAGTTAGTAACAGAATAAGCATAAATCCACTTTTTTCGAAATATTCTTTTTGCCTCGTTTGATACGTTTTTGCTGAAAGCGCGCCAAAGCTTTGCATGAGTTTGATAACAATGCGACTTTCAGCACTTTCACGTTCTCTATTCAAGCCTTTGACGCTTTCATATGTAAAGTTTAGGTTTTATTCCGTCATGGTACGGTTAGAATTATAAGTAACTAGCTTTTGATCGCGACTTTCTCCGCGTCATATTTAATGTATTATCGCACCGGAATCGTAAAATTTCCGAGATAAAAAGTATCCTATGTGTTATTCTACACTACAAACTATCTTAATGCCAAATTTCATTTAGATCCGTTCAGCCGTTTAAGCGCGAAAGAGCAACATACATCCATCCATCCATCCTCCAAACTTTCGCATTTATAACATTAGTAGACCTAGATTTTGACCGGGACTTCGTTTGCGTAGATTAGTTACTATGGGCAGAAAATATAGGAATTATAAATAGATTTGTTTGGACCTATGTACAAAACTTTATCTCTTATATCACCCATATGTAGGTCGAAATTTGAAAAACGCTTGAACAAAATGTTTTTTTTAAATTTATTATCAAGTATTTATACAGAGTTTCATGGTTTTATCTTCAATAATGACGGACTCCATTCAAAAATTCAACCTATTTCATGCTCTTCAAGCCTTTTTCGTAACAAAAGGTAGCCTATGCCCTTCTCCAAGGTTAATTCTATCACTGTATTATATTTCATCAGAATCAAAGCGTAAGAGACAGAAACAGTTAGATTCACAATCATAATACTAGTATGAATATAGCATTATTTGTGTTTGCAAAAGGACGTAAGCTCAAACCTTTCGTTGAATGATAAATCCAGGATTAATATTTAATATATTTCGGTCAGATGAACTTCGACATAAATCTTTGATAACAAGTCGCATATTGGTTCGACAGGAGACCTGCGATCTTTAAATGACTGAGGAGTAGGTCGTGTATTTTATCCTTTATGAAATTTTGCAATTTAGTTACAGCAAGGCTTTGGATTAAATGTTATGTTATCTACGCAAATAAATAAAATTAAAGTGTTTGTTTGTAAAGTCAAAAATGTATCTGTTTATCTGACTGTTTATTGTAGCTTATGTTGGCTCGAAACGGCTGAACCAATATTGAGGGGACTTTCACTAGCATATACTCGTAGCTGTTGTTTTAAGGAGTAACTTAAGCAAAATTTTTTTTTGCAAAAAAAAACTCTATGGTCACTGAGATCCGAATCAATTCGAAGGCATAAGCTAGTAATTAATATATGATGTTGTGTGTGTAATTATGATGTACCTATGTACAAATTAAGCCGCCTTTGTACTTTTTTGTTGCATAAAGTTAAAAAAATAAATAATTAACTTCCATCATATCTAGAAACAAACAAATCTGTACTGAACATCAAATACAAAAGTTACCAAGTAACAATTAACATTATCTATGTTTAAACCATCTTGTTTAATTCCGTACGTTTGTTTAAAATGTACGTCGGTATAACATTCGATAAACGTAAATGCTACAGCCTATTTGCCCAAATGACGTGTCGTTACATTCGTATGGTTCCGCAGAGTATCATCGCACGTGATGTTACAGATCCAAAATGGCCGCGGTAATTTTATTTCATTTGACAATGAAAATGTTCTACATTTAGTTGAACATCTGGAGAATTGGTGCTGCAATAGAATTAATTATATATACCTTGGTATTTTCTTCTTGGAACATCAAACGATGAAGGGAATATCTAACTACTGAGATTGCATCATAAAATGAATATTATTCTACCGACTTAGTCCTTGTGGAGGTCGGTACTATAAATAGTTTATAGTAGCCTATGACACTGACCAAAAGTGTAGCTTTTTATCAGTGAAATATTTTTTTTTAATCTAACTAAAACTTCCAGAGATTACTTTTCACAAACAAACAAAGATTTTATATCTTTATAATGTTAGTATAAATCCAAGGGTTGTAATGTTAAAAACACCTCATTGCAAAAGAAGATAAACTACAAAAATAAAATATTTTTTAAAAATTCCAAAAAGATTGTTATTTTTCAGTTTACGGCAGTAAACTTCTCCTATTACAAGATAACACAGATGAAACGACTGTAGCTGAAGTTTTTAAGATCCCTTTTTCAAATAAAGCCGGCCATTTTTTGTGACTGTTTCTCTTACCTCATAATAATTTGCAAATGAGGTGTGCTCAAGATAATTTGGGACAAATGAAGGTATCTTGGGACAGAATATTTAATTTGAGATCTAATTTTAGACCGAAAAAATTGACTGTAAAAGTAATTTCAATATATTATTATTGTAGTTTTTATGAATTTAATTTTATTATTTGAGTTTTATTATTCACTCACACTTAATCCACAGAGATTTGTGCTCACACTCCTATAAATAAAGTAGTATTTAATACTGCAAAAAAATATTTCAAAAGAATGCAAATATTCTCATACGTAGATTCACGTATATTCTGCATATGTCAACGACCGATGATTACAGTCCATATAAGGTTTACACGTCGTTGTATGTAGCAGTTTTTTGTGGCTAAGTAAAAGTTATAGTTCCGTAAAAGGGCGCATGTGGCTGACTCACAGGTACTTGGATGGGGTGTTCGTAGTTAACTAACAGCTGTATAGGTCCGTGAATGAAGGGAGGATTGTGGATAAATGACAGCTACAGGTTCGTGTATGGATGACAATCCATTTTCACGCCTGTATTCCCCGAACGGGTATTCAGAGGTATACCAATGCACACCCACAGATCGCCGGTATATTTAGACCCCATGTAATAGGCGGCCAGCTTGAACCGGGCACAGATCCAAACTCCGAGCTGCCAATGAGAATTTCATAGAAAAACCCATTAACACTTTTTGCTCGACCTGGGAATCGAACCCAGGACCTCTAGCGTAGCAGTAGCGCTTAGGACCACTAGATTAAAGGGGCAGTGACAATCTATTTCATACTGAAACCTCTCTATGCCACGGAAAGTACCCCTCCGGACTCCGAAAGCATCCTTTAAGATTTTTAAAAGTGCCAAGATGAAGAAAGTCAGACAACCAGCTTTACCAAGGCGTACCGTTTATCCAATAACTGTGTGGTGGAGGTCAGATAAGCAGTTATTCAATCTTAAATTTAAGTACATAGTTCAGAAAAGACAAGGATAAATATAATAAATTGCTTTGTAATCTGGTGTTTGTAACAATGTTTAAGTATTTGTAAATACAAAACGAAGCCTCCTTTGTTAACATTAAATACCGTACTGTTTGTTCCAAATTGTTTACGATTCAAAACAATGATAATAATGTTAATTAAACTGACTCATAATAATTAATTAGTGTACGCGATAAGACCGCCTCGTAAACAAACCTATCTTAGCACCAAATAATGTGTAATTAACATTATTTCCTTCACACTGAATTAACATTTTCAAATCTCAAGGACTGTAGTTATAATTATGAAAATAATTAATGTTAATTTACAAGATTAATCTTAAACAGCAATAAAATCCGCACAAAGCGCGAATTATTAATTTTAAAAAATCTAAAGAGTTAATGAATAGCCCCAGAGGAACTGCTATATTTTCTTCCAACATTTCAAAGTGAATAATTTATTACAATTATAATGTTTCAAATAAAATATTTAGCAGACAAGGTTTTAAGATATTTACGCCTTGAAAGCCTTATTTTTTTTTTTGCAAGAATGAGAACATTAATGTTATTAAAAATGGCGTAGCACTTTGAGTTATAATTGCGAAAATTTATGATGGATAAATATTATAGGTTTCTTAAAAGGTCTTTTGTTCATAAGACGATAATTATGTATCAAACTGGGCAACATTTTTTTAATAATTTGTAGTCCTAGGTGTAAGATTCAGACCTTCAAACCTAGAAAAACTTGGATCCCTAATTTACTAAAAGGCGAGTTAAAAAAGCGATGTCATTAGAATGAAACATTAGAACAGATAAATCCTATCTTACAACTATTTTGAACGCGAAAAATTTGTGAGGATGGGTGGATGTTTCCTAGTCTTTCACGGTTAACACACAAATATAGATATTGATCTATCATAACAAATAATGACAACTGTTATCCCGTTTTTGTGTTCCCTGACTTCGGCTTTTACGCAGATGAAGTCACGGGCAGAAGCTTGTTAATTATAATGTCATTATTGCTTTTCATCTACTAGACTAAGGCCCTATTTTATTTCAGCATCTATTAATAAACAGTAGCTATTGTACAGACGTATTTAAAAAATGAAAAGAAATAATCTACCAAGTAATTCAATCAGAAATTATTGGAATGTAAATAAAAGTATCCTGAATAAAGCGAAGAGATTTTTTTCCATTAGATAAAATGTGCAGACGAAAATATATTGGTAACTAAGAAAACACCCGTCGCCATTACGGTGGAATGAAAATTATCATTAATTCATATTCAGATATGATTAAACATGGCACTAATGAGTTCTCAGCAATAAAAAAAAAACAATGTTACTTAAAATGAATTTTATTTCTTATTTTTCAAGGTTCATATTTGTGTACTTTAAATTACGTTTCTATGATAATTATTTATTTCAATACGTCTATCTCTCCAACTGTAATATTTCAATTTGTACAATTTATTGACAACTAAGTTTCGAGACGAAACACGTTGATTGTATAATTATCTTTATTGATTTTGTTTCTTGAAAATAGCTTCTAAACATCACACCTGTCACCGGTTCGACCCTCAAACAATTCAAGTTGACAACTTTGAAATTTAATTTCATACAATTAATTTTCAAAGCTTGCCGTAAATACGTGGAAACTTGACTAACTTTACCTTTGACTGTGTGATGTATCTTCAACAGTGTGCAGCTCACTTACTATCATGTTATAATAAAGTTTATAATCACATTTTATTTGTTTACTTTCGTGTTAAATATTCGTTTGTAGAGCGCGACGCGGCGTGCTTCTTGCAACGCCGACGCGAGTATACTGGCGACGCTGTAGGCTCGTAGACACCGCTACGAAAGTGCTACGCCGCTACGCTCGTAGAACACAAAGTTTTCTTTTACCTACGACGTTTAGTTTCGCTTGTGTCCTTACTTTGCAGTTTTTACTTTTATAACTTTGTTCTACGGTTTTTGTTAGTTAGCAATTTATGATAGTTTTCTTCTTCTTTTTCATATTCAGAGAGTTTCAATGTCAGTGTCAGTGCCAAATCGATATAAAGTCAACCTTATCGTTTCGCATTAAGGTACATAATAAAATTGTATTTATGTTACCGCGAAAATAAAAACCGCTAGCACATACAGAAACCTTAGAATGTACATTTTGCATAAATTATTAAATACCTCACGAGGCGAGTGAACTCGAGTGTGCGGACTTTAGTCAAAATAGTTAAAATTAAACTGAAAACTGGTTACAAGTATGTTGAGCTGTATCGAAAATCGCCGCTTTAAAACGAGGTTGTGGTAGCAAAATATGAAAGTTGTTTTACTAGAATACCGTTTGTTCGCTGTTTCGACTGCCTCCCTGGTAGAATGGTTGCTAGTGTGAGATGGAGTGAGGTAGAGAATTCTGGATTCCTACGGTCCGGAGAAATACGAATATCGACTCATGGCATGAGGAACCAATGGGTTTTAGTCGGTAACAGTCCGACATAATCCTTCCTTCTCGCCAATCGAAGGGAAAATCGAAGGGATTTTCATGAGGACAAAAATATATAGTTTATAAGAGACTAGCTTAAGGCCGCGGCTTTGCATGGCTTTCGCGTTAAAAGTAACTTTACCAAGATGAACTATTATCCCACGGGAACCGTACATTTTTACGAGATAAAAAGTAACTTTTGTTATTCCACACTGCAATCTGTCTCAGTGCTATTTCATCCAGATCCTTTCAAGTTTTTAAGCATAAAAGAGTAACAAACATCCATCCATCTATCCATCCTCACAAACTTTCGCATTTATAATATTAAAGTAGGATGGGATAGTAGGGTTTCCTAGTAGCAGTCCGAAGTCTGCATATGTGCATAATGGCAATTGTGTATTTGACACCACTAACCAATAATTTCAAGTCACAACTTCTCTAAAAAAGCACTTTATTTTACCCATGAAAAGCGATTAATTTTAAATTTATTGTAAAATTCGATCTTTTCTTACTTTAATCAATGAAAAGTATGTCAATTAATGGTGGTATCAACTACCCCGCACGCATACTCCTCTATCTATTCTCTGCCATGCTAAAATAACGTGGATTTTGTGAAAGGATCTTAGTCTATACAAGATGTTGATTGGCATCATCGCCAAATTTTAGGAGCTTGTCATAGAAAAAAAGAAGTAATCAAATATAATTACGATACCTGGCCAATATTTAATAAATGCTTGTTTTTTTAGTTGCAACTATCAAAAAACAGTATTCTAGAATACTCCTCTTGCAAAAATCAGCATCGCCCAGTTGCGTATGCGGTAGGCAGAGTTGTCGCGCGGCTATATCAATGCGTGCATAGCGCCTAAACCCTCTGGCGAGATGGCTAGTTCGAATTGAAAAAAAAAATATTAAAACAAATTTATTTTATTATTGATTCGTGTTAATAATCACGAGCATAGTTAACTCCTTGAATTTGTCGAGAATGCAAATCAACAGCTTGTATAGTCTAAGAGCACATCTCTCTACTTTGACCCTTTTGAGAAAAACAGGCGTGATGTGATTTTATTATATGTAAATAAAATATGAGTATGAAATTAAAGGAAATTGATGTTGCTATTGGTTTGAGGAATCGTAAAAATGGGTAGCCTCCCGAGAGAGTTGTGAGGGTTAAATGGGTCGCTGAGATGTATTCGTAGGGTTAGCAAATGGATTGGTATTCATAATTATTATTATCTGTGAGAATTTTTTGACACATCTTTTAATGCGACTTTTTTATAATTTTAATTAAGGTTAGACTAAGATAGTGTTCGGTACCACCGTGTCTTGGAAAGCACATTAAACTTTATGCCTGATCTCGCCCTGGTCGTTTTGAGCTGTTGTCCTATCGGAGTTTTATGAGAGTGAGGGAAGAGGGAGTACATCTGTGTTTTGTGCATACACTTGTGCAGAGTTTAGAGATTCTCCATTGAGATTTTGCTCCGTAACTGCCTACTCCCATCAGATAAAGGCGTGAGTTTATGTATGTATGTATATTTAGGTTTTAGAATAAAAATATCTTTATAGAGCGTCTGTCTCTCAATCTCTGTCTTTCCGCCAATGACAACACAAGGCAGTCAGGTAACTTAAAAAATCTATTATTTGAAATTTTTCAGCATTCAACAAAACGTTGGATACTGAAACTTTAAGATAAGGTCGTTTTATTGTATGTTCAACGATCGATTTATTAATAGCAATAGGTGTAATGTAAAGAGTTAATTATTAGAATAATTAATATAAGAACTGCCTCGTTAGCCTAGTGGCCCAAAGCACGACTACTACGCTAGAGGTCCTGGGTTCGATTCCCGGGTCGAGCAAAATGTGTTATTGGGTTTTTCTATGAAATTCTCAGTAGCAGCTCGGAGTTTGGATTTGTGCCCGGTTAATGGCAATAGGCTCGCACCCTGTCACATGGGACCTAGATATACCGGCGAACTGTGGGTGTTCATTGGTTTACCTCTGCCTAACCCTTCGGGGAATACAGGCGTGATGGTATGTTTTTTTATTTTTATATTTATTATATAATAGAAGGAAGAGTTAATTAGATTTACTAGCTCAGTCAATTAAATTAAAGAAAATAATACCAGCCTATTACTACGAGTATCCCACTGCAGGACAAAGACCTCTTTCCATACCGAAGAGACTCGAGCATTGATGACCACGACGATTTCAGATTTTAAATTCATCACTAGTCCATGTTCCTCACGATGTTTTACTTCACCGATGTCAGTGATGTACAAGATAACCCGATCAATACCTAATCTAATATTATATAGCCTTCGTAAATAGAAGATTGTTTATTTTATATTTGTAAACTAGCTTATGCCCGCTAGTTCGTCCACATGAATGTCTTGTCGATGTTTTTTTTTTTGCACGGTTACCTAAATTTTCTAAAGTAATAATAGCCTTATTTGCTGCTTAAAACATCAGTTGCCATTGAAAGCCTCGACAAAATCGTTCTAGCTATTTAGAAGATTAGCCGAAACAAATATACAGATTACAGCATGGGGTTCTTCAAGAAAGGAGTTTTGAGGTTTTTACGGGGTCGGCAACGCACGAGTGATGCCTCCGGTGTTGCAAGTATCCATAAGCAACGGTGACCGTTTAACATCAGGCGGGCCGTTAGCTTGTACCCACCTTCAGTGGTATAAAAAAAACAGACAAAAAAAAAAAATTGTTTCTTGTTTGGTATCTGTGTAAACATTCATAATTATTCATTCAGTAAAAAGCTGTTATTTTGACATATATACAGACAGTCCGATTGTATTTCTTTATATAGATAAAAGTAGCGTTTTTTATCGTCTTTTATCAGATAAAGTTTGAGATTAGTATGCAGAAAAGGTTTTTGATCTTATAGTTCTGTTTTCGATTAAGCACAAAGATTGCCAACTTGATTACTTTTTAAATACGCTCGCATTCTTCGAAATATATATTTATTTCGTGATGGGAATCGTGTATTGGATAAAAAATCGAATAATGATATTAGATTTTTATTATAATTTGTAAATAAATTGAGATTGATCATTTTGTATTTTTATTTTCTCATTTTTGATTAGGTTTTTATTTTGCTTGATAAAACATATTATAGAAAACGAAACCTTTTTTTTTCTACGCTACAGCAAGGTAAGGGGACACATTACTCTGATAATTTAAAATATGCAATAACGTAAATTTTTAAACAGTCGTGAACAAAACTCATTGGGCACTTCTTCAAAGGGCACATCAAAGGGCATTTAATTAAATCGCCGTTTATCTACCAGATAAGTAACAACCCTAAAAGTAACACCCAGAGTACTCTGTTTACAGACAACTGAGCATCCGACATTTTTCTCCAATTCCATTGCTCAGCAAACCGAGGGCATGAGTTAAACGAAATAAATTGCTCGAAGCGTATTTCGGTTATTTATACGTGGCAGATCACGTTTTAATTTATCGTCCCAATACGCATTTACAATCAACCGCATACACACCATTATAAGCTTGAAAATCTTAAGCTAAAAACACCTTACAAGCAACCACAATACGGGCCATATTCCCGTGTCAGTTTCGTCAATGAGCAAAGCTTAAGTGCCGTGTTGTACAAACATCGGCTCTCAAGTAAATTGCAATTACTTGAGACACGCATCTGAACGGGAGATCTTCTCATTGTTCGCTAATATTAACTAAGACTTCTGTAGCAGAGTAATTTGCGTATGGGAATAAGTGGATTGGAGTAGCTGTCAACGTCTCTTGACTCTAGTGATTGTAAACATAGCTATGAACCTTGAGGTCTTTGATTTACGTGTTATTTTTGCATATTTTTTTTTGAAGTACCATGGTTTTTCTTTCTTGTTTGTCTCCATAGAAACCTACTATTTGTAACGAGCTTCAACTTTCTGACTAACCAATTCCCTGTGTATTAAAAAAATGCTTGTAAATGGTCTATTTGAAATTAATTTATTGGAGTTCCAGTTTATTTTTACTTTTAGCTACTAAACTACTGAGCGAACACTCACATTTATTCATTTACACACACACTCTCATTTATTTATTTGTTTAAACTTTATGCACAAAAAAAGGGACAACGCAGACTAAATATCTTAGGCATTATATACCAGCCAAGCAAAGGTGGTGAAGAGGTAACATGGCAGGTGCAAATTATTGCACAGAAAGAGTAAATAAATTGAAATGTACACAAGTACAAACTACTACTTTTCTCTTTCAAAGTCAAAGTCAAAGTCAAATCATTTATTTCAATTAGGCCATTAAAAGGCACTTTTGAACGTCATTACATAAAAAAAAAAACATTAATATTGCTTTCACACTTCTCGTGTAGTTGATTACACCTTATTGAGTATTGAAGTCTTTATAAATTGAATTTCGAGCTACGTTTCCGACTGCAACTGCAGATTTCAAGTACATTCGCAGTCGCGTCGTTCAGCTCTTTCCTTATTTTTAAGAACAATCTTTTTCCAATCTCAGGGTTAATTTGTCAAAAATACCTTAATTTTTCCCACATTTTTGACATGCACTGTCGCTGACATAAAATTGCCATTCGAATATAAACGTTTTTACCTTGTAAAATATATTCAAACCTATAGGTACTACCGCTGCGGTGAAGCGATTGCAGTGCAGCGTAGCTTAGCATAGTGCCTTTAGCTTGAATACCTTAAGCCACAGTGTCGTACGCCTGCCAAGGCAACATCGCCTTTAGTTACCTACCCAATGCGTGATGACCTAAGCCATTCTATCCTATAGCCTATTAAATCCAGTTCAGCCCACAAGATCTACCTGTCAAATGTGTCTAGATCGTTATCTCCATATATGCAGCTTAAAACACATCTGCTAATATTACATAAGGTAAAATTTGGTAGTTTATCTGTTTGTAAGACTTGAGGTAATTTATCTTTGGAAGTACAGTTTCCAATTACAAAAACAAAACACTGATATAAAGCTACTGATATAAGGATAGTAACAGATGGTGTTCCGTGATTTCTGCCTACCCCCATGGAAAAAGACGTTAGTTAATGTACATAAATTAACGCCTATATACATACATATAAAACTACACTATTACAGAGTTTCATATTTTATGATATTTTTAACTTCCACACAAACAAAGTCGCGGGCAGAAGCTGGTTCAATATATTTCGATTGCCCCATTGTTTATTTATTTAAAATCTCCCACAAAAAATGTATTGTTCAAAGAGAGATGAACAAAATAGCGCAAAAATATAAACCCAATGTAAACACGTAGATAAAAATCTGTCTATTATGATAAAAGTTTTAGTCCTAGTAAATACCAGGTCTTAACCCTCCATTATAACCGTGACGTTAAAATAATGGAGTACGAACGTTCATTTCACTTGTCAGGTTCAACGTATAAAGTGCTTTGAACCTGACCTTTGGCTTTAAAGTTATAAATCCCCTGGAGTCGGAAATGCCGGATAACTTTTCGCAGTCCTTAGTTTGTTAGGTTGTTAGCCAAAATGTTTTAATGAATGATATTAATGTACAAAAGGGTACCTAATTGGCTTAGCTATGGTGAGTTACTGTAGGACTTGTATTAATGCTTAGGAGTAGTTTGACATTACATTTATTTGTTCTTGCATGGTTTATGTTTTTGTTACTTTTCTATGGTAATTAATTTTATAAAATAAATGGAAGAAAAGGTCACTCTCACTATCATCACCATCATCAGTCGAATGACATCCACTAATGGACATACGGACATAGACCTTTCCTAGAGATAGTCAACATGAATGGTCCGGATAATCATGAAAAATAATCATCAAAATATTTTAATTATTAATGAACAACGAAAAAGAGGCGCAAGAACGAAGGGATATTTAGAATTGTTTTGTTGGACATTAAAGAAAAAATCACCAGTCCTATTCATTTTAAGCTTTGTATAAAACAGCTGTTACTGTTTTAATATCCGATACAAAATTACATTTCTGGTGGATCTAGAATCATGTACTGAAGAATCCATGGTAACAGTTTTAGTTACTATGTCCCTTCCACGATGGACCTACCTAATGTGAGCTTTAACAGTTACAATATGACAATGTACTTAAAAAGATTACTGTCTCTTTCAATTCCAAAGCTTCATTTTAATAGAACATTTTATTTTCTCGGAATAAATTACGTAATTATAATTTCCATGAATAATATAAAAGCTCTCATGTAGGTGTAGGTACCTTGTCAGGGATTATGAATTCTGAAACAAAGCTTTCACAAATTGGGACGAAGGTGACTGAAACGAAAAAACTCAAACGTTTCAGTAATAACATAGAAAATAGAATAGGTACATATATATTTTTTTATTTGCTTTGTAACATGGTACTTTAAAAATTAAGTATTTTATACGTAGTTTAAAAAAATATGAACTACTAAATTTGAACTAGAGGGTCAATTCCAATATTTTAGGGACGATCCCAATTTAATCTCAATCTCAGTACTTATATATAATCAATAATATTTAAAATTTAGAACCATTTTATAAAAGAAATTAGGGCAAACTGAGGTCTAGTAATTTACACTTTAATAGACACTAGCCTTTGACCGCGATTTCGTCCGCGTAAAATTTAATCATGATTCGAAAGACAACTGGCCCCATCTATTATCATAAGAACGTTATTGTTGTTTTCCTCGAGAGTAGTACTTTTTTCGGGATGAAAGGTAGCCTTTGTCCGTTTCTGTGCACCTGACAACGTATGTATATACAAGATTTCAGGATGATCGGGTCAGCAGTTTAGACATAAAAAGGTAACAAACAAAGAAACCTACTTTCGCATTTATAATATTAAAGCTAGGATTGGTTGCGGGTGAGATGATATTGCAACTAGATTTTGAACGATGTTAATTAAAAGAATTGACCTTCAAGTCCTAGTTTCTCGTAACTCGATCAATACCAATCTTTTATTCATTTGCCGGACTTTGAAATAGAAGAAGTGTTCCGCCATCTTAATGCACAAACGAATATAAATTCTAAAGATGTTTTCTATCAAGAATATTGTTCCAGTCACGATTTGAGGAAATCTCGATTCAAGTGGAGTTCGCTTTTGTACGTAAGAATCGAATAAACAGCCTTATGAAATATTTATTAGTGTGCGGCGAACCTTCGGTCTGTAGGCCAAGCGTACGCGGTAACGTTAAAGTATTCGATACAAGTCGATTTTCGAATTGGAAATACGACTATACTGCAGTGTTTTGGTTTGATTTTATACCATAAAATCAATTAGTATCGCACATCCATCACTGATATGACTAAGCCTTCCAATATAAATATCTATGTAGATATACCCCACAGTTTCACTCGCAGAAAGCCACCCAGTTAAGTCTTTGGTCACTGCTCCGTATTCACTTTTGTGAATCGTAGCGTGATGTTATATAAGCCTTTACTATTTTTGATGAATCTGGCTATCATATACAAAATGATTTCTTCTAATCGCACTTGTTAATCCAGAGATTAGCAGCGAGATTAAAAACAACCAAAAAGTCTCAACAATTTTATTGTATTATTAAATACAAGTGCGAAACGCGGTGAGAAAATTTGGCCTTGTAATGGATATAAGTCTGAAATCGCCAATTCGCCCTGAGCAAAAGTGGTGATCAATGCTCGTGTCTACTTTGTACGAGAAGTGACCTTTGCCCTGCAGTGGGACAATAACAGGCTGGAATTATTATTATTAAGTGCGAAACGGGTATTCGAAATTCAAAAAATTATCGAATTTACGTTTCGTTTACACCGCACGCTTGTGCTAGTCCCTCAGTAGTTTGAAAATATTCATATTCAGCGTTATTCGTGTCGGTGAAGTTTGTATCCAGAGTTATAAAGTTTACAAATATTGAAACTTCTCTCTGTTATTAGTTGTCGCTGTGTATAAAGATCCGTTTCTGAACAAGAATTAAACACTCGTTTGCCAGACCGCTTGCGTGAAATGGGGTGATCACCCTTTAAGAGCAGTGTTTTTCGGTAGAAAACCAGATGCGGGATGTTACAAGATACATTACATAGACGTATGTATGCGTTATGCGTTAATATAACGCATACTGCCCATCAAACTACGGAAGAAATATTGTTGGGAAACGACTTTTATTTTTGGTTTGTAAAACTCACTGAAAGCATACTTATTATTGTATTGGGTGCATACTACAGTATAGAGGTTGTGGGGGTGTTAAAAGCTTAGTTAAAGCATTTGTTAAACCCTTTTTCGTGGCTTTTTATGTTAATTACCAGCTTTTGCCCGCGACTTCATCCGCGTGGATGAATAGTTTCCGTTCCCGGGAGATTTCCGGGATGAAAACTATCCTATGTCCTTTAATTAATAAATAAATCATTTTTTTTTCTTTCTCGGGTCCCAGACTATATCTGTACCAAATTTCATTGAAATCGGTTCAGTGGTTTAGGTGTGAAGAAGAGACAGACAGACAGACAGAGTTACTTTCGCAATTATAATATTAGTAAGGATTGATAATTTCAGAAGCCAAAATCTAGGTTTACCCACAAAATTTACCTAGAAACGTATTTCAAGGTAAATTCTGTCGGTCCTAAATGATGCCTATTTTGCATAGGCATCATTTAGAACCTAGTAGTCAAACAACAGACAGACAGTTGTAGCACTTAGTTCCTTTGGCACCCTTACTGTATTCTACGGATTCCCAAAATGAAAGTAATAATAAATTATTGATAGTCTATCTACCTCCAAGATTGTTCTAATAAAATTCAAATTGCATGGTTTCCTTTTTAATTAACGAATCGGGAAGATAGGAATAAATCTTAGGTAAATAATTAAATTACAAATACAAATTTTGAACCAAAATAAAATTAGTCAAAGATTAATTACTTAAAGTTTAGACGTTTGCCAATTAGTGTTTCTTGATATAATTACTGAGATTTTGAGCAATTAATAGTATCAATTTAAAATATTAGAATGAAATAATTATTAAACACCCAGTAGAGTTTATTTAATATTTAAGAACTTATGGTTACTATTAGATATAAGTTAAGGGCATTATTAATTTTTATTACTAATAAAAGAAGTTTTGTGAACATTATGATTTACTAGCTTTTGCCCGCGACTTGCTCCAAGTGGTTTTTATTACCTGCTTGGTTACTGCTCCGCTCCCGTGGGTTGTAGCGTGATGTTATATATCTATTATTACTCATGGATCACCAGTTGTTTGATAACCAGTTATCAAATACACCACCATCACCATCACGCCTGTATTCCCCGAAGGGTTAGGCAGAGGTGTACACCCACAGTTCGCCGGTATATTTAGGCCGGTTTTTTTTTTTAATATCAAATACAAATAATTATTCTTTTTCCAATCCGACTAGTAATTTCATAATTTAGTGCGCTTAATATAATATATATTTGTTTGTTTGTTAAACAAATATATATTATATTCGTAAAGATTTAAAAGAGAGAAACAATTAAATCGTAGCGTCGCTAATGGATAAATCTTATTTTACTTCCTAGGATTATCTTGGCTTACCGCCAAGACTTGCTTTTTACTTCACGACTTTTGTTTTACTGAAATTAACTCATTTTTAACAGCTGTAATGGTCTGCGGGTTGTTCGAAAGAGATACCGCGCCCCCGGAACGCAAAGGGCACATGAAGGAACATAGACGGGTTTTAGTCAGTAAAAGTCTGACACTCCCTCCCGCCCCGCCCAGGGCGGGGGAAGTTATTTGATGATTTCCCGTCAATAAAAAAAAAAAAAAAAAAAAAAAGCTGTAATGGTAATGTGATTATAAAAAAAGGTTTAGCGATTTTTATGACACCACACAGTTGGATGATTCAATAAACTTTAATTACAATTTTATTATTTTTAAACAATATCATTTTCATTTGCTTTGAATTCTCTGCAAATGTAGACAAACATCTCACCACTAATTGCAATGTAAATAAAAAGGCACTAATTCAATTAGCAACACAGGCAATATTGAGCTGACTGATTTCGTTTTAAACTGATAAAGGTTGACTACTACTACTGGTAGGACAACTTACACTTGTTAGAAAGCTAGAAAATAGTAAAAATGCTTGGCGGTAGTAATAGTTACGTACCATTTGGTAATAGGCATAGTTTCTCTCTTCAAGTCACACTTTTATCAAGTAGAGACTTTAGAAGGTAAATACAATAGGTTTAAATGTACCTATGCAAATCGTAAGCTTTCATTTCAATTCTCTTTGAAAATAGCGTTAAAAATGATATTTTTAAGCTAAACACGTACTTACAATCTAAATCAACAAAGTACCTTAATAATTATACTTTACAAAATTACGAAATTGAGTGTTGTATAAGATAAGCTAGCGCTCTACTGCAGTACAATAAATACGAGTATTTCTTTAATCTTTGCTGCGCCACGTCGGCATTCGGCATTCGGCTTTTGGCATTCGGCGTTTGGCTCTCGGCCTCGGTGAGACGGTATCAATTAAAACGCTGAAGGCACACCCGTATAACTTCTTATCGTTCGCCGCCTGGCGTCTGCGAACAAAAGAAAAGGTGTCTATCTTTCTATACTTTGGCAGGGTTACTGTTGTTACTCGAATCATTAGTAAACAAATTAGAGTTGATGGTGTGAAAAAAGTGAGATTTTTTTAACGTTATTTAAGACTTTATTATTCTTTGGCAGTAATTCTAGATTTGATGATTAGAATTTAGAATGGTTCATTGCTTTTCGAAATGTTCGTGTTCGAGTGATCGTCTACGAGCACAATATTGTAACCATGTGGGCACCATAAATGAACATAGTTAATTTAGTTCTCATTTCTTAATTTGTAGCACTTAGTAGCTATTGTTTACTTGTTTCTTGCCTATTTTTCTCCATACAAAACTATCATTTGGTACTAACTACCAGACGACGTTCAAAAGTACCTTATAAGGGTCTCATTGAAACAAATGATTTGACTTGAAACATTCAAGTATTTTTTTTTAATAATCTTAAAATAAAGAAAACGTAGTAGCACCATTTTCTCACATAGATAAGAAAATATGAGTTCAAACTGTTCGAGAAAAACAAATAGTACCTATATTTTTTTTAGAAACACAAAAATAATATTCTCATTTCTTCTTAAAAATCTGTGGTAGTCTCTAGAATTCACGTAAAGCTCAAATAAAAGTCACTTAAAATTTTGAACAATATTACCGACGCCGACGGAACGAAATGCCGATGCGATGATTAAATCTTCAATATTGGACAATTGCACGAGTTCTGGGGGTTGAAATAAAACGTTATAGGTTAACCGCTGTTCTACTCGTGTGGAACTAACTTCTCGCCTTTCCGGGATAACATAGAACTGGCTTTTGAAGCTGGTATTAGTACTTATTGAGAGATTAAAATGACGGTATGCTTTTTGATTTTTATAGAAAGAAAGACTAATATTTGTAAGGCCTAGATATTCTTGTTCCGGGTCTGGTTGTTTGTGTATGTGAACCTAAATGTTTGCGTATAGCGTTGGATACGTTATAGGTGTACGCTTCAAGAAAAAATCCGAGGCGGGGTTAAGATTTTTTTTTAAACTGGGTTACTTAGCTACCTTACTTTTATATTTGTTGTTTTTAGTCAAGTTATTGATCTTTTTAAAATATTAATATAAGATAGTTATCTTGCGTATTGCAAAATTGGTAGGTGTACTAAAGTTAAGGAAACTTTACCATCCCGTTATTGATGAAATTATGTAAACATTGCCAAAACAACAAAATTCAAAACACCTTTTTCAACACAATAAACAAGCAGATTCTATTCACAAACATTCATCTCTAATAATTCAAAACATTTAGATAACAGAAATATTTTAACAATTTGTCACTCAAATGTCAAATCAGATTAATTTCAAGTAGCGAATGTAAACTCCGTACTAAATCTCAATAACAAACGACTACTCCCGCGATAATTAAAAGGAAGTCTAAAATAGCTGGAATTTATTCCGTGAGATAAAATAGCATAATGGAGTAACTGAGCCAGTTGGAATTTTAATACCTAATTACAACACTTTCTTATCTTATAAAAAAACGTAATTGCTTGAGATTATATAATTTATACAAGACTTTAGTTGCAGAGATAGTTTAAGTTGCTATGGCCGGTCTAATCTGCAAAAATCTCTTTTTGTTAATTTTGATTAAGTAAGTTTGAGGTGAGTCATCCAACCTACAGTGCTATCCAATAAAAATGTCGCTCGACAAGTTTAAATAAAGCTTAAGGTGAGCAGTTGATGTTATTGTGACTACACAATAACAATACCATCACCATCACGCCAGTTTTCCCCGAAGGGTTAGGCAGAGGTGTACCAATGTACACCCACAGTTCGCTATTTAGGTTCCATGTAATAGAGGGCGAGCCTATTGCCATTAACCGGGCACAAATCTTAACTCCGAGCTGCTACTAAGAATATCATTGAAAAACCCAATAACACTTTGCTCGACCTGCGATTCGAGCCCAAGACCGCTAGCGTAGCACTCGCGCTTAGGACCACTAGCTAACCTGCTGTGATATTCTATAAAAATCTCCCTTTGTAATTTTAAGTAAACTGCGCTTGGGGTGGGTTGTCATTGTTAATAGCATCAACAGCACCCAATTTCACCGACGGAAATCTGCACATTAGACCAGCTGATGCAAGGGATTGACAACTCACCGCCTCACTGCTCTGAAACACTAGCAGGGAGATTTACTGCTAGGAGTACTGCTAGGTAGAGATCTAACTAAAGTAAACATTTTATTGACAGTAATATGTGAAAAAATAAGTGTTTTTGTTAAGTTACGAGTACATGTTAAGACACTTTGTTTATTCTTAGTGTATTACAGTTTATTTTTTATTTAAAAATAAATAAATAACCAATCCTTTTTTTTTATTGCATGATAAAACAAGACGTTACCCTTGTAGTCCCCGAAGGGAAATGAACTAGGGTAACGTATCATAATTTATCATCACCATGAACCTCATTTAATACAAAGTAACTAAGCTTAGTTCAAAAAGTCATACATGCCCATATTCACGCGAAGTTTACTACGAAAAACCCCCAGTTTCCTAGAAATTTCCCGTTTTCTAACAAGTGGCAACTACTAGCTGTGGCCGTTTGAATAAGCAACATATTTTCACCCACAAAAGAGCTTTGGAGCTTTGAACTCGTGAAAATACGGGTTGAATTTTTATTCTTCATATCTAAAGGAATAATGTTTGTCTGCAGATTTATATAAAGTGGGATTTGTTGGAAAGTTTTTAAATACTGTAAGTGAAAAGCGATGTCTTAAAGTTCCTTAACTGTTGGTTGCTTTGGTTATTCGCTAATAAGGCTCTGATAGCATCAAATGTCGAGGATTATGACGTCACAAATTCCTATGTCTTCATTTTGTTTACTAACGTTTTGGTTAATAAAATAATTCGAAATAATATTCCAAAATGATGTAGGTAGGTATGTAGTGTATAGGATTAATTTTAAGGTATGGGTAAGAACTTTTATATTTCAAGTAGATACTGTGATGGTGTGTGTGTATGTGTGAGTGCAGGGGCTTCAATTTATACCTGTTTATTTTTTCTAAATTTGAACTATATTTAAAATAACGTGCTCACTGCATAAACCCGACTAATGATTTTTGTATGTAACCTGATCGATTGTATAAAACTTTTTCGACTAGGTTGCTTTGCACTTACAACCTTAACAGTATCTACAACAACATACAATCACGCCTGTATTGGCAAAAAAAAAATCCTTCAAAAGCCTTTGCTTAAACCAAAGCAATTCAATTAAATCAAAATATCGTAAACTAGCTCCCTCTGGCGGTCTTGGAAAAAACTAAACAGTGGAACACCAAAGTAAATAAAAGTTAAACTGTATTTAAACCAACAAGGTTGCTATCTAATTACTGGAACTCTAAAATTCTGTATCTAGGTTTTCGGTTAGCGAGAGAGAAAATAAAAATACACTAAAGCTGCAATTCTGTTTGTAGCTATTTCGTTTGGTAAGCAATTGCGGTAGCTTATGTAAATAATCATAGTAACAAATTATCTGTTAGTTTATTTTTATAAGTGGGCCTTGAAATAACTGCTTAGTTTAACGATTGGAGGGTTATTTACATGTTTGTCTGACGGATTGATGATCACAGGACGTCCAGAAATATGGAGACAAAGTTCCCCACGTCTATTACCCACACGGGTATTTGCCTAGCCCTTTTCCAACTATGTTGGGGTCGCCTCCCAGTCAACAGGTTCAGGTTTAGGTCATTTCGTTGCGGGATCCAAGACAGTTGAATCGTTTCTCCGGGACTCATCGAGCTTCATTGTCTCGGCGCATTTCTTGTGGTCGCCACTGTTGATTCTGGCTTACAGAAGTTGCAGTGGTTTGGGAACAGTGTCGCGGGCTTGTCTTATTTAAAAAAAAAGTCTAACAGGTTGCAGTTGAATACCAATATTTTTTACATGGAAAGACTGCTTATCTGACCTCCACAATCCAGTTACTGGGTAAAACACCTCACAACACCTCTTACAACACAGTCTATAGCCACACGGATATTACATATAAAATCCAGAGGTCAGAGGAAAAAATGCTAGACTGGCTTATACGTCAAAAATGTATTGTTTAGCAGACGTGCAGCGTATAAAGGTTTACAAACAAAATCTTCAATTGTATTTATTTGTATAAACATGTGAAGGGAATTACGTGGCTTTCACCTTAGCTCACTAAACCGCAACTTTAAAAATTTTCCTACAAATCCTTGTAGTTTTCTTTCAGCATCGTAAATTAGATTTTACAGTCCGCTTCCAAGACAGATGTGGTTCTAAGTAAGATGCTATTAGGTGGTTCCGTATGCCATTAAAGGTTCCTTACTGTTCCAACTATGTAAGAAAATGGGGGAAATTAAAGATAAAGATGGGAGGTCATTTATTATTTTTATCTCTATGCGAAATATAAACGGTTAATGGGGAGAACTGAAATGGATGATGATAGTGTGATAGTAAATTATGAGAGCAAGATATTTGGGATTAAAAGGGGCTATTATGTTGTACACACAGAACAATAAAAACTTTTATTTGTTCTGTGGTTATACAGCACAAGCGTAACCAACGCTTTTCATTATTTTCAATTCATGAAGTAAATCTAACAATTATGGACGTATAATAATTAAAATATATTACTACATATTTGTGTAAGCGCATTTATATTGCTTTTTCCCGCCTATGGCTCTCGGAAATAGGCCATCTTTATATCACTGATATATTTATAGTAATAACGTTAGTACTTTCAGAGAATGCCTCATACAAACAAACTTTGTTTATTTAAAGTCTGAGTATAGGTTAGATTAAACCATCATCATCATACCAGCCATAAGACTTCTACTGCTGGACATAGATCTCCCCCATAGATTTTCAGAAGGACCGGTTGGAAGTGTCCTGCATACAGCGGATGCAGATTAAATACAAAATAATTAAATTATTCAAACAAACAAACAAACAAACAAACACACAAACAAACAAGTAAAGCAGCTGTAGTTAAAAAACTCAAACCATAAAAACCAACTGAAAAGCAACCGTTTCTTAAAGTTTTTCCATTCTTCATTACGTTTGGGGAGTTGTTTTACTTATAATTACACTTTTTTATTGTGTACTATAAAATTGCCAGGTTAAGTCTTAAGTCTGTCGGTTTTCTATTGTTATAACTTTTCTTCGTACATATTTTTTGTTTATTTGTTATTTTTTGTTTTTTATTAGCTTATTCTCTCCATCTCCTGGGTAAAGGCCGCCCTGCACTCCTTCCATCTTTCACGTTACGAAATCCTCCAGATTCCAGATTTCCAGTTTTTTTTTTTTTCGATCCCTCCAGTATTCGAAGGATCCATCCAGTAGGTACATTTTTTTTTTTGGTGAGCTTGGAAATCCTCATGGAGTACATCCGTCGTGATGGTTGACGGAGGGGCCATACCGTACTCTTACCAGCTAAAACCACCCTGGTGTTCCACCTCTGCCTATGGCCAGGGACGGGATTCGCGTAAGCATTCACCGCTATCCTATACATCCTGCTATCCCCAGCATGTACTACTGCTCCCCATGTTACTGTCTCAGGGCACCAGCTTTGTGCTACTTGGACTCACTGCATGCCCAGCATGCAGCAGACATATCAAGCCTAGTCCCATTTTAGATGGGCAATCTTTTTAAGCCAAATGCAAATGAAAGTTTTTATAAAGCCCTTAGCTTCTAAACATGCGTATTATCTGGAAGGTCGTCTTCACGCTCCAGTTAATACTGGGTGAGCAGAACTAGAGTAGTGGCAAGGTCAGTAAACAATGACAGTGTTTGATGGGTCAACGTTGTGGAAAGGTAGGTCATGCATGAATGACGTGACCTAAGTGCGTCTGTTATCTAAAATATTTGTATCGGCCATTGTTGGAAGAAAAAAGATAAAAATATACTGTACAAAGCAATAATTCTTCTTATAAATAAAGTTGTCTTTCTTTTCTCTCTTGTCCTTGTCATGATGAATGTTATGGGTATAATTTTAGTAACTTTTCGAAACGTTTGCATTCTAATTTGATTTGTCAAAAATGACAAAAAAAAATTTTTTTTTCTAAAATTGATTGGCGTTGAGATAAAATTGCGACAAGATTTTAAATTTTAGTGATAACCTATCCACTCGTCCCATTTGATGTGGCTATATTTACAAAAGCATAGAAAAAGACTATTATTGAAAAAGACTGTTTCAGTTCCCTGTTTCAGTTTCACCAGCATGCAACCGTCAGACGGTACCCATTTATGTTTTACTGTAGTGAATTATTTATGGATACCATGGTTATATTGCACTCATACAGACTAAACTTCATACCACTACCATAAGTCAAGGACACGCGAGATACTCGTACCATTCACGTGCACCCAGACATTGCCGAACAAAGACACTATTCTGTACGTGACAATTTGATAGAGGTACGGTCAACAAAAGAGATAAGTAACCGGGCCGTCTAGTATAGTTGAAGTTTTCTTTCAAACCCGTGGTCGTTTTTAAGTGAAATTTAATTTTATTAATAAACTGTTTATTTTCTATTAATAACAATAAAATTCATTAAAAAACTTCTATCGGTTTTTGAAAAACTTTGAATTGATTAGGCGACACTGGTTACTTATCTATTTTGCTGACTGTACATTTAAGTTGTAAAAGGTTTTTATTTATTTAGCAAAAAGTCTTACATATTTTGTCTTTTCAAGAGGAATACTAACAAAGCTATAAGGCATAACAAACAAGCACTAACGATCCCAAAAGCAGTGTTTACGAATTCGTTTTTGTTTACATTACATTCCAAGTTAAACTATCCGTGAACAACAAAGTACCTACTTCGCTGAATAGGCCTTATCAAAATCGGAGAATACCTATTCACTACTATAGACATTTTTTTTGATGCCATTTAGTTTTAGATTCTTATTTTTTATTTTTAACTAGCTTCTGCCCGCGACTTCGTCCGCGTCACAGTTGATGTGTTATCCTACGGGTATCGTACATTTTCCCGGGATAAAAAGTAGCCTATGTGTTATTCCAGACTATAATCTATCTTTGTGCCAAATTTCATCCAGATCCATTCAGCCGTTTAAACGTGAAAGAGTAACAAACATCCATACATCCATACTTACAAACTTTCGCCTTTATAATAGTAGTAGGATGTTATCTGATTTTAAGGCTTTATATAATAAACATATTTGATTAACAGATTAAATGAGCTATAGACAAAAAGAAACAAATCTTCACAAAGAACATACACTGAAATACAGTAAAAATAGAATGTATTGACAAATCCATAAAACCGAATTCGATAAGTAGAAATGTCTTATTAACGGCCGAGTAACTTGTATTTACTTAGCTGTCTATTCATAACTACGATCAAAAGGCTTATAGCAATCAAAATTGTATGATTTTAACAGTACGATACGATACGGAGTACGTTAGTATTTTCGAAAGAAATAAAATAAAAATACTACAATTTACAGCAACTTTCCTTGCTTTAATTTCTTTTGAGGAATTCCTTTTGTCTGAAACTTCAATAAAACATTTTATTTATCATGCGAACAGCATCAACTTTGAAGTCTGTAATTTTGTTACATTTTCAATTAACAGAGGCGAGAAGTTTTACATTATTCATTGACTTTCAAAATTGAGTTCCTATTAGGATGTCATATTTGATTGAAGTCACGAGTCTCCACTGATTTAGAGATATTGGTTTTTGATCATATAAATTACCAATAATAACGCTGGGTACTGACAAGTTATCTTTAGGATATTCTGCACGCTCATGTTGATGATTGATTGGAAAAAGATTGTTTTATCTATACTAATCTATAAAGAGTATAATCTATTCTATAATATCATAAAGAGGTAAGATTTTGTTGTTTGTTTGTACGAATAGGCTCTGAAACTACTGGACCGATGTTAACTATTTTTCGCCAGTGGGATAGCTACATTATTCCTGAGTAACATAGGCTGTATAACATCACGCTACGACTCACAGGAGCGGAGTACTAACCAAAAACGTAACTTATTGTTTGTGAAATAATCCACGTGGAGGAAGTGGCGGAAAGAGAGAGATTATTATTTGCTTAAACGAGTTTATCTCTGGAAGTACCTGACAGACTGGAAAAAAATCTGTTACTTGCTGTAACCAAAGAATTAATGCCAATGAAAAATACTACGACGATATCGCGGGCAGGTGCTAGTCAATATGATAGGCTTATAAGATGAGTGTAACTTTTTTTTCCTTTAATACGCTTTTCTTTCTCACAAAAAGTTACATCTTCATTCTTTATTCTCATAAAAATCAGTTTCAACCTTACACGCTCGATACAACATTTTGTCGGAAAGCTTACTTGTTTTATTTTTATTACAACGGCTGAGACACGATAACATAATTTAAGACCTTTATCGAAAGGTGGATCGGTTCGCAAAAGAAAATTCTCTTTTGCTGTAGCATAGAAAATATCTTTATAATATACCGTATCCCGTTTACCGTTCCCAAGAACTCGATCTTAAAAGAAAATGAACCGAAGATAAAGGATTCACGCTCATTGATTTAAGGAGACTTCTAGAAAAGTTGAGCAGAAGATTTCCAAAAACAAAATGATTAAAGAATTTTTCTAGCCTGTTTCTTTATTTCAGTCTGATGTCTTATTAGATTGAAAGGAAAATTTATTTGATAGGGTTTCAAGTGCGAAATTTATTTGATGCCTATTGGAGATAAGAGACGATTGTTATGTCTAAAAATAAAATATCTCGATAGAATGGATAGGTATTGAGAAATCGTAAACCACGGTTAAAGCATTGTTTAATAATAACGATGCTACATTGTTTTAATCACATTTACTTTTTACCAATTAGTTGAAATCTTTTCGTGTCTTATCGTGGAATGTCAAGCGAGAGATCTGCGATTATGTAAGCAACGGCTGTCCAAAATGCAGCTCCAAGGTCAAGATTCTCTGGAGTCTCAACATTCATAGTATCTCCCTCAGTATGGTGGTACCAGAAATATTGCCCAGCATCATTATGAAGACTGGCTCCAGGTATACCATTACCAGTAAATATACCAATATCAGATCCAGGACTATCTTCTTCTACAAGGGTTGACGCATTGATAGATTTAAATAGCTTCAAAACTTCTGCTACAATACAACGCGTTTTATGGTTGCCACCCACGGCTAATCCTAGAGGAGCGAATGTACCTTCGTCAGATTCCATTATGAAGTTGATATTATGGCTCTCGTTTTTATGCGCTTCTTCATAGGCGTATGCACCTACCAGACCTAATTCTTCAGCTGTCCAGAATATTGCTCTAATGGTTCGCTTTGGGATCAAGTTCAGACGCTTCAAAATGACTGGAGCCGCCCAGCTGATGAAAAGGCCACCTCCATCGTCCATAGCTCCTTGACCAACATCCCAGCTGTCGATATGTCCGGACACTATGACCAGCTTTTCCGGGTCTTTTGATCCCTTCAAATCAACCAATGTGTTCCTTGACGTCTTAGTTTCCGACGTCGAAAACATTCGAATGTGTAGTTTAACTTTCTCGCCTCTGTTATTTATTCTTGTTATCAAATCAGCATCTTCCAAAGAAATTGCTGCCGTAGGTATCGGTACAACACCTTCACCGTAGGTTTGAGAACCCGTATGAGGAGAATCAATAGAAAAAGGAGTAATTGATCTCACTAATGATGCAATAGCTCCTTTAGCTGATGCTTTAGTTGCTCCTTGAGATCTATATACCACAGTTTCACCATAAGTTGTAAAAATAGGTACATAAAGAACAATTTTGCCTTTGATTTGTTCATCTGGTGTATTTTCTAATTGTGTAAAGTTAGATATCACTACCACTTCACCTGTGAGTCCATCGGCAGGTGTGCTCACACTATTACCGAGACCCAAGACTCCAATATTTTTTTTTCTTGGTTCAAGCATGGTAATTTTTTCTTCACCTCTTTCCCAACGTGGAACCTGAAATGTAATAAAATGGATATAAATATTTCCACCTAATCTACACATCTCGAATGTGAGACAGGTACTTCACGCCGAAATATCTCGAATGAATAGGTTATTTCTAAACAAGCGCGTGTATTGTATATCGTATCTTTAGCTACTATCTTACTTACTTAGACTTAGATTCAATATTATTATTTTTTCTTGTAAATGATATTCAAAAATTGCTTTTTAATGCTGTAATTGAAATAAATTATTTGACTTTAACTTTGAGCAGTCAAATATAAGCCAATTATAGGTTAAAAAAATCGTCAATAACTCACCCGAACTTCTTCAGTAATAACATCATTTATACCTTCTTTTTTAGATAAATCAATCATGTAATCAATAGAATTTTCAAGGACTTCCGTTCCCGACGGTCGCGCTCCAAACTTGTCTACAAATTTCGCCAATCTGTAATTAGAAATAAGCTGTTTAAATTCGCAAAATACACTTTATATAAACACATCACTAGTAACATTTTCCCTTGTTTCATTCCTAGAGTACTGGATCACTCACTCGTCATAAGTTTTGCCTTTAAAATCACCATCAAGAACATATCTTAAGATCTCATCCTTAACATTTTCGTAACTCCATATCTCTTCAATCAATTCATCCCCCAAAGTTTCTTGGCAAGCATTTGAATCTTTGTTCAGAACCTTGGCTTCATTCGCAACGACAATAAAAAGGGTTACAAATACAATGCGATGGAAATTCATTTTTCTTCCAATGTCTATGAGACATTGAGACGTTTCGATGCAGCGAGAGCTCTTTTGTAGTAAGATCTTCGTATCTTATCAGAATTGATGGTCGAATGTCTAAAACGTCTATACGATTACTTAATGTCTTCGTTTGATGGACATTTAACACTCGAAAGACTTGAGAGTATATCATGTGGATTTTGTTGATATCTTATCAAAATGTGTGTGAATTGCAATTGTACGCACTTGATAGTAATATTATTTTGGATCATAGTATTGAAGATATATTAGATAGATATTGAAGTTATGATACCAACAGTAACCGCTAATTTATTATACAGTTATGTTTGAATGGTGTGGTTAACGTTAAAATGTTCGGTTACGTATCATTGCGGTTCATAGTACCTACCATAAAAGCAATTTTAATTTAAATGGAAAAATTAGTGCTTACAAAATGTACCTAGGTATGTTATTTTTAATCTGCTGGTTTATTTAGTAAAAATCGCCCTCGGTGAATTTAGGTGAAGTGAGTTTAAGGTGACTGTCATCTCAGATGATGACCGAGTTGACAGCTCACCTCAAACTTCACGTAAAATTCACCGAGGGAGATTTTTACATAAATCCAATGCAGATTTAACAGATGCGTATACAATACGTTATCTATACTAACAGTGCGACTATACTACAGCGACGAAGGCGGGCAGTTCGGTAGTGGGAGTATGAATAGGTACTTACTAGTAATACTTTAATTAAAACTTACTAGTAGGTACTATTTTAAAATGAAATATGGTCCGTAAAACACATCAGCTAATGTGCAATAAATTGCAGCATAGGTACTTACTGTAATAGCAAGGTTAGACAAGAATTACGAATAATTCAATCAACAATAACTTCATAAATTATTTTAGATGCATTATTGTGGCGAGAATAAATGAATAGAAGTAAAATGAATTTCCACTTTTTATTTGTCAATGTTAAAGACAATAAATACAGATTGATAAATAGTTACATAAACCCGGTGGTCTTAGTATAATTGATTTGATTGGAGGCAATTCCCACACAAAATAACCAATTTTGAATGTCTAGAAATTTTATCGAGGCGAGTAAAACAATAAAAAAAAACTAATCGGTGAAGCCATCTACGAGTGTGTGCGAGACTTCTTCACAGTAATTGACTTAAATAAATAAAGAGATATAAAATTGTTGCAATATACACGGGCCATTACATATTTTTATTAGAATTTTATGTTCTTAAAAATAGATGCTCGTATGATAACGTATTTGATTCGTTTTTCACGGCTTTTCGTTCATATGATTGATAACAGAACAATTCTAGACGTATTATAATATAAATCATGCAATAGATCTCCTAGCTAAATCCTCCAAAGATCCAATCTAACCGCGGAACCAATTTTAATGTACAACAATACTCACTCATCATAAGTCTTCCCTTTGAACGGCCCCGAGATTGTGTAGTCCATTATATTCTTAACCACGCTTCCATAAGATGCAATTTCTTGTACTAAAGGACCAATATCACAAGTACTAGAATCAAAAATCTTATTTGCACACTTAGCTTCGTACACTAGGACCAATAATATATACACAAATGATTTTAAAAACATTGCTATGTACGTCTGTTCGCGGTAACTGTCGATAAACAAATAGTAAAGACGAAAACGGATGGAATCAATTGTATGAAAGACTAAACAAGTCGGTCAAGTGTGAGTGCATGGTCGTGGAAATAATGCATTGTTACTAGGGAAAATTATGATTTTTCTTTTTTAATTAAAAAGGAAAACAAAAACCTATTTTATTTTCTGTTCTCTCATTGGTGATTTCAGTCTAGAGGTAAACGATGAATGAAAGTATAAGTGCTTTGTTGTAATTTCATTTTGATTTATAGTAAGGTTTTTTCAATTTGTGTAGTAAATGTTTTTTAATCGACGACACGGTTGGCTCATTTGGCTGCTGCGGCACGTGCCGCGGGTTCGATTCCTGCACGGTACATATATTTGTATGAACTTCAGATAGTTGTTCTGGGTCTGCTTGTTTGTGTACGTGAGTTTATATGTTTGTAAACGCACTCTCTAAGTATTTAGAGGAGAAATTATGAGAGCAGGAACAAGTAAAAAAAAAATATTTTCTGTTCAGCCGTTTTGGCGTGATTGCGTAACAAACATCCATCCAAACTTTCCCATTTTTAAGCAGTAAGACTATCACACTTAATGGCAATATCAATAGAGACACATTTACAATATTCTACACAATAAATGGGTTAATAAGATTCCTAAAATCATTCATTTAATCGACTCATTGTCTGTTGCACAATGAGGGCCGCACAAAACACCGGCGGGACTGGTCCATTCATCATAAGGGCCATATTTAAGGGACAATAGTTCTATTAACTATAAGATGGAACTTGAACTTGAACAGAACTGTTTATTAGAACATTTTGATACATTGTTTATTTTGTCTTTGAAAGGGTTAAGTGTTTTTGTCTTTATTTGGATAACAAATGTGGGTTGGAATACAATAAAATTTGTTGTACAGGTAGGCATTGTAGAGACTCTGGCTAATTAAGCCAAATCTTTCCTTATTTAGGCCTATGTCGTCATTAGGCTTATATCATGATGATAGACCTTATTCAAATAGTTTGTTTCCACAAACGATTCGGAAGTAATATTTGGCAGAAAAAAAATCTAAACGTAATGTGTAATGTTCATTATGCCAAGGGTTGAGAAAAGTAATCATATCTCATTATATTTCTTACAGACAGAGTTTATCAATTTTGTTTTAAATTAGATAATATGGACTGGAGAGTTACTCATGAGGGTTGTCAGGTGATTTTTGTATGAAACTAGCTAACCCCGTGAACTTTGTACCGCCTCCGAAACAAACTATTGCCTCTAGTGTATCTTTTGCTTGTTGAAACTAATTTTCAGCATGTACTTTTGTTATTAGTATTGCATAATTAAGTAATTGTTATTATTGGAATGACTTTTATTGCATAATGTTATTATGGTTCATTATTCTCTGTAAAGTAAAAACCGAGTCCAATGTTACGATTACCGTTGAAATTGCAATTAGTTATGCACTCTCCACAGCAATCAATTACGTGAATTGATGTTAAAAATCTATTTGGTCACGTATTTAATGAGTTATTCCGCGGTAATATTTATTTTCACCATAACGAACGTAAAAATCGAAAATGAATAATTTATCACAAATTATTTTGTTGCAGTTTGCCCGTATTTCAATAGCGTAAATTTCGTACTTACCCCCTACAAACTCATCAGCCCTTAGAGCCCTTTTGAGGGGTTTTTTTTTAAGATGTGAAATATCTATCTGTGTTCCTTCGTGTGCCCTTTGCTTTCCGAGGGCGCGGTATAAGTAATAAGTAATTATCAAAAAAATACTCTATTACCTAATAGAGTATTTTTTTGATAATTTACTAAGACCTTAAAATAAAATAGTTCTCCCTTTTCACCATTTTAGGAGTTGAAATTCCTAAAATCTTTACTTAAAAATAAATCACGGAGTTCTCAGGTTAAAAAAGTAGAAAAAGAAAACACACAAACAAAACCGAATTGATAACCTCCTTCCTATTTTGAAGTCAGTTCAAAATACAGATAAAATACCAAAGTGTCACTTGAAATCTGTCAGCCATGACACATTTTAAACGTCATTCGGAACGTACGAATTATTATGAATAGTGCACGTCCGTTAGCGACCAATCAAAATCTATTTCAATCAAGCGTATTGTGCTTCGTACCGACCACGACGACGTATGAAACTACATCTGCGTAATTCTCGCTTCATGAATAACGATTTATGTATTCGTATGTACCAGAATAATATGTAGGTAGGTAATAATTGCAGAAACATGATAGGCCTCGTCATTAAACTGTTGAATCTTCCACCCAAAAGTATAATTACATACCATCACGTCTGTATTACCCGAAGGGTTGGGCAGAGGTGTACCAATGTACACCCACAATTCGCCGGTATGTTTAGGTTCCAATTAATAGGGGGCGAGCCTATTGCCATTAACCGGGCACAAATCCTAACTACGAGCTGTTACTTTTAAGTAGAAGTACTGAAGATTTATATACACTTTGTTCGACCTGGGAATCGAACTTAAGACCCCTAGCGTAGCAGTCGCGCTTAGGACTACTAAGCTAATGAGGCAGTGCAGAATAATATTTTGGTAGTAATTGCAGAAACACGATAGGCCTCGTCATTGACACTGTTGAAACGTTCACCTGAATGTATAATTGAGTTATTACGTAACTATTTGTGGTGACGCATTTTGCGAATAGTATTATTCAATACACGTGAACGAAAGCAAGCATTATAAACGTATGTGTATGTGGGTACATTTTAAAGAACAATCATATTTTTTTAGTGCTTTGAAACCTCAGTTGCACTGTATGTAATATAGGGCGTAATTATAGAGTTTTTATTATAAAGAATCTGCCTTCGAACTGGAAAAATCATCAGAAAATGTTCATTGTGTTTTCCAGCTTAGGTAAATTTTTCTTGAATTATTTGAGGCTAAAAAGCAAGTATCTAGGCTTGCTTTTTTGTCCATAATTAAATCGTTATTTCGGGTTACTTCACAGCTTACAAATTAATAACACAATTAACCTTAACCTATTTTTTATGATTATTTAATAGAATTATTTGTATATGATTAATAAACATCCAATCAATGAAAAATTTACACAGTAGCACGATTGGAAACTGTACCTACATTTTACCTAATAAATTATTTAAATTTCAAATCTAATAAAGATAATTTCATTCATTAGCGCAAGAATTTAGTTCAAATAAGTCTAATCCTAATTAACTTATAAGAACTTTGAAACGTAGGTACTAAAGTCGAGATTTACATGAACTTCTTAAAACTCCTTCCAAAATAACCTTGATATCCTTAACTCCGTAAATCTGTAACTCCGTAAATCCGTTAGCTTGATCCAATGCTGTTAGTCTTGTGTTGATGCCTACACTTAATTAGTGGCCATAAATCATGTTTGTACTCTCCTACATGTCAGCTACATGTTCTACATTGATTTACATGATTATAATTAACTAGCGATGTGCCCGCGACTTCGTCCGTGTGGCTTCTTTTACCCGCCATAAGTTACGTCTTTAGTTAATGCTCCGCTCCCGTGTGTCGTAGCATGAGGTTATATAGCTTATGTTATTCGGGAATAATGTAGCTATACATTGGTGAAAAAATTGTTAAAATCGGGCTAGTAGTTTCGGAGTCTATTCGTTACAAACAAACAAACAAATATTTCCCTCTTTATAATATAATAAGTATAGATATTATTATAAACTACTCGATTTGGTTGTTATGTATCCTTTACCGTTGCCTTTTATTGCCGTGGTTATTAAAACCATGTATGATGTCATACAATGCTGTATATTCAGTGAAGTCTTTCTCTATTTATTCTGTTTTTTGTTTCAAACACTTTTTCTAAATTCTACATGGTCGTACCGACCACGTTTATAAATCCCATCATCACCCTTCTGTCCTTATTCTAATTTAAAAATAATAATATTATCTTTTTGGAGTAGTTATCCTGCTATCCTCCTTCATACCATTTATTATTATTATACGCACCCCACAACCATCAAAAATTCCTGATTATGTTCAAAAGCAGACCTTTATATTTTTGTAAGTCTTTCCTAAATTGTAATTCTATTTCCTCAATTGTACAAAATGTGCCCCGAGCTTGAAAAAATCTTTTGGTAGTCAATAATATTTTTGAGGAAATGTCGGGAACTTGAACTAAATGCCCTGGACATTCATTTTAAATTTACTTACTCTAGTACTATAGTATATTTAATACAGACCAACACACCCTGAACTATAGTCCGTACTAATATTATAAATGCGAAAGTAACTCTGTCTGTCTGTCTCTTCTTCACGCCTAAACCACTGAACCGATTTTAATGAAATTTGGTGCAGATATAGTCTGGGACCCGAGAAAGGACATAGGATAGTTTTCATCCTGGAAATCCCCCGGGAACGGGAACTGTTAATCCACGCGGACGAAGTCGCGGGCAAAAGCTAGTTTTCTAAATAAAAGGAAATTATACAAAATAACAATACATTTATTACTTTTTATTATTTGAGAAAAAGAAAGAAGATAAAATTTTATAATAAAAATAATATTTCCTAACTTTTTTGTTTCAAAGAAAGTCTCAAACAGATATTATAAGAATCTACCTAATCTACTAATTACCCCAACTTGAAGATACAAGGCCCATTACACACAAACAAAGTTGTTTTTCCAAGAAAAATAATCTCCAAACAAAATGTTGGTGTAGATAAGTTTTTATAGCTAGCTCAGTATGGTAGAAAAAAAAGAAGTTTAAAAAACTAAAACCCGACTACAAAAAATTCACGTTCTAAAAAGTATGAAACAAGAAAACATTCTCATCTGAAAGCCGTGGTCGTATGCCACTTTACCCTAAACTTTAGTGCTAAAGATTCATGTTCTATAACTACATACATACAGTTTTACCTGAATTAGGTGGCATACGACCACGGCTTTCAGATGAGAATGTTTTCTTGTTTCATACTTTTTAGAACGTGAATTTTTTGTAGTCGGGTTTTAGTTTTTTAAACTTCTTTTTTATTTAAAATATTTTGGGGTTTAAATTTAGACATTTATATGCGTAATATTATTGGAACTGCAACATATATACACAATATATGAAATAATAATCTATTAAGTCTCCCAAACGAAATATTGGTTAGTTAGATAGGTTTATGATGCGTTCTAAAGGGTGCTATGTACAATTTACTTATATAATATATATATATATATATATATATATTTGAAATGTGCTAATTAAGCCCTTTAGTTTGATATGCAACACGACCATATTTGGAAGAAAAAAATTTTTTTTTCACATCTTCTTGAGCCCCAGAGGGCGCCACATACAATTTATTGCAACATAATGTAGCCTATAACCAGCGGACGATCAAGACGCTTCTAATGACACCTCATTTGTCAATTTACGTTAGACGGTTTAGAAGTTATGAGGGAACAGATGAACATCCATACATACATACATACATACATACATACATACATACATACATACATACATACATACATACATACATACATACCGGTCAACCTCATAACCCTCCTTTTTGCTTCGCCGTAGTCGGGTAAAAAGGGATCAAAACACGTTGTTTAGGAACTTTTGAGGAGTTCCAACCCCGAGGGACTTCAAAAGATACGCGCTTTGAAAGAACGAGATAATTTTGTTATGTGTTGCTGGTTTGTACAAAACAGTAACATTTTGAAATCAATTCCATTTTTCGGTGTTTTCTTCCTAGAAAGCAGATTTGGCTTTGAATTCTGTCCACTTTGTGTGTTGTTTGGTTGCCCCTACCCATCCTGGCTCCATTATCATATCAGCTTGATGGTGTCATAATATTGCATCGTCACCAAACTTGCAAAATTTTCAGATACCTCGGCACTCAGAAAGTAATTTAAAAATTATTTGTTTTAAGACGGACAACTTACAAACCAACTTTGCAAGTTCAATCAAAGTTCTTAAAAAGGGATCATTGTACTGTGTAACTTGCCCTGAAATTGCAAGATTAAAAACATCGGTTGATCGGGTCATACAAACATAAATGTCGATCAGCTGATTTTTGAAGGGTTGGTCCTGTAGTAAAAGTGATTGATTATTACCGGTACAATGACCTCTTTTCAGGTTTAAGGTAAACAAAAGAAAGGCTGTGTAAAAGTTATACATCTAGATACCTACTTCTTTTTAATCCTAAACCTAGTTACAGCGTTATTATAGATATTGAGTATTTTTTTTTTTGGGTTGCGATGTTTGTGTGCTAACAAGGTTTATTTATCATTATACATGACGTGCCAAAATTTAAATTACTACGCTGTAAAAATCTTTAGAGAAAATGTACGTAAAATCTTTAATTTGTTTTCTTTTTCAACAAAAAAATATAAGACATAGATAATTTTCAACAGCAATAATCTGGATATTACAGCTGTGAAACATTGTTTTGAATAATTTGTTCATTATCTTAATAACCTCATCTGTTTTGTACTATAGGTACCTACTGTTTTTATTAATTTAACTTTATTACCCTTGTTAATTTCTGTTAATTAGTTTTGGTTTTATTGCCTGCTTTTTAAACGGATTTTAGTGGTTGTAATAGATATTAACGAAGTTTCACGTTTTAATAAACATTGGTACTTATTTCTGCAATTATATTCTGTAAAATCTTCTTTGGTGAATTCAGATGGAGTAATCATGAGGTAAGATGTCATTCCATTTGATGCTAGATATTTGACAGCTCACCCTCAAGCTCGCTTCACCGATAGAGAATTTTACAGAAAACTCATAGGGATTTTTCTGAAATTCGTCTGTTTGTCTACAAATTAATCAGGCGTTTTATCTTTGGTTCTTATTAAAGATTTCCTTCAGTTTGTATTTTAAATCGCTTCAAAACTTTCTAACTCCTTTGACTTTTGTATTTAATGGGCTACAGACTCGATACCAATGAGGAGGAGCACTAACTTTTTATCACGACAGAGGGCGCATAAGCAACTGTACCCTGTTTTGACATAACAGTTGTCAAATCGTATGGTTTTTTGCATTCAGTAAATATTATTATTTATTTTTTCCCTAATCTTGAGAAAGATGCCTCAGTGTAGAGCGTTAAATTGTAAAAATAGAGGAGTACATTTGTTTCCTAAGGATGATAATAAACGCAGAAAACAATGGGAATCGGCGTTACGTATTAAAAACTTTAAGGCAAGTAATACTGCACGCTTGTGTGTTGCGCATTTTACTGAAGACGATTATCATGGGAAAAGCAAGTATACAGGTGACTCATCGTAGTGGTTCTACTTATAATATTCTACTATCAGTCAGTAATTGACGAACCTAAGTTCTTAATTCAATAAATATATTTCTTACATTATCTACTATCTTATGTATATAGAAAACAGCTTCTTAAAGATTTATTATTTGAATATAGGTACCTACTTTTCAAAATAATCCTGTATGACCTCTCTTTTGATCATTGGTAGAGGAGTATCTGCATTTATATCTATGAATGTGTTTGTAGGTGGACACTGGTACACGGAGTCCTCGTGGATGTTACAATCGGAACCAAAATTTTGATTCCGGTCATATGATTCTACTCTACAAATAAAATAGGATAGTTAGTCCATAGAAACAAAAAAAAACCTTACAAATCAATTATAACCTCAACCATTTTAAGTCTTTACCTTTCAATCAAATCGGCCTTTTTGCCGGCAGTTGTCGCATTCCTCTTACGTAACTCATCTGTAAGTTGAGGGACAGTCAGAAAAGAGTACATTTTAAATGAATTTAACTTAGAATATTAACAAAAAATCAATCACAATCTTGTCTTGACAAGTAAACACGGTACAGTTGCTCCTGGCGCCATCTATACTCAGTTTTGCCTGTGGCACCTCATTGGAAAGTCAGTTCACTGCTCACTGATTTACTCATTGAACTGAGGCCAGTAAAAGGCCAATGCTTGAATTGTCAAACCAGCCACATGTCCAAAGCCCATAAGAAAGTAAAACCCGTTAATCTTCCAACATAAATCCTAAATCCGACTAATCTAACATGGCGCCTTCCATTTGATTTAATGTACGGCCCGTGCCACTATTACAACCCTCCACGACTGACCAAATATTTGCACTCGCTCCATATATTCATGAAAGCTATTTGACACACCTGCCTGTTAAGAGTACTGTACCCAGAAGCGACAGCGGGTTTTATACAAAATGTAATCTATTATATACTTTTAATCTTTCCTAATATTAAAAAGAGGAAAGATTTTTTTGTTTGTTTGTTGGTACAAAATAGGCTCCGTAGCTATTGGACCGATTTAAACCTTTTTTTAACAATAGATGGCTACATTATTCCTGAATATCATAGACTATATAGCATCACGTTACGACCCACGGGAGCTTAACAAACAAAATACTGAACTGATTTTGATAAAATTTGAAAAGGGATAAGTTTGAACCCGAAAAAAGAACATAGGCTTCTTTTTATTCTGCGTCCGTGCTAGGTATTTACTCGTAGTTAGGAGTTATTAAGTTATGTATCATTTTGAATTTAAGCTATTTGAAGGAAAACTGACTAGGTAACCACAAACCTAGATATTAATGTCTTTATCCTTTATAAGTATATACAAAATGTCATCGAATTTACTAGCTTTTTCACCAAAATATGACTACAAACAATACATTTGTATCAGAAATGTTTTCTTAACGTGGATACAGTTTAGTTTGCACATTACTTACGTCCAAGCAAGGTTCTGCGTAGGTAGAATATTGACGTCAATTGGCTTGAGGTACAAGGATAATGGCGGTTGACCACTTTTCAACCTTATTACTAAGAGAGTAAGGGTGAAATGTGGTTTACCGCCATTCTCTGTGATTTTACATAAGCGTTTAAGTTTGTGCGCTACCTGGCCCATGGTTACTCTAAAGGTTACTTTTTGTATTCACTTTAGAGCAAAAAAACCCAGGTCACCGATGCCTATGTAGACCTGAATATTTTGGCAAGCGCTAGCATATTCTAACTAACATATCCAATTGTGACTGTTGTGTTGTTCTCGTGGTTACGATCGTGGAGAGGATTTCTTGGGTTCTATTCCCAGGTCTGGCAAAAAGTGTCATTGGGTTTTTCATGACATAAATCATTGTTAGATGATACGTGTTTCATCGATAAGAAAAGAAGAAGAAGAAAATTAGGGAGTTCTCAGTATCAGCCCGTAGTTTGTATGTTGGTAGTGTGAGGTCCTCGTGTTTTGGAAAACCTGTAAAGCCTGTAAAGCTTTATAATATTGCCTGCGTAATTCAAACCAACAACACCCTTCCTTGAATCAGATCCAATCGTTTCAATAGCAACTGACGAGATGGCGATCATATTCAAGGACGGTGCTCTTAATGTAAATTCCTCTAATTGCTGTAAATGGATAGCTAGGTATACATTACCTGAGACAACTCAAGTGGTGTTTAAATAATAGTTCGAAGTTAGGATTTGTGTCCGGTTAATGGTAATAGGCTCGTCCGTATTACATGGGACCTAAACATACGCGCGAACTATTGGTGTACATTCGTACACCTCTGCCTAACCCTTCGAGTGATACAAGCGTGATGGTATGCGTGTCATGATAAAAGGAATGAAAGTACAATACGAAAAGGTTTTATTTTGTTGCTCTAATAAGTGAGTATTGTAAGATAGATAAATTAATTAATTGTAGGTGTATTTGTTCAGTTTTTCTTTTGTCAGAGAGTGTGCAGCATTTTAATTTAACTTAAAGTCAAAGCCAAATTCTTTATTTCAATTAGACCATTAAAAGGCACTTTTGAAAGTCATTTACAAGAAAAATAATTGAGTGTAATTGCTCTTTCCAAAAAAGAAGAATGGGCCAGACTATTCACTCTTATACTTCTATAATAAATGTTTTATAATACAAGTATTAAAGATACATTTCTAAAAATGATTGTTTTAAAGAAACACACATCAAGCATTCATGCTCTCTCCAATTACATTTACCTGTTGCTGTTGACATAAACTTAGATGCAAACTCACGAATTTAATTTAAAATTGATTTATTTAGTTAGCTATCTAGCTTTACCTACAATATGTTCTCGCTAAGATATGTCAGTACAGAATGGAAGCAGATTTTTCTCATACAATATTTATGAAATCTTTTTACGTAGGATGAGCTCTAACAATATAATAGGCTGGACAAACTCAGACGAAGACCCTTTATCAAACCTTATCAGCCGTGTACCATATTCTATTAAAGGCAACGACATAATCCTGAATAAACTGATATAATCAGCAATATTCCTCACGGGTCGACACCACGATACGATCTATTACCCTTCCAACAATAGTGGTCATATCCATTGTTATTATCTTCAGCGCTAACGGTATCCTTAATTTAATAGCATTATAGTATCAATGCTCTGACCCAAGAGGTTGAAGTTACATTAAACTTATCAGACCGTAAATTCGTTTGACTGGAGCCTTCGTAAATGAAAGGATTATGTTTCATCAGAAATTCTAAATAATTAAATATTCATTGGCAATGTATGAAAATTGGGGATTAAACAACGTTTTAATTACAGTACTGTATCAAATTTAAATGGAATATTTTGTAAGTCGATCACGTATTGGTTCAATTAGTAGGGTAATACCTTCATAGGTTTGGTGTATTTTAATGTAAATAAGCTGTGGGATGTATCGTTAGGAGTTTGTGAACGCTTAACGTGCTTTTGATGGATTGTTTTCGTCTTGTTTTTGCCTCATGAGTAAGCTAACGTACGCTTTGAGTTGATTTTAAATTGGAAATGCCACTTTCTTATAGCATTTTGTATTCATGCTATAAGGCGCTGTAGCTATGACTGCGACTTCGTCAGGGTTGAAGTCAAATATACCATAATAGCGTAGTAGAGTAGAAACGTAGTAGTATTTAAAGTCTTTTTGTAATCGGGTCCGTAACTTCTTCCAGAGATTACCTGTACAAAAAAAAATATAACAAAACAACTTTGATTTTTTGTAATTGTAATAAACATAACTACCACTCCAATTATTTCTTCTGATATGGTCTACTAATATTACCCAGTTTTAGTAATAACTGAACTAAGCACAGAAAATAGAAGCTTAATCTAAAAACTATTATACGGAACCCATTCTATCCCACAATACCTTTTATTCGCAGTATCAAACTCATTTAAAAGATTACGCTCCCGAAACGACGTCCTCTTAAAACCTTTCACCCTTAAAAATTAAAATGACTTTATTAACTTTTCAGTAAAACCTAGACTGATTGATTTGGGCCTCTTTAGATAAACCTTCTCATTTTAAACATTTATTTACCTTAAGATGACTTTTATATTGGCGAAGACGACCACGTGATTGATGTTGCTTTAATTTGTTTAGTAAATTAGGTGATCAATCAATATAATTAATGGATTATTGCGCGGATGGTTCACTGTTAGCCATAACTTTGTTGAAGGGCTGGGTTACACTCAAATTTTAATACTAATAGTTAAAATTCTGAAAAATAATTCAATTAAGTTATTTGAACTTTTAGTGAAGTGTTGGTTTTATCAGTGAGTAGAGATATTTTTAGCGTTAATTATAAAATGAAATTATCATTATTGAACTCACATGACTAGGCATACTTTTTTTAACAAGCTCGCCACATTTTCCCAACCACTGTATCTCCTGAAAGCCGAAATCAACAGAGCAACCACCAGAAAAGCGTCGAGGCAATGAAATTCTAAGCATTTAATACCTCCTGCAGCTTTCAACCGGTCCTTTTGGAAACCTATGGGGGTGGTTTATATCCAGCAGTGGACGTCCTACGGCTGATATGATGATGATGATTCCTCTTGCCAGGGTTTTGGAATTTGATGGAAGGGACACCGCGGTCCCGGAACACAAAGAGCATCAGGAGGAACACGGATGGGTTTTAGTCAGCAAAAGTCTTATACTCAATTCCGTTTAACCAAGAGCGAAAGAAACTATTCGTAATTTCCCAACCTAAAAATAAAAAAAAGTAAGTATTCCTCGGAAACCAAGCGCCATTTTCTAAAAACAACACCCGCGCTTTCCAAACGAGTTCATAGTAAACAGCGAGCCCTAAATCGCGCTCTTTTGTTTCGAACGCAAATTCAATTCCGCTCAATGACGTCACAAACAAAACTGTCACAATAGCAACCGGGAGTTATTTTGTGTCCTTCGTGTTTGGACATGGACTGTTTACTGTAAATACCGTCGCCTGAATTCCGGCTAAAGGAAATAATTATGACATTTCGGAAAATATAAAGCTTTTAGTTGGATTTGTGCCCGGTTAGTGTCAATGGCCTAGACCCCTATTACATGGGACCTAAAAATACCAGTGGACTATGAGTGTATATTATTATATTGCTAAACCTGTGCCTAACCCTTGGAGGAATACAGGCGTGATGGTATAAAGCTCCTGTTACTTGTAACTCTGTTAAGTTACTTTTTGGTTTATTCTCCGTTCCCATGGGTTGCAGCGTGACGTCTTGTAGCCTGACCTATTCTTCATGAACCTGGCTATCAAATATAAAAAGATAGTCTATTTGTTCCGATCCAACTGGAAGTTTCAGAGATTACCACGTTTAAACGAACAGACAGTACACGTTAGTTTTATTACATTAGTATAAATAAATACACTGTCGCCTGAATTTCTTTATTTCAAACCACAGAGTTTTTGGATTAAAGCTTTATTTAGCGACAGTTGTAATTAATGCTGTAAAAATACCAAAATATTGTTTTATTTATTATTCTGACTGAAAATGTAGACAAAAATATATATTTTATACCTTCTGCCAATTTTCTGTAGATATAAAATCGAGTTGATTGGATAGAGGCGGAAAAATTGCTAGCGATACGAAAATATTGTGAATTATGACAATGGTGAGCAATTTCACTCACGCGTACATTTTGCAGTTTTACGATAAAATAATTTTGTGTTGGATATTTCTTGGTACTGGTAAAAAAAAATATAAAAATGCCAGCATATACTAAATATAACCTGTAAAACATCCCGCAATAATATTATGTAAATATTACACATACGCCTGTCTGTATTCCCCGAAGGGTTAAGCAGAGGTGTATCAATGGACACCTACAGTTCGCCGGTATGTTTAGGTCTCATGAACTACATGCTACTGAGAATTTAATAGATAAAACTCAATAACACTTTTTGCTCGACCTGAAAATCGAACCCATGATCTCTAGCGTAGCAGTTGCGCTTAGGCCCACTAGGCTAACGAGGTAGTCAAATCAAAACAATTTTTTGTTGCTTATTTCTCGGTACTGGTATAAAAATTATAAAAATGCCTGCATATACTAAATATAACCCTGTAAAACATCCCGCAATAATATTATGTAAATATTTTCTCCGATTTGAGGTGATATGTAAATTCCTTGAAGGATCATTGGACACAACAGGTTTTTTACAGAACAGACCAGCCGATGCAAGGGGATAGCAGCTCATCTCAATTACATTTTACCTAAATTCACCGAGGGAATTTTAGTGAAATGAAATAGTTTTTGGCCTCGACTTTGTCCATGTAAATGTCAGTTATCGTAATAAGTGTCAGTTGTCATAAGTCGCGGAATAAAAAGTAACCCATGTCCTTTCTTGGGATTCAAACTGACAACGTACAAAATTACATCAAAATTGGTTCAGTGGTATAGACGTAAAAGCGAAACAGACAGACAGAGTTACAATCGCGTTTATAATACCTGACCGAACCTGGCAAAAAAAAATCTGCTTGTACAAATTCCATAATACTACGTCCAACCATTTTCTTTCTACGCCTTTCTCTGAATGTGAAGCAATAAATAACTCCCCTTAACCAATACAATACCACCGCAATTCTTCGCCTTCTTTGCACGTTCCTTTCACACCTGGCTCACAATCAATATGATAATGCATAGGGACCAACACATATCTATGTTATTCCAATAACAAGCACTTAAAGTTATTGACCCATTTCTTTACACTACAGTGTAACAATATTTACTTTCATTCTCGCGAGTGTGCTGTTTATTTTTGCACTGCACTGTACATGTTTTCTTATTGTAAAATGCTGGGAATATCAAAACAGTCTCTTGATTTGTATTTATTTTGTAACTTGTTGGTGAAAGAAAAATAATTTAATGGTTTTTTTTTAGATAATTGGTCGATTGTGGTGAGGCGGGTTAAAGGTGTCTATCTAGGCTACTGCTTTTGTTTGAGATTAAAAAGATGAACCTATACTGTTGGTGAATCACTAGCTTCTACCATTGCCCGCGTGACGTTTTTCACCCGTGTTTGGTTATGTCTTTGGTTACCATTCTACTCTTGGGATGTTAGTAATACCTGCTATTCCTCAGGAAAAGATTTTTTCAAATCCGACTGGTAGTTCCAGAGATTAGCGTGTTTAAAGAAATAAAAAAAACTCTTCAGCTTCATTATATTAGTAGGTATATAGAATTCCCTGGTTTGGACAAAAACACTTGTTTAAAAAGACTACATTTAATTTGACCTCGTGATGGCTCAGCGGTATAGCCTCCGCATCTCATGCACGACGCTGCGGCTTCGCAACCGGACACGGGTATCGCACACGTGATTTTATAATATAAAGTACAATGTTCTTTCTAAAGGAGACGGATACTCTTTCATACATTCTTGGGCCCGGGTGTAAAAAGATAAAATTGGCGTCAATTAATGGCTTATAATATAATAACAATGTATTACTAAACATTCGGCGAATTTTGAATCTGAGAGCAGAGTTATTCGGGGTTTTCTAAAAGTGAGGTTATGCAATAAATTGGCAAAAACCTATACTAAACAGACGAATTTTGAAGAGCGATTGCTATTTTATTATGTTATACTGTTATTTATATTAATTGTACTGTATTGAGTGTATTGTATTGTATTTACTATATTAATTGTATTACATTAGGAAACTCACAAAACGATATTAAAAAACGAGTGAATGACAGTCTACTAGAGCTGTCAAAAAGTATTCTATGTCACTGCCAGCACAGATTAAAAATACAAGTAATCAATCGAATTGTAAACGATAATCAACTTTAAGATTTCTTTATATTATGTTGTTTTTTTTTTAACTGCGGGCATTATGTTATATCAATCATCTGGTGCAAGATATATTGTGTTCAATTGTTGAAACTCATTCACATTAATCGATTATAGTAATCGATATCCCCTTTTAGTCGTAACATAAACTTATTTTTAAGATTTCTCGTCTTCCTGACATCGAATTAGGCAATTTTTTTTGTAATTTGAAATAGAAAAATATGACGCTTTTTTCAACCCATATCACAACTTAATACAATTTGGCCCAGAAATCCCCGTCTCCTTTATCTTCAACGACACATCTATGAAGGCCAATATCTACAGGAAACCTGAACCTATAATTAATATACGAGTACAGTCTGAAATCGGCAATCCGCCTTGCGCAAGCACCAATCAATGCTCGTTCCTTGTCTTCTATTAAACTCAAGACATCGGACACAACTAATAGCATTGGAACTGTACCAGTACGCCAATCTGGACATAACTCAGTTTTGCTTCCTTGCACTCTTGCATCCTTCGCTGAACATACCTGCGGACACTCGGGGTACGAAGCTTCGTTAGTTACAGTTCGTTTACTCGTTAAGGGTAGTTCTAGATCGCAAGATTGAAGGTGTGTAACGAGTGTTGTACAACAGATATAAGGCTTTACGGGTAGACGTATATAGGAAGTTCTCTGAGTACTATTTTTAACATGGCATGAGCAAAGATATAGATTTAACACATCGAAAATTACCAATGGATAACAGAAGACCAATTCTAGTAATTAAAAACGTTTAAAATCTAGTCGCAATATCATCTCAACAACAATCAATATGGGTAAATTTGATGCATTATAGACATGAGTAACAACAGTTCAAAAGAGCTGAATTTTAAACTCTATTTACGTGGCAATTTAGCTCATTATCAATAGACCCATGAAAAATGTTCGGGATTTTTTGTTTGCCCTATACTAGAAATTTCATCGGTATGCACATACAAACCAAACCACATACAAACCATTACCACTACAAATTGCTTCATGCATGCATTACTAAATGACCAAGGTATTTTAAATATACTTGCTATCTATGCGAGCTATATCGAGCTCCTATGTCCATATCTAGCCGACGTTACTGTCGCTCGGTTACCTTCTCACACGTGTAGTAACTCCCTAAGCTAACCTAACCTAGTCATCGGCCTCTACTATAGATAGGTACAACTAGAATATATGTAAGACTTATTCACGTCAAAATAAATAGTATTTTATCAGATTGTGGAATCATCATCATCCTATCAGCCGCAGGACATCCACTACTGGACATAGGCCTCCCCCATACATTACCAAAAAGACCGATTGGAAACGGCCTGATTGTGGAATGTTAAGCACTAATTAATTTGGACGGCGATAAGAAATAATCGAGGTCGTAAATTAGTTAATTATATACGCTCTGAATAATTTAGTAGTTGCTTATTTGTGAATCAGAACTTAATTGATGTTGCTTGTCAGACTTTCGCGATTCTGACTGCTCTGACAATATACGGGACTACCGGCTTTGCGTGTTTTCGAAGATACGGTGGTGTCATACCACTAAGAAATTTCTAATAAAGAACCCCAATAACACCATATCCTTTTAATTTGGTTCCTCGAATCTTACTGATTAAAAACTACCCTGGTGTTCTTTCCATACACTTACGATACTAGGAGCGTGCGCGCCTTCCATGATAATAACGTAAATAACGCCCAAACTGTACACATTATTTTGTTTTTCCCTAATAGGTATTTGCTCTCCCACTGCTGGGCATAGGCATACCCTAAGTCCTACCAGAAACATTTTGCTGTGCCACCTCGAATCAGGCCTCGTGATAGACGTTCAAATCATCTCACCCCGTGTTTTTGGGCATTCTGCATAATATCTCCAAGTTTTATTTACCGATAAAGTATTGCAACAATACTTACAAAGTTTAATTTGACCTACAACTCCACAAATACTTCATCTCCTGTCATATTTCTGCAGCGAACAACTTCTTTCCATAAGTAAATAAAGTAGAAGCGAGTTAGTTTCCGCATTACATTCCGTTCACTCACTGAAACGTCTGAGTATGAAATATTACTTCAATTTATTCGTGGCCCTCCCTTTAGGGTTGCCTACATATTCAGGAGCTCGTAAGTCCTTTCTGCGAGTCATTATTATTATTTCCTGCGATGATTTGTGAAGAAAATGTTTGAGTGTTTGAGGGGTTATTCAGAGGTAAGGGACGGAGTATAGAGGTTAGAAAAAATCTTATTTACCGTGGTAAGGTATTTCTGTGTGTAAATACAGTAAATCCGTCTCTAATCTCCGTATGGAGAAGAAGAGAGAGGCCAAAGAAAAGATAGATGGATTGTGTGAAGAATGATATGACAGAGAAGGGAGTCAGTGATAGCATGACGATTGACAGGTTGGCATGGAAGAAGAAAACATGTTGCATCGACCCCAAGTAAAATGGGATAAGTGCAGGAAGATGATGAAATACAGTAAATCCGTATATTGTCGTGATGTCCCAGTTGTTAAGTGCCCACCTTTCATGCATAAGATTGCGGTTTCGATACCGGGCAACTACTAGCAATGTAAGACACATTGGTAGTGGTTCAATTAAACTTTACTGATGCATAGCAAATGTTTGGGGGTTAGCCCTATTAATAATTTTTAAAACACAGCAATATAGCTTCGAAAATATTCTCTGCGTGTGTCCTTATGTGATTTACAAGACCAAACTTAGTCTTAAAAACCCGGTTTTAAATAGCATAAAAAATAGTTAAAAAATTGCAAAGCACAACAACAAAACCCGAATTATTCAAGCCACATTGCTGCATAAAGCCAAAAAGCGGCATAGACCTACTTCACTAGAATTTAAACTTGAACAGGGTGCTCCGAACGTGACCGAAATATTTCAAGCAGGGTCTACACAGTCGCGGACCGTAAATTAACTTAATTACTACTGGGTAATTACCGTTGTCTGATGTATTCAGTAGCAAATTCCCCTCTACAGTGAAGCCGCGGCTTTATTTCAGTTGTTTTGTCAAAATTAATTTGTTTTTAAAAGGGTTTTTGCTTGTGTGTGTGATTGATCGAAATGTTTATGTTTTAAACTGTTACAACGTTTTATTAACTTAGACCTTTGACTTGCGACTTCGCCCGCGAAAATGTCGGTCATCGTGAGCGTAGAAGACGTCATGGGTTAAAAATTAGCTGATGTCCATTCTTGGAGGTCAAGCTTAGTTTGTATAAAATTTCATTAAAATTGGTTCGGTGGCTTTATCCGTGAAAGCGTGACAAACAAATAAAAAAACTTAGTTTTGCATTTATATCTAATATTAGTTAGAATAGTAATAATGTTTCTTGTGCCAATACCGCTTCTCATTTGTGAGTAAGTAAACTAAAGTTGTATAATATTAGTTAGACGAGTATGTTGTCGTGTTTATTTATTTTGTTTTTGACTTGAAGGAGCCATTCTGGTTCTGGTAATCCATACTAATATTAGAAATGCGAAAGTAACTCTGTCTGATACGCTTTCACGACTAAACCACCGAACCGATTTTAATGAAACTTGGTACAGGGCAAGTTTAAATCCCAAGAAAGGACTACTTTTTATTTTGCCACAATCGCCATTTCGAAGTCGAAATCGAGGGCAAAAGCTAGTTCTAAGTAGTTGCCTGTAAAGAAAATTTGGTTTTCATTTATCAATTTAAATTTAGTACTAGTTATTTTGAAACTCTCCAACAATTCAAGTTGTTACAATAAATCCTATACTCCGAAAATAAAAGACCAGTGAGCACCTTTCTCTACAGTCTCATTAAAAAAAAAACTATCGCGATCTCGACAATAGACTCAACCATCTCATTAAAAACCTCGTCGTCCCTCCAAGAAGTAGTCATTTTATTCCGTCGGTGAGCCTTCTAATACTTGGCTGCTATAAAAACCGAGATTATCTTTTCCTGTAATTTTCTCTCCACGGTCCACAGAATAGATAGATACAGAAGTCCTACATTATACAAGTAATCGAAAATGGGGCACTCATACATAAGTGGCCGATAGGTGTAAAAGGAAGTACTCATAATTAAAACTGTGTGTTATGTTATGTTTCACTCTAAAAGTTGGTGACTTATGAGTTCTGGAGTGGAGACCGCGTCTAGGTAAACTTGGCGTGAGACACCCCCCGGCAGATTATGTATTTTTAGAATTATAACCATTTAAGTCAGCAATAAAACTCCATAGGGCCAGGTAACCCGAAAGAATTACTATTTCATGAAATATTGGCATTTTGGGATTATACCGGCTTATATAGTGATATTACTGATTTTAATGGTTACAATTGTAAAAATACATGCTTCTTACGCCCGCGAATCATACTTTTAATCAATTAATCAACATTTAACCTAAAACTGACTTGCAAATCGTAAAAAACGTAAGTAAATTTGAATTTCGTGGGCTACCGTAGAGGTTCTACCTTAAATAAATAAATAACAAGAATGGTTCGGTCATGTTGAGAGGATGAGTTAAAGGCGTCTAACAAATGAAATTTCTATGGCAGATGTGAATGGGAATGCTGAGATCTTTCTAGGGCATCCCACCTCTATCCTGACCTTATTGGTGAGGTTCTTCAGAGAGATCGGGTGCGCAGTAATCATAAGCGGCGTGCTTGTATGACCAGATGTATGAACGTAGACGAAGCGAAAGGAGTATGTATGTATGTGACTGTGTGTAAGGATCGTAGCAGGTGGCGTCCGGTGATTTCTGCCTATCTACCTCAATGGGAAAAAGACGTGAGTTTATGTAGGTATGTTTGTAATAAATATGGAGCTAGCCTTCTGTATCTCACTGTTCAATGTCGGAACCGCGCCGAGAGCAACAATAAAACAGTCGTTAGACCGGGAATAAAGTCACTGCGAGCGATGCAGAACGGTAAAGTTGGAAGTAGGAATAATGTATTGCAAGCATAAACGTTCACTGGTTATAAATGTATTTCGGATAATGTTAGTTTAACAGGATTTTACTGAAAACACGCTCATAAAAAAGTAGTCTATAGTAGCCATATTTTGGTCAACTAGCTTCTGCCCGCGACTTCGTCCGCGTCAAATTTGATATATTGTTATCCCCGGGAACTGTATATTTTTCCGGGATAAAAACTATCCTATGTGCAAATGCAGACTACAATCTATCTCAATGCCAAATTTCATCCAGATCCGTCCAGCCGTTTAAGAAAGAGTAAAAAAGAGTGAAAGAGTAACAAACATCCATCCGTCCCCACAAACTTTCACATTATATTAGTACGAGTAGGATAAGCTCGATGAAATTTCGTGGATAGAATAAGTGATTTCGTAATTCTTTTCTAAAATAAGGAGATTCTAACAAGAATCTCCTTATTTTAGAAAAGAACGTATCGATGGGACTGAAATCTGACCACCAATACGTCTTTGATTATTGCTCCACTCCCATTCATCGTAGCGTGGTGTTTCATAGCCTATGACACTCACAAATTACTTGGCTTTCTGTGGGTAAAAGAATTTTCTAAATCGATTCAGAAGATCCAGACATTACTCCCTACAACCTCACAAACTGTACCTCTCTATAATATTAGGCACAGAAATAGGTATAGATAAGTACTGAACGTCTTTTTTTTTTTTATAGATGGGAAATCATCAAATAACTTCCCCCGCCCTGGGCGGGGCGGGAGGGAGTGTCAGACTTTTACTGACTAAAACCCGTCTATGTTCCTTTCATGTGCCCTTTGCGTTCCGGGGGCGCGGTATCTCTTTCGAACAACCCGCAGACTGAACGTAGTCTAAAACATTGAGCACCAATATTAATGGAAAAATATAAACAAAATTAAAAGAACATAACCATAAATAAAGTGTTATGTTCTGTTTTTAAGATCGAGAATATTATACAGCCCTCATAAATGTACTCTCAAGATATACTTGAACCTATGTACTTAAACCGACCTATCTTGAACCGTAAAATAAACTATTTGATGGTAGACGTATGAAACCATCTAGTTTTATGAAATGTGAATTTTTATACTGCTTCGATTGGATATAGATCTACTCTATAAATGGGGTTTAGTAGAAATAATAGGATAAATTATAAAGTAAATTCAATCCTAGCCTGTTATTGTTCAACTGCAGGCCAAATGCCGCCTTTCATCCAGAGAAGGCACAAGATGACATTATTTTTATTTATTTATTTATTTTATTTAAGACAATAGGCAATAGCAAAGCAATAGCATAGCTTGCCTTTTTGGCAATAGGCTCGCCCCCTATTACATGGGACCTAAATATACCAGCGAATTGTGGGTGTATATTGGTACACCTCTGCCTAACCCTTCGGGGAATACAGGCATGATGGTACATATATATTATTTTTTTTATTTAAGACCATACTGTCCATTTTGTTAGTAACAACGTTCTTATAGACTAGTGTTAGTAAAACTTAACCTACCCACAACAATACATAAAAATGATGTAAACACAACAATCACTTCTGTGCCATCCCATGACAAATTTAGCAGCAATGATTAATCACCACGCTTCGTAAAGTGGATTGGCGATTCCAGACTAACATTAACTGTATGTCCAGGTTTCTTGACGATGTTTCCCATTCCAGATGTGGCGGCTTGCTTTTTAGTAAACATAACTATGAATGCTAATTGATACGCACTTTAATATCTACCAAGTGATAGGGCTTCTTTATTAACAAACTATCTCGCCTGTATTCCCCGAAGGGTTAGGCAGAGGTACCAATATACACCCCCAAATCGCCGGTATGTACTAAGGCCCATGTAATTTCCATAGCAAAACCCAAAAACACTTTGCTCGTCCTGGGAATCGGACCCAAAACCTCTAGCGTAGCAGTCGCGCTTAGGACCACTGAGCTAAAGAGGCAGTCTTCTTTATTTTTGACAGTAAAACAAAAGAACGTTACTTGGTCACGACACCTGACACTATACGGTACTTAGCACCACCAAATATTTTGCTCGTGAGCATCTTAAGGGAAAAGCCACTTACTTGGTTTAGGATGGACTCTCCCGAGGAATCTCAGGTTACCCATTGACTGTCTATCGATAAGCTTTTACAAACTTAAAACTAAGTGACTATGAAAAAATATAAGAGTGGCAAGTGAATATTTCTTACTGATTTTCATGTACTCATATTTTTCTTCTTTTTTCTGCTCTTATTGACTGGAAAACGGGACTTTAAAATTGAGACCATTTAGTTATGGTAACTTAATGAAACTAAGTTATACCTAATTGATCCAACGACTTCTAGATAAATAAAAAAATTATAATATGTCAAAACTGTGACCTTACTAATTGAAATAACAGTTCAATGTAGGTGCCTACATTCTGAGAACTGATTATAATGACTTCGAAAATAGGGAGAAATTTTAACGTGTGTTGGCTCGCTTTCGTAAACTGGTAAACCCAATTTATTAGTGATAGATCTTTTCAATCTTTATTTGAAGGTGGATAGCAACGCATTTGCAAGACTTCTGGAAATACAAATATCTATAAGCAGCGGTGACCACCTAACATCAGGTGGACTTAGCGGTTTTTTGATATCTAATGATATAAAAAAACTTGATAATGAATGGAAAATCTTCTATGTGAAAATTAGGCTTGTTAAAACATACCTACGAAAATTTAACGAAGCGTTCATTCGATACCATAAGATACTTAATATAATTCCATTTGTTTGTTACAAGACAACGGTCCCGCGATCGCTTTTGATCCTTCCATGAAAACCCTGAAACGAATGCTTTGAAAATGGATTAAGGCCATCAAACGAGAACCTTTTGTGAGACTGTTTTTGTGTTGTTATGATCAACCAAGCTGATCTATGGGATAAAAGAAAAGGTAAGGCGTTTGTCATTTCAGCCCATGGAAAATTGAATTGAATTTTTCTGCATCCCCCTTTTTATTCAAATTCAAAACATTTATTTACATTGGATTATTAAAAGTCGCTTTTTAATATAATTTACAAGAGAAAAGAGAAAAATATAATTAAATCTAGTTAGCCCCTCCAAAGTTAAAGCGAAACAATAAAGTGAACTCTACGTTAACCAGAAGTAAAAACAATGAAGTTATAACTTAATAAAACAATGCAGTTTGGTTAACTGATTTACTAAATTCAAAGGTACTTAAACATACAAATTGATATTAATAATTCTGTAATTACAACACCACCTACCCACACCAGAAGTACTGTGAGTAGGTAGATATTGGTAGATATATGTGAATATTTATATTATCATTATTAATTTGCAAAATGTAAATTTTAACAACTGTGTGAAAATTACCACACCGTATCAAATAAACAAATACGACACAGACCTAATTTATTCATCAATCCGGACCATACAATACAGAAAAGCTTTCTCAGAAATTCCATGAGTAGGTTACCTTTGTGTGCCCACCTATTTCACGCGAACAATCCAAACATTGTATGAAACGCAAACAAAATAACATCTCAATGACAACTCATTTCCTGGAACGCAAAAGAGGGAAGTGTCACCAAATATTTACCTTTATTTAGGTTGCGTCACGCCACGGTGACGTAATCCACATCAATGAGGACACCTAATATCCTGTGAAGACGCTTTGTAAAGCTTTGCTTACAATACTCGGGTCGGTGACATGGAAAACTTCGCATCTCCTTACTTACATTTTGTTGTGAAGAAAACGTTTAGATTTTATAATATACTAGCCTTTGCCCGCGACTTGGCTCGTGTCTTTTTTTTTTCACTAGCGTTTAGTTCCGTCTTTGGTTACTGCTCCGCTTTCGTAAGTAGTAGCGAGATGTCATATAGCCTAAGTATACTATTCTTCATGAGTCTGGCTATCAGTTATTAAAAAAAACGGTACCACTGATGCTTCCAAAGATTGTCGTGCTTAAACCAAACCAAAAAAAAAAGACTTTTCCAAACCCAAAAAAACCAAAAAGACTTTTCAGCTTTATTTTGTTTGAGATAAGTTCAGGTTTCACTACGAAGACCAATGTCAAGAGAAGTACAAAAAATCTTACGTTTTAAACATAAACTTTAAATACTCCCACGATCCCACTAGGTACTAGGCACTGCACAGGGAGTGTTCTGGTGCGGTCTTTTAAGAGGAAACGGAACCCTCTCCATGTGCTGATGGTGTCCACCGGGGTGGTTTTAGTGAGGTAAGAATCCCACACTCCCCGGTCTTATCCCCAAAGACCGGGCGCCTTTTGAAGGTTTCCCCCCGAAAACAAAAAAAAAGATACCCCTAATGGCATTCGTAAGCACAATGTTTTCCAGGGTTGCAGAATTTGTTAGTAAGAGTCACTGCGGCTTTGGAACGCAAAGACATTAAAATGATCCCTGGTGAGTTTTAGTCAGTAAGAGACACCGTGTTCCCTTCCATTCCATCCAGAGCGAAATAAATCAATACAACATGACTTTACATACTTAAAAAAAATAGCACAATGTTTTACGAGCATCACATTGCGCTTTTCCTAAATAAACAGTGATCTTTCACACCAAGCATAAAAGCTGTTTCCCAGCAATTATTTTCACTCAATGCCACTTTACTCAGTTTGATAGACAGAAAGCCTAGTTCTCGGCTTTGTGCTGACGGGTCTTTTTACACTCCACATTTACCTACGTATCTTTGATTTCGCATTCCTGTCACAAAACCCTTAGGGATCAGGTTTTGTCCTCACTCATGACATTCGGGACACTTTAATATCCTGTTAAGAGACGCTTGAGTTGGTTTTGCTTACAATATTAGATTTGATGGGACGAAATTTCGCACCTCTAGCACTATTCTGGGACAAAACATTCGCAATTGGTGTCACGATTTTGATATGATTTACTAAATCACACTTTATTGTAATAGCAGTAACTACCAATCTAAAAAACTGCCTCGTTAGCCTAGTGCGACTGATACGCTAGAGATCTTGAGTTCGATTCCCAGGTCGAGCAAAGTGTTATTAGGTTTTCTATAAAATTCTCAGTAGCAGGTCGGATTTAGGATTTGTACCCGGTTATTGGCAATAGAGTCGCCCCCTATTACATCGGACCTAAAACGTTTTGGCGAACTGTGTACATTGGTACACCTCTGCCTAACCCTTCAATGAACACAAACGTGATGATTTGTACTTATGTAAGTATTTATCTAAAACTAAAATAAATTCAATAAAATAATCTACAAGGCTCCGTCTGCCAAGGTCAAAATAGAGTATGAAAATAATAATAATCAACGTATGTATATGTAATATTAGGCTTTATGTACTCTGGCACATAAATCACTTTCCCTTACAATAACTATTGTATTATAATCTCACAATAAGAAGATCATAAATCATAAACTATTGTAAACTGTCTCATGTTAATCTCCAGCCAACAATTGAATAATATTCTGTATAATCTTTATTTGGTTGCTTGCCAATGCTTTGAGAAACTTTCGAGACGAGGTTTCTTAAATAATGGCTTATCTCGCTTGAAATTACGTTACGATTAATCTCGTAATTATATCATTTTACGTCGTAAACTTCTCCTTTTTTAAGCCCCGACTCAAAAAAAGGGGTGTTATAAGTTTGACGTGTCTGTCTGTAGCACCATAGCTCTGAAACGGGTGAACATATTTTAATGCGATTTTTTATTTGAAAGCATGTTTCCTAACGTTGGTTCTTAGATATACACACACCATCACGCCTGTTTTCCCCGAAGGGTTAGGCAGAGGTGCACTAATTTACACCCACAGTTTGCCGGTATGTTTAGGTCCCATGTAATAGGGGGCGAGCCTATTGCCTATTTTCTTAGATGATTATGTTTTATCAAAATCCGTTCAATCGTTTCAAGGTTATCAGCTCTTTAGTTAGCTGTGGTAAGGATCTTTATTGTTCTGTCGGGGGTAACTTAAATTCTTTTACTTTATGGAACGTTCGAATTTTTGAATTCGATTTACAAAATAACGGCCACGAAGCGCTCGAAATTCGAAACCTAAACTGACACTGGCCGGATACAAAAAAAGGAGCGTGGCGTTCCACATTCAAACGCGGCCCGTGGATTAGTGGGTCGTAACAAGCCTTTATCCAGCCAGTCGGAACGTATTTCGTACCTGCCCACTAACAACCGATCACCTGTAAAGTCTGTTTTTATCTCTTACTGGCTTTTGCCGCAGCTGCGTCATTAATATCTTCACGACCCAGTTGGCCCCTTTATGGAATTTTGTTACTTTTTCTATGATCTTTCAGGAATAAATAGCCTTATTCCTAAAAGTACCTTGTAATAGTTCAATTGAAATAAATAATTTGACTTTTTTATTATTTTATAGCTTAGTCAATCAGTAGGTATATTTAAAGCATTTCAGGAAATCGATTTCATCAGTGTCATTTTGAATTTTGACAGTTAATTACTTCGACAAGGTCTCAATTTCGAATAATACTTCGACACCTCATTACTTCGACAGCATACATAATTTTGGTAATTCCCCAAATTTTTCGGAACGATCACTATCTTAGTCTCAATCTACCATGAATAGGTTCCTGCCTCTCATTTTCCTAAAATTTGACACTGATTATCGCAGATATGAGATTGCGACACACACATGATCATAGCCTTTCTTTTCCACAAAGATTTTTCTAAAATAACACCCCAGTAATTTTACTCAACTACCTAGCCAAGAAATTCCAGCAATCCAAACAAAACCACCACAAAATCCCGTGTAATTTTCTTGCAGCAAACATTTCCTGCTACACAAAAACTAAAAGAACAGAGGTCTCGACAATCTTATAAAAAGTTAATCTAGTTTTAAAGCTTTTATTTTTCTGTACAGCATTCTCACTCACCGGGCTTCATTTAATCTGCCTCTTTCTATACCTCTTCGTAATATTACTAGGTGGTTCAAAGGAATGGAATACCCTGTTGGTCTCGTGGTAGCAACGTGCGACTGATGAGCATGGGGTCCCGGGTTCGATTCCCAGGTCGAGCAAAAAGTGTTATTGGGTTTTTCCATGAAATTCTCAGTAGCAGTCGGAGTTTGGATTTGTGCCCGGTTAATCAAATCAATCAAATCAAATCAAATCATTTATTTCAAATAGACCATTAAAAGGCACTTTTGAACGTCAAAAAAAAATTAAAACTAATGAATCTAGTTGCCCATTCCAAAAGGTAGTTTCGTATGGAGAAGAACGGGCAAGAAACTCCACATACATACTCATACATACTCTTTAAAAAAAAACGTATTACATTATATTGTACAATTACATGCATTCCATAATAAAATATGCTAATGTCAAAACGATCTGTTAACAATAAAAGTCACTCAAAGTACTACAATACGTACTAAGTGCCACGAATTAAGAAATGAAAGCTAAACCAATTGTAATACTTAACACCAATATTGACATCGAAAATGATCACTTCTAACATTTGAAAGGCAACGAATCAGTGTGTGAGCCATAGTAATCACCAAAAGTAACATTATTGTCTAAGAGAAAAAAGAAATAGTAATAATAGTCAAAAATAAATTACTTATATAATTTAATTAGCAACCAGTTGATTTTGTCAAGACTAAATTGTCCAGTGGAGCAGGACCAGCATATTTCCAAGCATTTTTATCTTGGATATAATCCTCTAATTTGTAATATGCTTGTTTACAAAGTGTACTCTTAATCATTTTTTTAAATTTTGTCTCATTTAGTTTTAGTATATCGCAAGGTATTTTATTGTAACATTTAACACAGTACCCCATGAAAGATGTGTGCACTTTTGATAATCTAAAAAATGGTTGTGCTATTTTGTCCTTATTTCTGGTATTAAAATTGTGTCTATCACTTATTTTATCAAAAATATGTAGATTTTTTCTTACATACATAATATTTTCATAAATGAAATAATGGCAATAGGCTCGCCCCCTATAAATGGGACCTAAATATATCGGCGAACTGTGGTGTGGGTGTACATTGGTATACCTCTGCCTAACCCTTAAAAATACAGGTGTTTTATAAGAGTCCATTCTTCTCTTTAATGAGATTCAGTTGATTTTTCTTGGTAGGTGTGTATAATTATGATGTAAAAAATGTCTTGAAATAAATGATTAGACCTTGATTTTTAAATGATTGAGGATGGTACTTTTAATAGGTACATAAGCAGGCAGTTTACCTTATTTAATAACCCTCCTTCTGTCGCAGTCGGGTAAAAAAATAGGATTATAGTCAAACCATTGCTATTATTAGTAATGAAGTAATTTTAAGATTTTGAGGCATACCTACGTGGTTTAAAAACACCGTAAAAAGTCGTTAACATAGCAAAATTAAAATTGCCGGAGCCGCGGGTTGTTCGAAAGAGATACCGCGCCCCCGGAACGCAAAGGGCACAAGAAGGAACATGGATGGGTTTTAGTCAGTAAAAGTCTGACACTCCCTTCCGCCCCGCCTGCGAGAGGGAAGTCATTTGATGAATTCACATCATGAAAAAAAAAGTAAAATTAAATAAATATTATTGCTGGGAAACGACTTTTTTTGGTTTGAAAAATTACTGTTTATGGTGCGCAATGTAACGATCGCAAAACATTGTGCTTGTGAAGTTGAGCTAAAACATTATAAACTTCTCTCCGTAAAGAAACCTAAATTTAATGAAGCTAGATAAATACATGTTCTTACCATCAGGTAAGAACATGTATTTATCTAGCTTCATTAAGTATCTTTTTATACCCGTCAAACCGACACTTAAAACTTCACACATTGTCTGGTTAGCGAGTTTACAAACAAACAAACAAACAAACAAACAAACAAACAAACAGAATAAGATAAACCATCTTATTACACGCAGCTTCTTGTTCTAATAAAGAAAACTTCAGAAATAAATTCGGAACAGCTTGCTTCAAGGCTACACAGAAACATTTGCGGTAGGCACAGTCAGCAACAAAAGTCCATTAACAATGTTACTTTTACATATGATGTAAAAAGACACGAAATAACACAATTCACTGCTATTAAGAATTTTAACTGCTTCGGTAGCCTAGTGGTTCAAAGCGCGACTGCTACGCTAGAGGTCTTGGGTTCGATTCCCAGGTCGAGCAAAAAATGTTATTGGTTTTTTCTATAAAATTCTCAGTAGCAGCTCGGAGTTTGGATTTGTGCCCGGTTAATAGCAATAGGCTCGCCCCCTATTACATGGGACCTTCACATACCGGCGAACTGTGGGTGTACATTGATACACATCTGCCAAACCCTTCGGGGAATACAGGCGTGATGCGTATGTGTATGTAACAAAATTTACTGCTATTAAGAAGCTTAAGAAATCTTAAGAGTTCATTTTTGATCCATCCATCCATCGTATTTCCTTTGAGATTGTGCAAAATTTTAAGGATTTCAAAATCTGAAAAGTTAATCACCTTTGTTTCTGACTGTATATACTTCCACAATTTGCACCGCAACGGCCTCGAACTTGGGACGTTTTGCAAACACTTAGACTCGTGACAACTTTACTTGGCGGGACAGTTTGCCAGCTGGCACGTATGTGGGCCACAATGACACCACATAATCTTAGCCTGCTACATTTGGGGTTGTATTTAGTGATTTTCCGCTTGACTTCTTTAGAGTTCCGTACGTAAAGGGTGCCAAACCGGACTCTATTAATTCTTCTTTTCGAAGCGATTAGGTGAATCCTTTTTATTTTAAGTACTTGGCCCCAGTACGTGGCAACTTTTATCGCGACATCAGTGGCATTTTTTGTATCCCCTAATAAGTAGACGCTTGAAATCTTTAGTAACTGTGTTACTACGGCCGCTTAAACAACAAATATTCAAAATAAAATTATTTTTTTTTGGAAGTGTGTGCGACTCCGCTTTTACTTGCCCGTTTTTATGTGAGACATGAAGATATATTATTTTAACAATATTATTAGGCTTAAACAATATTTTCTATAGTAAATAGTGCCACAATGTGTTAGTACAAATCAATCATTTTTACCGACACTTTATTACGCACAAGTGCCAAGAGAATTAAAATGGACGAAGTGCCAAAATGATCTATCATAACAGACTAAGAAATAACATAAGAACTTTTCGTATTATGTAAGTTACTTCAAAAATCCGCGTAATTTTTTTGCTAACTAATGTTACGCCTACCTTCTTTTTAAGAGTTCTGTACCTGAAGAGCGCCAACGGGACCCATATACTAAGCATCCGCTGTCCGTCTGTCTGTTATCGTACTGTATTATAAGATCCGTAATAGGTAGAGTTAAAATAATTTCACAGTGTGTATTTCTATTGCCGGCATAAAAACAAAGGGTAGTAATAAAAGCTCCGACAAAAAAAGAAGAATTGTCCTTACTCAAAATATTAAATCTACTTCCTAAAATACTAACTTTCCGACTACTTTTGTCCGAATAAAAATGACGAAACGACCGAATGAGATACTGAAATCTTCGAAAAATAATCATGACTGTTTTTTGCTATAATACTTTTCTACCAGCATAATTAATTACGTTCTACTGAAAACTATGCTTTGTAATTTTTATCTTTACTTGCCTACTATTAATTCATAAATTACCTTTCATATTTCATAGACTGTGGTGCTATTTTAACTGTAACATTATACTGAAAATATTATTCTGAGTGGTTATACAGAAACTTATAAAAAATATAAAAATGTAGGTACTTGTAACAATAACTTTTTCTTGCATCATATATCATGAATTTTACTTACCACGGGTATGCTTCGGTTGAAATGATAATATTAAACCAATAATTATTTAACATAAACAGACAAAACACGCAAGGATCGGTCGTTGTAGAAAGTTCAAAGGCAGAAACGTCTTTTGGCATACATTTCGTATTAAAGTCCCTTGAGATAGATCCAGAGCCCTCGAGGCGCAAAAAGCATAATCGGGGAGCCCCGCTACGCGGGGCTCAAGGGTTTACAAAAAAAATAACCACGAAGTGGATGGCGGGGTCTGTTCGCTCGCTTCGCTCGCTCTCTAGACTCCGCCATCCCCTTCTAACCTAACCTGTCCGAGTCGGGGTGCCCGAAGTCCCGAGCTCGCTTCGCTCGCTCTTTATAAAAGTTATATAAACGAAATTATGCGAAATTATAAGTATGCCAAAGGTAATTATGGCAAATAAAATTCTGCCATTTTAAATTTGGACATAAAAACGTTGTGCCAATAATTATGCTATAAAAATATTATGCCTTAAAAACGTTCGCCTAAAGAAGTTCATGCGAAGTGAGTTATGCCATATAGGTTTCGGAGTTTCAAGTTTCCGCCAAATAGAACGCACCCATTTTCATCATTATTGTGAGTTAAAAAATAAATTTGATAACCAACAATAGAAATTAAAACAGTTCATGCAACTTGTAAAAATATGATTATTTTGACAAAACCTTTGTTGTCGGTAACTTAGTAATTTTGTCGGAGGTTCAGTATTCTATCCGGAAGTTTAGTTTTGTTATTCAAAGATCCAGAAAATGTAATTTGAACATGCTCTTATTTGTTGTTAAATTGGATATTTTTTTTCGTTGGTTTTTTGTCGGTAATTCAGTATAACGCTGGTTAATTAGAATATTAGTCGGCCACAGATCGCTGGAGCTTAATTTGTTTTTCGGAACCATATTATTACCCAAAAACAAACAATAAAAAACCAATATGGCGTTTCATAGATAGTTAGTAAGATGTTTCCTATATCTTGTACGATGGTACGGAGCCCCACGTGTGCGAAACCGACTCACCCTTGACCGGTATGTTTTTGTTGGAAAATCCTTATAAATACCCTCCGTCTGGGGAAAACGGAAGGCTATGTCCCGACTCTTACCGTCTAAAACCCCCACAGTTCCTCCTACTACCATAAGTCGGGACTCCAGTATACACTTGACGCATAACCCTTGACCCTCAACAAAAAAATTATAACCACAAAACAAACACCAACTACGGAAATACGAAGCAATTTATCCCGACGTTTGTAGTTCTCATGAATATTCAAATCTGGATGAAATTGAAAGACCTACAGCTGGGACGGTTTATTGTCCAGCACTTAGACATCATCATTTGTATGCGAAAATTAAAATTCAACGTTTTGTAGTACTTCAGAAGGTCGAATGTTTTAAAACAAAAGGATGGAGGATGGGAGTGATGAGATTCGTTTGCGATAATAGATTCCATTTCGTTTTCTTGTTATCTGGAGCTGATATTTTGTTGAAGTTGTGTTTTAAAACTAGGTATAATAAATAGGTACCTACTTATTTGATTTTGTTGGTGAGTGTACTCAAAACATTGAAGAAGTTAATAGCACGGGACTGCCTCGTTGGTCTCAATTTTACGAACGAGACCACAGGACCTGGTTACCAGGTTTCAATACTCATGTCGGTCAAAGTATAGCAAGGTTTTCCCAACAAGGATTTCTCAGCAGCAGCCCGGAATTTAGGAGTTGTGATAACCCCGTGTCTCGCAAAGCACGTAAAGCCGTTAGCCACGGCTGTCATTTGTGGATATTTGAAAGTTCCATTTAGTCAAAAGCCCGATAGTCTGACAACCAGTCTTACCAAGGCGTATTGTGTTACCCAATAAATGGGTTTTGGCGGTCATATTAGCAGTCGCTCCATATAAAATACTGGTACCCAGTTCGATGCGGTAAAATTGGAAGCCGAAACAGGCTAGGCAGATGAAGAGGTTAGGGTAGGGTTTATATAAAATGAAACACAAGAAGCCTTTCTTGTTACAAAATATAAATTTATTGTATTAGACCCAAAGTCCGCGCTTTTTCCAGCCAATCAGAACGCGACACGTAACTACCACCAAGTACTCGATGGCCAGAGAAACTAGTTCTGCCATGGAGAACCCTGAAGTTGTCCATCACCATGACTATTCCTGCAAAAAATATAAAACAATATTACTACTATCTTCTGCCCACGACTTTATCTGCTTCAAATTTGACGTATTATCCCAGGCGAACCGTCCATTTTTTCCGGGATAAAAAATATTCTATGTGATACTCCACGCTACAATAGATTGTAGCATGTACAGTATCACATAGAATATTTTTTGCGGATCTTGTTTAGCGGATCTTTAGCAGATTCTTTAGCGGATCTGGTTGAAAGAGTAACAAACAAACTTCCATCCACCCAACCTCACAAACTTTCTCATTTATAATATTAGTAGAATTTTATCGTGATAAATATTGGTCGTTTAAATAAGCTTTCATATTTTATTAAAGAAAAATGTGATTAATGGTGCATCCAAAATTGGCACAACATGGCGACTCATTACTTTTTCTCATACGAGATAATTCCTATCACAACGATTGTTAATACCTAATAGGGAAATTAACCGATATACGTCAAATACTTTCCAATTTTTTGTAGTAATTGTAATGATTTTGGATATTTAACGCGGTTTACTTTAAATCTATTTTTAGCATCAGTTTTGGATGTACATTGAACTGCAATTGCTGGACAATAATGTAACGTAAAAAAAAATACTGAGAAATAGTGAATTAGGTAAACCTCTTAAAATAAAAAACCTGCCTGGTTCCAGTTTAAACTTCCATTGGTTGCTTGGGTCTTGGTAGTATTTTGCTAAACTTCTCAGAGAGCGATAGTAAGACCTACACTCATCACTACTGCTAAATGGCATTGCAGAACGATCGTACACATTGAATCTGAAACAATTAGAAAATGAGTCAAAGAACATTCATTTTTGGAAGTCTACCCAGTCTTTAGGTATGATACCGAGCAAGTACCATGTGACGTTTTCAATTTATAATATGTACTTTCAAAGCTTATTTTGGACATATTTGACACTAGTGAAGAAAAACATTGTTAGTAAACCTGAACTTATAATAAATACACATACATACCATCACACCTGTATTTTCCGAAGGGTTAGGCAGAGATGTACCAATGCACACCCACAGTTTGCCGGTATGTTTAGGTCCCATGTAATAAGGGGCGAGCCTATTGCTATTAATCGGGCACAAATCCTAACTTCGAGCTGCTACTGAGAATTTCATATAAAAATCCAATGACTCTGCTCGATCTAGGAATTGAACCCAAGACCTCTAATATAGCCGTAGCGCTTAGGATTACTAGGCTAACGAAGCATACAGAGGTAGTTGACTTATTTTTTTTTATGCGAGATGGGTAAAGCTCGGCTCTAGTCTTAGTCAAAGGTGACATAGACAAAGTCTACGATGGAGTAAGCTTACCCAGAAGAAGCCTGTTCACTCTAACTTTGAAGAGATTAGGGTTAAATATTAAATAAATAAGATTTTTAACGGTGCTTACCTAATCTGTATCAGCTCTTTAGTCTCATTATCTACTCGTATAACAGGTGCAGAATACGTGTGATGATGACCATCTTCTATGTATTCTGCTTCCAAGTTGAAAGTGGAGAGGAACTTAAAATCTGTTGGTTTCTCCTTCTGTAGTTCTGTGGCGCCGTAGAAGCCGTCCACTAGTATCGTCTCACCGCCTGTTCCATTTGTATGTTCTAGACAGTGTAGGATTTGTAAGCTGAAAATAAAAGCCATATTAGGTTTCAGCAGTTTTAATCGCTTTTTGAAAAAGGAACGTGATTTTTGGTAGAATTTTATGAAACGTCTAAGGATACCTAATATGCTTTCATCTTAGAATTTGATTTATCATAGTACCTATATTTAGACAAGATGGCATGCAAGAAGAAAACGTGATGCGCCGATCTCAAGTAACATGGAATAAGGGCACGAAGGTGATGATGATAAATATTTTCTATTACACAAAATTAGTTGAATATTCCACCAATAACTTATTCATGTCATATATGAATAAGTTATTGGTTCATCCAATTGTTAATCCAAACCAAAAAGAGACTCACTTAAAAGTACACAAAAAAAAACTTTAAATTGGACCAGCCGTTTAGGGTTTGAGTGACATACATACAAAATTATAAATAATATAAAAATATATAGATATGACATGAAAATAATAATTAGGGAAGTTTATTTCTAATTAACATTTGCGTCTATCTAACAACACACGAACATCAAATTGTTCCAACGGACCAATTCAACCAAAAAATACAAAAGGTCACCACTGCCTAATTCGCACAAGAAAATCTAAAACATTTTCATTTATAGAGCGTTCAAGGAAAAATCGCAGAAAAAAGCAAATTGTCTGAAGACGAAAAAGGCAACCATATAAATCAAACGATGTGTGGTAAGACCGACGAATTTCAAGAATTTCTTTTCCGTTTGTACAATTGGGACGAGACATTCGCGGCAAAGAGACCGCCATTACTTCGGCAGAGAACTGTTACACGAACGGAAGCTGTAACCCCGAGCACCCGTAAACGAATTGCTAAACAGAATTTGAAAGCGACCAACAAACGAAGGCTTTTTCTAAAAGACGCTGAAATAATAATGACAAAAAGGATCGCAGCCAAAGTGGGGACACAAATAGGCTTTTGAAAAAGTAACTAGCTTCATAATTACAATCATAATGTTTTCTTTACGCACTCGTTTCGTTTCTAAATTGAAAGCGAATTGCGTTTCATGCTTCGATTAATTGTTGTCGAAAACAGTTGACAAACAGTTCGGGTCGGCCACTTAACGAAATTGATTTGTACGTAATTGTTGTAATACTTTATTTATTCGTGTTTTTTGTCGTAATGGTTTTTGCACTAGTGATTTATAAGAGGCAAACCTCTTTACTTTCTGTTGGCTCAAAAGCAATCAATTACTGAAAATCTTTACAAAATGAAAGAACTGAAGGGAGTAATAGGGTATTTTTTTATTATTGTTATTTTTTCAATTTGACGGCTTTGTTCAATATTTAATACCTTTGGAGGTCACTGAGAATTATATTGTACAAGGGAGCGAAAACAGATACCTACTCTTTGTATCCTGCTTCCTAGTTCCTTATTATTATAAATACAAAATTTTGTGAGGATGGATAGATGTTTGTTACTCTTTCAAGTTTTATACGGCTGAACGGGCCTGAATGAAATTTGGCAAAGGCAGATTGTAGTCAGGAAAAATGTACGGTTCCCGTGGGATAATGTATCAAATTTGTCGCGGAGGAAGTCGCCGGCAGAAGCTAGTAACATTATAATAATATTAAACACTAGCTTTTGCCAACAATTTCGATCGTGTGAATTTTCATACGGACCCCTTTAGCAGAAGAATTACCAGAATAAGACCAGCAGTTCCAAAATCAGCGCGTTCAAACATAAACACAAACAAACAAACAAACTCTTCTGCCTTATAATATTATTTTGCTATCTTACCCAGCAGCTTCAGTAAAGTACGTATTATCATTATGAACAGCTAGAGGCAGGTTGGTGTATGCTGTGTCGGCGTGGTCAGCTCTCGTCGTGAACTGCCACATACCTCCGAAGATCGTATGCTGGATGCCTCCGAGGGCTTTACATACTTCCTCTGTACCTGCTATGGATACATCAACCTGTAAGAAGCATATAGATAAAATACCATCACGCCTGTATTGACCGAAGGGTTAGACAGAGGTGTACCAATGTACACCCACAGTTCGCCGGTATGTTTCGGATCCATGTAATAGGGGGCGAGCCTATTGTTATTAACCGGGCACAAATCCTATCTCCGAGCTGCTACTGAGAGTTTCATAGAAAAACACAATAACGCTTTGCGCGACCTGGGAATCGAACCCAAGACCTGTAGCGTAGCAGTCGCGCTTAGGACCACTAGGCTACCGAGGCAGTTAAGCAGATAGATATTTATTTTAAAGCTTGGTAAGCAAAGGTATGGCATAATGACGTCATCGCAAAATGCATCGCATATAAAAATTGTAAATGCGAAAGTAAGAATGTCTGTCTGTTACGCTTTCACAACTAAACCACTGTACCAATTTTGATGAACCCCAAAAATAGGACATACGATACTTTTTTTCCGCGCAACAGCTGCGTCCGTATTCCGTTATAACCGACATTCAGCTCTTATTCAAAGCCATCAAATATCTAAAATTGAATTGAAAAAATATTAAATAGCTGTTACATTGCTGAAATTGTATACAAAACGGGAAATTCATCATCTTCTGCCCTCAATTGCACAATGGTATAACATTCCCTTATAATTAAACGTCTACTAACAGCGACTGACAGCTGAACGACATTTCTAATTAACACCAACAATACAATTACTTATCCAATCAACAACATTTGAAATGTTTCCTTAGTATCAATTCACAAATAGACGCGACGCGTCGCGATGCTGCGCGCACATTTTAAGAGCGCTTTCACATTTAGGCGACTTTAGCAGCGCGGCTGTCGCGCGAATGTCGATGTCGCCCCGTCAGAATTTCATAATAAAAAAACAGAAGAGCTGTCGCCCACAGCATCTATTTTTAAAATGAAGTGCGCCATACTGACCTAAACTTTGATCTGTTCTTGTAATGTGAAGGAATGTACTTCTGCCGCGCTACTGTCGCGCTGCTAACGTCCTAATGTGAAAACGGCCTAATAGAATACCTTAAAATATTACTTTATTTACTACACGAAAAGATACACATTTCAATGTTTGAATACAGAATACGTTGCGCCTTCTCACAATGAAATTGTCGCAATGAAATGTGTATGTCACAATGAAATGTGTATCTTTTCGTGTAGTAAATCCTTACTAATATTATAAATGCGAAAGTAACTCTGTCTGTCTGTCTGTCTCTTCTTCACGCCTAAACCACAGAACCGATTTCAATGAAATTTGGTACAGATATAGTCTAGGACCCGAGAAAGGACATAGGATAGTTTTCATCCCGGAAATCCCCGGGAACGTTAACTATTAATCCACCCGGACGAAGTCGCGGGCAAAAGCTAGTAAAGTTATATTTTGAGTAACTCTGTTAAAATGTGCCAGCAGCTTCGCGTCGCATCTCGGTATGTTCATAGTTGTCAGTTCTGACTTCTTACCCCTTCTATCAACGCGACACCATAGTCCAGGAGCGATTGGAACACCCGCTTCGCCCCTCCAACAGACGTCAAAAAGTCATCCACAGGAACTTTAGGTATTTTGTCCTCTATCGCTCCATGCCACAGTATTGGTTTCAATTTTCGACTTTCTTTCCACTTTTTATAGTTGAATTTTGCAAGAAATTGGGCTGTGAATGTCGATTTGTGGTCGTCGCTCCCTGAAATTTAGTGATATTTGTGATTATTGTGAATTCTGAAAGCTATAGGTGTATTTAGTTAAATTATTTTTATTATAAGTTTTTAGTTAAATTATTTTTTGACGGCTGAGTCATTGGCTGCTGCGCTGCGGGTCGCGGGTTCTATACCCGCACTTTAAATATTTGTATGACTTACAGATAGTTGTTTCGGTTCTGGCTGTGAGTTTATATATTTGTGAACGCACTCACGATCCAGGAGAAATAATTAAATTGGGGCAACATTCTAAAAAAAATAAAGGTCAGAAAAAAAAAGTTTTGACAAAAAATGTTGATCAAATTATTTAAACTTTTTTCATTCTAATAACATCTGGTTTCATTTTATTAATTTGAAAAAAGAACCTTTTTACCTAATATAAATATACTTACAAGTGACTTCAATTTTCGTCAAATCATGTTGAAGGTTCACAATATCAACAACATCAGGTATGTCAAGAATATGATGAGCTCTCTGGAAGGTATCTGAATGGTAGCAAGTCGGGCACCTAAAACAGTTCACTTTGATAAGATATCTGCCTCGTTAGCCTAGTGGTTCAAAGCGTGTCTGCTAAGCTAGAGGTCTTCTGTACAATTCCCAGGTCGAACAGTGTTATTGGTTTTTCTATAAAATTCTCATCAGCAGCAGCTCGGAATTTGTGCCCGGTTAATGACAATAGGCTCGCCCCCTATTACATGGGACCTAAAAACATACCGGCGGACTATGAGTAACATTAGTCCACCTCTGCCTAACCCTTCGGGGAATACAGACGTGTTGGTATCTTTGTTTGATAAGATAGGACCAGTCTTAAGTGCCTTCGAACCCTTTTGAGAAACAAGTGAATGAATTGCTCAAAATTGGATTTGAGGCTCTTTGAAGCAATGTGTGCTTGCTTGAAGAGATGCGGCCCCAATGTTTGTATGACGCTGCTCGAATTCTAAGAACATTCAATTTGAAGACCTCCGAGCTTGAAATAGATTCATTATCTACAAATCCAATTGACGCGAATGGTTTAGTAAACTATTTACTTAGACCTTCGATAATTATTTCGGAATTGGGCTAGTAGATCTTCAATGGCTTTCCATTTAAAGCTGCCTGTGAGATAACAACATAATCTATTCAATTACATTAAATTGAAGTATCTATTAGTAGTGCCAAAATTACAGCTTTTTACAAAATAAATACCAAGAAACACTTCTTTAATTTTTTGTCTGTCTATCTGCCTACTTTTTTAGGCTACTCTCCTAAACGGCTGGACCGTTTTTGACGAGACTTTCACTGGAAGATAGCTGATGTTTTAGGTAATAACTTATGCTGACGTCGCTTTTACACCTTAAACATTTATAAGTCAAATATTCTTTAGCCACTTTCAGCAATTTTTAGTAGGAGTAAAAATTATACATGCTAATGTGACTGCGTCACCGACATTTTCACTTCTGTCGGCAGATTCGATGGCAGCCTATTTTTTTTTACTATTTCCATTTAAAAAATAAACACATTAATTCGATCTCATTCTTACCTACAATGGTCTCTAAGCCAACAATCTTCAAATCTGATTTTGGTTCCATCTCCGAAGTGTACGTCGAGGGCTCGGTCCACTGCTATCACCCCTTTAATGACTGCGCAAATAAAACTTGTTAATGAAATCGCACCAATCGGGAGCCAGGATGATTCGGTTTGAACGGACGAATTGGATTTTATAACCAATGGATAAATTGGATTTTGTAGTCAACACCTGGTTTAAATTGAAGAAGAAAGAGGGAGAAATAAATTGAAGATTTTGTGCAAGGAGTAGGCATTATAATTATTTTTATACCGTAATTAAAACCATCGCAGGACATTTACTAATATTATAAACGCAAAAGATTATGAGACACGCTTTAACGGCTGAACAGAATAATCTGAAAATTAGCACACATACATTTTAATATTAGATAGAGTACCAAATTTGCCCATTTCAGAATTTTGCCATAACTACAGTCTATGCAGACAAATTCGCGGATGTTGATAAGAAAATATTTTTGGATTGATAACATTATGGGTTGTGTTGGTTAATTCTAGAAGACGTAAGATAAGAACAGTACCTACCTAATTAAATTATAGAAATCTCATCTCAATCATGGAAACAACAAGTAAATAAGAAAGAATAATACCAGCCTATTATTGCCCCACTTCAGGCCAAAGGCCTCTTTTCATAATGAAAAACCTATTTAATTCTAGTTAGACGTTTATAGAACTACCGTTCTGTACAAACATATTAAAGCTGAAGAGATTTTTGTTTGTTTGTTTAGACACGCAATTTTCTAAAACCACCAGACGGGTCTTATTGTATGTAACAGCCAGATCTATGAGGAATAGATTAGGCTATAATAGCATCAGATTCACTCTACAACTCACGGGAGTGAGGTAGTTGAGGTAGTTACCAAAGATATAAATATGGTCATCTCTTATCTGCTATGACTTACATTTTTATTATTATTTATAATTATTTTATATTCACCTTCATTGTTTTCACATATAGAAGCAACAAGAATAGGTTTCGTAAAAACCAAATTGAAAGAAAAGAGTGTCCGGGGAGTTTCTTGCTCGTTCTTCTCCATAGAGACCTTTAAAACGAGCAACTAGCTTCAACTTTAAACTGTAACTTCTTGACAATTTAAAAGTGTCTGTAAATCGGCTAATTGAAATGAATGTTTTTACTTTGACTGTATAACTTACATACATACATAAACTCATGCCTTTTTCCTATGGCGGTAGGCAGAAACCACGGAACGCCACCTGCTACGATCCTTACATACTCCTTTCGCCTCATCCACATTCATACATTTGGTTATACAAGCACGTCAAGTCATACTTTATAACTTAAAGCGGTAAAAAACGCGAGCGAAATCGCAAGCACAAACTAGTAAGTAGAGATAATTTTATTGTTCTTGAGCAAATAGCAGCCACGCACGGTAATGGAAATCGGATTCATTTTCATTGTAACAATTGAAATGGGTTCAGTCGTACTCGTAATGGTTTTCGTACTCAACAACAGTAGAACGTAGACCAATTAATGGCTTTTAATTAAAACAAAACACTCCACTCTTTACTTTGTTAGTGTTAGTAGTTTTCATAATTATTAGTTTTTAGGTACCTATTTGCGCTATATTTATTGCGTTTAAGCGTTTGTTTCTTCATGGCAACATCGCTAATTCAACTTATGTCACTGGCAATGTTTAAACACTTTACCTACCTACAATACCTGTTATTGCCTTTGTATATTACAAATAATTATAAAAAAAATACCAACACAAAAGTGTTGGTATTTTTTTTTGTGTTGGTGTTTAGTTGATTTGGAATTTGAGGTTAGAAAACTAACCTCAAATTCAAAATCAACATCTTTAAAGAAAATTTTAGTTACATTTAGAATCGTTCGCATTCTAATCTCAATCTGTCAAAAATACGCCTTGCTTTTTCTTAACTTTCGACAGGATTTAGACATTGACTGTCGCCCAGATACGATTGCGACTAGATTTTGAATTACGAATATTGGCCTTTAATCCTATTTTTTTTTTTAAACATCTTTGAATGGCAGACTACCCCACGGCCCAGTGATCACCTTCTGCCTATAGACAGCAGAGGCCTTGCAAATGCGTTGCAATCCTAGAGACATCAAACAAACCCTCTAAAACGGATAAAATATTATGTTATTAAATAAAAATTTTAGTTTTAACACTTGTGTATAGTAAAAAGTACAAATGGCTATAGGTAAATTATGCAAGTACCAACTTACTTTCATTCACCATAATGATATTAAAACTTTTCACAAGTAAAATCACTAATCACACCAAAGTCTAAACGTTAACTAACCGTTGAACCGGTCTTGCTTGGATGTTATCATTCACAATAATAACCCACATGTCAAAGTCGAACTATCGCTAAGATAATAAAACGGTACTGCTAACTAGTTTTTGTAGCGAATTATTTAGGTATACTTACAAAACTTGTTTCTTACAATATTTGTAAAATCTTTATTTTTAAATACCAGACACTTTGTCTGCACGATAATTTTTATTTTAATGTTAAATAGATTTTGTCAGATATTTCTACCCTAAAAGCATATCCACCTGCGTGTGATATTATCACAAGGGAAATAATATCCGAGATTACGTAGGTCACCTATGTGTGAAGGGTTGTGCGAGATATCATAGCAACAGTCTTAAATAGAGAGATATCTGGATAGATATCTCATCATCTACCCTGTGATAATATTGCACTTGTGCTGAGGACTTTAAGGAGAAAAGTGTGACGTGAAAGATGTGACAATGTAACATCTTTGTGCAGACTTGTTTAACATTTTGTTTCATGGATGATAAGCCAAATTATTGCAATTACAAATATACCTAAATATTACTACGCCAACACTCGTCGTTTTAAGTAAAATTCAGTTCTATAATTTCTTTTGACTGAATACAAAAAAAAAATACTAAGGAAGGCTGCTGGACATAGGCCTCCCCCATAGATAAGGTTGGACCAAAGAGCAGTGGAGAATAAAATGTACTAACTTATCTATATCTAATCTAGATTTATTTGCTCATCCACACATCAGTCCGACGGACGCCGGAAATACGATAGCGCCTAGCACTTAGATCCGGCTATCCTTTATTTTATCTTATCCTTTCTAACCGCTATCCGTTTACCCAGTCACGTTTACTTCCATCCCCTTTTAAGGGGACCTCCCCAATAGCGCGCTTCATATAAAAGTAGTCTAGTCATGTTTTGGTCAATTTGTAATTAAAATGTCGTTTTAGCCCAGTGATCGGCTGCGGGTTGTTCGAAAGAGATACCGCGCCCCCGGAAAGCAAAGGGCACATGAAGGAACATATATGAGTTTTAGTAAGTAAAAGTCTGACACTCCCTCCCGGGAAAGTTATTTGATGATTTTCCCATCTAGAAAAAAAAAGCCCGGTGATCGAACAAAATGTAATAAGAGTCAATCGACACGAATTAAGAAGAAGCCCAGTGTTTAAGGCCCGGCCTCTGGTGTTGTAGATTGCGATACCGGGCAAGTAAGTAACAATGTATTTTTTTTTCAATTCACACGCACTTTAGCCATCTCGCTAGAGGGTTTAAGCGCTATGCACGCATTGATATAGCCGCGTGACAACTCTGCCTACCGCATACGCAACAGGGCGATGCTGATTTTTGCAAGAGGAGTATATTCTGGAATACTGTTTTTTGATAGTTGCAACTAAAATAAACAAGCATTAATGAAATATTGGCCAGGTAGGTACCGTAAGTATATTTGATTACTTCTTTTTTTCTATGACAAGCTCCTAAAATTTGACGAGGATGCAAATCAACAGCTTGTATGTGTATGTACGAGTATAAGAGTGTCTGCGTGATAAGGTCTAGATTGTGGCAATTTCTTGGGTAGGTACCCTATACATACTGATAGTTTGCGTGGTTGTATTAAACTTTAAGAGGCTTTTGTGTTAATCTAAAAACCCTTCTTCTATTTATCGTTCCTTTTATTAATATAATGTTGTAAACACGCAGCCAGAATGTTTATTTTTTAAACTGTAAGCTACAAAGTTGTTAAAATGTGGTATCGAATAAAAAATGCCGGCTTATCTAATAAACTATTTGTTGCAGCGTACGTCTACAAAAATAAAGATAGTGTTGAAAATGAGACGTTGTTTTTAGTTATAATGTTTTACCTATTTGTATAATTTTTTCGTTCATTCCATGATTCCATCCTCTGCCGGCGAGCTGTACAAAATATTTATATAATTATTAAATGTTATTTGAACTTATTCGGGACTTTGATCGGCACCGGTATATCCTCCACAGATATAACAGTATCTCTCTTGTACAATATAGTGAGCGAGTGAGAAGTTATGAGTGTCATTATTGGCACAAGTTATAATAATACCATTTTTTTTTGTTTACAGATGCGGGCCCTGAAAGGTTCCCAAAACTATTGGTGAGTTTGCATTTACTATAAGCAACGACACTAAGCCAAATACCTATGAACATAATATATGTTCATATATATTAAACAGGAATCAAACACGTGATCAATTGCACGGATAGCTTTTCCATTTTGTTTTTTGTCTTTCCATGAACATAGGTAGATGAGTCAATTCTTCTTTAGCGTGCACACACACACACGCCCTAGTGTCAGAGTTTCGAAACCGCTTCAAGAGCCTCTGACATGTTTACCAATATCAGTGATGTCGAAGATTAACTTCGAAAGTACATATGAATTAGAAAAACTCACATTGGTACTTGCCCGTGCCCATGCCATGAAAAGCGGGCGCCTTAACCACTGGGCCATCACGACACTCATAAGTCAATTAAATAATACTAAATCAAAAATGTTTGACTGGTACAAGACAATGGCCACACACAATTACCTACAATATGAGACGTAGAACCAATATTCGTTCTTACCTACTTCGATTTAATATATCCCCAAATCCCGACTTTTTAATCCAACATTTGTTATGACATGGCTAAAAATAAAAAAAAAACCTGACGAACGACGAAAAAATATCATTAAAACTGATTTTCATTTTGCTAAGCGCAATCTCTTGGTAGCGGCGAATTCGTACGATATTTTATCATAACCGCTGTTGTACTTGCCAGATTCAATAGGTCTACGCTTTTAGGGTCTCGTAATTTCGTCAAGAAGAATATTGTACTTAGTGACTCAGTATTCTATATTCTGTTTGTTAATGCATTTTGTTTGTGATATCATGTAGTTTTACTATAGTGTGTTTTTTTAATCTCGTATACCAAATTGACAGTTTCATACGTCAAATATAAAAATAATGTGCTTTCGGCTCATAGACATAAAGCACACTATTTTCAAGTTTGACGTAAGAAGCCGTCAAATCAGTCTCTGAGATTAAAAAACACACTATAGGTTATTGGTAATCCATTCCTTTTGGGATGGGCATATAGGTTGAATAGTATTTTTTCTTTCTTTTTATAAATGAAGTTCAAAAGTGCATTTTAATCGTCAGTTTAATTTTTTAGTTAACGATTTGACTTTAACTGATTCCATACACTCCCAGTCCCTAAAAGGGAATAATGTTAAACTAATTTGTAACAAAAATCTCTGAACTTAGAGTCGCTACTAGGTTAACTTTTTAAGGTTTTTTTGAGTTTTCATCTCCTTTCATTCAAAAACTGTGTGCTTAAATTGGGTTTCGGAGGATTCAATCGTTCAAGAGACATCAGGAAAATATAAGAATTACATCCTTAGCTGCATAGATTTCTTTCAATTAGCATTTTTTAGTACCTAAGCTTATAAAGTGCTATAAACACTAGTTTTCTAAACCTTTTACGAATATATCGGTTTGCTAATTATCATGTAATTTTAAGTACTTTAGGTACTTACTTAGGTAGGCACAATGCCGTAAACAATAGTTAGGGACCCTAAAAACAAACCTACGCTGAAACCACGAAACGACAAACAAAAAAACAAGGTTTCTATCGTGTAAAACAAACAAAACTACGGAACACTTCAGTCTCTTAAAGTACATTTAACACTGACTTTCAGCGTCGCCGCGAAGATTTATAATGAAATGGAGGCTGTCCCGTCATCTGAATTGTAAATGTTATTGTTTTCATACAAGCAGGACCCCCCCCCTCCCTCCCTCCCCTTTTCTAGTCAGGGTCAATATCACCGGCTGAATAATTGCTGAGCCCTTATGTTGTCTTCAAGGGAGTCATAAATAAATGATTACTATAAGGCATTTTCATCTTTTTGAACTTGTTTGAACGCTAATAAATTTTGTGGAACTCAATTTGTTAGATCTAAAATGAAATAAATTGTAAGCTCCATTAAACTCAAAGTACTATTAAGCTATTATTTGTTATTCTTTTTACACGCGTTTATTTTATTTTTTCATTTTAGGTACTTAAAATTTATACTACTATTATTGGATATTTGGGTTTAACGGATCCCGAATGAATAGCCAGTAACACTCAGGATAACGTTGCTCTCTTTTATTTTATAATTTTTTAACCTGTATCGTCCCATTGCTGGGAAAATAACTTCCCCATAACCTACTTACTCTTCCCTTATGTTACCATATCTGACCTCTTATTATCAGTCCAGTAGTTCCAAAGATTATCGCGTGCAAACAAAAAAGACTCTTCAGCTTTACAATATTAAGCTATAGATAGTTTAACAAACACAACTTACACAGCTGTTTACATTCGACGGGTTGAGGTTTGTCTGACACTGACGCGCGTCGTTCACCTCCAAGGGTTAAAAGCGTAACCGATACATGATATTTGAACTAACTTAAAAGGGTACACTCGGTTGCCTCTCAATTTCCCCCGACAAACAACGCTTTATTATGTTTGGTTGGGTCTCCAAATCACTAGATACTTGATACGGAGTGTGGGTACTGGAAATGTTTCGTATTTGCCTTTCTAGTTTGGTTAGTTTGAATTTTGTGAGGGTATGTTTGCTATTTTCAGAGTTTTGATGTTGTTTTAAGCCGCTCTTATGGCTGGTTTATTTTTAGTGTGGAGATATTGAGAGCTTTTGAGAATTAACCTTAAAAGATTTACGTGAAGATATTCAATTACATCAACATCAAACAAAAACTTAATGTATTTTTGACGATAGTGCTTTATTACAAGTAATGAAGCAATATAATCAGAAATACGTTAAGTTTTTGGTTTTATCTACCTATATAGATTGAAATCATAAAGGCCAATTCTGTTAACTAAAAACGTTCAAAATCTAATCTCAGCGACAATTAATGTCAAAAATGTTGCCAAATTTAAGGTATTTTTGACAAACCGAAACTAGATTTTTATAGAGAAACCTAAAAAAAAAATTCAGACCCATAAAAACTTATGCAATTTATATTTTCGATCACTCAAAAAAAAAAAAATGATAGAGGTATTTGAAACAAAAAAAAAAAGGGTTACAGTACTTGAAATAGGAAAAGTTAGGTTGGTTGGCGATTTCCCAGAAGGTTCAGAACAAAAGTAGTTTTCTTAAGAATGAGTCTCCAGAGCCTGAGGCGTGTTTTAGTTACTTTTGACTGCCATTTCTTAGCGCTAAAATCTCTTTTTACTGCCTCCCAAGGCTGCTGAGATATCTCAGAGCTAATCAAATGAATGAACTTCTTTTTATCACCATCATAAATGCGGGGTGTAACAAGACAGATCACATACCACTTACTACGCATACTAAGTAACATTGAGAAAAAAATACTGGAAATTGGCTTTTATTTTTAGTGTTAAAGATCATTGTTTGCCGTAGCGAGTGCTCGTAAACATTGTGCACCCATAAGCACAGTGTTTTACATACGAAACTACATAGGGGTATTGGGAAGATTGACCTACAACATCCCTCGGTACCTATCTAGAAAGTTCCCAGGTATGATCCAGAACAAAAATACAATGAGAAGAATATAGTCCGGTCAATTTAGACATTCGAAGTTACATAAAGTCCCAACAAGCTGAATTTCTGTGAAATTGTTCAAAACATAATTATAAACAATGTCTAGAAGTTCCCCATCATTCCCCTGTAAGGAAAAAAAATATTCAAGGTCAAAGGTAAAAAAAATGAGTTTTTCGCGATTTTCAGCAAAACGGTAAGTTTTATCATAAAAGTACCTCAGACAAAAATTGTAGATCATAAAATTATCTATAAAAAATGTATCAATACTTTTTTCTTACGAGCCACCGTTTCTGAGATATAACGATTCAAAAAGTTATAAAAGTTGTTATCGTCATAATATGCACACGTTTCCACGCCAACTATGAGGTAGTGTACTTAGCGCGTTTTTTGAACGTCGTTTCCCCAGTGGGCCTACTCCACGGGTCAGTTGTGATCCTGTTTAATGTAAAACTATTGCATAATAATGGAAATTTTCAAAGATTGAGAAAGATGAAAGCGATGTAAATTAAAAAAAAGTGTTGAAGTTTATTCGTCTTATTCGTAAGTTTCAAATTCTTGTTCTTCTTCTTGATCTTCTTCTTGTTCTTCTTCTCCTGCTTCTTCTTCATCTTCATTTTGGATGCAAGTAAATTGCGTCAATAGCGATGTATCGCATGATACTTCGTCGGAGTCAAACGAATCCTCCATTGTTTGTGATTCAATATTAGAGCACGACCGGCCTTGACAATTTGTGCATGCTAAAGAACAAGACAGTCCGACTTTATTGCAACCACATTTAGCACTGCATCCCTTTTTGCAGTTGCAAAAAATAGTGTTCAGCAGTTTTTCCGGCTCAGGTGGAAGTAAAGTTTGAACTGGCTCTAATATATTGTTGACCAACTTCCAACCCCAGTCTGTAGGGCCTAGCTGATAACCAAGCCACACTTGAACTTGGTAATATACGCGAAAAAGATGTTGGTGAGCAGCAACTGAGGTTGGAGGAAGACAAGCTAATTGAGCTTGTTTTTTATTTTTAGTATTTTTAACGAAACATGCGTACGTGGCGTACTCATGCATATTATGACGATAACAACTTTTATAACTTTTTGAAACGTTATATCTCAGAAACGGTGGCTCGTAAGAAAAAAGTATTGATCCATTTTTTATAGATAATTTTATGATCTACAATTTTTGCCTGAGGTACTTTTATGATAAAACTTACCGTTTTGCTGAAAATCGCGAAAAACTCATTTTTTTGACCTTTGACCTTGATTTTTTTTTTTCCTTACAGGGGAATGATGGGGAACTTCTAGACATTGTTTATAATTATGTTTTGAACAATTTCACAGAAATTCAGCTTGTTGGGACTTTATGTAACTTCACTCTCATTTTTTGGTCTAAATTGACCGGACTAATATGTAAATTATGGCCTTATTTAATGCCTTTTTACTACCGGTATTATAGAAGTAATGTAGTTGCATTAAGTTAAGAATTTGCCTATGGAGATACGAATTTAAGATTGTCGTTGCCCAGAATTATTGAAGAACCTTAATAATAGAGTATCAAAAGAAATCAGCTACAAAGCAAAGAAAACTTTATTATCGAGTACGTTAGTTATTAATATCGTCATAATAATTACAATATCGAAAAATCAAATAACGAAATCGACCTTTCAACGTTAATGGTATCTAATAAATACCTTTTCCAAAAATGTAATATTATAGGTGCTTAATTAGAGTAAATTAATCAGTCATTTTCATGGTATATTGGAAAATTTAATAGGCCTGGAATAGCGCCAAAGAGCTTTCCAATTAGCAGAGAGTTAAGTGAATGAAATTCTGGAGAGTATGTTTTCAAGATGAGCGAATATGCACTCAATCATTTGGGCAATATTTGTGCCACTTATTTTTAAAAGAAAACCTTTCTATTCTATTTTACGAGATAATAAGCGTGTAATAATTCTATTTCATCATTGTGTTATTATAGCGAGCTAATGGTTTTATTATGATATGGATAATTGTGGATTTATTTATTTTATTATAAAAGACCGCTTGAACAATTGTGTTCAACAATGGTTTATATTTTTTGCCAATTACTTATTTTTCTTTCATCTAAATAATTTAATATGCATTTATAAAACATCCAGCTATTTTTAATATTCTGTACCTTTAAAATATTTGTATTAATAAAAAACATTAAAAAAGTACCCCACCGGTATCGGGAACAGGGTCCAAGCTAAATGCAGTCAAGGCTTCAGAGTGAAAACTCCTAGCAATGCGGGCCTTGTCCAGTAGTACTGCTTTTTGAATCAAGCCCTTGAGACAACTCCCTATCGAGAGCCTCCCTCTTAACGTGATTATCATTGTGCGGCGTTTTTAATAAACATATGTTTTATTGTGCTTTCAGCCAACAATTAGAGATCATCAGTCTATTCCCAATTATGCAGGCGTGGGCTTCCAGTCTAGTCACCGCCGCCCTGGAACGCACAAGGCATTAGGGCGAACACGTAAGGATTTTTTCAGTAAGAAACTGACACTCCCTTCCGCTCCTTCTAGACGAAAGAAGTCATTTAATGATTTTCCATCTTCAAAAATAAAAAGGGCTTCCAGTCTAAGCTACTAGTTTTCTATGACTCTCTACCACTTCTATAACCCGGCTACTACGAGTACCTAACACGACACCATTTTCAAATTTCAATTACTATACTAAAAACAACTTCCCACTGACATGAAACTTGCCATACACATTTTTCACATCAAACATACCTTTTAAAAGATGTGAGTTTTTGCACGTCAGGCGTTATACACTTGGAAAGTATTTTTTCAGCAAAAAATTTACAGCGAAATCGAAATTCATTTTTGGGAGCATAAAATTACTGTTGCAGTTTGTTGGGTCCGTTTTATGGTTGAGTCCATTTAAATGGAAGTTAATGTAGTGGGTATGAATGTTGGAAACTGTATTTAAAATAAACTGCTAAATTAACAATGCACAATTTTGCTTTTCATTGCAGTTTTTGGTTACAGACCGTTAAAATATTTGTTTATAAATACAAACTTAAGGTAAATGGTGAAAACCAATGTTACACGTTCTTCCCATCATTGCGATTTTATTTTTGTTGTGTACCATATTTGGGAACCTTTTGGTTACGGATATATTAAAGGTGGAATTTGGTGTAAGACCACTCAGTTATAAACTCGCCCCCTATTATATGGGACCTTAATATATCGGCGAACTGTGGGTGTACATTGGTACATCTCTGCCTAACCCTTCGGGGAATACAGGCGTGATGGTGTAAATTAATATTGCAAAATTAGTGTTGTAAAAATGAGCGCTGAGCGTCGAGCGCTGAGCGCTGAGTCGGCGCTATCGAGCGTTCAAGACTCGAGCGTGAAACGCTCGAGCGTTTAAGACTCGTGAGCGCTGAAGACTCGGGGTACGGCGCTCGAGTGGCGCGCTCGAGCGTCGAAGCGCGACACGAAGCGGGACATGTAGCGGCTACAGGATGCGCGCTGTGCGAGTGAGACAAACTAGCGACTCGCTAGTACATTTGTCTCACTCGCACAGCGCACACCTATCACCTCGATACTCGCTACTTCGCTAGTAGCGAGTATCGAGGTGGCCATAGCTCAGAGCGACACGCGCTGCTACATCGGTGGACGCATTCAGACTTCGCGCGACCAAAACAAATAATTTTGTTATTGACGCGCGTTGCGCTTATAAAAATGATGAATACTGAACAATTTATTAGTGAAGAACTGAGTAGACCAGCAATATGGATGTCAAAACATCCACATCATAAAAATAGGCATATTATAAAAAAAATATGGGAAGAAATTAGAAAGCAGGAGAATTTATAAACCAATAAAGCATAGAAACCTATATAGTACGTCTGCAAAAAGTGAGGCAACTAAAACTTTAACCTCTATGGGCGAACCGTCAGTCTTCAAGGTCACGTTCCTTCGAACACAGCTCGCGAGCATTTAATTTAAAATATGTTTTAATTGAAAAGGATGGCTTGTAGCGTGAAGGGATGTCATAGCAATCCAGGCAAACAGAAAAAATTAGATCAAATTACATTTAACAAATAAGTAATTACATTTAATAAATTATTTTTACCTACGTATCGATCATCAAACAAACAAATTAATATTCTAACTTATCTCAATACAGTGTTTCTATTTAAGAAATAAATACCCACATTGCTTTCAATTTTGTTCAAAATGTTATATCATCGTACCTACTCAATAGCGTAAACAGTACCTAGGTACTTACATAAAAAAAAATGTGTACCTACTAGGTACTTACGCTATTGAATGCGATATAACATTTTACCAGTTTCGACAAACGAATTTGGCATTAGGTAGGTATTAACAACTTACCACAAAATCATTTTCTTTAAGATAATAAACTTGTTTTTTTAGTTTCGTGTTCAGTAGGTTGTACCTACCTACGTAAAAAAACATTTTTCACCTAAAAGCCCGTAAAAGTATGAAGGGAAAATTGAACTAAATTTTTGGGTGTTGTGTTCCATTACATTGACTAAATATCAGCTGTCGATACGCGCAAGGGTCTACGACCCTAGTGCGCCGGCGCCGTAGGTACACGCTTGCGTTTCGCCCGCTGCGCAAGTTAGGTATGTGAATTGAAGTGACTACTATTGGATCGAGGTCGTTTCCGAGTTTATCGGGGGAATGTATCGGGGTAGATCCTATATTCATAGTAAAGAGTGTGAAATTCGCCAAGTTCTCCCCTTTTCCGGTTAACTGAATAAGACGCGTGACGTGTAGTCTATGTATAGGTACTAGAAAGGTTTAGGTAGTTAACTAAATGTAAACAAAACAAACCACGTGACTCATAGATGCTAAACCTTTCACTTCAAATTTTAAAATCGTATTATTTAAAGTCGTATAATAATAGGCTCTAGTCTATATCAGAATTTGAGGAACTATCTGCCACGTTAATAATAAAACGTTCAGTGGTATTATCAATCATTTTATCAAATTTAAACATTTTCTGTTCTTGTTTTATTACATGACCCTCGCAATTTTCAAAGGCGCCTGGTTAATCGACTCAACGTAATACCTGCAATTTTAGTTGCCATACTACATCACGGGCGTACTCTTCAATTTAGCGACGTTATCTAATTCATCGTATCTTCTAAAAGGTTTTGGGAACCTGTCTTTTTAGGCTCTTTACAATAGACAGATTACAAAATATTATACTATTTTATAAAACTAACAAAAGTGGTGACCAAACAATGACATCTATGAAGAGTAGTTTACGAATAAATGAATAAGTTTAACATACATTAATAAAAGAGAAAAGTATCGCATCAATCGAAATTAGAATTGATTTTGTTGTAACGTATTTATAAACAAGGAAGTGTCAACTATAAAAAACCTTTTCTCCGATTTGTTTACCTTTAGTTAACTACCTAAACCTTTCTAGTATAGGTTCTTCGACTCAAATCGGCTCAGATCAAAAAAATAGTTCGGTAATCATTATTATCGGCGTGTTTGCATATTTCCCATAAGTTATCATTATTTTATTTATTGTTTTGCGTTCATAATGTCGAGTCAGTCGAAAGTTTCTCATGAAATGGAAAACGATAGCGTTATCAATATCATTAGTGATACTGAGAATGTACGAGATGAGAAGTTAGAGGTGAATTGATCTTGCAGAAATTGCAACCATCTTAGATCCCCGTTTGAACAATTATTATTTTATGAATAGAGGTAAACCAGAACCTTTAAAATAACTGAAATAAATAACAAACTTTGTCGAGACTCGCGCTCAAGGTCGACTCGAGCGTCGAGTTCGGCGCTATATTGAGCTTTTTTTTTCTAAACGGTCGAGCGTTGACTCGAACGTTTCTAAACTGCTCGAGCCGAGCGTTGACTCGAGCGTTAACTCGAGCGTTGACTCGAGCGTTGACTCGAGCGTTGACTCGAGCGTTGACTCGAGCGTTGACTCGAGCGTTTCTAAACTGCTCGAGCGTTGACTCGAGCGTTTCTAAACTGCTCGAGCGTGGACTCGAGCGTTTCTAAACTGCTCGAGCGTGGACTCGAGCGTTTTAGCGCCGACTCGAGCGTATTTACAACACTATGCAAAATCCCTATAACACTGCTCATCTTGGGAATCAAACTCAGAAACCGAGCGCTCAATTGCCACGCTTGCGATAACAGTACCAACGTCGCAGTCAAATCTCGATACTATCACCAATTCTATGCACCCACCAAGAAACACACAGATCTTAGATATTACATAAAAAGAAAATGTTGTTACAGGACATAGCAACAATCTTTTGTGAAGGTGTCAAACCTTTGTATAGGACTAGTAATATATACTTATCATCACGCCTGTATTCCCTGAAGGGTTAGGCAGAGGTGTACCAATTACACCCACAGTTCGCCGGTATGTTTTTAGGTCCCATGTAATGGGGGGCGAGCCTATTGCCATTAACCGGGCACAAATCCAAACTCCGAGCTGCTACTGAGAATTACACAGAAAAACCCAATAAACACTTTTTGCTCGACCTGGGATTCGAACCCAAGACCTCTTGCGTAGCAGTCGCGCTTAGGAGCACTAGGCCAAGGAGGCAGTTAGTAGTTGGTTTAAGACTGGTAATATCAGTCAAAAGTCTTAAAAAACAAAGAAGGTAGATAAAAATAACAAAAACAATAGCGTAATAATACTTTGGCATGAGCAAAGGTTAGCTTAACTGTAATTTGGTCTAATTTGGAGTTGCATACATTTTCTTGCCTGGCCAAGTAGCAGAACATAAGGCACAGGGAACTTAAGGCACCCCGACTCTGATAGGTTAGATTCGAATGATATGACGGAGGCTAGAGTGAGCGAGCAAAGCGAAGTTCCAAAAAATAACCCATACAGGGTAAACACAGGGCTGTGACAAGAAAATTGATATATTTTTGTTTAATTTATCCATGTTCCAAAATATTAGCATGAATTCTGCGAAAGCGAATACGCATGTTCCTATATTGCAACCTACCCTCATTGTTGTATCAGATACAACACAATAGTTTTTAGCAATGAGGGTAGGGTGCAATTTAGGAATAATAATATGCGTATACCCTTCTTTTTCTGATTTATTTATTAACTTCGTATTTTTGTACTTGTTATGCTAAAACGATGTATGTAAATTGTATTGTTAGTTTAAGATACATATTTTGTTTTTGTTTTTATCTACTGGTACATAACATTGTTTTAAACCAATTTTTGTTTTTCTCAGGGAGTGAATTTGTAATTCTTTTGAGAAATAAATATCTTTTTAACCGTATATTCGCTACATCACTCTCCCAACGTGATTTCTATCCTATAGATGCAGCGCCATCTATCCGTGGCGATGGCAAACTACCCCGACCCACGCCCGTTAACTGCCCGGTTGGTCTCGAGGTCTTGCGTGACTGATGAGCACTGGGTTCGATTCTCAGGTCGGCCAAGTGTTATTGGATTTTTTCCATTAGGAATTTCTTAGTAGCAGCCCGTAGGAAATTGGTGGTGTGACACTCTCCAAGATGTTTTTACAGCCAGCCGCTAACCATTGCAATAGTCAGTAAGAGCACATTTCTTCCGATCACTTGGTATATACTGTTCACCAGTTTTTTTTTTAAATCTTTTAGTTCCATAAAGAAATGCTACTCGGAGGCATAATTTTTAAGAGATTTGAAACATTTATTTTCATCTTTTTCTAAATTGGACCCAACTGAGTGACCCGTCTTATTTTCTGCCAATAAAGTCTTATACATATAGGCTCCTTGAAAGGCCACAGCGGTTGGCATAATATTGCTACAACATACCTGATATAGTTGAAGTTTTTGGTTGCTCAAAATTTAATATTCGGACAGGCTCTGATTCATCCAAGTGCCCAGCTGAAAATGAAAATAATTTTAGATATGTATGAAGTTGGGAAATAATTTGATTTCAAAATTCAAATACATTGACTATAACACAAAATCCATGACTTTGGTCATGGATTTTGTGTTAGCTTCCTTAGCACGCAAAGAAATCACAATTTTAATTGAATGCTTTAGCACTATAAATTTGAGATTTTAAGCGCTTTTATAAATATAAACGTCAAGTCATGAATGTAATTTTTCTATCCATATAATTATGCATTACTATTTGCAATAAGTTACAAAAATAAAAAAATCTTTATCTTTGAATAAACATCACTCAGGTATATTTTGCAAGCAAAAGGTATTTACTTACCTGGCAAGAATAATGTGGGTATTGCCAATTTACATAGCCTATTCCTTGGGTATTGTACGGCTGCTGAAAAATGTCTTCGACATACTCTTCGGTTTTGATAAATGAAGTCATCATCTAAGTCTTTGAGGGTATCTCCTACACTTCGAACCCATTTCTGGAAGCGATCTTTTTCAGTATTTGGGTTCGGAAAATAGTGCAGCACAATTTCTGGAATTTTTGTATCTGATTAGTTTGTTACCTGACTGAGCTAGTTCGTGTAAAACAAACAACGCTCAGTGGGACGTCTTAAGGGCGGAGAGAACCAGCTCTAAGACGACCCACTGACCAAAGAGGCAGGAAAAGAAAATCCAGCGCAAAACGTTTTCTATACAAAAAAAAAACACTCGAAACCCGAAACCTGATGAAATTATAAACTACAATATTATAGGGTATTGGGTAAGGTAGAATATGTGAAACATTGTAAAGAATCAAGTTTTATGAAAACGGGATACGGTATAAAAGTAACAATACTAAAAATGTGGGTATACATACCATCTTTCTTTTTCACTGGACATCCACGTACACAACAAGCCTTAGCCGACGCAATGGCCGACTTTTTTGACATGATGGAAGTTCACTATTCGCAATTATAGATGCAAAGTTTAAAAAGCGTCTATGCTCAGTAGTTCACAGAAACTTGACAAAATTACATGTTTATTCCGAAACAGCGACACGAAGGAGGAGACTGAACTAAACGCGGAGGTACGAAATGGAGGATAATTATAATGCGGCACTGCGCGGAGGAACTGATGCTCAGCTCAAGTAGTTAGCAAATGCACTTGCGAAACAAGCAGAATAATATATATTTAATTGCAAAATCAAAATTCGAATGAGAAACGGAGAAATCGTATTCCCGCGCAGTAAACAAACATGACATATACAATGAAAGAGTTGCCAGTGTAACGATAATAAGGTCCAAATTAAATGAAACAAAAAACCATATAATGTCACATTCCAGAACCGTTTAACAAATCTTTCATACTTGGTTTATATTAATATTTATTTTTGGACAATATTATTATCCAATATTTTTTTTTATCTTATGCGTTTGTATTTTTCGTATTATGTATTATGTATTTGAATATTGCAACACCGTATTTTTGTTTTGGGTAGATGGGATAGAGATGGCGCTGTGCTCAATTAAAAGTTAAATTGCTGAATTTTGTGCAAAAATAACGCATTTTTTCTAAGTGACAAACGGTTCACAGTTTTAGTCGTAATAATATTACCATATTATTACGACTAAAACGTTATTTTAATTGATTGAATTAATTATTTTATTTTTTGTATTTAACTAGGTAGTTAGATTAGTGCAAATTAAATTAATTGGTTTATTAACCTAAGTTATTTAAATTATATTTTATTTTAAGGTACAGATAAATAAACCAACGCGATACGAAAGATTTAAATAAAACTATAAATCATAGATGAATTAAGTCTCCATCGTGACTTTGTGTTTGACACCTCTGACCTAGACTAGAGTTGAATTCAAAAAAGGCTTCTAATAATATTAAACAAAACCAAGTTCAAGTATGTGGCAGTGTACAAAATGTGCCCAGCAGGCCACGGTCACGATAAAACAACATCGAAATAATTCCGAAATCACTATCTACTATTTTGTACTAAAGTAATAATTATGGATGAATTCGTAGCTTGGCGCTGAGGACACATTTTTTGCTTTTTGACGTTGCGGTGAAAAGGTTAAAAGGGCGCACCGAGCTTCTGGTGCTATTGATTTTCGGCATCTATTCTATGCGCTCCGTGTATCTCTGCGTAAAGCTGAGCCGAACACCGAGCTCCTTAGTTTTGTTTGCTTTCATCCCCATTAAAAATAAAAGGAATTAACTCAAAATTCTTCGTTACGTTTTTAAAACCGTTCGGAAGCGCGAGCGACACAGTCTCCCCGTCCGGTGGCCGAAGCAGGACTAAAGCGTTCCCCTCGTCCTCGCGGCTCTAGTTACCGCGCATGCGCACAATGCCGCCACCGCGCCGATACCGCACCGCCCGCGCCGCCATCAGTCGCTGCACCTCTTCGCTGTGTATACGAGATGCGCCATCGTCGCCTGCCGCTTGATGTCACCATACCAATATATGGTTGTTTAATAGATTGCTTGGTAAGCACGTGCACGTTCGTAATGGCCAGCAATGGACTAACATAATCAATTACGGGTGGTCAGCGGGGCGGCGGGGGCTGCGGTGGCGGTGCGGATGTGGCGCGGATGCGTCTCGTTTACACAGTGCAGAGGTGCGGTGGCGGCGGGCAGTCTACACGAGCCCTTAGTCGTTGGCTGCGACTGCATCGAGCGGATTCGACCTGCGGACGTCAAAGAAGTGTAGACGTTGCGCCTTGCCGCTTACTGTGTGACTGTTGCTTGTTTTCCATCGCTTAAAAACCAACACGGTTTGATATACGATTGACGCGCACGTAATTTCCTGTACACAACGTGTCTTGTACGTCTCGTATTGTTATTTTTCCACCTCATCGCAGACGCAAGACGCGTCGCGGCAGCGTGGCGAACGACTCGCGCCAACGACACGCGCGTTCCTTGCATACTATGTGAGGAACGCGCGCTTATTTAGATATTTGCTTCGTACTCGTTTTATTAAAACCAATAAGTACAAATTTTGAAAATGTAGAGATACGTTTGAGTAAACATTGTAGTTTTGTTATTATTCAAATACTGAAACCTTCCGTGAAATGTTTACGCCGTAGTAAGGGTTAATTTTGTTTTTTAGAGATTACTTGGTTTTATTTTTACAAGTAATCGTGTATTTAATATGTACGATTTATAGAGTGTAGATGTGCTTAAAATTAATACATAGCATGCAATTGGTTGTTGCCAATATATCTTGCCTTTATACTATTTATTTTTAACCGACTTCAAAAAAAGAGGTTCTCAGTTCGACTGCTTGTCTTTTTTATGTTTGTTACGAGATCATTTCCTCAATTATGAACAGATTTTGATGATTCTTGTTTTGTTTGATAGGTCATACTTTAGAGGAGGACCTATATCGGTACATGTTTCGTAAAAATATTTTTTATTTGTATTATTTTTAAAAATATGTCATCCAAGTTAACAATATTGCATATTCTGCTTTCTTGTGACTTTTAATTGGTGTCTCGTTAATTTACGTAGTACCTACCTATTACCATTCCTTCATGGATTTGTATGACATGAAGTTGATAGAAAAAGCAAAAAAAATTTTTTTTACGAATAGACAACTGCCTTCAATAACTAAAAATTACTTTTTGCAAAAAAAGGTTCTTTTTATATTTTAAATTGCGTAATTACCTTTAAGGTTATAAATGCACACAATTTCAACTCCTACTGTACTATATTTTCCGTTAAACGTTAGCGTTAACAAAATAGACTGCAAGACCTACATAGACATCATAAAAACATTCAAGAAAACCCTCAACACGTTCTAAAAATAAATCGTCCAAACTCAAGACACACAAGGCACCAATCAGCAATTTCAGTAAAAAAATCTTGACCATTAATGAAAGTCCACGTCTACCCACTTTACTCTGAAATCAGTAAGGAATGTTCCTTCATTAAGGCCGTCAGTCTTTTCTCGCGATGTTTTTTCACAGATGAAGATAGATGGTGCCCCTTAAACAGGATTCAGGGCAAAAACATAAGAATAAATTAACGGAGTTTTCTGTTCTTTACCTAGTTCGCGCCCCGCGGCAGTGTTTGTTTGGTAACTCTGCCTGTATTATATTCTGTTATGTCTTAATTGTTGGGTAAACAATTGGGTAGTAGGTAGACACCATTTTTTTTTTTTATTGACGGGAAATCATCAAATAACTTCCCCCGCCCTGGGCGGGGCGGGAGGGAGTGTCAGACTTTTACTGACTAAAACCCGTCTATGTTCCTTCATGTGCCCTTTGCGTTCCGGGGGCGCGGTATCTCTTTCGAACAACCCGCAGCCCTGGCAGGCATCGGCCCTCAGTGGCCCCGTCCAAGTTTGCTGACATCTCTTTGAGGCGCGCGTGGAACCATTAGCCAATAATTTTAAGTCTTCTCTAAAAAGCACAAGTTTACAGTAAAGTAAGATTTTTATTTGCTTGAATTCAATAAATAGTTAGTCAATTAAGTTGACAAATAAGTGGCGTTACAGTTTGCTATCGCTACACAATATTCAAAATCATTATAATACCTTCGAAAAATTGGAGAAATGTTGATGTGGTTTGGTTGATTTTGCCAGAACTATACCTAATTCTGATGCCCTCACGAGGAAGCCTGCCAAACGCCCGTAGCGAAAAAAAAACAATTCAACAAGACACGTAATACCACTTACAGCAAGCATGTCTACTAAATGTCTTTGCTCTTAAAAAAGATTCTTTTTACTTATTCTTTTGAACATAAACTCGATATCCGAGAGTTTCCATCATTATTATTTCAAGAATTACGGCGGCAGGTGTCTGTAATTCAGCAACTTTGTGAATTATCGTCCTGCTTAACCATTTTGTTACATTTTTTATTATCAATGAGCTACGAAACTGCACAATTTTAAGTTAGAACGACTTTGATCGCTCGTAAATTTGATGAATTGCTTTGTTCAGTTTTTTATTGGGAGAAGGATTGTTTTATTTTGTTACTAGCTTTTGCCCGCGACTTCGTCTGCGTGGATTAATAGTTCCCGTTCCCGGGGGATTTCCGGGATGAAAACTATCCTATGTCCTTTCTCGGGTCCCAGACTATATCTGTACCAAATTTTATTGAAATCGGTTCAGTGGTTTAGGCGTGAAGAAGAGACAGACAGACAGACAGAAAGACAGACAGACAGACAGAGTTACTTTCGCATTTATAATATTAGTAAGGATGATTATTTGTTTTTTTTTTCGTTGTAGTCGAGCTCTTTGTGAAGGAGCTCGACCGGGGAAGTACTACCACCATATCTATTCCTGCCGCGAAGTAGCGTTGCTGTGTTCTGGTTTGAAGGGTATGGGTACCGGTGTAATTACAGGCACATTTCAATAATGTATCTAGGATGTCAACGCATCTGCTATACCAGAGGCCTTTCAAATGTGCAAGTGGTCTGGTTTAGCAGATGTCTGTAGGTAGAGGTGACCACTTAACATCGGTAGGACCGTGGGCTTGTTTGTCCAATGGCATAAAAAAAATTTACAGGACATTAGATAACCATTTTCTGTTCATCAACTGTTTTCATGTAGATATCCAATTATCCACGAGATTAAATTAGAATTGATTTGTATGAAGTCCTTGCCACAGCTATCTACCTACCTACTTGAACAAAATTAAGAGAGGTACCTAATTTTCTGGCTATATGTATTACATTATGTAAACTCTGTCTATTGCTTGTTGAACAGGAGCTATATCTTTGAAATTAAGTGTTTGCTTGTCGAGTACAGCCGTAGGCTTCAAAGGATAAGCTCTCTTGTATACTTGTAATAAAGCTTTTATTAGGTTTTATTATTACGTATCATTCAAATTAAAATAAAATTAGGCTTACGTACTATCTGGAGGCAATTCTACTAACTTTTAAGAACGATCGCAATATCAGCTCGAGTCTCAATCTGACAAGAATGCTTCTATTTTACCTTCGTTTTATAACATTGATTGTCGCCGCGATCAAATTGCGACTAGGTTTTAAACGTTTTTTAATTAGTAGGCCTGCAGCTACAACGCCTACCTACGATATTATTCTATAAAAAAAATACAAAGCGCTCTATTCCGGTAAACTTTGGATGGAGAAATTTAGCTTGAGGCGACGAATAATATTGCGTATGTAGGCACGTATAGTAACACTAGATCAGCTTAATTCACGTCAACTTGACACTAAGCTACCTTTCTGTCAAACAGGGTAAGTACATAAGCCAAGCTACATGGTAGTTTCCTATATCTATATCATGAGCACAAACACACACACATACCATTACGCCTGTATTCCCCGAAGGGTTATGCAGAGATGTACGAATATACATCCATAGTTCGGCGGTATGTTTTAGGTCTCATGTAATAGGGGGCGAGCCTATTGCCATCACAAATCCTAACTCCATCACAAATCCTAACTCCGAGCTGCTACTGAGAATTTCATTGAAAACCCAAGAACTCTTTTTGCTCGAACCCAAAAACTCTAGCGTAGCAGTCGCGCTTATGACCACTAGGCTAACGAGGCAGTTTGGAACTAAAAGCGTTTCACTAAAACGCACGACAAACACAATATTGTATCAATAAAGATGGCAAATAAAATTTACTCAAAGCTTTCGGAGTCTGACCTCCATAACCCTAAAAAAAGTCCCGCTATTTACTTCAAACAAAGAAAACCCAACTAAAAATACGGCCCAAGAATAATCTGGAACAGTAAACAGTGTTGAGTTTCCACAAAAAGGGAGTAAAAGCTTCAGCCGTCGGCCCACTAATCATGTTCGGCTAAAAAAGGGTCGGGGGCAGATGCTGACCAATTTGTCAAGTTGTCGCCTTATCTCAGATACGGGCAGGAGGATAACGTCGCAGGTGAATTTAATGTTTTTTTAGGTGCTAAAATAAGAGTAAATCGTAACCCTGTTTTCGTGGTAAACAATGTAGGACCTTACAGGAATTTTCAAAAAGCTATCATGATATTGGAAATGTGAGATAAAATGTGAATTGGCGACTCTTCAAATCATTTATTTCAATAAAAATATTTTAAGTCACTTTTGAACGTCATTTACGAGAGAGAGAGAAAAAAAGAATCTAATTGCCTTTTTCAAATGGTATGAAAAAAATGGGCACGAATCTCGTAAAAAACGTAAGTTTTTAATAGTTAATTGAGCATATGTTTGGTATAAATAGGAGATAATAAATAGGTAACAATAAGGAATAGGTACGTATCTTACCAGGTGGCGTGCTCTGATTTCTGCCTATCCGCATGGGAAAAAAGAGTGAATATATAAGTATGTGTGGCCAAAGAAGGCAGTGCACAGGGAAGACTTAAAGGCTGTAGTAATCACTTAAAATATTTACATAATATGATAAAAATATTTACCAGATAAAACGAAATGAATATTCAATCAATTATTAATTTCGTAATGCCCGCCTTGTACCTCTCTCTATTGCTACGCCCAAAAACTATAGTGATCTTAAATATAAATAACTGCCACAGACCTAAACTTAAAGTTACTTATGAAAAAGCTATAAAAAATATGAGTATTGAGACTTTTGCTCAACAGTGGGGTAATACAAGCGTATAAAAAAAATAAAGCTAACCGCTGTATAAACATTTTCAAATCTTACATATTATGGAAATCAAAAAGTCAGGGTCGCCATATTTCGCTTACTTTGTATAATTTAAGACACGTGTATGCATGTAAAGTAAGGAAAAATTCCGAGAAAAAAGGAAAAAGGGGCGACTAATACGAATAAATATTTAAGTACCTACAATATGCTAATGTTTGTTACCTTAATAATTTGTTGGAAATATTGCAAATGGAATCTTTTGTTTTGTTCCACTTTACATAATAATTATATTGTTTTTTATCTTCGTCTTTGTTATGTTTTTGTTTTAGGGTTCACTGTATGTGTTTAATGGCTGGAGCAGTAGGTACTCACGCGTTTTTTTCGATGGGGGTTGGCAGAAACCACAGAACGCCACTTTTTTTTTATTGGTGGGAAATCATCAAATAACTTCCCCCGCCCTGGGCGGGACGGGAGGGAGTGTCAGACTTTTACTGACTAAAACCCATCTATGTTCCTTTATGTGCCCTTTACGTTCCGGGGCGCGGTATCTCTTTCGAACAACCCGCAGCCCCGTACAGAATGCCACTTGCTACGATCCTTGCATACTCCTTTCGCCTCAGTACGTTTGTTGGACTGAACATGGATAGATGTCTATTGTCAATTAGATGACTCGAAGAAATACAACCCTTAGTGACGATTAGACTTGTTCAAATGCAGAGGAGAGGGCATTATGCAAGGTATAAATTGAAAGAACCTTTAAGGTTTGTGAAGAATTTAACATCAATGTTCAAAATCAATACTGACTCCACTAAGAAAATAATAAATTTTATATCGGTGATCTTTCTGTTCCCACAAGAAATTATTTTTTTTTACTCTTAGAAATAAAAACTATTCCTTTATAACTATAATATACAAGGTGCAGCAAAATCAAGAAGGTCGCAATTATATCTTTGTGCCTCTTTTAATTGAGTTCTAAATCCACGCTTTTCTTTTCTTATTTCTAGGCCCAGAATACTTGATAAAAAGTTTTTGCAAAGGATCAAAAATTAAAGTGTAGAGTAGGTACTCAGCGCAGAAATGGAGTGTAAAATCCTCAACCGGATTTTAATTTATTATGAATAAATAATGCATGAGCAGCCAATCAGAAACTGAATAGTAATTAGTTTGAATAATTAATGCTTCGCATGTCTTGTTTTCAACGAGGAAAGCTGAATTTGTTTCAGGAAATACAAGACTTTTATATAAGTTTGAGGTTTCTAGGTATTTTTAGTCATGGTTTTTGTATGTTATTGGATGGCAAACAAACCGACGGCCCACGTGATGTTGACTGATAAATGCTACCTGTAGACATCTGTAATACCAGAGACCTTGCAAATGCGTTGCTATCCCAGAGAAAAAGTTAGTTATAGATATTTTATATTATTGTACCGATAAAGATAATTCTATTGTGTTCTACTTTATCAATAAACTCTCCTGAGTGCATTTAAATAAACATGTAAACTTCCATACGCAAACAACCTGAATCTGTAGGCCATACTAACCGTGTTCCGTGTGGGAATCGAACCCGCAACAAGCAGCGTAGCAGCTGATCACTCAGCTACTGTGCTAACTGTGTCATCACTGCTCATTTGAATGATCTTTTATTCATCTCCTGCCCACAACTACCAACACACCAAAATTATTTTTCAGCAAAAATGTTTGCTGAAATCGATGTTTGATTTTCGGCAGCTCTTAACCAAATTCTGTTCTATGCTTGTCATGTCCCTTACTGAATTAACATAACATATTGTAACAACAGGCCTGTTTTTCGCCGAAGTGGTAGATAGATACAAGTACCTACATCAGACCAAATCCAGTCAGTAGAGATCGCTATGTTACTGGCTGGTTTTGCTATCCAACCTTATTTGAATAGTGTTTACGTGAAAAGAGTAATGAGATAACCACTGTTCTAAATTTGAAAAGAATAAGAACTTGATAGTTCGCGATGACGATTGACAGGCGGATCTACACAAAATAATGTTAAGCCTCTCCGCCCACAACCGACTTTTTTGAGAAACGATTATCGGACCGATTTAATAAATCCGTAGTTTCGCCGGTCCGACTTTTTGTCGGCCGCATGCGTTGGTTAAATAGAATTCATATGTTCCATTATCGAGACAAAACAATCTTACAAAAAGTCGGTTCTCAAAAAAAAAACGACCGATAAGTCGGTCATGGGCGAAGTGACTTATTTTTCAGTAGTGGGTATGACACTGAACCGGCTGAACTTATTTTAATGTTTTTTTTTGTGTGTGTCTGAGTTGGTCCCTGGGTGGTTTTGAATTCACTTTTTTACCCGATAAGTAGCGCTGTCGGCCAATGTTTTGGCAATTAACTTAATACACGAAATATGCATCCAAATAGTGTTTCAATTAAGTGTGTTTTGGTGTATTATCCACAACCGGTGCCGTGACCACAGTGCTATTGTGGTCACAGTACATAGAGTACACCCACAATTTACCAATTAGGTATATTTAGGTTCCATGTAATAGCGGGTCATCAACCACAAGATCAAATGGATTCAGTATAAGAAATAGTATGGAGATTCTCACACATTCTTTTTCATACAAACTACCTTCCCTCTATCTTTTCTTTTTTTGAAGCGTGGGTAACGCTTCAAAATACACTCATACACTACACTCTGTAATATTTCTTTTAGACCGTGGGTGTGATTACAAGATAATAAACTCGTATACACAAACAACATAAGGCGGACAGACGACCTGATTAAGACCGCAGGCAAACGCTGGATGCAGGCTGCTTCCAACCGATCCTCTTGGAAATCTATGAGGGTGGCCTATGTTCAGCAGTGGACGTCCTAAGGCTGATATCGATGCTTCCGGCAACAAATGTCGTAAACGCCATTTTGGCGAAAATGAGTTAACAATGCAGCCCTACTTAATTTTTGGCGCTGCGTCGATCTAAAAATGTGAAAAAAATATTCGCCTAAAAAAAATACTTTTACGCCCAAAATTTTTACTAGTATAATCAAGATTTTTTAGAAAAGAGGGTATGTATAACTCATATTGCTTAGAACCGAATAACCGTGCAGGTCGTATAATACAACGTACAAACAGCTGTCGGTCGTAAAAACATGAATACCTAATAAATTGTAATTACACCCCACAATCATTTTTAAAACGTAAGCTCTGCTGAGAAACAATTGTCGTAATGTCACTTGGTCTTGGAGAATTGGTTTGAAAATTGAATTTATGATGATGATGATGACACATACATATATAGGTACTTTTGGAAGGAACTAGACTAAATTCTTTTTTTCTGTAAATGGCGTTCAAAAGTGATTTTTAATTGTCCAACTGAAATACAAAAGAAGAAATGTAAGAGCAAACTATCATTGCTCAATTATTTGCGCCGTTTACTGAATAAAAAAGAATGGCTCGTTGCCAACAGTCCAAAAGTACTAAACGATTTATTCCTTCCTTAACGAATCCTAATGTACTTATACTACTTGGCGTAAACAACATGGCTCCTTTACTGAAAGATCCATTTAGTGTTGTTGGCAGGCTTGACTTTGTGAAGAAAACGTTCATTATTATTTAAAAAAGGGAATAGTTAAATAATCTAAATTATAATTTGAGTGTCGTGATGGCCTAATGGTTAAATGCATGAAGTTGCAGGTTCGATACCGGGCAAGTACCAATGTGACTTTTTAAATTCACTTGTAACACACATTTATTTTGGACAAAACGAACGAACGACGAAACGTTGTGAGGAAACCTGGACTTACTCGTATAATTAATTTATGTCTGAAATCGCTAATCCGCCTTGAGCAAGCGTGGTGATCAATGCTCGCACACTTCTCATAATTAGGCTATTATATAATCGAAAAAAAAATTAATTTGCATTCGTTTGAAAAAGGAATGAAATACTTATACACTCAAATGAAGTCTTATGTCAGATTCATAGTTCTCACATTAAAACAATGACCAAGTCACCAAAAAATATTGCCTACATGTTCCACACCTGCGTATTAAGATAACTCTTTTATTTTCCTTTTGTAAACACGTAAACCTGTACAAACCAACCATTACGTAACAACATAAAAACACCGTTTAATGGGATAAAAGCGTTAAAAATCACATCCCTGTATCGTAAAAAGAAAATGGCGCCTAAGTGTTTTTTATTTCAGTCAGTGATGGCGTCTGACATAAGGGAATAGGCTTTTAACTCTTGAGCATGTGAAATGTGGCTGACACATACTTATTTAAACGGTTCTCTTTTAGCGTCTCCCCAACGACCGATAATCGGACCGATTATCGCGCCGATTTTTGACGGATTTCAGAGCGCGAGAAGAAAATCGGCCCGGTCGTGTGCGGAGACGCTAAGGTATTTTATGAATTATTTTCTGCAATGTTGCTTATTTAAGTATGATTTAAGTTCTGGCTTTTCTCAGCTTATGGACTTGTCGTAAAAAATCAAAATAAGTCCAGGATTTACTTTAACATTGAGATAGCATAAATAACGGTCTTGGCATAAAATAATCTTGAAGTGGAGTTTAAAGGTACTTTTTTTTTCCGTTGGGAAATCATCAAATGTCTTCCACGGCCCTGCGCGGGGCGGCAGGGAGTGTCAGACTTTTACTGACTAAAACCCATCCATGTTCCTTCTTGTGCTCTTTGCGTTCTGGAGGCCCGGTATCTCTTTCGAACAACCCGCCGCCCTGGTAGAGTTTAAAGGTATATGTGTGTGAAAAAAAAATCATATAAAATACCATATTTTAAAAAACATAATTATTATTTAATTAAATATTTTGTACAGTAGGTACTTAAAATATTTACAAACGGTATCAATTATTTATCCACGATTCATTGAAATATATTCAATGCAATACAAATACGTATAGGTACATACAGCGAACTACATAATATTACATTTTTCTTTAAATAATTATATTCTTTATTTGTTTATAATCGTAGGGTTGATATTGTATTGCAATTATTGTGGCATTAGTTCAGCAAATTCTCTTTGAAGAACTCCTCTAGTGCGTGGTAAAGGTGCGGTTGGACGCCCGATAGACCATGGGCTTCATCTGTGTAGCCCTGAAATCAGAAAAAATGGGTTTATGTTACCTTATATTATTTGCGTGACCGCTGAGCGAGGGGCCCTCCCTGGGTCCGATTCTCAGGTCGGGCAAATGTGTTATTGGGTTTTTCCATTAGGAATTCTTGTACTTAAACACCTACAAAAAAAATTGTCTGCCTCGTTAGCCTAGCAGTCCTTAGCGATTTCCAGATCGAGCAGTGTTTTTGGGTTGTCTATGAAATTCTCAGCAGCAGCTCGGATTTAGGCAGCAGTTAGGATTTGTGCCCGGTTAATAGCAAATGCTTCTCCCCTATTACATAGGACTTAAACAAAATACCGGCGAACTGTCATTGGTTACTCCTCTACCGAACCCGTCAAGGAATATATCCATGTTGATATGTTATGTTATCTATTACATTGCAGACAACTAAGTTGAGTTGACTACAGCATGGGGTTTTTCAAGAAAGGAGTTTTGAGGTTTTTACGGGGTCGGCAGCGCACGAGTGATGCCTCTGGTGTTACAAGTGTCCATAGGCAGCGGTGACCGCTTAACATCAGGCGGGCCGATAGCTTGTTTGCCACCTCCAGTGGTGTGAAAAAAAAGTTCTAACATCTAACTTTTTGCTAGCATCTTCAAAATACACTTAGTTCGCAATAAAGAATTTGAATTTAGATAAACATTAACTGACTTCAACAAAAGATACAAAACCTTCAGATCCACCGTACGGGCTACCTGGTCAATACCTGCAGTATATCAAGTTAAAGCGCCGATCCCAAGGGTGCCTTGCCACGCAAGCAAGAGTTCTAGAGCCCATTATTTATATAAACGAGCGGATATTTCCTCGCACATTACTTCTCCATGTTGAGTGGGCTAAGTTCGGAATTACTTTCGGTTTGTGCGTTCTTTTAAATGTTAATGGGCAGGCTAATTATGTATGGATGTTCCGTCTAACATACCATCACGTCTGTATTCCCCGAAGAGTTAGGCAGATGTGTACTAATATACACCCGCAGATAGCCGGTATGTTTAGGTCCCATGTAATAGGGGGCGAGCCTATTGCCATTAACAAAAATCATAACTCCGAGCTGCTATTGAGAATTTCATAGAAAAACCCAATGACAGTTTGCTCGACCTGGGAATCGAACTCAAGACCCGACTCAGTGTAGCAGTCGCGCTTAGAACCACTAGGCTAACAAGGCAGTCATATATCCCGACTAGTATGTAAATTAATATCCGAGTATTATGCAACGTTTGGTTTCCACACAATCTTTGCATATAACATTTTTAAGTTAGGCATGAGTTAAAATGATGTATTGTATAAAAAAAAACATTATCAGCTATTTTCTGAACATGACCTTGTAAGTTTTATTCTATTTCAGTTTTTAAGGAAATTTTACAGCTACGAGTAGGCACAAAAGTAAGATTAAATAAAACTTTTAATTGGCCTTCATATGAATAAATGTTAAGACCAATTAAAAGTTTTTACACATACAAAATACGTAGGTATAAACAGGTTTGTACCTGTTGAAACGAGAAGGTAGAAAACAGCGTTATAAATATAGATATGTTTGGAAGAATAGGTAAACTTGAAGTCGAAAATTAGGTTAACATATGGAATATTTTTTTGCGGTTAAAGATATTTATTTTCACAAAAGAATTACAAATTCACTTATAGAGAAAATATAGATAAAATATTGAAACTATGTCGCATTAGGCGTTTTTTTTTTTCAAATAACTAATCGAATCATTTACGTCGGGGGCTCTAACATCAAAGGGAAGTACTGAACCCACGGTAACAAACTGCGCCTTGATATCCCTTGCCCCGAACTTTTTTTTTGACGGGAAATCATTAAATGGCCTCTTCCTTTCTGGGCGGAGCGGAAGGGAGTGTCAGACTCTTACTGACTAAATCCCATCCAAGTTCCTCCTAACGCCCTTAGAAAATGTAATATAAACTTACCATCTGGTCGAAATATACATTTTGCCTCTGCAGCCGCCTGGAAAGTATCATGGCGTGCTGGTAGTGTACATTGTCATCTTCGGTGCCGTGGATCAAGAAGAAGCGCTTATCACGAAGGGACTCCGCCTGATAACAAATAACTAAGCCATTTAAGAACCACTCTTACATTTTGCATAAGACTTTGATAAGACTTTGACCAGAATAGTGGGTTCACAACAACATACCATCACCTTATTCGTTCCAGAAAAGAAAGTACTTAAACATTAAAATGAAACTCACGAATTGATCAGTGTTTAGTGATGACGTTGCGTAGCCTGCCTCGTTTTCTGAAGGCTGTCCCATGTAACGTTCAGTGTAGATCGTGTCTGTAAACAAACAATGACCGTTTACTATTGTTTCTTTCTAATAAAAGATGGGTTTATCTAAGAATCTGATCTCGTTTACCCTAGTGAATTCTTTAGTGTTTATTATAGAATAGAGATTAATAAGCATCCATTCACCACTGACTCAGTCTCTGTCTCCTAAAATCTCAAAGTTATTTCTAGTATATCCTACTACTATTATAAAGGCGAAAGTTTGTAAGTATGGATGTATGGATGTATGGATGTTTGTTACTCTTTCACGCTTAAACGGCTGAATGAATCTGGATGAAATTTGGCACAAAGATAGATTATAGTCTGGAATAACACATAGGCTACTTTTTATCCCGGAAAAATGTACGGTACCCGTAGGATAACACATCAACTGTGACGCGGACGAAGTCGCGGGCAGAAGCTAGTATAAACCTATATGTATAAACTTTTACTGCTGCTATCAATCTGACTCTAGATTGTCTAGAAACTTTCAAAGAAGCATCAATCAAAATATGTAAGTTGGATATTCATTAAAAGATACTGAAATAAATCGGTCATATTCCGCCATCCCCTTATTCTACTACAAACCAGATTTTTTTTTTACTGAGCTATAACCTTTTGTAGAGTGATTTCCAGCATAAATAAGAATTAAAATAACCCTAGAAATAATTTATACGGCAAAACAACGTTTACCGGGTTAGTTACATACCATCACGGCTATATTCCCCGAAGAGTTAGGCAGGGGTGTACCTATATACACTCACAGTTCGACGGTATGTTTTAAGTCCCATGTAATAGGGGGGAACCAATCACAAGCTTAGTAGGGGGTCACCTGGTCTTACCATATAATTTCCAGTCGGTAACAGGCGCGACGGCGGCCGCACACCTGAATACGTCTCCGCCTTCAGCCAGCGCCTTAGCAGCCGCGTATCCTCCGTACGACCAGCCCCAGATACAGGTGCGGGTGCTGTTTATCCAGGGATGGTTGTCTTGTATGTACCTGGAAGAATATGGAAATTATGTGAATAATATGCACATTAAGAACATGAAAGGTATGAAAGGTAGGACTTAATCTTCTTAGTGAATCAATGGCAAATATTTATTAATAAATATATAAATATACCATCACGCCTATATTCCCCGAAGGGTTAGGTAGAGGTGTACCAATGTACAGGGACAGTTCGCCGATATATTTAGGTCCCATGTAATAGGGGGCGAGCCTTTAACCGGGCACAAATCCAAATCCGAGCTGCTACTGAGAATTTCATAGAAAAACCCAAAAACACTTTTTGCTCGACCTGGGAATGGAACCCAGGATCTCTAGCGTAGCAGTCCTGCTTAAGACCACTAGGCTAACGAGGCAGTTAGCTTAGATCACTTTGCTTCATAAATGAGACTATCAGAATCAAACTCATACTTACTTGGTAACAGTGATCTGGTCTTGAATTTCAACAGTTCCGAGGTTCCTGTTCAAAGCGAACATGTTGGTGACTCCTCTACGGCCGGAGCCTCGTCCGTCGATGTGCGCGACGGCAATACCCCAGCGACTGACGAGGGAGCTACCCCAGTCGAGGGCCCATCTCTTCGTTACTAAGGCCGTGTCTGGTCCTCCGTACCTAGAAAATATGTAAATGTAATTCTCCAGACCGATTCCGGCCACGGCGGCTAATCTTAATGCAGACTACCCACGTATGTAGGAGATATTAGAGTACACAAGTCTGTGCGCAAACGCAGGTGCACTCCCTCTTCCTTAACTCTCATAACCCGGCGGAAATCCGAATGGAAAAACCCAATAACACTTTTTTCCCGACCTGTGAACCGAACTCATCGCCATCATCATATCAGGCACAAGACACCCACTGCTGGACATAGGCCTCCCCCATAGATTTCCAATAGGACCGGTTGGAAGCAGCCAGCATCCAGCGTCTTCCTGCAGTCTTAATCAGGTCGTCCGTCCACCATGTGAGTCTTACGCTACTTTAATTAACTCTGGTTGTCTTTATTTACAGTAAAACCTCGATAATCTGAACCTCGATTATCCGAATCCGCAATTATCCGAACGCTGACTTAGTTTATCCGAACACTCAATTATCCGACCTTTGGCGAGAATTTATTGCTGAAAACGCATTGCAGCTGTTCGTCAGTTAAAAATTTACTATTTTGTAAGAAAAGCATTTGACTTTTTTTATTGTTTTATATTTCAACGTTAATGTGTATGTCAAATTTTAATAGACTGTACAGTTTTTAGGATTTTTATTTGACCTTCTTCCTAAAAGCCCACATTTCGATTATCCGAACTAGTTTCGGTCCCAATTAGTTCGGATAATCGAGGTTCTACTGTATATGCAGTAAAGAGCTGCCTTAGATACTCACACATAAACAAGAAGCGGCACATTATTCCTACTGAGATAGTCTGCCGGCGCCTGTATGAGCGCATCAGCGCCGCCCGGCAAAGCCGCGGTGGGGGCAATGGTGATGCGGAGTTGGGTGGGCAGAATACGAGTGCTAGTCAAGTCGGATAACTCCGCCCTGTCGTCCCATACGCGAACCAGTCTACCATCCTGGAATGAAAAAAATTTAGTAACTCACTGGGAACATCAGTCAAAGTTAAACAATTTGTTTTAATTAAACCATCAAAAGGCACGCGTTAATAGTGCCAATAAGACTATTTGCACTATTAATTTATGATGGAGGCTTTCGGTTCCAGATCGATGTAAAAGTATAGTACAGATGTAATTCTCCAGGCCGATTCCGGCCACGGCGGCTAATCTTAATGCAGACTAGCCACGTACGCAGGAGATAATATTAGGGTGCACAAGTGTGTGCGCAAACACAGGTGTGTGTAACTCTCATAGCCCGATTGGACGGCAATCCGACACGACCGGAGAGAAATCAGGCGCAGGACCAACGGCTTTACGTGCTTTCCGAAGCACAGGGGTGTCACACCACCAACTTCCAAACTCCGGGCTGCTACTGAGACATTCCTAATGGAAAAACCCAATAACACTTTTTGCCCGACCTGGGAATCGAACCCGGGACCCCTTGCTCAGCAGTCGCGCTTGCGACCACGAGACCAACGGGGCAGTCGAGTAAGTCGATAGTATAGATTACTTACAGTAGAGAAAATGAGGATTTGTGGCACATCAGGCCCGGCACAGTTGATGGTGATTCTGTCACCAGCGTTGCTGAGGGTAGCGTCATTGAAGAGGCAGTCTCCTCCGTCTGGCCGAACGATGGAGCAAGTGAAGCACGTGACCTCTCCTGCAGAGTCCACTGTGTAGATGTGTTGTTCTGCTGGGTCTTGTTCACCGGTTGCCTTGTACCAGCTAAAAGGGAGAAATTATGTGAATATGGTCGAATTTTATGCTTGGATTTTCTTCAAATACCCAAGCGAGGCGGTCTGAAGTGTTCAATATTGTTTCTATTATTTAGGAGTGTTTTTAGACGATGCTGACCGAATAATTGTTGAACTGCTGGGACGGTTAAGTGTAAGCAAATATGTTATATTTTTCAGTTGAATCTTCTTGATCATGATTGCTACTATCACAGTATCATCATGACAGTTGGGTAATGTTGTTGTTGTTGTTGTTATGTGTATAATGTTTACTAGATTTAGCCCGCGACTTCATTCGCGTGAATGTTGATTTTCACGGGGTATTTTTTATAACATCAAACATCAGTCCAACCATTTCGGAGATAAGTCGTATCAAACAGACAGACAAATGTTTAAAAAATGGTCTTTTCGTGTAGACACCGTGTAAATATTCATAATTATTTATATTGTAAAAAACTGTTATTTTGATATTATGAACATAATTAATTATGATAATTATTTGAATATTATACTAACATGACGTCATCGGATTTCCAGGCCAAAATCTCAAGCACGGTGTGTGCTTTGTTGACGCGATTCTGTGGGGTCCATGCCGCGTTGCCAGTGGGCTGTGACGCCTGAACTATTTGTTTGAATAGAACTCCGTCGACTTCCTGAAAAACATCAAGTTTTTTGAAAAATTATATGTAGCATCAGTGAAACAGAGACATGAAAAGGTTAAACAGTTTAATTTTATTAAATAACATAACCTATGAACATAACCTTATCTAACAATTTTACACATAGAATTAATTTTGTAGTGATCTTTTTTGTTACAACTATAAATAATACAGAGACGAAAATCCATGACAGCGACATCTATTGATTTACGTGCGAATTAACACAGCGACATATCAAAGTATTTAATGCTATAAAATTGTAGATAGATGGCGTAAGCAGTACTTTATTTTATTGTTGAAAAACAAAACGTTTTGTATAAATACTAACCTGTGGTAAAATTGTGATGAAACTAGTGCCTGCTTCGTTGAAGAATAAGGGAACGCTCTCTATCCATCCATTGCGTGCAGTCTCAGAATGAGAGAAAATCTGGAATAAGTAATAATGAATATGCATTCAGTTGATAAACTACGTACTTAATACGCTTTTTAGTGGTCTTAAACTTGAACGTAAATACGTCTTAATATTTTATTAATTAATAGAGAAAAAGGAAAACAGTGAAAAAATTTACCAAACCATTTATTTTTTGTAATTATCTTTTGATGGCAAACAAGCCGTCGGCCCGCCCGATGTATTACCAGGGGCCTTAGTTACAAATGCATTGCCATCCCGGAGACAAAGTGGAAATGTCTCATGTGCCTGTAATTACACCAGCACCCATACCCTTCAAACCGGAACACAGTAACGCTGCTTTGCGACAGAAATGGGTATGGTGAGTATGAATAACTATAGATTTTGTCTTATAAATGGTAGTTAGTTTCCACCTTTATCAAGTAGGTACTATCAGTAGTAGGATTCTTAGAGGACTTTTAGGGATCGCAAATCGGAACATTCTCTTTACTTAACGTTTAAGATACTTACCACGGTGCAAGCTTGTTGTCCTACAGTACACAGCTGTACAGTCATCTGATTTTGTACTCTGTTCGTCCACACCTGGGCAATAGTCGTGTCCGTCACAAACTTCACCGTCTTCAGTATGGGCCTAAAATTGCAGCATCTATACAACATGACTTTGAATTCATCTTTAAAAGGGTTAAAGTACTAATGAAGATGGAAACCTTTTGTTATTAGTGCGTTTTTGGTCCCCGCCCTTGAGGCGGTTTAGAAACTCTGACATTAGGGTGTGTGGGGTCATTAGACTTTACTGCCCACACGGTAAAGAAGAGAAGTGCATTTTAATAGGAAACAGCAATGAAAATACAATGAATAATGAAATTTTACGTAACTTAGTGGAAATAACAAATTATTATCTATGACATAATTTTGACTCTAAAATTTTGTACACCATTACCGGTAGAACATATTTATAGAACATTTATGAATGTATTTATAACATCTATCAAACCTGTGTTCACAAATAAATTGTTTTAATTTGAATTTGAACAATTGTTTTTTTTTTCATATTTTAGCGAAGGTCCTATAATAAAAGTTGTTTATATTCAGAAGTAGGTACTTTCATCCTATATGTATAATATCATAACAATATGTATTTAATTTGGTTACGCCACTGCAATGTATTGTACGCTGCATAGATACTATGTAATAGTCTAATACTTCGCCACTTGCCATTAATTTCAGGGGGATTCTTGCTAGAAAGATTAATTTGAGAGGATTTGATTTGATAGGTGATCTATAAAGATGTAATGACACAAAGAAGAAAGGAAAGAAAAAAGATAGCAAAGTGTTTTCAGATTCAAAATATACATACCCTATTGTAGGAGCGGTGTAAACAGTACGGACGTCAGTATTTAAGTCTAAAAAGGTCACTGACACCGTCGGGTTGGTAGTACCGGCCTGAAATGAGGAAAAAGGAGAATGAGCGATCTGGTCTACCAACTGAACAGTAATGTAACATACGTCGTTGAAAAGGTTATTATGCGTACTTTATTTTGTAATATGGCCGTTAAGGTGTAGGTAGTGGGGTTCCAGAAATATTTCCGCCGAATAGAAAAATAATGCAATTCTTCATTGCCTATGGCTACAATATGTGATCAGCGACCATTTCAAACTAGCGGGGTCCACTCCGGAGAAGGTGGGGAGGAGGAAGGGTACCCCAAGCCTCCCGACCCGTGCGCTTTGTTGGAAAAAGAGCGACTTGACTTTTTGAGTGAAGGCCATAATGGCCGTAAAAACAACAGCATTGAAATATATTTCATATGAAAGCTTGTACCTTATATAATTACCTTAGGGTATGGGATCCCGTTATGCAGTGTGTACTGGGAGTCGACAGACCCAGGTACACCGTAGTGAGGAACCTTCATTGTTCTTACTTCGGAGTCATCAAACGATGCGAATGCCATCTTAGTACCGTCTCTTGAGAACCAGAGGGCGTTGTTTGAGAAAAAGACTTCTTCTGTGAAGATTTAGAAACAAGTACGATGTAAATAGAAGGAACATGTGTTTTGTACATGCTTGTTTGTATTTAAAAAAAAGTAATATTCAATTGAATAATATTTTCAACTGGCAAAATCATGTAATATAATGTTAGGCTATTAATATCCCACTGCAAGGCAAATGCCTCTTCTTACAAAGAAGGCACGACTATTGACGCATGCTGAAGGCGTGATTGGCGATTCCAGACATGTGATAAAAAATACCAACCTTCATATACCCAATCTGGGATTCCATTGTAGATCTCGTCCAACCGCCCATTCGTCGTAATCTGACGAGGAGTACTGTTCAGATCGCTCTGATAGTATACGTTGTTCAAATAGACGAAGGCCAAGGCAGTTCCTGTGGGGCCCCACACGAAGTTCTGGAGGAGAGCTGTGTCCCGATTAACGTTGGAAGGAGCGATGTGGACCGTTTGCCCATTTACTGCGTTTACGGCTGAGTAGCGAGCGAGGAAACTGTGTCTGTATACCTGAAATAGTAGAGTAGGGTAAGGTAAAGAGCTTTTTTAACTATATAGTATGTAAAGTTTTCGACAAATCTACAAAGTTCGAAAGTGCAGGAGTTGTGGAAAGGGCATTGAAAATTGATTCAAGTTTCTCTGACGGATTGAATTTGGAATGTGGTGGTCTGACAGAATATTCACACCAAAATAGTGGACATAATATATGTAGCTCATTATAAAATAAGAAGACTGAAGTAGCAATAGGCCATGACTAAAAGCTGTAGAACTGATGAACCCTGGAGAAGACATGATCTTAAAGGGAGACTGCTAATCGGCAAATCTAATATAGGGTAAAAAGAAGCAAATACCTGTGTGTCACCGTACGCAAAGATAACGGTAATACCGTCATCTGCCAACTGCGTCACCCTTGGTGACTCTTGCAGAATCTGTAAGATAGGGAGATGTTAGACACTCATTGTGTTTTTAAACACATACATACTATCAGGCCTGTATTTCTCGAAGTGTAAGGCAGAGGTGTACCAGTGTACACCCACAGTTCGCCGGCATGTTTAGGTCCCATGTAACAGGGGGCGAGCCTATTGCCATTAACCGGGCACAAATCTTAACTCCGAGCTGCTATTGATTTTTTTTTAGAAAAACCCAATAACACTTCACTCGCCCTTGGAATCGAACCCAAGATCTCAAGCGTAGCAGTCGCGCTTATGACTACTAGGCTAACGAGGCAGTTTTTCAAAGGTAAAAATAACTATGTTCCATGAAAATGTGACGTACAACTATACAAAAATCTTTTAAAGCAAATATTTTTATCTTCAGAATGGGGCAAGTAATTACTCTTCAATTTTATGTTATAGAACTAAATTAGCTACAGCGAAATGCTGTATGTAGTAAAGGAAGAAGTTTCCCTTTTTTATTTAATCATGGTGAACTTCTGTACTAATAACTATGGGCGCTTCCTCGCCGAAAGTATTAACAGCAATGTTACAATCTCATCATCATCATCTTCCTGCCCTTATCCCATGTTACTTGGGGTCGGCGCAACACGTTTTCTTCTTCCATACCATCCTGTCAGCCGTCATGCTATCACTCACTCCTTTCACTTACATATCATTCTTCACACAATCCATCCATCTTTTCTTTGGTCTCCCTCTTCCTCTCCATCCATCCACATTTATATTCATTACTCTTTCGGTCACATGTGTGTCATCCCTCCTCTTCACATGCCCATACCAAGACAAACGGTTCCCTTTCGGTCGGTCCTTTCTTTCGGTTTTTGCAATGTTACAATCTAAGATTCAATTATAAACATAATGTTACATTACTGTCTTACTTACTGACGAACATTCGCCTGTAGTAGTAGTAGCCATGCTAGTTGCTGTTAGTGCAAATGTTTTGTATTAATGTTATAAATTGTATAACACCTTTAGAAATAACAATCAATGCTACAAACTTATATGTGCAGTGCCTTCCTCAACTGTATTTACCAACGATCTCAAACAACATTCTACAAACCTGGGAGGTGCTGTTGTAAATGAGTGCTGTGGTGCTATCAGTGTCAACATTATAGAGGACCAGGTCGCCATTACTGTTCCGGTATAACATCTCACTTCCTGTAAACGTTATAAATGAAAATAAACACTAAAACCGAGATACGAAATTTCGAAAAAAAATAATAATAATAAGATTGTAATTATATTATAGCAAGATTTAATGAGGAATTAGAGTAGAGGTACGACCCACTTAAAACTTAAGCTTTACTTGTGTAATAAACCACGTGGATGAAGTCACAGGTTTTTGCTTCATCATTATCATCATCATCTCAGCCATAGGACGTCCACTGCTGAACATAGGCCTCCCCTTTAGATGTCCATATATGTATATATATATTTTTGCTTAGTAGCGATTTATTATTATTATTTATTTATATTCTGGGATTAATCCTCGCAAAAGCTTATTAAAATATTTGTTAATTGATTTACTATCTTTATTTCCCTGTGGCGTCAGAATAAAATGACACTCATGTATTGAAAAACATATAACGATATAGTTGGTACAATCTTACACAAACCTTTTTAAAAAAAAACGATCTCAAACCTACCTGTTGACCAAGTGCCATTGAAAGGAGACGGTGAAAAGGCCCCATTGATAAATTCTTCTAAATCTAGTACAGGTGGGTCTTCAGGAGGGCCGGGAGTAGTGGTAGGGTCTTCCGTAGTTGTTGGAGATTCGGTAGTTGTATCATCTGGATTAACTGTAGTTGCGTCATCCGGATCAACTGTAGTCGTGTCAGCTGGGTCAACTGTAGTCGTGTCATCCGGGTCAAGTGTAGTCGTGTCATCTGGATCGATCGGAGTTGTGTCATCTGGATCGATCGGAGTCGTGTCATCTGGATTAACTGTGGTTGTTTCATCAGGATTAACTGTAGTCGTATCATCAGGGCCACTAGTCACAGTTGTTGGTGCTATCGTGGTCGTGGTTGCAGCAGGCTCAGTTTCACCCCCCGTAAAGACAACGATCATAGCGATAACCGCTCCAAGTACTGCCAACCCCACGACAGTGCCAATGATGTATCCTATTGTCTTCTTGCGCCTGGATGCGATTAGAGCCTGGAAACAAAAATTATCAATTAAATTCTTGAGAGTAATAATATCGAACATTGGCAGTTTCATTTTTTGTTTTCATATAAGGCCTATAAAAATGAAGTTAATCTTATTACGCTTGTATTTTAAAAGAGAGAGATTGCGCGGTTCGATGTTTGTTACTAAATCACGCCTTACATGGATCTGGATGAAATTTGGCATAAAAATAGAAATACGAAAAAGGACATCTAACTACGTCATTTCATCCCGGAAAAATGTACGGTTCCCGTGGGATACTATGTTTTCTTTGACGCAGACGAAGTCGCGGGCGGAATCCAGATATTTATCTTAATTGAATATTTATACATACCTTAAATATGTATTTTATAATAAATAGTATCAAATAGCAAAACACACTGACAGCAACCTCGTTTCTGGCACGGAATTATTCTCCGCACCGTCAAATGAATACACCCACAATTAAACATCACGCCTGTTCTTCCCCGATCCAGCCTGGGCAAAGCCGTACCTAGCACACCCACATTTTCATCTCCGTAAAGAGGTAGGCCTATATTGTCATAAACTGAGCATAAATCCAGTTTCCGTACTATTACTGAGAAATTCCTGACAGAAAAACTCAATAACACTTTGCCCATTCTGGAAATCGAAACTAGGGCCTCGTGTGCTAGTGACTACACGCCTAATGTAATCGCAGTCGGCCTCTCAAGTAGCCATTTATATATTAATCTGGGATTATTCCTCACCTGCTGGTCATTGTTTCCCAGCTCCAAAGTGGTGTTGCTGCTGTCCTGAGCCATCTTGTTTGGGGAACAGCTGTAAACAAAATACTGTTAGATACACATTTTCTGCCGGGGTTGCGGATTTTTTTTTAAAGAGTCACGCTCTGAGACGCAAAGGGCATGGAGGAACGCGGTTGGGATTTAGTCAGTAAGAGTCTGACACTCTCTTCTGCTCTTCTGCCCAGAGCGAAAGAAGTCATGTTGTTACTTAAAATAAATGATGTTACCTATGTAAAGTCAAAAAGTAAATAAAAACAAAACACGACTGTGTAAAACAAAAACTTTAAATAATAATTGAATAAAAAAAAACGAGTCAATTAGTCTAAAACTCTGATAAGTAACATTCGGGACCCATTGAAAATGTAGACCCATTCAAATATTCCTAATAATTTGTCATGGTGGTCTGTAATTTGGTGTGCTTACGGGTGCATGCCATAGCACTGGGGGTCGCAAAGTATTTTAAATTTAGTTACAACATTTTGTCCTTTTTTCATGAAAATTCGAAAAAAATATGTATGTTTTCTAAATAACTGCCTCGTTAGCCTAGTCCTAAACGCAACTGCTGCGCTAGGCGCCCTGGGTCCAATTCCCAAATCGAGCGAAACTGGATATTTCTATGAAATTCTCAGTGGCAGCTCGGAGTTAGGATTTATAAGCGGTTAATAGCGCGGTTAACATACCGACCTAAATATACCGACGAACTGTGAGTTTACATTGGTACACCTCTGCCTAACACTTCAGAGAATACAGGTGTAATGGTACGTTTTCTAAGTATGGTTTAGAATAAAAATAACCTCTCATATTAGATTCAAGATTATTTTCTTTTTTCATGTAATTGACCTTCAAAAGTGCCTTTTAATGGTATAATTGTAATACTAGTAAATGATTATACTTTATTTTTACTTTGAATGCTGAAAAGCACATACAACTTTATTCGGCTTCATTAAGTGTTCTTTTTTACAATAATTATAGGATTTTTCACGCATTATAATGATTTAAAAAGTACTTAAAAATAAATAAGCCGACGTACTTCACAAACACACTCATGATTAAACAAAAATTTAGTTATACACCGTCATTGGTGTAGCGGACTCGACTTATCTTAATCTGTGTAATCATTAAGATATCGCCATGAAAATTGTTGCTTTAAATTTTTTCAGACTAATAATATAATCTATTAGTTCGACTATGTAATCTACATGTAAGTACCTACCTAATTATGTAGATTTGCTGGCTTTTATTAACAAAGTATCGACTACTGAAACATACTTATAATTAAGCTGATTATTAGTTATATCGTCATTTAAATTGTTCCAGATAATTAAGTACCTAAACTAATCAATTATTTTAACTAATTTATTTTCACCTTTTTGTTTTTAATCGTTTCCCCGCTCTAGGAATTTCTCCTGTATCGTGGGTGCGTTTACAATCATATAAACTCACATACAAGCAACAAAAACAGCCAGACCCGGAATAGCTATTTGTAGGCCAAACAAATATTTGTTCCGTGCGGGAATTGAACCCGCGACACGCAGTGCAACAGCCAATCACTCAGTAACTGTGCCAACCGTGTCGACGATACATACTTTTTAACTCCCGACTCAAAAAGAGGGGTGTTATAAGTTTGACGTGTCTGTGTGTCTGTCTGTGGCACTGTAGCTCTTAAACGCATGAACTGATTTGAATGCGGTTTTTTTATTTGTAAGCAGGTTTCCTAGCAATGGTTCTTTGATATGTTTTATCAAAATTGGTTTAGCTGTTTCAAGGTTTTTAGCTCTTTTCTTAGTTGCGGTAGGGATATTTACTCTACTGTCGAAAGAATATTTTATTACTTGTTACATAGTCCGGAAAAACAAAAATAACAAATGGAGAGCTGCGGCTCATGAAATATTTAGAACCTCAGTGCAGACACTGTGATGAGCACGTCTGATACTTCTACATAATATAATAATATGTAAATTGTGAAAATATAAGCAAGTCATAAATACCTACTGTAAAATATTTATCTTATCATAATCTGTTGATAGGTACTGACAGACGATGTTAGCAAGAATTAAAGAGTAGTAGTAGTACAAGTCTCTAATGGTGTAATACCTAATAGAGCTCCTTGTGAAGGAGTCCACCCGGGGAAGTACTACCACCATACTTATTTGTGTTGCAAAGTTACTGTGTTCCAGTTTGAAGGGTTTGGGTGCCGGTGTAATTACAGGCACATGAGACAATTCTTGTTTCATTTTGTCTCTGAAATGGCAACGCATTTTCAAGGCATCTGGTATTGCAGATGTCTACAGTTTTGTTTACGGAGTAGACCGACTGGCAGATCTCCTTGTGTTGAGCATAGATTTAAAGCTTATTCGAGTCGAATTATTTGACTGATTGAAACTACTTGAAGTCAAAAGTTTAATAAGTAAATAAATAAGTCGAATCGAAGTCTCGAATTATTTAGCATATTCACAACATCTTTTTTTTAATGCTTGCAAGTTATACTTATACTCGTATGGATACATTTAACATATTAACATAATATACTAGGTACACTATACATTGAGAATTGAATAGAAAGCTTCAGATGATGCCTTCATATTAAATTGTTGCTGTTTAAAGTTTAAAAAAAAATACAGAATATAACTACGAGTATTTATAAGGCTGCAACAAATAATATTGGAAATGAAATAGAAAATAAATAATGATTACTTTTTAATCATTATTATTATTTTATTACCGGTATATGTGGACATCTAAAGGGGAGGCCTATGTTCAGCAGTGGACGTCCTATGGCTGAGATGATGATGATGATGATGATGATGATTTATTTTATATTTTAAAAACTATAATCCTCCCAAACTCCCTAGATCTACTCATTTCCTTAAATATAACACAATCACAATTTCTAACCTACTCAGCAACTTTTTTTAGATAGATATTTTAATTAACTCACCTCGTTCCAGTATCCAAAAGAATATAACTAATAAAGGACCGGCGATTGCCGAATCCCAGCCACACTGAAAATCTTGAAGAAAAAATAAAATAATCAGCCAACTATTCAAGATAATCGTGGCATTAGCTATTAATCATAAATGATATATAGGAGAATAATTAAGATAACATATTTATCAAAATTATCATTATACCGATAGTCATTACGATGATTTGGTCACAAGGGATTAATGTAGAAAACAGTACGAATGGACACTGCACGCAAAATGTGGATGTTGAGGGTGTCGTGATGGCCCAGTGGTTAAGGCGCCCGCCTCTCATGCACGTAGTTGTGGGTTCGCAACCGGTCACGGGCAAGTACCAATGTGACTTTTTCTAATTCATATGTAGGTACTTTCTAAGTTTATCTTGCACATCACTGACATCTGTGAAGGAAAACCTCCTGGACTTTTAATGAATTTAATTCTGAAATCGCCAATCCGACGTGGTGGTCAATGCTCGTGCCTACTCTACAAGGCCACGGTAATATAATAATACAGTAGTGTAACTCGGCCGCATGATAGAAATAAATGCCTACAGCCGCGCGGTACGTAAACATGCGTTAGGGCTACCCGTCTCCAGCATTTTAATTACATTTGCCTACTTTCTGTTTCTATTTAGTTTTGTGATTGTAAATATCCTTTTTATATAAATAAATGAAATACTTTGTATATTGAATAGGAAGTGTTCAATAAAAATGCGTGTTGTTTTTTGATTGGTAAATTTAATTAAAAAAACATGTTTTTGTTTGAAAAACAAATCGGGCTTATAAATTTGCGACCGAAAAATATTTGCGCCTCGACTGAGTCGTACGAAATGCTTTATTATTAAATTTTAAAGTATAATTTAAAACAAACTTATGTCTGGATGCGTTATTGACGAATTCATACAACCAAAAACAGCACAATATTTCCTACTCGTCATATTAACTGATTTTTAGAGAAAAAAACGCGCGGTTATTGTTAATAAAACTACACACCGTCCGTTCGACACTGCGGTACAGCCGTGACTGTTTGCACCCGGCGCGCACCCCAAGAGCGAGGCGCGTAGGTATAGCTCGCGTTTCGTCCGTTTGTATGAAGTTGGAGTACTGTATTATTATATTACCGTGACAAGGCGTTGATTTGCATACTCGTCAAATTCAAGGAATTGACTATGCTCGTGATTCTTAACACGAATCAATAATAAAATAAATTGGTTTTGAAATTTTTTTTTTGACGTGATTTTCAAATTCGAGCTCGCCATTTCGCCAGAAGGTTTAGGCGCTATGTACACGTTGATATAGCCGCGCGACAACGCTGCCTACCGCATACGCAACTGGGCGATTCTGAATTTTGCAAGAGGAGTATTCTGGATTACTGTTATTTGATAGTTGCAACTAAAAAAACAAGTATTTATTAGATATTGGCCAGGTAGCGTAATTATATTTGATTACTTTTACTTTTTTATGACAAGCTCCAAAAATTTGACGAGGATGCAAATCAACAGCTTGTATATTTTGAGAAGATACCTTGGCCGTGCAGTGGGACAATAATATGTTAGTATTATTATTATTGATTTTATGATTACTAATGATAGATAAGAAGGTGGTATAATTTATCGTGTTTAATATCTATACATATGTGCTAAATGTCTAGTTTGCGTGACAAGATAAAGAATTGTGACACGCCGATGGTAGCGACCTAAAGAAGCTGGAGTATTGTTCAGCACCAAATGACAGATGTAAAAACAAAACCCACCTAAAGAAGTTGAATATAATATGTTATTCAGGATTTTTATTAAAGAGCATATTTAAAATTCGCCCGTTTAAAAACCAACGCAAAGTTTAAAATTACCCACATTACACTATTACGCCTGTATACCCGAAGGGTTAGACAGAGATGTACCAATGTACACCCACAGTTCGCCGGCATGTTTAGGTCCCTTGTAGAGGGCGAGCCTATTGCCATTAACCGGGCAAAAATCCTAACTCCGAGCTGCTATTGAGAATTTCATAGAAAAACCCAATATTTTTTTTTGCTCAACCTGGGAATCGAACCCCTCTAGCGTAGCAGTCGCTTTAGGACCACTACGCCAACGAGGCAGTTAATTAATTTAGGTGTTTGTGTCACAATGGGTCTCTGCGATTGCTTCGGGCTCTCGTACCTATGCCTCTCAAAGATCCGCGAGTTCATTGACCCCGAGATCAAGACCAATGAACAATAAAGACGAATAAATAAAATACCATCTTGTAGAAAACACATTTATTATACCTATTAGATATTTTGTACTTAAAGTACTTAAAATATTTACAAACGAATTCAATAAGTATCTATATTTATATCCATTTTTCATTGAAGAAAACGGGGGTAACATACTATTTCAATATTACTTTGTGATTCCAGTTGTTGGATTTTAAACTCTCGGCGCTGAGCAGAGCGATGAAAATCCATCGTGTGCAAGACAAAGTAATATTAAAATAATACTGTTTTATGTGATGGTGGTAAGCCCTCTGTACATTATACAGCAAATAGGAAATATGCATGTTTTTTTTTAATCGCATTTATTAACAAATCTTGAAAATACCGCAGTAGATCTCTACTGCGGTATTTTCAAGATTTGTGCAAAAAATAAAATCAACCAAAAAATACGGCCGATATACGCATTTAAATCTATCAATTACGCACCGATTAGATAGAGAGATCCGACATGGTCTGTGACGTCACATAACACTACGGCCTCATAAACTCGTGTTAAATTTCGTTTTGCTAGAAAGATAGAACCAAAACGTCGATGGCTTATATCTTTTTTAATTGCATAGTTATTTGAAAAATAGTTTTACTGAACTGTTTATTATATGAATGAGGAATATGTTTTTAAATAAAAAGACATGCAATTTCCCTATTATAATAATTATGTTGGATGTTACTGTTTTACATAAATAGGTACTTGAGTATCAATATCTACATAATATCCACTGAAAACCCTGTTCATATTACTAACATTGGCAACTTTAAGTAACTTCACAATACTCAAAATACTTCAGATAAAATTATTTACATGACTCATAACATATTAAATATTTTATTTAAAATTATTGCGCTAGTACACAGGTAACTCTGTAATTACATAGATATAATAGAAATATTTTTTTATTAATTTATCCTCCATTCTCCATTTATATCCGTAAAATATAATTTGATAACAAGAGCATTTTTTTTGTGGTAATCATTAAACAAATTTTCAATTAATATTATACACGGTGAAACTCAAACAAACTCAAACTTTTACCAAATTAACTTTTAAACTCCAAGTTAATTGCTAACACAGGCCCTGTTTGATTGACATATTATTGTTATTTAATTCATCTAGAGCGAGCAATAACTCTGAATAAAAAAAAATGGAAACTTCAGGTAAAGGTAAACCAATACACGGTGGTGAAAACAAAAACCTTAACCATGGAAAAACATCAGCTATTTCATTCAAAAGTGCAAAATGCAACATACACGGCTAAAACGTATGGAGCAGCCAGAACAGCAGATGTTTTTTGTAATCCCATTAATTCCTATGGTGGGGCGTATAAAAGTTTTCATTACAATGTGCTTTCCACCGTGTATAATTATGAGAAACATAACATTGGGGAACACCAACCCCATTAACGCTGCCCGCCCACGTCAAACAATCGACGACCGATTATTTTGTCGGTGCAAAAGGAACATATGAATTCTAAAAAAATACCATAGATTTATTATACGGTCCGATAAACGGTCCTACAAAAAATCGGACGTGGGCGGAGGTTTTTAGTGTCAAATCGATATAATTATTCGAATAATTCTAAACCTAGACTGAGCTCGATTAATCGGCACTCTACGATGGTTCCAAAATTACTAACTACTTACTAATTCATTCAAAAAAATATATTCAAAACTGCACACTGTTCTTTTATTGTTCTATGCACTTCTCTGAGTTTTTTTTCCATTTGTTTATCAAAATAATAATATTTTTCATAGTGGAGGTATCACTGAGCAAGTCGTTGACATTTCAATTTACTATTTAAAACATGTTTTCTTGTAGGAATCTCTCTAGTGCGTGGTAAAGATGCGGCCTTACGCCGATTAAGCCGTGGTCTTCATCTGTGTAGCTCTGGAAATAAAAAAGGGTTTGCGTTCAATTTTATTTAATTACACGTCTTCCTCGTAAATTTCGGTTATTTGCAGGGTTTTTTTTGGGCCGTACCCTGATCTTTATTCTAAAATAAAAGTACCCTTAACTCCTCGTTACAACGTCATTTATCGGCCAGTGAAAGTCCTGTCAAAATAAGTCTATCCGTTTCGGAGAATTAACGTGAATAAACACACAGATAGACAGACAAGAATTTTAAAAATGGATTTTTTATTTTATTTGCCTTGGAAAAATATTTTCCTATTGAGGTTAAATAGGTTTGCCCTTTTGCTTTTTGCTTCAAAATTTAACATAAAATGATCATAAACATACCATCTGCGTGAAGTAGATATCTCGTTGCTGCAGCTTCCGCGACAGTAGCATAGCGTGTTGGTAGTGCACGTTGTCATCTGCCGTGCCGTGGATCAAGAAGAAGCTCTTGTCGCGAAGGGAATCCGCCTAATGAATAACAGGATTATTAAAATATAAGCAACTAGCTGTGCCCGCGGCGTCGTTCAGGTGGACCTAAGTTGCCCAGGCTACGGGTTGTTCGAAAGAGATAACGCGCCCCCGGAACGCAAAGGGCACATAAAGGAACATGGATGGGTTCTAGTCAGTAAAAGTCTGACACTCCCTCCTGCCCTGCCCAGGGCGGAATAAGTTATTTAATGGTTTTCCATCCGAAAAAAAAGGTGGAGCTTAGTGTAACATAAGGAAATAAGAATTGAATGCTATGTCTTCATCATCCTCCATGCTAGCCTAATGGTTGCAAGTTTGTATGCTGGAAGGTAAGATACTGAGTTTTTCCATTAAGAATTTGTCTATATACGCCTAGAGTCTGAATTTGTGCCCGGTTGCTACCTAATTGGCTAGTTAGTCATAACTACTTACGAAATAAAAGTTAAAAGTAAAAATATAAAAGGGTTGTAAAAATATAAAAACTAGCAAATATTTTGCTGAGAAAATCTTTCATTTCTAATACATAAATAATTATGTATAAAATAATTTCATATACTAGAATACGTACCACTTGATCAGTGAGAAGCGATGACGCTCTGTAAGCTTCTGCATTTTCTTGCGGCAAGCCCATGTAACGTTCAGTGTAGATTGTATCTGTAAACAAAAACATGACCAGCATTAGCATTATCATTCCATTTTACTAAATACCAACTTAGAATGAAGATTCCTCAATAGAATTATGACAATTAAAAAGACAGGGATAAACTGAGCATGTTGCTCTAAGGGACTTATCTCTTCCTTTCTCAGAGTCATCCACAGTTTCTATCAGCTAAACCAAACAAGCATAATGTAACTCTAGTTGCATCTGCTAGTATTTTCGCAGAGTCAGTTCTGAGTTTATTTGGGATACATTAAAGAGGGATCATAAACGTCACTCCTCTCCCGGATGAGACAAGGGTAAGATTAGTATCTAATTCTATAAAAGCTTACCATAGAACCTCCAGTCGACAACAGGCGCGACGGCGGCCGCGCATCTGAACACGTCTCCGCCTTCAGCGAGCGCCTTGCTGGCCGCGTACCCGCCGTACGACCAGCCCCAGATACACGTGCGGTTGCCGTCTATCCAAGATAAGTGGTCTTGTATGTACCTGGAAAAAACAGCGGAAAGATTTGTGAATTAGACTGAGGGGGAAATAATTATGAGTAGCACAGAAACTGCTTGAGAGTCTACAAGTATTTTTGCTGGCAAGCCGTATTGAGTTCCATTAACAAAGGTAAGGCAATCGTGTCCATTAGATGACTGGAACCTGGTCTAACATCAAGTGACTAACGCTGCAAGGAAATGCGGTTTCCACTAAGTTAAGTCTTACGCAAAACAGTAACTGTTAACGCATTTCTGTCCTAAAATTTAATAATCCTTTGTTTTTATTTGTGATGTATACCGTGGCTTTTTGTAATAGTTCCAACATACCAATGCACACGTCGTATGAAAAGTTGGTCCCACGAACTATTGATCTATTGAACGGTCCGATAATCGTTCCTACAAAAACTTGGACGTGTGCGGAGGCCCTTTATGAGTTTTTACTTACTTAGTGACAGTGATCTGGTCTTCAATTTCAACAGTTCCGAGCCTTCTATTCAAAGCGAACATGTTGGTGACTCCTCGCAGTCCTGATCCTCGTCCGTCGATGTGTGCGATGGCAATGCCCCAGCGACTGACAAGCGAACTGCCCCAGTCCAGTGACCATTGCTTCGTCACTAAGGCTGTGTCGGGACCACCGTATCTGGAAAAAGAGGAAATAAATGTGGATAAGAAATATTATATCTAAAGCCTATGTTTAACATTGGTTTTATTTAATTTTGTTCAGACATGGTAATCGTGCTTATCTTTTTGTTTTTAAACTTTGCACACTTGGAATTTCTCCTATATTGTGGGCCGTGGGTCCATTTACAAACATATAAATTCACATACACAAACAACCACACCCGGAACAACTATCTATAGGCTATTAGTTCCGTGCGGAAGTCGAACTTGCGACACAGCTACTGTGTGTGGAGTCAACTTACACGTAAACAAGCAGCGGTACATTGGTCCTGTTGCTATAGTCTGCTGGCGCCTGTATGTGTACATCGGCGGCCGGTAGCCCTGCGCTGACTGACACGGCGAGGCGGATGGTGACGGGCAGCTCGCGGTTGCGGGTGGAGGCAGACAGCTCCGCGCTGTCGTCCCATACGCGGATCAGCGTGCCGTTCTGGAAATAAAAGGATATTTTGTAAGACTGAGAAGGAACCTGCTGATAAAGATATTAAATTGCTTTGGTTCTTCAGGTTGGTTGGTGAAATCAGGTCTTCTCTTCCTGAGTAGGACTGGAATCTATCACGACAATCCACTACGCCGACTCAGCACGAGTTGGTGATCACATATTTACCGACTTTTTTTGGGTCACAAACATTCTTGTCACTCCTAACGTTCACCGATTTTAGAGCAGCGCAGCAGCCATTTAGGCAGTTGCAAAACACATCAAATATGGTAATTAACTGTAACTACTGTTATAAGATTTTTACACTAGACATTACAAAGGTATATTCAACAGCTATCCGTAGTTAGCCAACAAAAGACAGATATTGCTTTATTTATTGGCACTGAACCGTCTATGGGATCCCCAAAGATCCTCAGAATCCGTATATGTATAACCAACCTTGATAGCAGCATTGATACTCACAGTGGCGTAAATGAAAACTTGCGGCACATCAGGTCCGGCACAGTTGATGGTGATTCTGTCCCCAGCGTTGCTGAGAGTAGCTTCATTGTAGAGGCACTGTTTCCCATCTTCCCGACGGATGGCGCAAGTGAAGCATAAAACCACTCCTGTAGAGTTCACTGAGTAGATGTGTTGCTCTGCTGAGTCTTCCACACTTGTGGCTTTGTACCAGCTGGAAGATATAGTTTATCAATATTGGGCCTTATTTAGATCAAACTAAAAATTAAAATTAAATTATCTAATGATAAAGGGGTACAGATTGCTCAATAGTGGTCGGACAACATTTTAAAGTGAATCAACACGAGAGAAGAGAAAATAGTACATTGGGCCCAATATGCGTAGGTATTTTTTCAGAATAAAATAAGTTGCAGCGTTGTTGAGTAATTTTACCCGTATTGTTTAAAGACGAAAATTAGGACAATATTGAATACAAATAGGTATGTAAAAAAAGGACTCTTTGTAGTGTTAATGTATCCTGAGGACAAAATAATACCTACTGTTTTAAGAGCTGGTATATTATTATACCAGCTCTTAAAACAGTAGGTATTATTTTAATATTTAAAATGGTACTGTTTTAAGAGATAGTGGTGGGCCCCAGGTATTGCTATATCACCATAATTAATGATTTCATATTTGTGATTTTTAACTGTTATGTACTAACATGACGTCATTGGAGGTCCACGATAGAATCTCAAGCACGGTTTGTTCCAAGCTGACGCGGTTTTGAGTTTCCCACAGAATTCCTGTAGCAGGCTGTGATGCCTGAACTATTTGCTTGTACAGGACTCCATCAACGCGCTGAAAAAGTAAATAACAATTATTAAAAAAACTAGAACAGAATCATAGGAAATAAACTGAAGAGATATATAAAAATTACCCTTAAGAACTAAGTTTCGAAGATAAACCTTCTGTATCCTTCCAAATAATATTAAACTTGACTGACGACTAACAATTGAGAATTTCAATGAGAAGCTTCAAATTAAAAAAATATATTAAAGCGGGACAAATTAGAAATCACGACATCTGTTGGTAAACGCAGGAATTAATACCAAACTAAGGGTGTAAATGTGTAGTGTACGCTTTTGCTGTAAGATGGCGTTAGTTGTACCTTAGTTGAGTTCTTTGAGAAGCAACAATTTAAACAACATGTATCTTGTTTTCTTACCTGAGGTAATATAGTAATGAAAGCTGTGCCTGCGTCGTTGAAGAAGAAAGGAATGTTGTCGATCCAGCCGTCGGTTTCCTCATATGAGTAGATCTGCAACATAATTGATGAAAAAAGTTTAGTCGTAGAATTTAGTTATATCTTTTTTGTATCTACCTTCTTTTTTTTCTTTTAACGTTACCTGCTTCATGCAACATAAGTACCGGTACTTTTGCTGTTTCAAATAGATAGGTCCTATAAGTACCTACCCAGGTATTGCTTTATAATAGAAGATATTATATTATGCAGGAGGAGCTCGTGGCTAAATAATTACAGCCGCATAGACCGATCTTCCGGGTTAAGCCACGCTTGCCGAGGTTGGTCTGTGGATGGGTGACCATTTACCATAGCGAGTTTCCTTCGTGCCTCGGAAAGCACGTAAAGCCGTTGGTCCCGGATGTCATTTGTAGATCTTTGACAGTCGTTACTGTTAGTCAGAAGCCCGAAAGTCTGACAACCAGTCTTACCAAGAGTATCGTATTACCCATTACTGGGTTGTGGAGGTCTGATAGGTAGTCGCGCAATGTAAAATACTGATATTCAGCTGCATCCGGTTCGACTGGAAGCCGACCCCAACATAGTTGGGAAAAGGCTAGGCAGATGATGATGCAGGTGACTAAGATATATTTTTAGACAATTCTGCACTTATTTTCCTGCCTTCACATGAGTTCATATTTAAGAAGAATGTAGATACTTACCAATGAGCAAGATTGTCCTACAGTACACAGCTGTATCCTCATCTGAGTTTGCACTCTGTTCGTCCACACCAGAGCAATGGTCGAGTTCGTCACGAATTTCACCGTCTTTAGAATTGGCCTGAAATTAAATCATTTTTTCCTGAATAAAGAAAGCTACACAGACTTGTCACTATATTTAGAATATTTTTATTTTCTGGTCATCTTCAAGAGGAGAAGGTATTCATAAATATGAACAACTTCTACTAAGAGACAAACCTTGAAATATGAAAAATAAATTAGGGTGTGCATTTTTGTATTTTGGACGCATAGAAAAAGTTAATAATATTTTTGAGTAGGTACTTTAACCTACAGGCCAAATTTAAGGTTGGGGGGGGGGGGGGGGGGCTCAAATATGGCCAGTAGATTAGAGGTTAACCTGTAATATTTTTTCATTAACCATTACAAAAAAAAAAGGATGAAAAAAAAGGAAAACAGTAAAGTGATATTATTAAAACTTTAAAAAAACTTACTGGACGAGGTCGGTGGGAGCTTCGAAAACGGTGGGAACGTTTGTGGCATCGGTCAAGTCGATCAGAGTCACTGATACCGTAGGATTGAGAGTACCGGTCTGAAAGGAAATAATATGATCTATATTGCTGGACAGTAGTTTAGACATAATTTTTCAAAATCCCAAGTATGGTTCAATCAAATATATATAAAAAACTTAATTATTATTAGTTTCAATTTCGTTATGTCTTTTGATACCTACATTATTATAAAAGTGACAAAGAAACGTAAAAAAAATATCGTTAATTGAATTAAATTAATGTTTTCAATTAAAATTTATTGTTAAAGCTCTCAAGTACCAATAAGGACCTCAACAAATAGATATATAACGACCTACCACGGAAACCATTAAGTACTTACAACATTAAACAATCATAACGACAAAATGAAATCATAACAAAACGAAGAAAACCAATCAATTGATTTCCGTATGTCTCGTTCCTCAAGCATATTGCAAATAATTACAGAAGTTTTAACACTTAAAGAGCACCTTTTCAATTCAATGAGACTGCCAAAGTCCCAATAGTTTGACGATTGGCGCAGTGGCAAAGCGATCGACTGCTACGCTACGAGTTGCGGGTTTTATTCCCGCATGGAACAAATCAACATGATCTACAGATATTTGTTCCGAGTCTGGCTGGCTGTTTGTGTATGTGAGTTAATGTGTTTGTAAATGCACCCACGATACAGGAGAAATTCCTAGTATGGAATAAAATTAAAAAAATAAAAACCTTTTGCCCGACATAAGCATCGAACCCAGGACCACGCGCTCAGTAGTCGTGCTTGTGATCCTGAGGCAAACGGGGTAAAGGCAGAATGATTGCAATCTGCGTTAATAAGTTCCGAGATAGAGCAGATACAACCGGAATTCGAATTGATGACGTTTCGATTACTAGTCCGGTAGGGCTGTTGCCGATTATCTTTTTTTCTTAAACGTTGCCCTTGCTATATGAATTTCTCATGTATCGTGGGTGTGTTGAAAAACATATTATATGAATCGTAGTGTGAAGACTAGTGCAAATTTTAACTGTGATTTTTCAATTTTTATACTAGCTGAATCGTCTAAAAAATAGGTTACGATCGATTCATAGACGTAACACACACACACATATAAATTTCATAAAAATCGGTCAAACTGTTTCGGAGCAATTTGGCAACTAGCATTGTGAATTTGTGACACGAAAATGTTATATTTAAGATGTATTTTTAATTCACATACACAACACGAAGAAAAATTAGTAGGTCATACAAATATTTGTTACGTGTGGGAATCGAACTCGCGACACACAGCTCAATATCCAATCACTCAGCTACTGCGCCAAACGTGCCAACAATGCATCGACCAGAAAAAATCACGCAGTTCATCTTCTGTTAAATTATTTTTAATGGTACAAGTGCTTCCCGTTTAATAGGGAACAGAATCAATAACTAATTCCGCTCAGTTATCAATCGTCACGTTCTGTAGAATAGTGTTCTTGTGGCGAAGACTCGTGTCGTCTTGTGCCTACAGTGTTATTGGGATGATGAGGGAGACAGCCTTGAGAAATGGGAGAAATGAAAGAAAAGGAAATGGGTATCTTTTCCGGGCAAAATTGAAAATGTTGATAGAAATTGTTGCGATGATACCTAGTGTATGTTATGGTTTGTGTTGTCAATATCCATCAATTTCTGTATGTGTAAAAGTGTGTATTTATTATATGGTTTTCTTATAATAAAATGAAAGTGTTATTCCATTGATTTCTTGTAATAAAATAATAGTGATTTCTAAACGAGTAACCACTACACCTGAAGCAAATCTATACAGTTACAAAACGTGAATCTGACTTACTAGGAAACTCTGAATTAATCTCAAAAATCTTTAAATTCACATTAATGTAAAGGGTATTAAGAAGTTAATTCGATACTGAATACAAAGATGTCCTTTACAAGGCCGCAGATCCTAAAATATAATAATTAACTACATAATTATTATAGGCCAGGAACTAATATCAAAAGACAATCTTAACCAAAAACAAAAAACATTTGAAAAGATAAGTAAAAGCTAAAGTTATGTATGTCGCATCATACTTTCAATGTCCAAATTAATGAACCGTTTTAAAATAAACTTGATACTTTTACACAAAACACCTCAATAGTTTTTCAACCCTTTTAAAATAAATAGACCTTAAAAGTGTTTTAAATTCTATTAGACATTAGTTACAAAAGTATTTTTAATGTTATCCACTCGTTTTATTTTCTCATTCAAAAGTATCAAGTTTAATAAAATTCAACTGAGCAACTTCCAAGATTTTAGAAGAAGAGAAAGTTTGTTTAAACAAACCGTTCTGCGTAAAAGATCTTAAACAAGAATCTCTATTTTTAAACAATGTCAACATTCCCAACCGTCATTTGTTCCAATTTTAAAACCTCCGCATTATGACGAACGTGTCATATCTTGGATCTCTCGATTATCGGTACAACGAAGCCTCGGCCTCCGGTGCTCCCGATGGGACCAACGGCGACGAGTTGTCGAAACAAGTCCGATATATTTATACACCCACTTGTATTGCGAAGCTTTTGTTTAGTTTTGCGAACTAGGTACTTACAAATATTCGTCTATATATATTTTTTTTAATGAGATTACGCACATATCAAATATATCATTACAAAAATTGGGACTTATTCAACGTAGAGGTTTTGTTTGTTGTGCACCTTTTTCACTATCGTTTCTTTGTGGTTTTCATGCTTAATCAAAAGTATCACGCTGCACACACATCTTTGTTGAGGTGTACTAATTAAATTTTCTTTTTTCTTTTTCTAACAATTTTATTCAACTGTATTAGTTTTATTGATTAAACTTATTTTTAGGGATGATAGCAATCAATATCAGTCTCTATCCGTCATAAATCCTTCTAATTTACCTCCATTTTTCAGTATCGATTGTCTCACTCAGAGAGAACGAGTAAATTTTGATCCAATATAATTATTGGCCTACAGATATTGCGCTTAAAACAATATAAGTATTGCGTTTTTAATAAATTTGTGTGGAACAGGTACATTCGTCAACATAATCTCTAATAGAAAACAATATATCCATTGCAAAAGTTTTGAAGAGATAAATAAACTATTCAATTTTATTCAAATTATACAAAACCTCTCAAAGCTATTCAATTTTAAAATATTATAATCAAAATTTCCATAACACTAGCGCGGGTGACGCAATTAACCTCCGCAATTGAGTTTGCCGAGCTCGTATGAAGTTGGACTACTGACTTCAACAGTCCATTATAACTTGCGACGTTTGTTGAAGTTTATAATGATTAAGGTGATGCAGTTTCCGAAACTTGGCTTGGAGCGTGAATAAATCTTTAGTTCGCCTTGGAAGTTATTGTGGTTGGGACTAGTTGGAGGATCCGCGGATAATTTAGTTGGAGTTTAGAGGTTATCTGCGCCTTAAGTAGGTACTCATAAGTTGAAGAACTTTGGTTAATGTTGTACCTGTTTTTAAAAAAGATGGGATATAATGTAGGTATTCGATTATCGAAAGATATAGTTTGGTTTAGTTGTTCAAAAAATAATAATTATGACCTGAAATGATCACATTCCAATCATATTTATTTAATACACCATACAACAAAACATTATTTAATTACCGAAAAGTGAATAATGTTTTCAACCAACAACAGAGGACATTTATTTTGCTATAAAAAACCCTAAGATAATTAGTTTCATGTTTAACAAACTTATATTGTAAAAAATGTTGAAGGACGCAATCTCATTAAAACTAAATGTCCGAGCATTTGTTGTAGCATTTGGCAAATTAAACAGACAAGTTTTGATCTCCAAAAAAAAAAATCTACCACCAATTACACCATAAAACATATTTTGTTAATTTTCTTTATTTCGATCAAGAAGTTTACTATTTTTAGACAAATAGGTAAAACACCGCTTCTACTGCTATAATGCAATTAAGAAAGGTATTATCACTAATCTCTGTTTTAACTGTACTTAATCGATTTAGGTTAATCCGATTACTATTTACGAAGACTGATATAGGTACTACCTACTAATTATTAATTAATGGATTTTTCTTACCAAGAATTTATTTTTAATCTGTGCATACATTAACTACATACTTAGATAAATAACCAGACTCGGAACAACTATCTGTAAACCATAAAAATATTTGATCCGAGCGGGAACCGAAACCACGACACGCAACGCAGCAGCCAATCTTTCAACCACTGCGCCAACCGTATCGTGTCGTGTGCTGTGTGTTTTGTCGCGTATTCATTGGAAACAAAGTGAGAAACATTGTTACCCGCAACATTAACAACAATTGGCGGAGCAGTAACTAGACATAACTCAACGCGGGTGAAATATAGCTAGTATTTGTTAATATTCATACCTTAGGGTATCGAATCTCATGATGCTGCGTGTACTGGTAGTTGACGGACCCGGGTAGACCGTAGTGAGGGACCTTCATAGTCCTGACGCCAGTGTCATCGAACGTCACGTACGCCATCTTATCGCCGTCTTTTGAGAACCAGATGGCGTTGCTGGAGCCGAACACTTCCTCTGTAAAGATTTTGTGAGACTGTTATATGTATATCTTATTACTATTTTAATGTGAAAGTTCGGATGGGTTTGTCACTCAATCACGCTAGAATGGCTTAACGGATCTGTATGAAAAGTACAGAGATAGGTTATAGGCTGGAATAGTAAATGAGCTACTTTGTATCCTGGTAAAAATTTACGGTTTCCACGGGATAGTACCTATATCAACTTTGACGCGGATAAAGCCGCGGGTAATATAAAGTAGTTTGTACGTAGAGAAACTATCGCTCAACGAGTGAGTCCAATTCAAAAGGCCGCCTTGGACATTGCGCTTATTGTGAGGAGGTTTCCCACACATCACCATCAAAATATCTCTTTTATAATATTCATATTTCTTTTTTTATGTTAAAGAATTTAATGTTTGTGTGCACATAGTCTGTGTCAGTAAACATTTTTTTCTTTCTTCTTTCTTTGTTTTCGGAGTTGCGGACACCAGCCCGTTATGCCAATACCAAGTTTCTGTCTGTATTCTTCTAAAGAAATAAACATTTTATTTCAATATTAGGTACTATCTATTTCATCTGCTACTATAAATTCGATCTTAAGCTCTCTGTAGAGACCAACATATTAAGATAGATAACACTCATGCCATTCACAATAAGACATATTTTACGATAGCATCAATTTTATCGATAGCCTACTTATACATTGGATTAGCATCTACATCATTCAATTTCCCTTGAGAGTAAACGTTTAGTAAACATTCTTAAATAAAAAAACCGAAACTTAGAGTCAAGTCAAAGTCAAATTATTGATTTGACATTGACATCAATTAGATATTTCAATTAAAGACAAGATGATTTTGTGCGCTAAATACAAATATAGTCTTAGTCCTATTTTGACTAATAATTACATAAACCCAATGAAATTTTTGTTCTATGGGATAGGGCACCAATATCTTCAGTCGGGGATCACAAAGGGCGCGTACTTTCCCGGGACACACTTACAGTTCGCCGATATGTTTAGGTCACATGTAATAAGGGCCGAACCTATTGCCTAACCTAACCTAACTCCGAGCTGCTACTGAGAATTTCGTAGAAAAACCCAATAACGCTTTAATCGACCTGGGAATCAAACCCAAGTCCTCTAGCATAGCAATCACGCTTAGGACCACTGAGCTAACAGCAGCAGGCGAGGAAAAAAGAAAGAAAATACAATAAACAAAAAAACGAACCTTCATAAACCCAATCCGGAATACCATGGTACACCACATTCAACTTCCCACTGGTCGTGATCTGACGAGGAGTACTGGAGAGACTATCCTGGTAGTAAATGTTGTTCTTGAAGACGAAGGCCAGGGCAGTTCCTTTGGGGCCCCACACGAAGTTCTGGAGGAAGGCATCGTCAGTATCGATGTCCGAGGGGGTGATGTTCACTGCGTTACCAGTCATGGTGTTAATGGCTGTGTAGCGAGCCAGGAAACTGTATCTGTACACCTGGAAATAGAGAATTGGGATTAATATGACGTCGTTGCTATGCGCGTGTGTGGGTGGTCTTTCATATATTATGTAACATAGGGCACTTTTTGAACGTTTTAAATGAAAGAAAATTAAATATTCTCTGGCAACATTATTTTTTTTACAACTCAGACCAGCCCGAACCAGTGCCACCTGCGAATGGGTGTACATTGGTACACCTTAACCATAAAGTTAAGTTTAGACCGTAAAGTTTTATGGTCCTATTTATATTGATGTAGTTTTTATGAAATATGCAGCCCGCGACATTTACTTCACAACTTACAACGCTATAACTTTAGGCGAACGACTCTTTAAACAGTTTGAAACTTTTAAGTATCCGATATATTTTGTTAAGGCCTGGTCACACCGGGGCGAATAACTTGCAAGAAGAATATTCTGTGTGGATGATGTCCACATAAAACGAAGTTATAAATAAAATCTATAGCGTCTTTTTTTATTCAAAATGGGTAAGCTCTTGACTCTAGTCCAGGTCAGAGGTGACAATGTCAAAGTTGACGATGGATAGAGGTTACCCAGAAGAACCCTGTTCACTCTAACTTTGTAGAGGTTAGGGTTGAATGTGTTTCTGTATAGAATAAACAAGTAGGTATACTTGCTTATTCTTAATAAAATGTTGAAGGCTTTTTTACGGGTTAAAATTTAATCGTCACACACACATACCAACACCCTTATATTTTCTGAACGGTTAGGCAGCGGTGTAGCAATGTTTACCCACAATTCGCCGGTATGTTTAGGTCCCATGTAACATGTAATAGAAGGCGAGCCTATTGCCATTAGTCAGGCACAATTCCTAACTTCGAGCTGGGACTGAGAATGTTATAGAAAAAAAACCCAATAACGGGGGAATCAACTCTAAGACCTCTAGAGTAGCAGTCACATTTAGGACTACTAGGCTTACCAGGTAATTATTTGTAAAAAATCCTGAGACACCCATTCATCTCATACTTACAGTCACTTCCAGTATAATTAAGTTACTTAAGTGTAACAAAAATTCAATTGTCAAATTGGGTCAATTTGTTGAACGGTAACGGGAACTGGGTCAGTTATTGCAGTGGAAGGGAAAGGGAGGGGGCGGGATGGGTAAAACTTCAGCTTTTGTGTTCTTTACTTACCAGTAACTTAAAGTGCACTAACTTGTTATCTACTTAGTTTAACACTTGTTCGAAGGACTTCAATGCACTAGGGAAATTATGGAAGCTGGCATTTTTGTTGGTAGTTAAATTAAATTTAGTTTTTTTAGGAGTTACATTAGGAGTTACTATACATTACTTTATCTACAGTTTTGAAATTAGTCTCTCTGTTTTTTTATTTATCAATATTCAAACCTAAACTTATAAACATTCTTAAAAACCAGCTGTTCCCGAATAAGTTCAATCTGTACTGAACAACTGTTTTTTTTTCATATTTTAGGTTTAGTCACAGAGTGGTAGTTGTTCATGTTATTCATGAGTACAATGACCCCTTAAAATATTTAAGACCATGTGTAACAGTGTGGGTCAAATAATAAAATGAGCGTCTAACTATAATAATATAACATCTTTAAACGTCGGACTGGTCAAAGTACATTAGCAAAGCTCACTTGCACCAAAACTTGACTCAGAATTAGTTGCTATGCTCACACGGCGTCCATTTACAAAATCATCATCATCATCATATCAGCTAACATCCACTGCTGTTCATAGGCCTCTCCTAAAGGTAGCCACAATTACCGGCCCTGCGCTGCCCACATCCAGCGATTTCCCGTGACTTTTACAAGGTCGCCCTTTCTACAAAATGGGCCGTTGTTAGCGACTAACCGGAGTTAATAAGATTACCCTGCTTGGCGCGAACGGGCCAAGACAAACACTTAAGTAACTGTCGCTTCTCTTGGGATTAAAAGTAAAGTGAAGAGACATTTTAAAACAAAACTTAATCTGTTAAGAAACGTCACAATCGCTATCTTTCTTGTTACGTTTCATTAAAATCTAATAGACAAGATTCAAATGATGTCTTATAAAAATGCATCGTCGAGGCGCTAAAAAGCAATTCAACCAAAGGATTCGACTCTTCACGTGACCAGAGGGCTGGACTTTTCTTAAGCCAAAGAATCAGCATTGCCATACAACGTGGCAATGCTATCCGCCTTTTTGACATTAGCAACAGCGACGCGGGCGAGATTTTTTATGCCCTATGAGCTTCCTTTTTTATAAATAGTACATCCCTTTGTAATTTAATCATCTTTCATAAGTGTTTTTGTTTAGATAATTATATTTATAATAATACCTGTATATTCAATACATTAAAAAAGACCAGGTTTCAAAGTAAGTAAACTAAGTATGGTATAGATTACATTTAAAAAAAGTCGGTTAATGTTCAAGTAACTCCCCGCGGTAAGTGAAAGGCAAGTACCTAGTGCCACCAGATTATTTACTTAACGTGCGAATATATAAAACCTGTTTTTCCATTACGTATATTTGAGGACTTTGCTTTTAATATTCAATTTATGATTTTAATTATACGAATTTGTGAGAGCATTGTTTTAAATGATCACGTTTTTAAAAAAAAAACGTTACTGTTTGCACAATCTGAAAAGCAATTTGTGTAGTGTAACGAGGCTTTTGTCGCATTTGCTGAAAATTGAACAATGTTTCCAAGGCTTAGAGTATAATATCGAAACAGCTAATTTTGTTTATCGGTACAATAAATTAGGTATTTGTTATGTTTATTTTGAGCCGTCGTCGTTTAAAATTTAAAATAAAAAGACTTTACGAACTCATAAAAATTAGACTACATTATTGAGCACAGTTAGGTAAACAATATTTGCACAAAATGTACCTAACCGGAATAATATTTAAGTTAGTACTTATAGGTACTATTGGAATTAAATCCGACAAAAAAAGATTTTTGAAATAACTCAAAATTATTAAAGATGTAATTTTTGACTAATTTCTAACTTTAAATCAAAAGTCAAATTATAATAATGGCGATAATGTAACTCACACTCTTTTTAAAATCTCTTTTTAAAATATTTTACTGATTTTAAAAGAGTGTTCATGAAGTATTTTGCTTGTACTGCTCCGTAGAAACCTACTGTTCGGAACAAACAACTGGCTTCTACTGACTGATATCTTGACAATAAAATAAATGTTTATTGGAAATAAAGGAGTTTGAGTTGCATTAGATTCTAATGTGATAGAATAAACTCACCGGTTGTGTGTTGTCGGTTCATGTCAGAGGCCCTTTAGGCGGTTTAGAAACACTGACACTAGGTTGTGTGGGGTCTTTAGACCTTACTGCTCACATCATAAAGAAGAAAAAGAACTCACCGGTGCTACATTGTATGACAAGATGACTTCAGTACCATCAGCAGACAGCTGCATCACCCTCGATGACTGTTGCAGAATCTGTAAGAAGTAGAAGATGTTAGTGAATCACATTTTAGTCAACGTCGTCTCTAAATAAAAGTAGCTGAGAACCGAGTGTGTCGAGAGGACCAAATATGTATGAGTGATGTAACAAATTTATTTTTTTAAGCATTTAGGAGGGACTTATGTACAGTCCCTCCTAAATGCTCTCGATGTCGTGAATACAAATACGAATATTCAGTTTTTAAATCTAGCGCCATTTATCTATTGCTCTAAGTGGACATCTGAATTTGTACCTGGAGACAGATCTTTTGAATATACAATTTAAAAAAAAACACCCCTGTCTTAAATAACATTCATCTATAAAATGATGAAGGTTTGTGTCAATTAGCGACGCTTCTTATCTTTTGCATTTGAAGAGTTAGTAGGCGTTAATACAATTCATTCAGGTGCCGAGTCTGTCGATCTAGGTTAAGTGTTCAAGTGGCTAGATAACGTAAACTACTAGCGAGTAGTTTACGTAGCGTAGGTAGCGACCTACGCTGTATCTGCTACTACCTATATTGTAAGTATAGCTAATTTATATAATAATAATAATAATAAATCCGCAGGGCAGCTTGTGGCGAGCTGTTGGGCAGTAGCGACCCCACGGACCTGACCTCCCGGGAGAAGTCTTGTTCTTCATCTCTGGCTTGCCTTTATTGGCCGGCCGGAGTGAACACTGACGAGGAACAGAGCTCCCACCTCTCTCTTGCCTTCATTGGCCGGTTTGAGTGGAGATTCGCAAGAGCATTCGTGTTCGGGGGAAGGAAGTGTTTCACTAAGGTGCTGGTAGGGATCTTGACCGTACTTCCGGGATTGTCCTGATAGCCTTGAAACACCTCTCCACTCCTCAAGCACCTCAGTCTGTGTTGCCCTCTTGTCGCTACGTCACTACGTGCTAGCGGCCGTTTTAGGGGGCCCATTTATCGAGTGTGCTAGTCACCCCCTGCCATTTTATCTGTGTCATAAAAACATTGATTGGCAGGGGCCATAGTCTTTCCATAGTGTCAGGAAACTAGTCCATCTAAGCTACCCAAACCCATAGCCCTATTCTTAGTTTCCATATTCTGTGATAGTCCTGCGCCAGCCGGGGATTGTCCTTGGGTGCATTTGCATAGTGCAAACAGGGGTAATTGTCGGCTGGTGTTCCATTTCCTTGTAAAGCCATGGAAGGGGCCTCTGCGAGTTGGCTTCGGCTCCTCGTACGCCTTCCAAAGGTCCGGGACCCTAGGGTCCCGAGATACGTAACCGTATAAAAATAATAATAATAATAAGTCCGCAGGGCAGCTTGTGGCGAGCTGTTGGGCAGTAGCGACCCCACGGACCTGACCTCCCGGGAGAAGTCTTGTTCTTCATCTCTGGCTTGCCTTTATTGGCCGGCCGGAGTGAACACTGACGAGGAACAGAGCTCCCACCTCTCTCTTGCCTTCATTGGCCGGTTTGAGTGGAGATTCGCAAGAGCATTCGTGTTCGGGGGAAGGAAGTGTTTCACTAAGGTGCTGGTAGGGATCTTGACCGTACTTCCGGGATTGTCCTGATAGCCTTGAAACACCTCTCCACTCCTCAAGCACCTCAGTCTGTGTTGCCCTCTTGTCGCTACGTCACTACGTGCTAGCGGCCGTTTTAGGGGGCCCATTTATCGAGTGTGCTAGTCACCCCCTGCCATTTTGTCTGTGTCATAAAAACATTGATTGGCAGGGGCCATAGTCTTTCCATAGTGTCAGGAAACTAGTCCATCTAAGCTACCCAAACCCATAGCCCTATTCTTAGTTTCCATATTCTGTAATAGTCCTGCGCCAGCCGGGGATTGTCCTTGGGTGCATTTGCATAGTGCAAACAGGGATAATTGTCGGCTGGTGTTCCATTTCCTTGTAAAGCCATGTAAGGGGCCTCTGCGAGTTGGCTTCGGCTCCTCGTACGCCTTCCAAAGGTCCGGGACCTTAGGGTCGCGAGATAAATAACGGAATCAAAATAATAATAATTGATTCAGAAAGCGGTTCTCCTAGACACGGCGCGTATCGTTAGGAGATTCCTTTCCACCGGCCAGCCCTGACCACCGGTGGCTTGGACCCTGTTCCCGACGCCGGTGGGCTACTATATTTTATATTTTTAAATGTTTTTATATTTTCTACTAATATTTAAAAATGTAATTTATATGTATTTTAATTGAATAAATGAGAATAATAATAATAATAATTCATTTATTTAATTTGACAACACTGGTCCAATGGTTAGTACAACAACAACTTATTAACTAAGGATTAGTAGTATTTATTAAATTAAATTAAATCAAATCTCGTTGACAAAATAATCAAAATAATCAAAAATAGCATAATCAGAAGTAAAAACAATAATCAGAATAAAAATAATCAAAAATAAATAACAATAATAAAAATCAAATAATCAAAATCAAATAATCAAAAATAACATAATCAGAAATAAAAACAATAATCAGAATAAAATAATCAAAAATAAAAACAATAATCAAAATCAAATAACCACAAATAAAATTAATTTCTAATCACCCAGCCGCACAAGCAGCCGGACAGCGTGTCTAAATATTGGCGCATCGTGTTTTTCAGCTAGGGTTTTCAGAATGCTGTTGGTGCTAGCCCTCATTCTATTTATTAAAGATGCGGTCTTTTTTCTCCGGATAGCATAGAAGTCGTCGATTCGCTCTGATGCAAACATGCCAGACGCGCTACAGAATCGGGGTAACCTCATCAGCACCCTGAACCCATTATTATACTGCACCCGCAGGGCATTTAGTGCCCTCCGCGTGCAGTTGACCCACAAACTACCCGTGTAGAACGTTTGGCAGTACGCCTTAAACAGAGTTGTTTTCACCTCGTTACTACAACGGGCGAATCTATGAGCCAACATGTTGCACCTGGCTGCTAGTGCCCTGCGTTCCCGTTCAATGTCTACCTGATCCCTGAGGTCCTCGGTGACATAGTGACCTAAGTACTTAAATTGGGTGACCCTCTTAAGTGGTCGTCCATTGAGTGATATTGAGGGCTCGTAATTTAAATGTTTTCCGGGAGCAACAAAGATCAGGTATTCACTCTTCATCTCATTATATAACAGGCCGTGGGCTGCCGCATACCTTTCACAGACGCTTAACATCTCCCTGATTGAGCCAGCCGTTGGACCCAGCAGCACCATGTCGTCAGCATAGCTTATATTATTGATGCTAGTGCCATCTATTTTACACCCAACTGGTAAGTTGCTGAGTTCAACGATCAACTCATTCACATACAAGTTGAAGAGCTTAGGTGAGGTTAACCCTCCCTGTCTTACTCCACACTCCAACCTGTATGCTTCCGACAGAACGTCCCCCCAGCGAACTTGGTTTAGCTTGTTAGAGTACCAGTACTGGAACAAACCCGTCAACTCAGGTGGTACCCCTGCTCCCTCGAGCTTATCCCAAAGGACATCATATGACACAAGGTCAAATGCCTCTGAGAGATCAAGGAAGCAGGCATACACCGGAGTACCTCTCTCCTTATAGTATTGGACCGTCTGCTTTAGACAGAGAATAGCACTCTCAGTGGACAGTCCCGGCCTAAACCCAAACTGTGCGTCATGCAAGACTATCCATTTGTCAAGTTCCTTGTCAAGCAGACCGTCCAACACCTTAGCAATCACAGTGGCCAAGGATATCGGTCTGTAATTCGCCTTGTCCGACATATCGCCAGTTTTATTTTTCACGATAGGTACCACTATTGTCTTTAGTAAATCAGATGGAAGGTATGAGTGGCTAACGCAAAGCGTGAAAAACAGCGCCAGCACTCTAGGTAGATGCACCCCGGCATACTTGAGATGCTCGATGCTGAGACCGTCATGACCTGGGGACTTACCCTTAGCCATTCCTCTGATTATATCTTGCCGACTTTCAATCACAGCAATCGCACTTCACTTTCATACTTCAATGGTACGGCAATCCAACACGACAGAGAAAAGACCAGGCATAGCACAACGACTTTCCGGGACACGAGGCGAGGGTGTCACACAACCCACTTCCAAAGTCCGGGCTGCCTGACTAAGAAATTCGTAATGAAAAAAGCCCGACGTGAAACCTGGGACGACCTTATATTTAGCAGTCGCGCTTGCGACCACCAAATCAACGGGGCAGTCAATATTTCAGTATCATCATCATCATATCAGCCTATAGCCGTCCACTGCTGTACGTAGGCCTCCCTCAAAGAGCGCCAACCATCCCGGTCCTGGGCAGCTGCATGCCTGCCACCTTATTTAATCATCTTCTTTATTTAGTAAGCATACAAAGCTGCTATTTTACATAGTACCTACCTACCTAACGAGGTCTACAAAATTCTCTTGAAGCAAACATTGCCATGAACTTTTTCCGCGAACGTTAAGTAGGTAAGTGAGTTCAGAAATGCTTTATAAGGGAGAATTGCTTCGGAAATTGATGTGAATGTGAAATTTTGGGAATATTTCCTCCTTTTAGTAACTTAATCATCGTGAACGTTGCTCTCCGGTTTGTAGGTAGGTAGAGACGTATATAGTCTAAACAAATGACATATTGTTTTGTGAGCAAAGAAACAACTGAATATAGGTAAGTAGATTTTTTTATCGAATCAAATCCAGAAACCATTAAATATTCTTTTATAAATATGCCCGCCCCGATCTGATATCAGTCAAGGGCACGGCGGACAATATCAATGGATACGCAAGAGGCATTATAGTGCACAATAAAAGTGTGTGCGCAAACACTGGTGTACTCCCACTTCCGTAGCTCTCATAGTCCAAATGGCTTTAGGTGCTTTTTCGAGGCACGAGAATGTCACAACACTAACTTGCAAACTCGGGACTACTACTAAAAAACTTCAAATAAAAACACCCAATTACACTGTATCCGACCTGGAAATCGAACTCACGACCGCAATCAAAAAATATTTATATTATTATCCTTTCTTCTCAAACATACAAAGAAGTAGTTAGGTAAATAAAACCCATTTATAACGACTATGAATAAAACAAAATAATGAATGGTTAATACAATATTATGAATTATGTACTTAATATTGTACATTTTGTCAGAGATCTATGTACCTTTGTATATTAAATGCAGTTTCTCATTCACGTACATGTGTGAAAAAAAGTTATGATCGGAGCATCATAATTTCTTTCTCACATAATAACAATTTATGTTCCCATTGGTATGAGAAACCCGCTTACACAGTACAATTGCAACTAAATGCTTCTTTTGCTGTGTTTTTCCTTAACATAACAATTGTCACACCCATTAATTATACAGTAAAGATTAGCTATGGCTGCGGCTTTGCTCGCTAGTGTAACGGGAATAAGTATTGAATACCCTTATTACAATCCTCTCTAAACCTAATTCGTATTCAAAGTCTTAAAGCAATCTTAAACAAAACAGATATAACAATAGAGAATATTTTTGATTAGACTGGTTGTCAGGATTCAGAAGTCAAAGGATCTACAAATGACAGCCGGGACCAACGGCTTTACATGCTTTCCAAGACACGGAGGTGTCACACCACCAACTCCGGGCTGCTACTGAGAAATTCCTAATGGAAAAATACTTTAATAACGATTTTGCCCGACCTGGGAATCGAACCCAGGACTCCACACTCACCAGTCGCGCTTGCGACGACAAGGCTAACGGGGAAGTTAACAAGATAATGTATAGCCAGAAAAAATAAAACATAATGAATTAGACAGCAACCATTCTACCATGCCTCATTAAAATAAGATTAATCAGTTAACAAGTTTAAATTACAAACCTCTAAAGTAATTAACGCAGTTCGCTAAATCTGTATTCCTATCAAGATTAAAGAGGAACGAAAGAAAACTTCTCTGTAGATTCTGGCAAAGAAAATGTCACTTGACAAAATAAAGACCTCTTCCTTTGTTCTCGAGTGTACTCAGAACGTCGGGATTATGTCAAGAGGGCTGTCAACAGCATCCTTCGGTACGAGTTGTATCTACTTGAACATTTACACGCTAATCATAATTAACACTCATTTGTATCTGATTGTACCTAATGTTACTTGTTTAAGGGTTTCACATAGGTATTTAGCATGTATTAGGTAGGTATACTCTAATTTTTCATAATATTAAACAAATATCGTTATTTAAATGTTAGCATGTAATAAGCTCAAGGCTAGGATGAATGAATGAGAAAAGAGTTGCACACCAAAAGAGTCAACTGGTTTGACCACAGAACCGCGTTCGCGAGAGATTACTACTGAGCCGTGCGCGCGCTAGCTCAAAGTACCGCGACGAAGTGCTTTTACTAATCTCGAAGGACCAAAATAAATGTAGGGGATCCCTGCACTTAGTGATGATACCGGGGGAGGTTCCATAGGGATGATGATGAAATAAAACCGACCACCGCGAATGTCCGTTGAACACTGATTTATTTATTTAAGTTGCTTATACAAATCAACTTTAACGAAATGCTGAGCGCATTGAATGCACGGCGCGTGAGTCTGTCAAATATTGTGCGGTTCCGTACAAGCGTGGTTATTTTACGTTAAATACACTGTAATGTAAACTATGTATTTGCCAATTATATTTAAAAAAGACACTAAAATGCAATGTCAACTTATACCTATAATTATTTAACGCGTTATATCAGTGCCCATAAGTAGAGTATACGAGATGAAATTGCCCATCAAACTGCTTAACTTTGGGCAAAAAATATTGCTGGGAAATTAATTTTATTTTTGGTGTGAAATCATTGTTTGCGTATAAAATAATCTTCAGGAGCCATTAGGGTTCTTAATGGTTCTTAAAACTTGTTTCTGTAAAATCTTAGGAATTTGAACTTCAAAATCTCCGTAACCACAAGTGTGGCTCAGAATTAAAAAAAAAATGCAATGATGATATTTTTTTACAAACGTCATTTTGTTTCGCATATATGAGCGCAGTATATTGCCTGTGTGTGTTTGACAGTGCAACAGGGGTTACCTACAACCTTAACCACTTGTTGCCATTATAAAAATATTTGAAAAAGTATTCAACTAACCTGTGAGGAGTTGTAAATGAGTGCTGTGGTGCTGTCAGTGTCGACATCATAGAGCACCAGGTCGCCATTACTGTTCCGGAACAACACCTCGCTTCCTGCAATTAAACGTTATTAATGAAGATATTTAGAGATTGAACACGATAGTACTGTTTTCCTGACAAGTAGGTACAGTTAACATTAGAAGTGATAATTGTTTAAAGTGACTTAAAATACTTCAAAGCTTAAACCGAAATCCTGACATTTGGATCTTTAATAGCATATTTTTTAATTATTTACACTTAAAGTTTTTGTTCCGTGGCATGTGTTTTTTTAATATTATTTGATGGCAAACAAACTGACGCCGCTGCCGGCGGCCCGCTCGATGTTATGTGGTTGCCGCTGCCTATAGACATGTGAAATAGCAGAGGCCTTGCATATACGTTGAAATAAATTGTAAATGTATCATGTGCCTATAATTACACCGGCACCCATACCCTACAAACCGAAATACAGCAACGCAGTGGCAGAAATAGCTTTGACAGAGGCTCGCCACGTGGATTCCTGATTTGGTCAACCTTACCCACAAGTGTCGAGATGACCTGAACCTACATTTTCAAGCAGAGTTATTTTGGATAGCACTAATTAGGGATGAACTTTTTAAAAGTAGGTTTTTTCATTGACCTTTACAAACGAACAAAAAAGAAACTCGGATTTAGAATACTTTTCTTGTTGTCTGTACTCGCATGCGTTCTGATTTGCAATAAAATTGGTGCAACACACGATACGTTTGGTATCGTTGAATGTTGGTCAATGAACCGGATTGTGCCGGAAATCGGTATTTACGTTCACTAAATAGATATCACACAGGGTCGAATCATCTATTCGGCAGTGATACTTAGGGCCCCCGTTAGGTAGGGACCCCATGACTGAGAAAAAAAGATAGATATTTAAATATAGACTTGTATGAAACAAACACTTTTTTTTAATGAAAACCGAGCGTTGGCATGTCTTCGTAAAGTTATAAAAAAAAAGCGTAATTATGAATAAAATTGCGTTCTAGTACAAAAAAAGAACATGTTCTTGGAACTTAGAAAATAATAAAAGAGGCCCCGAGACGTGTGTCGCCTAGGGGCCCCGATATAGTTAGTTCGGCCCTGGTTACATAGCAAACAGATTTTTTACTCGAAGTTTTTCCTTAGCATTTGTGTTAATTGATGACCGTAGAAGTGTCTATTTCAATCGTCGTGTTTTTTGCGAAGATTAATATAAGATTTTATGGATGAAACGGTCTAGCAATCTTTATTTATTCTGCAATTAATAGTTACGCAACACATTCACTGAGGTCCACTTGCACCAAAAACTAAACATAGAGTTAAAATTATGACCGCGACTTCGTTGGCGTGAATGTCGGATAGCACGGGGTTTCTTTCTCGCAAAACCTTAAATATTTTGCTGAAGTAAAAATAGTCCTCACAACATTAGCTATTTACCAGACCCGTCTAAATAGAGCCAGCCGTTTCGGAGATAAGACTTTAAAAATTGTATTTTCATATAAGGAAATGCCGTGTAAGCATTATTGTTTATTTTGTAAAAACCTGTTATTTTGGCATTTGAAGCAGACACTTCTATTTCATTAATTTGTTTATAATGTACAGAAGCGGTATATGTACGTATATAGTCGTAACAATCGGCATATGTTAGCAACTAACTCATAGTTAAAAGATAACCTAGCGTCCTAGCGTGGTGCAAGCGGGCCTTAACTGCTCAAACGGTATAACATCATAACTCCAATTTTATACAAGATGTGAAAGTGAAACTACTATACATGGAGATGAAGTTAGAGACTGTAGGTACTAGGAAATACCTACGTCACAATAAACCAAAAACAAAAAATAATTATTACATACCCAATAAAGTTTCATTCTTCGATCAATGAGGTACTTCACGAATAAAATTACTAGAATTCTTTTTTTAAACCAATTACGGCTACCTGGTTCATTCATAACCGTGGCCATAAATATAGGCTGCCTCTCCAAACTCAAGTAAAAATAGGCCATCCTTTTCACCGGCCATCTCATTCATAACGGCTGGAACTTCCAAAAGCCACATTTGGCTTGTAAAATACGTTTTCCGTGTTCTAAATTCAACAGGTTTTTAAATTATGCATTTATGCATTCATTTGTTATACCTACATGTATCTTGGTCAATGACAGAGCCAGTTATAAGATATTCATGCATGGTTTTGAATGCACTGCAGTGTATTTACAGGGTGTAAAAATACACACCACAGAGTCAATAATACGTAACTTTGGGCAAAAATTGTTACTGAGAAATAACTTTGATTGATAATGTGAAAAAAGAGGTACTTTTTTTAGGGCATAATGTACTTTCGGGCACATGAAACAATACAGTATTTATAACATTTCAGAACAGGTTTTCGTAAAATTACCTGCCATAAAGTTGAAAGTTCTAGCTACAAATCAAAATGTATGAATTTGTAACTTTCGGCTTCGTTAAGTCTCTTTTTTTACTTCCGAAATGAAGTGCAGTACATGTGCCGTCTATCCTGTTTGGCTAAAGAACTTCTTAATTAAACACCTTTGTAAATTCTAATGTAGTGGTAACGCGGTTTTCAATATTGACGTCGTCTAACTAAACTTGGGCGGGACTATTTCGCCGGTGAGGTAATTCCAGCGAACCTAGACAAACTATGCAATACCTTTTTGGAAATTAGTTTACAATTACTGATGTTTATTTATCTTTCATTGAGGACTAAACCTTCTAAACTCCATATGGGTACTCATTGCGAAGAATATAGCAATCTTATCAGTTAAAACTTCGCAAAAACCTACAAGATATCTGGCGACAAATTCGCGACCAAACCGCTTAACTTTTAACAAAGGAAAGTTTATGTAACTCCGATTCGTGTTTTTTTACTTGTTCGTTCTTGACCGACCTTTTTGCTACATTTCGGGTATAAATACTTTACGAGTTCTGACTGCTGTCCCACGGGCATTTTTGAGCATTCCGCATTTTCCCAATTTACCTCCGAAAGTAAGTCCGATAGGTATGTGTAGATTATTATATACCTAACTAAATTCAGACATCGACGTTTCTCATATAAAAAAAATATTCCCTTTTTTTAAAGCGTTGCCCCTCACTATGAATTTGTCCTGTATCGTGGGTACGTTTACAAACATATAAACTCACATACACAAACAGCCAGACCCGTAACAATTATCTGTAGGTCATACAAATATTTGTCCCGTGTGGGAATCGAAACCGCAACACGCAGCGCAGCAGTCGATCGCTCGGTCACTGCGCCAACCGTGTCGTCAATTCGGCCGGTAGTTCAGTGAAATAAGCGCATTTAAACAAGAATCTTGCCGTTTATGTAATAGAATACTTAATATTAATATTATACACATTAACTCGGCAGCTAATCTCAATCTAGATACAACAGTGCACTAGTGTGGTCGCAAACATAAGTGAACTCCATCTCCCTCACTCAAAACACTTATAATCAGCTATTGGAACGAAAATCCGACACGACCAGGTAGAGATTAGGCCCTGGGCACTGTGCTGAAAAATTGCTAATGGAAAACTCAATAACACTTTGCCCGAACTAGGAACTGAACACAGTACCCACGCTGATCAGACGCGATTTTGACCACGAGACCATCGAGGTAGTCAAAAATAACTATGCTAATTACTATAACACAAATTTCTTGTATTTCTGGGTTCCAAAATTTGCCAAAGTTCATTGGCGTATTAAACAAAACGAAAAAAGTTTATGAATTTGAATGATAAACATACAATTCAAATTATTCACGTTTCCGAAAGCCATGGTTTCGGAAAAACATATGAATAACATACCATCATGCCTGCCTGTATTCCCCAAAGGGTCCGGCAGAGGTGTACCAATATACACCCACAGTTCACCGGTATGTTTAGGCCCCATGTAATAGGGGGCGAGCCTATTGCCATTAAACGGGCACAAATCCTACCTCCGAGCTGCAATTGATACGATGATGCATAATAATGCATTTCTCTTTTTATTGATGACGTTCTGGGAATATCCTAAGAACAAATCTCAGAAGGAGGATATTTTATGTAAAGGTGAGTAATAATAAAAGTCTTATCTAACTTTACCGAGCGTTGACCAGTACTTCCCCGCAAGCCAAGTCAATGAATCATTTCATGTAAATTATAACCTCACTTTGTAAACAAAAAACATCATATTTTTAAATAGAATCCAAAAACATTTAGACTTTTAAACAAACAATTATTAGTGTGTGGCGGCCTCGTTAGCCTAGTGGTCCTAACCGCGACTGCTACGCTAGAGGTCTTGGGTTCGACTCCCAGGTCGAGCAAAGTGTTATTGGGTTTTTCTATGAAATTCTCAGTAGCACCTCTGAGTTAGGATCTGTGCCCGATTGATGACAATAGGCTCGCCCCCTATTACATGGGACTTAAAGATACCGGCGAACTGTGAGTGTACATTAGTATACCTCTGCCTATCCCTTCGGGGGATACAGGCGTGATGGTATGTTTATGTAAATAATTACCAATTTTCAAACATAATTCACGAACTGACCTTTTAAATCTTCACTTCGTATTTACATAACAATGGGTATTATTATTCTTTAAACCATTAAGAATATAACGTAATCAAACATTTGGGTAATTTGCATGATTATCCGTACAAGGTAAAACTTGTTGATTATGTAATACGTACAACTGCACGCAATATTTGACGAGATTGGTCGTTATGCACAATTATGTACAACAACATTGAAATTTAACCAGTTTTGTAATCGATGCAAATCGAATATACTTGGTGTTAAAAACCTTCGTACATAGCTGTTAAGTAGGCAAACTAAATAATTTTGAACAAAAAATATTGCTGGGAAACTACTTTTATTTTTGGTGTGAAAAGTCACTGTTTGTAGTGAAGAATTTAGATGCATGCAAGGGTATTTAAAATTTAATTACAAAATTTCAAACTCGTTTTTGTAAAGAAGTAAAAAAAGAAGATTTTGGAAGTAACCGACTTCCAAAATCTTCGTTCCCAGGAACATGAAATGACCGCAATGACTTTCGGCTTCGTTAAGTGTTAATGCACAATATATTGCATGCAATACATTCAACGATACCACAAACAGTGATTATACAAAACATTTTTTTTTCCTTTCGATGGCATACAAGCAAATACAGTACATATAAACGTCTGCAATACCTGTCCTGTCCTGGCCTTGCCAGGTGCACTGCCATCCTAGAGACATAGTTGAAATGTCTCATGTACCTCATTTCCCAGCAATAATTTTTGCTCACTTTTACTTAGTTTAATGAGCAGTATACGTAATTAACGACTTTGTGACTCGCCTTTTTATACCCCGTATTTTATATGATTAAAAAAAAAAGCAATTGCTAAACATACCTGTCGACCATGACGCATTGAAAGAAGGCGGAGAAAATATCCCATCGATAATCTCCTCCAATTCCAGAGGAGCTGGTGGTGGAGACGTGACCGGTGCTTCAGTAGTTATCGTGGGTACAGCCTTAGCGGTTGTAGGCGTAGTTGGGTCCACAGGGACCACTGGGGTCGCGGGCCTGTCACTGGTTATAGGCTGTGCCTCGCTGCTGTCTGTGCCTGTCAGGACTACGACCAAGGTGATCACCACTCCGAGTACGGCGAACATCGCGACGGTTCCGATTACGTATCCTAGAGTTTTCTTCCGTTTGGTAGCTACCAGGACCTGAAAATGAATCTTGGATTAGTGATGGAAAGGATTAGGATGACAATTGTTTTGAAAAATGGAGTACAAAACTCTGACAGAACAATCCTCAAGCTTCAACTCTACTTAAGTCTCGATGAACTAATAAATGGTTTTAAAAGGCTCAAGGCAAGCTCTATGCTTTCTTCCTGAAGTACAAACCCAATACGTTATGAATTATTGCTCATGAAAACCCCTACAAATTGTAATGATCAAATACTATTTATTAGTTAGAACATGGAAGGCTTACAGCACGGTAATATTATAATACAGTACTCCAACTTCATACAAACGGACGAAACGTGAGCTATACCTACGCGCCTCGATCCTGGGGTGCGCGCGCGGTGCAGACAGGTTAAAATACTGGAGACGGGCAGCCCCTAACGCATGTTTACGTACCGCGCGGCTGTAGGCATTTATTTCTGTCATGCGGCCGAGTTACACTACTGTATTATTATATTACCGTGCTTACAGCTAAGAAATTTAACAACGAAAAGTCCACCGTCGACACGAAGCCAATAACAAGTATTTGCGTTTAGATTTAGGTATACTAGAAACTGTGACATGAGCATACAAAATCTAACACATCATTATAGGTAATAGGTTAACATTTACATATGAACATTTGAATATGGAGCACCTTTTTATAAAAGAACATCTATGTAACTTAACTACCCATGTTTGGGAAGAAATAAATGATTTGATTTGAGAAGTACCCAACATACCACCTACCGACATACACTACTACTAACCACCTCACCTACTACTACACCTAATTCACCTACTTTCACCTATCGACTCGATAGGTGTACCTATCGAGTCGATAGATATAATATTATCAGGGGTGGTCGATAGTATCGACCACCCCTGATGGTGACCACCCAGACCACCCAGTGGCCTATGTCCTTTCTTACTGTTCAACCTTACCCCGTACCAAATTTCATCAAAATCAGTTAAGTGGTTCATGAAAGCGTAACAGACAGACAGACAGGCAGGCAGACCAACAGACAAGAGTAATTTTCACATTTATAATATTAGTATGGATGAAGACTTTCAAAAATCCATTCAAAACGAAGTCATCCGTAAAATCAATGTCAAACAAAAAACAAAAGAATTGCTCCGGTAACGTAGAATACGCTAATTATCTTACTTTACGATTGTAGATAGACAAGTAAAGGCGCTGTCAAGACCTAAATTCTTCAAATATAGTATTTAAGCTGTTTTTAGTCCAAATCTTTTAAGTTTATGACAGTGGAACAAATATAATATGTTAATCTCGGACATATTTCTGAGAACACTGGTTGTTTACAAAACGATGTTTTTTATTATTTCTCGTTACAAATATATGGTAAAGTTTAGTAACCTCATAAATATATATCTATACCGATCGCGGATTAAAATAAATTACAATAATATATCACATTTGAATGAAGAACTTGGTTATGTATTATTTTCGATTACTAAACTTATTTTTAAGTAGATCGAAAATTATTTTTTAAATTACAAGCGTTGTGTCATCGTACTTCTCTTTCTTGTCTATACAGTCCGACAGTGACCGCCATTTATGTGTAGTCTGCGTCTTACCGTATCTAGGAAGCGTGAGACACATAATAATAATTTACAAGCCTACGACAGAGCGATTTGAAGGTAAACCAGCGTCACATACAAACATAGAATGCTCTAGTCTAAGACATTGCAAAAAATGACATTTAATTCTTAATTTTTTTGACAACCGAAGCAACTTTACAACAGCGACTTAAATGAATACCTATAGAATATTTTTATTTATTATTAGCTAAGTAATTACCTTTTACAAAACACAGATTTTTTTGTACGAAATGATTTATGAACTGACGTCGTACGTAAAAGACTGAATAAACACTAAGTTATATTGATTCCATTTTTGGTATGTGTTAATTGTTAAATAATAGTCATACATTAAATAAGTATATCGAAGGTATGAGACGGGACTCATAGTTTCTATCGGGGTTTTCCTTAACAATGTGGTTACCTACGCAGAACGGGTAATTACTGTGAAGACGTGAATTTGTTATCTTTGGGAATTATTATAGTTTAATAATAATTAAACATTAACAAAATGAATACCGATACCAAAGTTGAACTGGAATTCACTTATCTACAGACATTTTTTTGTCAGTCTGTCTGTCTGTCTGTCAAGGCCCTTTATCTTGAAAACGCGTGGAGGTTTTGAGTTGAAGTTAAAACTATGTACTCAAGTCTACAGTCCCTTGAAGCTGAAAAACTGAACCTCTAAGTTAACGTAAAAATTAAAATACAGCCGTTTATTATTAATAACATTACCAGAAGGACCAAAAATACTATCAAAATTTAAATAAACAAAACAAAATACATACATAACTTTTGAGCTACACTTCACTGCAATCCAAAATCACTAAAGATTTATGTAACACACTTGGAGACACAAAAACCCATACTCAATATTATTTTAATGAAACAATATTGTTATTAAATATTAATTCACAAGGCGGCGGCCATTCCGGTTGATAAACAAAAGAGGAATGGACTCTACCGCGAATGTAAACCTTGATTAAGTTTTTTACATGTAGTTTACTCCACCGGGGGTTATCGAAGGTTATCTTGTGTTCGGTTAGCATTTAACATCAATTAAGTATAGGTTATGTATCATTGTACTTGGTAAGTGGCGCGAAAGATTTATTTTTATGTTTGTAGATTTTATTTTAATGGTTGATTTTGTTTGTTCAATGAAATGTCATTATGTTTTAATGGTTCATGTTTTTTTTTTAATTTGTGGTTGATGGTGAATTAATGCCCTTGGCTTCTTAGCATCAGAAGGAGGAAGGTTAGGTCTTTGGAGTGAGAAGAATAAGCTGGTGATATTGTTTTTTTTTTAATATTTTATGTAGGCGCAGCGCAGGACCCATACCGCAAGAAGGAGCTGGATGCAAGCCGCTTCCAACCGGTCCTTTCAGAAATATATGGGGTTGGCCTATGTCCAGCAGTGGACGTCCTGCGGCTGATATTATGATGATGATATTTTATGATAATCGTTATCCTTATATGATGACGCTCTAAATGTATTTTTTATGGTCTTTTAACATAATTTCAGGAAAATTTGCAGCCATTAAAATAGAGATGTAATACACGGAAACAAATCAGTTTGTTTTATTGTCTAGTTATACATCTTTGATTTTTTTTTGGTCTATAAATATACCACATAATTGCGAGTTCTAGAGCTACAATGACTCACTGTATATAATTCTGTAGCATATGTAATTCTGTAGGTACATATTTTATGAGCATACCAGCTTGTGCCCGTGACTTTGGCTGCATGAATATCGGTTATCAACAGGGATTAAATTCTAATATTTGTATTCTAGTCATGATTAAGTTTGTAAGAATGGCCACATGTATATCTTGGAATTGCCCAAAGTATAAGTAAAATATGTATGTGTAATTAAAAAACTAAAATAAAAATTGGTATTATAATCAATTCAGACAAAAAGTGTGGTTGATGTTTTTTTTTTGTTTTTATTAATTATACCAGTTCACTCAGTTTTTTTTTTGTTTTTTAATAAACTTTAGTGAAATAAGGTTATTTTTATTTCTTATTATTAATAAAATTCCGCATACTTATTATGTCCGGTTACTATCTAGATGTTTTAATGCAAATTTGCATCTGTCTACTTTCAACAGATCTTTCACGGTATATCCACTTTATAAAATGTATTTCTGTGAAATACTTTCGAATGTATGGTTTTATGATGATGTATGAGAGGGGGGCATTTCTCTTTATTTTTAGTAAGACTTGTCAATGAATAATAATTATTGTTCTTCAGACCGGTTTTGGTCTCGGCAGCCATTCTCGATGGAGACTAGCCAAGTACGCAGGAGATATTATAGTGCACAAGTATGGGCGCAAACACAGATGCACCCCTCTTCCCTCAATCTCCTAGGCCGATGGTACGGCAATCCGACACAATCGGACACAACGGCACAATCGGCACAAGGTGCAAGACGGCTTTACGTGCTTTCCGAGGCCCGAGGGTGTCACACCACCAACTTTCCAACAGCGGGTTGTTACTGATTTTCTTATAGAAAAACCCAATAGCACATTTTGCTCGACCTGAGAATCGAACCCAGGACTTCACGCTCAATAGTTGCGCTTGCGACCAGGAGACTAATGGTCCTTTATAATTATTGCAGTAACAAAGACATTAATGTTCTCAAAAGATAATTAAGTTAATCATGAAGTAGGTACAGATACTAGGTAAGGAACTACTAAAGGGTTTTTAAAATCGATGCTTAACCGCAAACCTGCTCCGATAACAAGATGCTATACTAGGAAATTACACTTATTTGTACATAAATTAAATAATTCTGAGAAGTGAAGATAAGTGAAGATGTACCTAAAATAAAAAAACACTTTAGATATTATACATGTATGTACTTTACTACAAATAAAGCAATAATAGCTAATCCATACTAAAATTTTAAAAACGAAAGTAACTCTGTCACTCTTTCACTCTGTCGGTTTTAGCCAGTAACAGTCTTATACTCCCTTACGCTCCGCCCTGAACGGGTGAAGTCATTTGATGATTTCCCATACCTAAAAAAAAGAATATCGCTCGTAGTATTCAAAAGACCTTACCTGGTCACTGGTCCCCATCTCCAAAGTGGAGTTGCTGTTGTCCTGAGCCATCTTGTTTGGGGAAAAACTGTGAACAAAATAAGCACACTGTGAGATACCATTCTCTACTTAAAAAAAAAGGATTAACTTAAACCATCAACCAGAAAAGAAGAAGGATTTTCATATAATTAATATAATTATGAAACAATAACACAGTTGTTTATTAGTTATTTGTTTATTGGTTGTTTATTAGTAGGTACTGTAGGGACTAGCTGTTTGGCATAATCAACCTTATTTTAATAGTTTAATTTTTTTTGAGACAAACTCCGTTCTTTCGAATACGTATTCAAGAGTACGCCACGAGGGCTGACAGGCGGTATAGTATAAAATAATTTAATTTTATTAGCTTAACATAAGAAGTGATAACCTATAATATGTTCCAATCACGTAGATTGAACCCCCGGTACCGTAACAACCTCTGAGTGGTCACAAAAGGTGACCCCAAAAGATCAGTCTATCAGGAGGTCTATATGAATTAAATGCAATTCACTAAATAAAGACAATAATATTGCATAAAAACGAAAAATGTGATAATCCAAATGCAAAACTAAAGTAAATGCATTCTACTATATTTTGGCTTGTTAACTTTAGCGAAACTAAACTCATTTCCTCGCGACAATCAAGGACGTGAAGTTTACATTGCTCTCAGGTGCCTCGAATGGAGTTCAAACTGACTTAGTAATACGGAAGAAACTAGCTTTGAATTTTAAATGTACTCTACAAAGGAGTCTAAAATTGCAGAGCAGGTTGCTCCGGTTTGTCGAAAAAAACCAATGAAGCGAATTTACATTCTCAATTTAAAAATCGATTAAACATAGAGGTACTGTTGGAGCGCCTGATCAACACAGCATAACAGAACTCCTTCGTTTCGTCTATGCCCGGTGAACAAAATGTCACTGTCATATTTTTTGTTTCTCTTTTACTGATTTTATGCTAATATCAGATATATTTTAATTATTTTTGCTGTGATTATCCATTCGTTATTATTTCTGTGAACTCCTTATATTCCCGAACAGGCACGATACTTTAAGTTACGTTGGTATATTAGAATTTATATGTTCCAGTCTCGCTGGCAAAAAAATCGGTCACCGATTGTCTGAAGTGTGCGGGTAGCGATAAAGTTGCGCATCCGATGAACGCAACGTTAACGTCGCGTTCATGCTGCCGGACACACATGGATACGGACAGAGCGAGACGGCGTGATTGTACTTGTTGCCAAAAAACGGAATATAAACGTCGGGTTCACGCGACGTAAACGTTGCGAATTCGCAGCGTGAACGCTTGACAGACGCGCGACGTTGGCGTCTAACGTCAGTGAGATAAGGTCCTTAATATCAGTATTTAAAAAAAAACTCCAAAAAGCATATTCATTTCCCTAGACCTTTTAGTGCCATATAAAATTCTAATATCCATAGATTTCGATAAACTTAAAATCAATGATGTATGCACAATTTCCTTCCCCTAAAATTTGATCTGAGGTGCTCGCATCAGCGGGCGTCTAGATTTGATACCCATCCGCCGTTTTCGATAGCCTCGCTTGAAATATACATCTGAGTTTAAAATAAAGTGCATTATGTTCTTTCAAGTTTATTTGATGTAAGTTTTTATAGGCCATAGAAAACCATGGACTGAATATTTCATACAACACTTGTGAATATTAAACTAATAAAGAAGCTCAATATTTAAGTATGGTCTGTGGTATGATGATGATAACAATGATGTTGGTAGTACATACCAACAGAAATTCTTTTGCAAGGAGCTATTTTACACCCAAGAAGTCAACGTTGCACGTACTCAAGTAGTATGTTATGGCATCTTCTTCAGGCAAGCAGATTGAGTCCTCTAGTTTTTTCACCATAACTTTTTTAAATTTAAGTAGAACAATATTATTTACTGTTTAAATGAAGTTTTTGAAAAAATATCACTTCATTCACATACATACATACATCGCCATCACGTCTATATTCCCCGACGGGTTAGGCAGAGATGTGCCAATGTACATACCCATAGTTTGCTGGTATGTTTTTAGGTCCCATGTAATACGGGCGAGCCTATTGCCATTAACAAATCCTAACTCCGAGCTGCTACTGAGAATTTCATAGAAAAACCCAATAACACTTTTTGCTCGACCTGGGAACCGAACCCAAGACCTCTAGCGTAGCAGCCGCGCTTACGACTACTAGGCCAAAGAGGCAGTCACTTCATTCACATGCGCAAAAAATGCACCTTTTGCGTGCATTTTTTTATATCAATCAAGAACCGATGTCGGTACCTACACACCTTTTTGGCTGTAAAAAAACACTTTATTAAGTGCACCATACTTTCAAGCCACCTCATAATATTCCAATAATTAACTCTCCGCGTTTCAAAAATAACAAAACAACTATTTGGCTATGGACCGGCTTTAGCCGAATTTCCGCCACACTGAATATTTTAATGCACTAACTAAGCAAGGTTATTATTATCAACCAATTCATAAAGATTCGCATTACTCCTTATCAATAAGAGATAGGATTAAAAATATAGATTATGATCAATATTATACAGATAACAATCTAATATATAAAATTCTCGTGTCACAGTTTTCGTTGCCATACTCCTCCGAAACGGCTTGACCGATTTTGATGAAATTTTTTGTGCATATCGAGTAGGTCTGAGAATCGGCCAATATCTATTTTTCATATCCCTAAAAAAAAAAAAATGGCAAAACAACGTTTGCTGGGTCAGCTAGTTTGATTATAATATCTAGAAATAAAAATTTCATTGATCGTAAATTCCAAGGTGCATAGCCAATGGATTAAACCAAATAATATTAGCACTCTATTATTGTGTCACTGCAGGGCAAAGGCCTTTTCACATACAGAAATTGTACGATCAACTCGCTTGCTCAAAGCGGATTGGCTATTTCAGACTTACATTAATTTATAAGTCCAGCAGTGTGATTCTCTAAGCCTCACTTCGTAATTCAAAAGCTGAATCCGCAGTGAGATTACAAAATGGTATTCTGTTAAACACGATCATGCCGCGCCGGTGACGTTACCACGGCGAACGAATACTAAACCAATGACAAGTCGATCCGTTATCGAAGTGAGCGCGATCACTTTAGTGAGACTCGTTTTCGAGTTTGCATTTTAGATAATCGCACTACAGGTTTCCTCACGATGATTCACCGATGTCAGTGATGTTTGAGATAGACTTAGAAAGTACTTATAAACTGTAAAAAAACATATTGATACGTGCCCGATATTGAATCCGCAATCATAAGAGGCGGAAAACTTAGCCACTTGGCCATTTAGAAAGAAGAAAGAAAGAAAGAAAAAACATTTATTCCCGCGAAAGCGACGCACAACGATGTTAAGAACCAAGATTAAACCAAATATGAAATAACTGTTATGTTAGGTTCACTTTTGTTAAATAGTTAGAGAAAATGTTTTTCCTTTGAATAAAAAAAATAATGATTCAGTATTAAAGATTTCGTAAATAATAATATCATAATATTTATACAGAATTTCGGCCACCTGGCCAATTCGAATGTCAACTAGCCAAGTTTGCAAACATAATTATGAAGCAAAAATGTGTGAATGTTGAACTCCCTTTTCCTTCACTGTTAAAGGTCATAAGACGGCAATTCGACACTAAAGGGGGGCGATTAGGCGCTTTATTATTTACGATATCACACAATAGACTAATTATCAATGAAATTGAAAATTGAAATTATTAATTTATCAATGAAATCATGATATTAATTTATCACATTATTTATCATTATTAAGTTAAGCCACGCTTGCCGAGGTTGGTCTGTGGATGGGTGACCATTTATCATAGCGAGTTTCCTCCGTGCCTCGGAAAGCACGTAAAGCCGTTGGTCCCGGTTGTCGTTTGTAGATCTTTGACAGTCGTTACTGTTAGTCAGAAGCCCGAAAATCTGACAACCAGTCTTACCAAGAGTATCGTATTACCCATTACTGGGTTGTGGAGGTCTGATAGGCAGTCGCTCCATGTAAAATACTGATATTCAGCTGCATCCGGTTCGACTGGAAGCCGACCCCAACATGGTTGGGAAAAGGCTAGGCAGATGATGATGATGATTATTTATCATTATTATCAGTTAACAATATGTTCTATTTTACTACGATTTTTTATAGAGATAATTTTGATTTGATTTCCCAATTACCAATTGATAAACTATTTATAATTTTGGCCAATTTGTCCGTCATTGTTGTTACACCTACGAATTTACAGGATGATGTTGTATAACCAAGAAGTAGCTTGGAATTTGTGTGCTGTGGCAAAAATGTAGATACAAACTTGCAAACACTTTGACATAGTCTTTGTAATATTTACTTCTCTACTGGACCTAAGAAGTCACTTTTTCAAGCTATACAAATGCCTATCCCGTTAAATTTTACTGAGTTCGTACTAAGACCACCTACCTATTTAATACCTATACCTATTTTTTTACTACCGACTTTTTTATTGCCAAAAGGAGTACCTAGGTGATAAACAAAATAGAGGCTACCTTTCATATTATAAAATTATTTTAAAACAAAACAATTTCCCGGTCTTTTTGGAAATCTATGGGGGAGGCCTATGTCCAGCAGTGGACGTCCTGCGGCTGATATGATGATGATGATGATGATAAAATCAATTTCCCAAAAAAAATTATAACAAAAAGGTTTACACAACACTTTTCTACTTACTTAATTCTAATGAGTATTACTTATAGGTATATAATTAAGGACCTCTCAACGGCCATAAGCCATTTTATATTAATTAATTATTTATTATATTAAAGATAAGATGCTTTCACAGTGCTTAGCAACGGAAAAAAAATCAAAAGTACCAACATGTAGATTTCTTAATTTTTTCAATCTCTCTTCTCAGATTTCGAAGAATCTCAGGGGAAAATATTTTTACAAATAACATTAATTTTCCATGGAAATGAAGTATTATTTGGGAATAATATTCTGCCATTACTTTTTAATTCTAAGAAATGGGAGATCTGGGACGTTCCGTGGGGACTTAAGAAACGCTTTGCAAGAAAAAATTAAGACTCAATTACCCGCAAGGTTTTCTAACAGCATATTTTTTTTAAAAAAAACAAGAAAATACCAATCTTGATACTTAGATAGATACTTTTACTTTATAGAACACCTTTCTTAGCAAAAAGCCAGTATTTGCAGTAGGTACATTTCCTTAAGGTAGCCGGGAATTTTCCTTTAGCGAACCGACAGACACTTCAATTTTATTACCTATCCAAACTCGCCCATCTTAAAAAAGATATTACGGTTTGAGTACCCACGTATCAAAATGCAACAAACGCTAGACCTATAAAAGTTATCTGTTTGTCATACTAATATTTTTAATGCGTTAATCGAACCGGCGACTCCGACACGCAACATGTTGAAGAACAAAAAAAAATTATAAAATTGTAAGTTCTATTTCAAACAATAAATCCTATTCTTTCCGTTTCGCTAAATATTCAAAACATTCATAGAAAAACATTCTATCATAAATCCTTCAACCTGTATTTTGATTGGAAATTCGAAATTCAAATCGCTCGCTTAAAAGGCAATTCGATTTTGAACATCGAATACTTTTTATTTTCCCAATTTCAAAATGTTCTGTCAGCAAATCGATTTCCTTCTTCATTTTAACTCTTAATTACTGGCAATAATTTGATGAAGCCTTCTTTTTCCAATAAACCAACATTCTATAATTTCTGTGGCGTTGGTTCCGCATAATTGGTTTTTCATTTCCTCTTCACTCACGAGTTGACCGCTTTCATCACGATTCGTTCGCGCTGACTGGAATTAATAATTTGATGTGCTCATATAACGTAACCCGAATAGGTACACTTTCTATTACATCGATTACGTTGTGCTTAAGAATCGATGATAGTGTGTGACTTAACTCGGATTATATAGGGATCGATTGTTGGCGTACATGCCTAGTTCACAAAGTAGAAAAAAGTTTTATAAAATCCTCTATTTCTTTTGATGCTTTTCCTGTCTTATTAGTAGGACTACATACACATCTACACATCTCTATCTTCTATACAAATAAATAAAATTAAGTGACCGTTTGTAATATCAAAATAACAGCTGTTTACTACACTGCATTTTATGCATATAAACGTAATTAACAAAAAACATTCGTACACATAAACACATAATTTTATTCCTTGTATGTCAGTTAAGTTTTATTTTAGAAAAAGTATATGGGATTCCGGGCGTATCAATTAAATGCCCGCAGATAACTGTTATTTACGCAGAATAAGTCGCGGGCATAAAAATACAGTTACATTTAATTTACAGAGCTAACAAGTCGGTTAAAATACTCTTGACCATGACTCATAAAGGTGGTTCCCCGATTGTCTGTGTCGTCATTATCAACTTTGTAAACATATTCTAGGTGTATCATCATTGTGTACTTATTTACATAACATTACTCAGAAATATAGTAAGGATACTATTTTTGTTCAGGCAGGGTTCTTCCCTCGGGACGGGAGAGGGAAAGGAGGGTCCCCCGTCCCAGCGGCCGCCGCGGTAGACGATCCGGGCGTCGGGAGCCGCGAGACGACTCCCGGCCACCGTAGGCGCGGGTCTGTGGACGGTGAGCAATGGGTAGCTCACCGTCCGTACGTTCACTAGCGACAGACCGTGTCGACGGCGCGTTCGTGTTCCACGCGCGCCTCAAAGAGATGTCAGCAAAATTGGATGGGGCCACTGAGGGCCGATGCCTGCCGGGGCTGCGGGTTGTTCGAAAGAGATACCGCGCCCCCGGAACGCAAAGGGCACATGAAGGAACATAGACGGGTTTTAGTCAGTAAAAGTCTGACACTCCCTCCCGCCCCGCCCAGGGCGGGGGAAGTTATTTGATGATTTCCCGTCTATAAAAAAAAAAAAAGAAAAAAAAAGGGTTCTTCCCTCGCATAACATACCATCACGGCTGTATTCCCCGACGGCTTAGGCAGAGGTGTACCAACGTACACCTACAGTTCGCCGGTATGTTTAAGTCCAATGTAATAGGGGGCGAGCCTATTGCCATTAACCGGGTAAAAATCCTAACTCCGAGCTGCAACTGAGAATTTCATAGAAAAACCCAATGACACTTTTTGCTTGACCTGAGAATCTAACCCAGGGCCTCCATCGTAGCAGTCATACTTAAGACCACTACGCCAACGAGGCAGTTCTTCCTCTCAATGATATTTTAAAACAAATAGAAGAAATCAAATGGTTTTTTTTAAGTGTATTTTTTGTAAATTTTTATGGGTCAGGTTTCGACCCACCGCTGAGTACCTATACTTCATTTATAAGGTCCTCCTAGACACGGCGTGTATTGTTAGGAGATTCCTATATCAGCAGCCCTGTCGACCGGTGGCTTGGACCCTGTCCCAGGTACTGATGGGCTGCTAATTTTTATATTTTTTAATGTTTTCTTTTTATATTAATATTTAAAAATGTAGTTTATACCTATGCAATTTAAATTAATCAATGAGAATAATAATAAAACTTTTATTTCGGACAAAGTACTTATGGTTAGTAACTATAATAAAAAACGACGAACAATAATAATGACGACGTTAAAGCTATTTTGTTCACTTACCACAAAATTAGGTGACTCCATGATGCAAAAAAAAAACACAAATAAAACAACTAAAAACACCTTTTTCGTTCCAATTTAAACTATCCGCAAAAAAATATGTTTTCAAAATTTTAAATTATTTTCAGTAAAATAATTTCAAAGTGACTTATTATCAATGATATCCTTGTATTGTTCTTCGGTATACTGATACGATCTATTTGAAAACTCTACTGACAGTGAGTTTATCTCAGCGCCATGCTTTTGTAATCTAAGTTACAAGTGCCTCTTATCTCAAATAGCTGATGACACGCCATTGTCTTATTGAGCTGCTAGAATGACAGTTTTTTAAATAGCAAATCCAATTTAATCTATGTATACTAATATTATAACTGGGTAAGTTACTCTGTCTGTCTGTCTGTTGCGCTTTCACGACTAAACTACTGAACCGATTTCGATGAAATCTGGTATGGTGTAAGTTTGAACCAGAAGAAATGACATTTATTGGATACTAGCGACCCGCCCCGGCTTCGCACCGGTGCAATGCTGATACTAAACACACTACAGAAAAACTGTGAACGTAAAAAAAGATAATTATTTACGACATCACATTAGAAACCTCAAAAAGAACAGTATTTCTCCACTATTTAATGGGTGTTATTATACTTATAAACCTTCCTCTTCAATCACTCTATCAATAAAAAAACCGCATCAAAATCCGTTGCGTAGTTTTAAAGATTTATGCATACATAGGGATATAGGGACAGAGAAAGCGACGTTGTTTTATACTATGTAGTGATGAAGAAGTTATGATATTTTTCTTAGTCGTTCTTTTCCATAGAGATTTCTTTCAAATAAACCATTTACACGTTTGAATTGTCAAGGAGTAACTCAGTCAGAGAGCTGAAGCTATTCGCTTGACAACTCAAAATAATTTTAAAGAAGCCGAGGTGGCTAAGAGATGACCAGCTTCAACTAAAGGCGCCCGTTCACGACTATGATAGTCAAGGTTTTAATAGTAGTAGAGCTCTTTGTGAAGAAACTACCACCATAACTATCTGCCGCAAAGTACCATTGATGTGTTCCGATTTGAAGAGTTTGAGTACCAGTGAAATTACTGGCACATGTGACATTTCTTTATTGTCTCTGGGATGGCAACGTATTTGCAAGGTCTCTCGTATTGCAGATGTCTATAGGCAGCGGTGACCATTTAACATCAGGGAGGCCGTAGGATAGTTTGCCATCCAACGATGTTTAAAAAAAAGTAACCTGAAGCAAACTGGCTCAGGTAATTCTTATAAGCAAAGTCAAACAAGAAAAAAAGATATAAAAGCCCAACATTGTTCTTTCTCATTATTAACATTAATAGCTCCATTAATTTAAGGAAAGGTCTCATCTTCATTGAAATTGCTCCAAGTTTATTTAGCAAAGCTATTATCTCCGGAATCAGTCTTCATTTTCTTCACGTCGCGACAAAAATCGTGTGCCGATTTCATTGCCATTGACCTGTGTTGATGAAATTTGGTCGTTCTCATTGGATTTGGAACTAGTTGATTCGATTTCTAAACCTATTCGCCTACACTTGTATTCTTAGTGCACTTTTGGACGAGAATTGCTTCATCATTGCTGTTGTCCGATATCTCTTGCTTTTGTATTTTTGTATTGTAATAAAAAATGTATTGAGTACTTTTATGTTTCAAGGCTTAGAAATACTTAGGTACTAGAAGTGATTTTCTTTTTTTATAGTCTACTTCCAGATGATAATAATATGTCGTGTTGGTCAAGGCTCTCCTTCTTGTATGTTGAGGGTATGATTCGGTATCGAATACAATATAACTTGCAAAAAATATATATTTACTAAATACCAATGTCTTTTTTTGTAATTAATACATTATCCATGTAGTTTCTAAGATATAGTCACCATCGTTGAAAATCAATTAAAAAAAAAAGTTATCTGTAACTGTAAGATGATGAATGCAAGTTTTTTTTCATTTAATGTAAAACCAAGGTACGGTCGTTCAGAACTACTTATATGCGAATCCAATTCACGCTAACCGGTTTCTGTAAAATTAGCACTAAATATAATAAAATTATTTGCAGTATTTAGGTAATCCGCTTAAAATCCCGCAAACACCTCGGAAACTCGTAAATGAATTAGGTCAGTTCCCACTAGAAGTAATGAGTTAATGTAATTAGCGCGACTCTCATAAGGATTGCTCTCCTGTTAATTATTTCCTCTCGGCCAGAAAGTTATTAAATTATACTGTTTTACACTGTACATTTTTAGTGGCTGTGGAATTATTTTGTGGTATATCTAATATTAATTAAACCATTTTGGAGAACACGTTGAAGGTAGAACTAGAACTATTTTACTTTTAGGATTCCACCCAAGTGGTGCCACACGTCTGCTTGTCTATCAGCCACATGGCTGCATATTGAGAACCGTAAAAGGTATACACATTAAATCCAAAAGAACAGGGTACTAAAAAATAAAATAAACTTAAAAATGTGACGGTCCCCATGAATATATGTCGGAACGTCGGTATTATTGGCATCATCATCAGTTATCATGCGGACGTTTAACGGGTTAATCGAGACAGTGAAACAATGTTTACACTATAATCACGTTTTATATAGTTCACTCAATTCACAATCAAATTCGAAACGTAACGGACACTGAGCGAGCCCGTCTCGCACTTGGCCAGAATTTATACTTTTTGCATATTTTTTGACTATTGTTGACGCCTTGCATGTGTGCGTGCGCAAGGCCTCACACACACGCATACGGCACGGCGCGGGAGGCGACGCGCAGCGAGGACACGTCACAGCGGTGAGGCGTGCGCGGGGTAGCTGCGCAGCGCGGTGAGCGCGGGACGCCCGCGCTCACCGCCCATTCCATCGACGACACCGGGCGAAGCGTGTTGAATTTACAAAACTTTAGAGAGCGCCTAACATTAGCTCAAAATCATTGTTAAAGTCTTTATTATGATTAAACTAAATGTAAAAACGTGCATGGAGTCTAATTGAAGAGAGCCCAACAACCAAGTCCACCCACTTCGCTGCCAGTTTCGAAGCGTTCTCCATTTTGGTCCTGACGAGCCGGATACGGGCGACGCGACGCGAACAGAACAAAGAAATTGCGCACGAGGCGGCCATTACGTGGACTAAAGCACGACACGAGGAGTCGTGCAAATTATAAAGAAGGAAAAATACATCATGGATGGAGCTCAAGAACTATAGTGCCAACCTTTAGTGCAAACTGAGTGCCGTGTTTCCTTATTCCATAATTACTATTCCTTAATTTTGGCGAATCTACTCCACGTGCACGTCCCTTTATTTCAAATTATTATTACGAGTGTTCTACTCGTTTCTTTAAAGTTCCCATTTTCAGGCCTAGTATCTTGTACCGCCCCTATATGTATGGTTGATTATATAGTGTTCATTAACTCATATTTGTTATTTTGTGTTCACAGCTCAATACTTTATTGCGACAACGTGGTCGCTGTTGCTTTCTGCGGCTAGGCTACTTGGGCTGGTGAGCGAGCCACGTGCGCCACGTGGCTTGTTTGCGTGCCGTGGGTCTCTTGCTGACGCATTGCACGTGCTTGCTTGGTGTTTGCCTTTATTTCATGCGCACCCTCACTGCTTCCTTGCAGATAAAGTTTAAGTATAACCTTGCACTAATTACTTTGAAGATTTTTGTAGCTTGTCTTTACCTTAATTTCATTAAGTGAGTCGTTATCATGGATTACAAGTCATTACTTAAAAAACGTGGAACCTTTAAAGCTAAATTAACTCAATTTAAGACATATTTAGAAATAGTAAAAAGTTGTGATACTTTAAGTACCTTACAAATTACTGAATTAAAATTAAGGTTAACAAAAATAGAGGAGTTATATCCTGAATATGATAATATACAAAGTGACTTAGAGAATGTATCTGATATTCCAGAAGAGCAGTAAAGATCGTGAAACCTACGAGACCCAGTACTATGCTGCGGTTGCTGTTGCCCGGGAGCTGTTGAGTAAGCAGGAGATCTCTGCGGGCACTGGATCAGTTACAGGTGCTAGTACTGTTTGTGGAAATAAAGGTGGGAACAAACTTAAACTTCCTACAATACACTTGCCTACCTTTTCGGGTCAATATCACAACTGGCTTGAGTTCCATGACACATATATCTCATTAATTCATTTAAATGACACTATTCCAAGAATTAGTAAATTCCATTACTTGCGAGCTGCTTTAAAGGATAGTGCTGCTTTAATAATAAGTTCCCTTGACTTCTCCGATGAGAATTATGATGTTGCATGGCAGCTACTATGTGACCGCTACAATAATAGACGGCTTCTAGTTTACAATCATGTTCAAGCTATCATTAATATTGAACATGGAACGCAAGAATCCTTTAAAGTTCTGCGCAACATCATTGATACAGTCAATCGTAACATTAGAGCTTTAAAAACACTTAAGTTGCCTACAGATGGGTGGGATGTACTCATTATACACATAGTCTCAAGTAAATTGGACTCAGTGACAAGTAGGGAATGGGAAACTTACCGCAATGCATTAGATGACTTAGCCACACTTGCTGATTTTAACAAATTTCTTAAGAATCGAGCTGATTTATTAGAAACTATTGCAGAGGTTCATAATAATGGTTTGAAGGGAAAGCATAGTGCCAGTACCCACAAACAAGGTGAAAGTACACATAAGCAAAAAACATTTACTGTCAACTCTGAGTCTTCAATTAAAAACAGACCGTACAGTTGTCCATTATGTAAGGGTGATCATGCCATTTATCAGTGCTCTAGTTTTAAGTCACTTTCCATTGAAGATCGTATTCAGAAGGCAAGATCTCTTAACCTGTGCCTTAACTGCTTACGTAGTGGTCATAAATCATTTAAGTGCAGGATGGGTGGCTGCAGCCACTGTCATAAACGACACAACACCATGTTGCATTTGAGTGGGCCATCCAGTACACAGGGTACAAACAATGGTAGTACTGATTCTCAACCTACTTCTACACACCCTACTCCTAATACAAGTAGTGTAGTGCTTTGTACATCACAGTCAAACACACAGTTGTCAACAAGCTCACAAGATAATGTGGTTATGTCAGCCACTAATAACTCTCAATGCGTTATGTTGCTATCAACGGCTATCATTAATGTTATAGACCACAGTGGTCACAAACATAGAGTCCGTGCATTATTAGACAACGGTAGCACATCAAGTTTCATTACAAAAAGCCTATGTGACAAGCTCAAATTACCCACTCATTCAACCTCGACATTAGTTGAAGGGTTAAATCATCAATCTAGTTGCATATTTAAAAGTTGTGATGCCATTATATCATCACTTAAGAATTCATATTCTGAGAGCATACATTGTTTGGTGGTTCCACACATTACTCAAGCATTACCTTGCAAACAAGTCAACCATAAAGGGCTGGATATACCTCCAAATATTACATTAGCGGATCCTTTATTCCACACACCGTCCCAAGTGGATATGCTTCTTGGAGCGGACTTATTTTGGAGTGTACTGTTAAACAATAAGATTTCATTAGGTAGAAATAAGCCCACATTAAGTGAAACAAAGTTTGGATGGTTGATATCTGGACCCACACGCTCTTTACAACACAACATTAATACAGTCCACTGCAATCATTTAAGTACACACTATGATGATCAAGTTCAGGATCAATTAAGTAAATTCTTTGAACTTGAAACAGTTACAGAGCACAAACCTGCATCCAAAGAAGAACAGGAATGTGAAAGTAATTTATACAAACAACTACTCGTGGAAAGGATGGTCGATTCATTGTAACAATTCCATTAAAAGAATCGCCTCAACAGCTGGGCAATTCATATGAACAAGCCCTGTCTAAGTTCATATCGTTAGAACGTAGATTCAAGCGTGACCCTTTATTCAAAAAGCAATATGCTGAATTCATTAAGGAATATATGTCATTAGGTCACATGACTGATAATATAAGTCACACATTATAAAACTTGTAGGTGAATATAGCAAAGATGAGTTACTTAATTTAAGTAACCATGAGTATTCAAAAACATTAGGATTACTTTGGGGTTGTAAAGAAGATGTGTTCTTATTTTCAGCAAACATTAAACAACATGAACACATCACAAAACGCACAATCTTGTCTACTATGGCACAAATATTTGATCCACTTGGACTCATTAACCCTTGCATATTGCAAGCTAAAATTATTCTACAAAAATTATGGTCATTAAAAATAACATGGGATGAAGATGTGTCAAGTGAGATTCAAGCAGCTTGGTTTAACTTTATTAAAACATTAGGTGATATTAGACAAATAAAAATAAATAAAATACAATTTATTAAAGTACAATGTAACTTAAAATATTGTTTTGTAATGTAGGTAAATATTTACCTACCTACCAAACTATTTCTAAATAAACAAGTACTAAACTTGTTACTGTAGCATTTTTAATTGAACCAGAGTCTAACTGGCCTGGCCCCCCTACAAACGTTAAGGAAGATGACTTGCCAGAATTTAAGGTTCAATGTCATTTAAATATCTCAGAGCAACAATCAGTAGAATATGTGAGCAAATTTTCAGACTTTAGTAAGCTACAGCGCATTACAGCTTATATATTAAGATTTATACATAATTGTTGTTATTCACAAAATAAGTGTATAGGATTTTTAACTTTATATGAACTTAATCAGTCTTTAATTACATTATGCAGAATTTCACAGCATGAATCATTCCATCAGGAGTGTGAATTATTGAAAAATAAAAAACAATTGCCATTAAAAAATAAATTAACTAATTTGAATCCATTCTTTCATTCTGATGGTTTGATTAGAGTTGGTGGTAGGCTCTCTAATTCACATTATAGATCTATATGACACCAAACATCCTATACTGCTACATGCTGACTATCCATTTATAAATACAGCTGTAGATTATGCGGGACCAATAATGATTTTGAACCGAAAGGGTAGAGGCAGTAATTTAATTAAGTCATATCTTTGTATTTTTGTGTGCTTGGCTGTTAGAGCAGTACACATAGAGCTTGTGACTGATCTCAGCTCAGAAACCTTTATTTCTGCTTTAAACAGATTTATTGCCCGCAGAGGAAAACCTGTCAACATCTTCTCGGACAATGGTACATGTTTCGTAGGAGCATGTAATGATTTGGCTAGGTTTTTAAAATTAAATGCAGACTATTTAAGTGAATATGCTTCAAATTTATCAATAAACTTTAAATTCTCTCCAGCGTATAGCCCACACTTTAATGGTTTAGCTGAGGGTGCCGTGAAATCAGTTAAGCATCATTTGAAACGTATACTTGCTCTTGCAAACCTTACTTATGAGGAAATGAACACAGTTCTTACCCAGATAGAGGCGATCCTAAACTCTAGGCCTTTAACTCCTTTATCGTCTGATCCTTCAGACCTAGTAGCCCTCACACCTTCACATTTCCTTCTTGGGCGAACATTAACTGTTTTTCCCTCTCCTCAGGCACAAGACACTACAAGGTTGAGCACTTTCTCACGATATATGAGAACTCAACAATTGAAGACCCATTTCTGGGATAGATTTTATAAGGAATACATTACAGAGCTGCAAAAAAGACAGAAATGGTGCAGAGGAGGAAGAGACCTACGACTTGGAGAGATGGTGCTCGTCAAGGATGATCGACTGCCACCAAACAGATGGCTGCTCGGGCGAGTAACCAGCGTGTATCCAGGCTCCGACGGTGTGACCAGGGTAGCAGACGTGACGACTACATCGGGCACTCTGCGGCGCGCCTTCAATCGGCTGTGCCCGCTACCAGTCGAAGATCGACCTGAAGAATCTACAAGCTACAGTCCCTTGCCGAGGGGGGCAACTTGTTGACGCCTTGCATGTGTGCGTGCGCAAGGCCTCACACACACGCATACGGCACGGCGCGGGAGGCGACGCGCAGCGAGGACACGTCACAGCGGTGAGGCGTGCGCGGGGTAGCTGCGCAGCGCGGTGAGCGCGGGACGCCCGCGCTCACCGCCCATTCCATCGACGACACCGGGCGAAGCGTGTTGAATTTACAAAACTTTAGAGAGCGCCTAACATTAGCTCAAAATCATTGTTAAAGTCTTTATTATGATTAAACTAAATGTAAAAACGTGCATGGAGTCCTAATTGAAGAGAGCCCATCAACCCAAGTCCACCCACTTCGCTGCCAGTTTCGAAGCGTTCTCCAACTATTTTATTTCATCTCAAACTCAAACACTTTGTAAAGTATTAAGGACTATAATGACAAGTAACGAGTAGAATATTAACACTTCCTTTCACGTCTAACTTAAACTACGTTTATTCTAAATACAAAATTCAAAGTACACAATATGCCATCGTCGTCTCATACCAGTACTAAAGTTCCTCGTAGATATATGTCACCATTGATCTCCGGGGAATGTCTCCGTATGAATGTTACATACCTCACTACCTGCCGGGAAGTCACTACACCAGAGCTTCCCAACCTGGGCTCCATAGATAGAACAAAGGGGCGCCACTCCTCCGAAGTTAAAGAAAAAATTTTTTAAGTTCCACGATCAAAATTGTATTCGGGGAATACAGGCGTGGCATGGTGATGGTATAAAATTGTAGTCTAATTATTAATTATCAATATATTAAAACTCACGCTATTATAGAAGGGAAGCGCGCGTTGTTTGGTTGATTTTAGTAGACTGACAGCCCCCCCCCCCCCCCTTTCTAAACTTTAAGCGCGCCGCGGACTGGAAAAGGTTGGGAACCCCTGTCCCCCCACTAGACGTAGACAAGCGGAGAACGGATGAATAACAAACAAAACCTTTCTCGTAGATCGCTTCAGTTTGAGACACTAACTGTGACCCAAATGGAACACTTTATTATTTACTAAGTTGAAGGATGCGAATTTTAAAGCGGGTCTGCCTTTACTTTTTCAATTTTATTTATTTTCGAAAAACACCCGAAATAAACTTTTGATTGAACGTTTTAGTTATATGAGAAACCTTTGTCAATTTTTTAATTTCCGTTGCCTTGGGTATTTAAGAAAAAAAATTATTTCATATACTTTTTTAAAAAGAAACGAATTGTATTGATATTCCATAAAACATAACATACCACGGCTATATTTCCAGAAGGGTTAGACAGAGGTGTACCAATGTACACCCACAGTTCGCCCGTATGTTTAGGTCTCATGTATAGTACCTAGGCGAGCCCTATTGCCGGGCAGGTGGGCACAAATCATAACTCCGAGCTGCTACTGAGAATTTCATAGAAAAACGCAATAACACTTTTTGCTCGACCTGTGAATGGAACCCAAGACCTCTAGCTTAGCAGTCGCGCTTAGGACCACCAGGCTAACAAAGCAGTCCAGTTAGTTCCATAAATTAATCATCTTTTGTTTTATCTATGATAATCACATACCATGACGATACGGTAAACATAGAAATATATAAATGTACGTGCGTTATATATCTAATAATCATTATGGCAAATAGAGCGTGAAGACTTAATGTATCCTCTTATCGTCGAATATGGGACAAGTGACAACAACACGGCAAAACTAACTTACTGAAGAACACAAATAAAAACACGCACATCTTTAAGCTTCGTTCACACTAACGACACAGAATACATTATTGTTCCTGATTACTCTATATGAAGCAAATAACAAACAAATCGTCAACTGACACTTTCAATTTGAACTTGAACATGTGGTATTTTGTTAAGTACGTTGACGGGCCTGTTGGTCTAGTGGTTAGTGGCCCTGATTGCTAAGCCGGAGGTCGTGGGTTCGATTCCCACCCAGGACAAACTTTGTGTGATGAGCATGATTGTTTGTTCTGTGTCTGGGTGTGATTTATCTACAATATGTATGTATTTATAAATTATATAAGTATGTATATCAGTTGTCTGGTTACCATAACACAAGCTCTGCTTAGCTTGGGATCAGATAGCCGTGTGTGAGTTGTCCCAAGATAAAAAAAAAAAAGTACAATAAAGTTGTCTTTAGACTCAATAGACTCATAAGACGTAGGTAGACTAGAAAATCTTTACAAAATAGATACGATACTTTATTAATAAGTTTAGATATGTATAGGTATTTCAAGAAACATGTCGGTCTAAAGTTGTATTTATTGTCGGAATTATTTACAAAATAACAAAATCTTAGAAATAGCTGTATAAGTCCAATAATGTAGGCACTGCTACTACTTTCTTAGAAAAGGAAGCCCTGTAACATTCATACATAATAAAAAACGTAAAATGCAAAAAAATGAATGCATTATTTTCTCGAAAATAAAAATGTATATTTTTACCACCCAGTGCACACGCAGCTTTACATTCCCCGTCGCTTTGACAAAGTAATATTAATTCCGTAGAAAAGAAGATTAATACTATTGTAATCTTCTTCGCGCGTCGACAAATAAAGCAATTTGTTCGCTCGGTTTAATCTATTTTTCGTGAGCAAGAATCTGGCATGGAAAGTTTCAAGGGTCTTGGAAATAATAGTGACAATATTGTAATAAGATTCACGCTTTTTGAGGTTTTGTTTTTGTTTAGGGATAATGTTTGTATGTGTGTATCGTATGAAACTAGACACAGATATTGCTGAGGTCGAAAAAAAGAAGGAAAGTAAAGGAAGGACCATACATAATAGTTTCTTATATTTTATTCTGTGGTGTCTTAAACATTTTTTTTTTATATATCGCCGGATGACACACAAGCCGTCGGTCCACCTGATGTTAATAGTGGTCACCACTGCCTATAGACAACTACAATACCAGAGGCCTTGCAAATGCGTTGCTATCCCAGAAACAAAGTTGCAAGTCTCAACTTAATTTCAAAATTTTCAGGAAACTGACTAAACACAAAAAATATTATTTTATATTTTATACCAGGCCCGAAACAACTATCTCGTTTTGTATGTGATTCGAATTCTTGATACACAGTACACCAGTCAATCACTTAGTCACTACGCCAACCGAGCATGACTTTCCTTAAGGAAAAGGAATATTCAGATTTTGTCCACAGTAAATACAAATTTAGTATGGAGACGCATTCATCCATTTCTCCGCGTCTAAACGGATGCGATTCAAGACTCGTGTTTTTTATAGACAAAAGCGTAAAATAATACTAGCCTATTATTCAAGAGCAAAGAGCATTGATCACCACGCTTGGTCAAGGCGGATTGGCGATTTTAGACTTATATTAATTAAAAAGTCCAGGTTTCCTCACAATGTTTTCCTTCACTGATGTCAGTGATGTCCAGGAAACTTGGAAAGTACATACCTAATTATTATGAAATAGAAAAAGCTACATTTGTTCTTGTATGCATCCGGTTGCGAACCCCCCGTGTTTTTTTTTTTTTTTTTTTTTTTATAGACGGGAAATCATCCAATAACTTCCCCCGCCCTGGGCGGGGCGGGAGGGAGTGTCAGACTTTTACTGACTAAAACCCGTCTATGTTCCTTCATGTGCCCTTTGCGTTCCGGGGGCGCGGTATCTCTTTCGAACAACCCGCAGCTTTCGAACAACCCGCAGAACCCCCCGTGTATGAGTGACGGGCGCCTTAACCACTGGGCCATCACTACACGTCATAACAAAAGCGTGAATGAGCTAAAATGTATAGTTAGTCTTATACTTACAGTATCGCAGTTAGTTGGGTCCGACTGACCCGGTTCGTCCGAATCTTATTGAATTATCAACACCTGGAATTATTCACGTCCTAAATTGAACCCGAGACCTCTGGGATAAGTTCAGGCTCGGGGGTGAAATATACATAATTTGTTGATATCTTGTCCCAATTTGTCTTGTATCTTTGGTTGTATTTGTTGATGTTCGGTCCCCAGTCGAAATTATGAGACAGATAAATAAACATAACAAAAAATATTTCATGTTTATTTGTTTGCATACCATAATGTTTATAGAAGGTGTAACTTAAGGCTCAAAAACTTAACCATAGCAGAGGCCCTTGAGGCGGTTTAGAAACTTTCGTAAGACTTACTGCCCACACGATAAAGACAGAAGATGAAAGAAGTTATATCAAAAGAGGTATAAATTTCGTATTACTACAGTTAGGTACCTACTGAGTTTTATTAGATTTTAAATAGTTACTTTATTAAAATATAAAAAAAAATATTTATGTTTTAGAAATTATAAATTGAAATCGTCATGATTCAAATATGTAGCAACAGATTATAAGAAACACTACAACATAATTATCGATGCACAAAAGGTACAGGACCTAACTATATTCTGAGCACAGAGAACCCTATTATTATTAAAAGTCGCCCTAGCAACGACCATCCACAATTTCAACAAAAGATTTCACCGAAACCGAAAGGTTGGTCCGATCCATAACATAATAATCGAAGTTGCTTACAATACTAGTCGAAAATGATGAATAGTAGGTACTACGAGCGGGCCAACTTCGGTAACTCTCTGTAATTTGGTCAAAATTCAATTGTCTACTCGCACAGATCCCATCTGTGAGACACGCAACTCGAAAATTCAGTAATTAGGTTCCCTCATCAGGGTAGCCGGTGAAGCATAAAATTAGTTCGGGTGCCTTTAATTGGTATAATTTTATCTGATTGCAAAGCCTCAGGTATTCCACTGTCGTGTCGTTCGTCGAACATTTCACTCGAATCTAATCTCGATCAAAATGGATTTCACTTTCGAATCCAATGCTTAACATTTTGGCGTCTACGTTGTTTTTAACGAACCAATTAATCAAATGCTTCATGTTGCTGTTTTAATGGGTACCAATTAATTAAATTGAAGCGATTCTAATCGCACTTCAGTGAATTGGTTATGGATTTATTGATGAAGTTGTGCGTCTATTTCTATAGATATCGATCAATTTATTTTCAAGATTAATTAAATTATGTATACGGTTTATGCAATTTTATTTATTTATTTATTTATCAGATGGAAAACCAACAGCTATACATAAAATGGATACTTATGGATTTATGCTTTTATACTAGCTTAGTTGTTGGTTTTCCTTCTGATAAATAAAAAAAAAGGAAATACAACTTGATCAAAATGTATGAAACTGCAGATTGTTTTATCATATTTCTGGGTTGATCTCGTAGCAAAACTTGTTCGTTTTTTCAACCCCTAGTAGCGCAATGAATAAAAAGTCATCCTGTATAGATATAACAATTCCAAATACTTGTCGTATGTCAAACATCATGATTTATTTGCGAACATTCTTTGACAAATAAAATCTATTTGCAGAAACTCCGAGATAAAAGGGAGTATTCATATTTTTGAGTGTCGCTGTAACGTTGTTTTCTTGCATTTGTTTTTACGTCTATCATTATGATTTGCGTTGACAGTGTTGTGCAAAATGTAATGGGCTGTAAAGAGCCTTTGACGGTAGAAATGTGTTCAACAAAGAAGACTTATCTACAATACGCATAGAGAAAATGCGAAGACTTGTTTCTGTAAAATGATAAGCGGAAAATATTATTATTCTGGATATCGTTTTATATGTACTATTGAAATGATAGCCAGAATGCAAAATAAAAAAAAAATAAGGAATCATCTTTATTTATAGGTACTGTGATCACTGGGCTGTGATCAAGGTACCAGCTTCATTTCTATAACTAGCTGATATACTATACCCCAACGGTTTCACCCGCTACAAGTTACGTCTTTGGTTACTGCTCTGCTCTCGGTAACTCTCCTCTAAAACAGGGCTATATAAGGCGCAGGGATTTTTTCAAATCCAACCAGCAGCATCTGAGATTAGCGAGTTCAAACAAACAGACTCTAGCTTTATAATATTAGTATACAAGTAGATATGAATGCGGGGCTCTGACTTATACTTGATCAAAAGGCAGTATTTGCTGAATTTGAAGTATATTTTATAACGTGCACTTCATGAACCAGAGTATCTAACTGCTTCAATGTTAGGAAATCAACCGCCTTTTGTTTTTAATTTGAATTTATTCTGGAATTCACCTGAAAGTCTGATTAAATCTAAACTTCCAGGCAGGTTGCATTGGTATACAACCTTCACGGTGCCTACCTACTTTCTACATCTACTTCTGGGCCAATTCGCGAACCTTGTAACGTGTTCTTATTTTTTTAAACAATATCATTAAACAGTGCCTTAGGCAAAAAAGCAGTTACCGATGGAAGAAAATTAAATTAAAGAACAACCGAAGATTTTTCTTACATTTGATAAGATTTATGAAGGAATAACAAAGAGATCAAGGAGAGTAATTAAAAGAAAACAAATGTTTTATGTAGTCTTATTTTCTTTGCTTAAAATAATTAAAACGTGTATTAAAATTGTCTTGGGTACGTTTATTTCTCGTTTTCCTCAATTTCTTATCTGTTTTGTTTTTGTTGTTTTCTTATCTTACACAAAACATTTTGAGAAGAAAGATTTGGAACTTTCAAATCTTTCGTCTCAAAATGTATGCATAATTATGTCTTTAGTATACGAAGTCTTCTCCCTCACAGGTTAACATAACACTTTCATACAATTATGTATCAACAAACATTCTTCATTGGTCTCGCTGTCGTAAGCGAGACTGCTGTGCGTGGTGTACCAGGTTCGATTTTTATATTGGGCAAAAAGTAAGTACTCGTATTATTGGGTTTTTCCATTACATTTTTTTTAGGTGACAGTACGCAGTATAGAAGTTAGTGGCTTACCACCACCGTGTCTTGGAAAGTATGAGAGTGAGGGAAGAGGGAGTGCACCTGTATTTGCGCACACACTTGTGCACTATAATATCTCCTGTGTATTTGGTTAATCTCCATTGTAATTGGTCGTCGTGACCGAAATCGGTTTAAAGAAACAAAAAAAATATCTGCAAGAAATTCCCAAAAATTTACTATCCCTTTCAAATTCCCGAACATCGACGAAAAAAACCGAATAAGCTTACGTTAACACATCGTTTATCCACCGCCATTGACGTGAAACTAATTTAGCACGCGTCATCGGTCGCGGCTAGGGTTGCCATATGTCAGGAATTTTCCGGACATGTCCGGAAATTTAGTGCTTTGTCCGGAATGCGGGGGGAATCCTAAGCCGTCAGGAATTTCTACAATTTAAGTAAAAACCACAATTCCATAAATCTCACATCCCTACCGCGCATCAGAGGAGAGGCGTTTCCTTCACAATGAGCAATTTTCAGATGGGTTAGTTTTAAATATCATCAAGAGATGGCGGTGCCATCTTTCCTCCACTTTTGGTTATTTTCTTTTTATTTGATTTGTGGCGGCACTCACTACTTGATGATATACGCGTATATTATAGATAATATACGCGTATATTTATAGAGGTCAGTGTATGGGAAGAAAGATATGAAAGTGGCAATTTTTTTTTTTGGAAATCCGGAAATTTCATCCAATGTCCGGAATTTTCTCCGGAATTTCGACTTTTCAATCTGGGAACCCTAGTCGCGGCAGTTACCGGCGTCATTCAATTGTCAAGAGGGCCGTGCGCTTGTCATTACATTAAGTAGGTAAATAACGGATGGAAGAAGACAATTATTATGGAAGCGGAAAGTTACATGATCTTTCTATCATTACGATCATTTTTTTGTTGACGACCATACATACCATCACGCTTGCATTCCCTGAAGGTTTACGCTGAGGTGTACCAGTGTACACCTACAGTTTGCCGGTAAGTTTAGGTCCCATGTAATAGGGGGCAAGCCTATTGCCATTAACCGGGCACAAATCCTAACTCCGAGTTGCTGATGAGAATATCATAGAAAAATACTTTGCTCGACCTGGGAATCGAACCCAAGACCTCTAGCGTAGCAGTCGCACCTAGGCCCACTAAGCCAACGAGGCAGTTTTCTAACAATCTTTTTTGCTTAATGTTACTTACTTGGTGTGCAGTATTCGTAGTTAATCGCTAAGTGATGTGTTTTATAACCCGAATGTAGTGCTTCATGCTTATTCATAGAAGTTCTGACTCGGATCCCAAGTGGGAAGAGGTTTTTGTACATTCGTCACGAAGTAAATTCGCCACATTTTGAAAAATCCATACATTGAAAGTAAATTCGTCACATGTATTTAAAATATGTGTAAATTCGTCACAGATGCATGAGGGTTATAGTAAAATTGACACAAATCCTCATTTATTTATCTTGATGTAGCGATAGCAACCAACATTATTGATTTTTAGCGCTCGAAATTAAAGATACTCTTGCACACGCTATTAAGCTCTTGCCAGTTAAGCACATGACCTACATCTAAATGACATAGAACAGAAAAGGCACTTAGCCATGTGTGCTGCATTAGCACTTATAAAGGAACAGGACATTGAAAACGCTTGGTTTTTCGGCGATGTGACGAATTTACAACAAACAAAATTAATATATTGAGAATTATTATTATGACGAATTTACACATACTTTTTTTCGTGGCGAGTTTACTATGTGACGAATGTACAACAACCCGTGGGAAGATAGAATTCTAATCTCGTCAAGGGAATCGTAACATGATAGACCCTTGAAATTTTTACAGTGCGGATAAAGATGGCCGCTTAGGTTCGCCCTGGAGTCAAGGTGTTAAGAATCCCCGGATGACATCGATCCCCCATTAAAGTACCACGGCATATACAACAATTAATCATAAAAAATAAAGCAAAAAATTCTCGCCCCCTATTACATGGAACCTACGAAAATATACCGGCGAACTGTGGGTGTACATTATAATAAGTTTATTTATTTTCTCACATTGGTACATATCTGCCTAACCCTTCGGGAAATACAGGCGTGATGTGATGGTGTGAGTAAAGCTAAAAAATAAAGGCGGTGCCTTAGCAGAAACGCGTTTATTGCTAACTAGCATCGTCAAATTTGATATATTATGCCACAAAAGTGTCCTATAATTATGTTATTCCATACTACAATCTATCTAAATGCCAAATTTCATCCAGATCCGTTCAGCTATTTATGAATGAAAGAGTAACGAACATCCTCACAAACTCTTGCATTTATAATATTAGTAGGAATTAGGATTAGTAGGATTGATTAGTGTTAAAATTGTACTGTGAACGGGACCGTTTGTGTGATAATCCGATTCGCATTTAGCTGTTATAAAAGCCGTATAAAAATATCATAGTAACACAACAATAAACCACGTAATATCTTGTTCTATAAACACCATTTTATTTGTACATTCAAAGAATAAACCACAAATAAAAACTCAACCTTCGCACGTAACTCTTAACTAACCAACACTGCTAATCTGCATGCGAACAGCGAATAATCTTCCATCACACCAATAGAATTCCCACTTTAAAGTTTGTGCTATAGAGTTTATTTTCTACTGTGCTGCGGTGTTGAATGAGTAATTTAGTGCAGTTCTCTGCTCTATCAACCTGTTGACTATTAAAGGTACTCTAGTCGGAATGCCTTAACTAGAGCACAAAGGAATCGTGAGGAGTTTGGATTGGAGAGGACATCCTAATAGTGTCTGATACGTACCTAGATTACTGCTGGAACTGGTTTTGAATTCTAATGGGTTAGTCTTTATCATGGGTTAGAGTGATTTTGGTTTAACTAGATTAGGTTATGGGTATATAGTTTACTTGTTTGTATAAATACGTAGTTTATAGTGTGTTAGTAGGTACTCGTAACCGGCGTGCTTGTATGACCAGATGCGGTGACCCGTTGGTCTCGTGGTCGCAAGCGCGACTGCTGAGCAAGGGGTCCCGGGTTCGATTCCCAGGTCGGGCAAAAAGTGTTATTGGGTTTTTCCATTAAGAATTTCTCAGTAGCAGCTCGGAGTTTGAAAGTTGGTGGTGTGACCCCCCCGTGCCTCGGAAAGCACCTAAAGCCGTTGGTCCTGCGCCTGATCTCTCTCCGGTCGTGTCGGATTGCCGTCCCATCGGGCTATTAGAGATAGGGAAGAGCGAGTGCACCTGTGTTTGCGCACACACTTGTACACTTTAATATCTCCGCCGCCGCCGCCGTGGCCGGAATCGGTCTGGAGAATTACATTACATGACCAGATGTATGAACGTGAACAAGGCAATAGGAATATGTAAGGATCGTAACACGTTCTGTGGTCTCTGCCTAACCCCATGAAAAAAGCGTGAGTTAGGGTTAGTTAGAGTTTATAATTATATCAAAATGCCTTCTAAATATTATGCATATTTATCCATCATGAGATACAGTGATTCAGAAAGAAGGTTTATACGTATAGAACATCAAGCTACGATCAACGGAAGTGGAGCAGTAACCGAAGACGAAACTGAAAGCGGGTGAACCCGCGAGGTATACATATAGCTAGTAATGAATATTTAATTGTAAGCTACTTAGAAAGTCGTAGCCCTTTCCCACGACTTCTGTTTTTATAACCTTTAAATAGAATTTCCCATACATTAATTATTATTTATAAATACCTATTTTATTGATTTTTAACACAAATGTCTTTTCCCAGCGTATAAATAACATTAGAAGTTTATACATATAATAAACCTAGACAGTCAGCCTCGTAGCTATTGGGCTGACTGGTTTACATTTGTATTACTATATGAGTTGAACTGGCTCGTTAGTCTAGTGGTTCTAAGCGTGACTGCTACGCTAGAGGTCTTGGGTTCGATTCCTAGGTCGAGCAAAAAGTGTTATTGTTTTTCTATGAAATTCTCAGTAGCAGCTCGGAGTTTGGATCTGTGCCCGGTTAATGGCTCGCCCCCTATTACATGGGACCTAAATATACCGGCGAACTGTGAGTGTACATTGGTACACCTCTATCAACCCTTAGGGGAATACAGGCGTGATGGTACCTACTATGAGTTAATTGTAGTGGTTAAGGCGTCCATCTCTCATGCATGCAGTGGCCAGTTCGATATCGGGGATATACCATTGTGGCTTTGCTGATTTTCGCACGGACTTATTTGCAGGCAGAAACGAGTAATTAATATAGGTCTGAAATCTTCAATCCGCCTTGAGCAAGTATGGTGATGAATGCTCGTGCCTTCTCTGTTTGAGAAGAGGCCTTTGCCCCACAGTGTGATAGTGATAGGCTTGCAGATATTACTATTTATTAATTATAAATTATTTATGCTTATAGCATAACATATTTTGCTTTAAGAATGTTAGTCATCTGTTTCTCAATGACAAAATTTAATTAATCACATTTTTTTTTTTTTTTTTTTTTAACTATTATTAATTTTCAATAATGTAACTAATTTTTATTATATTACTAGCTGTGCCCCGCGGTTTCACCCGCGTCTTTGGTTACTGCTCCGCCCCCGTGGGTCTTTTAAATTTTTCTCTCCGTAAGAACCATACTCGTACTTCAAGGAATATGATAAAAAAAAAACTGCCAAATCGGTCAAGCCGTTTTCATGTTATGGCGTGACAACGGGAAACGGGTTTCATTTTTATATATGTCGTAGGATAATTTGATACTTCGAATCTTCGCGGAAATCCTAGGGGTTTTGCGAAAACGCGGATAATTAGACATAGGCGAAAAATTATCAAATCTTACTGGACAAAGTCAGGATTTTTGCTAAAATACTCGTTACTATAGTAAGATTTGATGTGCTCAACACTGATTGGCTACAATTTTGCTGGCTGACTTCTAATTGGTTCCTAGTTTGCCGATGATTAACTTCAAGTATTGTATCATAGAGTTATGAAGCGTAAACAAATAACGTGCGGCAACAAATGATTGACATTTAAGACGTCAACCAATCAGAGACGATCTCTTATTGAACGCGCTGACCGACCAATCAGCGTTCTTATTTCATAACAGCCAGCGTTTCGTTTCGCAATATTGCTATAATAACGAGTATTTTCGCAAAAATCCTGACTTTGTCCAGTAAGATTTGATAATTTTTCGCCTATGTCTAATTATCCGCGTTTTCGCAAAACCCCTAGGATTTCCGCGAAGATTCGAAGTATCAAATTATCCTACGACATATATATAGATTTGTATGTCATTGTTGAGAAAACATAGCGCTCTAAGAATTATTTCTATGTTATTTAATGTACTTATGTTTCACAAATAAATGATTTCTTTCTTTCTTTTTTTCTTTCTTATTGTATTGTTTACTAGCTTCTATCCACAACTTCGTTTGCGTCAAAGTTGAAATATTATCTAATTTTTTTTTTCTTTTTTTTTAAATATTATTTTTCCAAGATAATACGTTACCTATGTGTTATTCCAGATAAAATTCTATCTCTGTACTAAATTTCATCCAGATCCGTTCAGCCGTTTTGGTCTGATTGAATAACAAACATCCATCCAACCATGCTTATTTGATAGAATAAGAATGAGTCTAAGAAAGTAAGCCACATTACATTGTTGATCCATCGCTCTGCTACCATTAAAGGCATGTTATGACGTAATGGTAGAAACGTCGTGTGTCGTATGAATTGGTTCTTATGTTGTAACTAGTGTAAAGGTCAGTTCTTACCGACACGCAACGCGACGCGACGTTCCACGCACCTTTTAACAGAGTTACTCAAAATATAACTTTATATACTACACGAAAAGATGCACATTTCATTGTGAGAAGGTGCATGTATTCTGAATCCAAACAATGAAATGTGTATCTTTTCATGTAGTCTTCTTCCTTATCGTCTGGGTAGTAAGGTCTAAACAACCCCACACGCCCCAGTGTCAGAGTTTCTAAACTCTCTCAAGGACCTCTAACGTGGTTACCGATGTCGTGGTTGTTCATGTAAGTAGTAAAATAATAAGGTTATATTTTAAGTACCTAGCTCTATTAACAGGTGCGCGAACGTCGCGTTGCGTCGTGTCTCGGTGTAAACTGACCCTAACTGTCATTGGTATTCATGACAACAGTTTAGTTGTGTGCAACGTTGCAACGTGAGTTTTACTCGCATACCACGGTGGAGTTTGGGTAACAACAAATTGGTTTGTCAAACATAAATCCGTCAACAGTACAGTACAACAATAGTCTATTAATAATGTTACTTTTACATATCATTTAAATAGAAACGAAATAGCACAATTCACTTCTATTCAGAATTTCAACAATACCTAAGAGTTAATTATATCTTAATTTGATCAATTTCGTATTTCCTTTGGTACCTATTGTGCTCAATAATAAGATTTAAAATGTTGAAATATTAATCTACTTTGTACTAGATTGTAAAAAAGAATGAAATGCTCAAAAATTAAACCCTTCATGAACGTGAACGAGGCGAAAGTAGTATGTAAGGATCGTAGCAGGTGGCGTTCTGTGTTTCTGCCTACCCCCACGGGGAAAAGGCGTGAGTTTATGTATGTATATATGTCTAACCCTTCATACAAATAGAAGGGACTACTTCGGAGCTTCGCGTAATTTCCAAAGTTCAATAAATATACAGATTGAATGAGAATTCTAATGGTTGGCTTCTAAGTGTTAAGAACTAACATAGAATAACACAAACACTTAGTTCGCAATAACGTTTTGACTTTGACTCTGACTTTGATTCCATAGCAAATGACAAGACAATGGCCGTGACCTTGAAAACCCTATAGATAATGATGTCACTGTTTCTCTTACAATCTAGAATTGCCATTTTGTTGACATAATAGAGAGTTAATAGTAAATAAATAATCCGTTCATTGAATTGTAAACATGGTGTAAATATTGAAACAAACTAAACTAATTAGACTAGACCGTTTAATCTAGTTAAAAAACAATAAGAAAGGTCAACGGCACATGATTATTACATTATATTTATTAGTAGCTTTTGGCCGCGACTTTATTCGCCTGAATGACTGTAATCTGTGGGTTTGCTTTGCAAAGAATCCTTATTTTTTTCTTAAATAAAAGTACGCTGTTACTCCCTTTAACATTAGCAACCTGCCAGGCAGATTCCCGTCATAATCAGTCCAGCCGCTTCAGAAACTACCTGGAACTACCAGACAGCAAATTCTTTTTCCGTTTCTTTGTAACCATTACCATTTAATCATTCACTACAACTACAACTTGCATTTAGTACAAAGCTATTAATTTGTTATACAATAAGATGTATTAATTTTTTTTTATGTAGGTAAAAACGCTGAAAACAATACTTTTCTTGTTGTATTATAAGAAAAGTATTTTTTCAGCGTTTTTGCTCGATCTTAATAATTACTGTAGTATTGTATTGCACTATAGTATTGTGTAGTAATTTGTTGTATTGTGTACAGTGTATTGTTGTATTGGTGGTTAAGACATAACGTTTTATTCACACCAATAACAAAAGGATCCCAATAGAAAGTCAAAACGGTCGACTAAAGTAAAGTCGAATAAACAATCTGAAATTCTTTTATCAATTTGTTTACACAACTGTGACTGATCGGTCTTGTTGTTTACGTGTTTTATGTTAATTAAATGCTACTTTATGTTCATAACAACTTATAGTAATGAATATTTAATTAATAAAACGCCAGAAACAGAAACCATTACCGGTGATTTTTAAAGTAGGTTGTGGGAAAACATTAATTGAAAAAATTTTGCTTGTAAAGTATCCCAACACAGTTCCCTATTACATGGGACCTAAATATACCGGCGAACTGTGGGTGTATCTAAATTGGTGCACCTCTGCCTAACCCTTCGGGGAATACAGGTGTGATGGTATATATAGTATCCCAACATTCTTATTTCAAGTATTTTCTAAAATTATTTTCTGTTTTAATTTTTTTTTAATATTTCATTCCTATTATAAAATTGGCCGTATTTTTTTGGTAAATAGACCACTCAAGTTCCAACCACAGCAACTCCTGAAAGCTAGAATCAACAGTAGCGAAAACCAAAAAAGCGCCGAGGCAATGAAGCTCGACGAGTCCCGGAGAAGCAATTCAATTGCCGTGGACCCCGCAATGAAATTAATCAGAAAATAACAGCGGAGGGGTAAGAAAAAACATAATTTCCACTTCCCCCCAAATAAACAGGAGACAGAACTACACCTGTACCTATATAAATATCTTGATCGATTCCTAATTTTATTGCATACTTATGTAGATTATTTAGCTCTTTGTGAAGGAGCTTGTCCGGAGAAGTAATACCACCATACCTATTCCTACCGCAAAACAGCGTTGCTGTGTTCCGGTTTAAAAGGTTAGGATGCCGGTGTAATTACAGGCACATGAGACAATTCAACTTATTCTCTGGAATGGCATCACATTTGCAAGGCCTTTGGTATTGCATTATGTCTATAGGCAGCGGTGACCACTTAAGATCATGTGGGACGTCGCCGGCTTGTTAGCCATTCAATGACATTAAAAAAAAGATCCAAAGTGCTTAAGTGAAATCCACCGTGTATTAACTTTTTATACTACATTAAATCCATTAGTGACAAAAATAATAAAACAACGAAAACATCCGGGACAAAGGATTTAGTTCGGAAACACTAAAACTTGGATATAAGAAAAGTTTTTACTATTTGTTTTGGAACACCCCACGTCTCTTTCCTGATTAAAATAGCCGTATCCGTAGCCGTGTCTATGTTTTATGGCCTATAATGTAAAACTTTTCTTTGTTCTTATGTGGGTCCTGAAAACTGAAATATATGGTAGACATTACACTCGTAAAAACTTTTTTAACACTGAAAAAGTATTCAATTTGGAAGTTTAACTTTGCTAAATAATTCTGTTCAAGGGTGATTCCAAGATCTACGAATGACAGCCGGGAACTACGGCTTTACTGGCTTTTTAAGGCACGGGGTCATCGTGCCACCAACATCTAATCTCGAGCCTGTACTGAGAAATTCCAAATGGAAAACTCAGTAACACTTTGTCCAAATTAGGAACCATACCCAAGATCCCACGATCAACAGACGTGCTTGTGACCAAGAGACTATCATTACTATATCAGCCGCAGGACATTCACTGCTAGATATCTACCTTCTCCATAGATTTCCAAAAGGACCGGTTGGAAGCGGCGTGCATCCAGCTTTTTCCTGCCACCGTAGGTGTAAACATGTAAAACCACATACACAAAACAACTCATCAAATCATTGTTTAAAAAAAATTATAATATGATTTCTAAAGGATGAAAATGTCAATTACAGTACCAACAACGATCCATAAACTACGGTGATCATACAAAGAAGACGTAGGTACATACGTACCTATCTTTTAATCTGTCAAATAAACTAAGCATTGTAATCGTAAATTCTTTGTCTTATCTCGACCATTATCTTGCTTTAACCTTTTGTTAAGATGAATAATTCTGTCGATTGTAGTCACCATTGTTACATTAAATAATTATTTAAATTGCTGCGTATTTTTTTGTTTCAATGAGTTCATTCAATAGTCTTTATTATTACTAAACTACAATAACTCGTAAAAAGTTATACTTAGTAGTAGAACGTCTAGCGAACCTTGGACATACATCCGATCCTTCTTGTCTGGTGTCTTCTCGCATAAAGGCCATAAGCCGAGGTCTGTACTCCATAGGTGGCACCCTAGAGCATGTAGTCGCCAAGTATAGAAGTTATTTTTGCCCTGTTTGGAGGCCTAATTTATTAAGGCACCACAGAAGAGTTTGTAAGGCAGCAGACTAGCTCCTAGGTTGACCAGCGAAATTTCAGTTTGGAACCCACTCCTTGGTGCCTACATCTATTTAGAAATTCCATCCTGCTCTAGCTTGATTGCTTTTTGGGTTCATGTACTTTCTTCTCTGTCTACCTCTTGCATGTGGATAAGAGTTATGAAAACAATACATTGCGACTACAGGCTGGCTCAAATCTATGCCAAGTTATAAGCTATTCATTCAACCTGTACTGTGATCTGACCCAACGTAGTCGATCACCAACTCACTAGTCTAGGTCACAGCAGTGAGAATAGTACTATTACAATACGGAAGAATAAGTCCTAAGTCCCTTTTGTGACCACTCATATTCCAATGTCGTGACCACTTTATTTCATTGTACTACAGCACGCACATTTCACTAAGTAATAACAAAGTGGTTTGAAGGCAAGTGATTTTACTGATTACGAAACACTCGTCCTACATTAAAATGTCCCCGGTTGCCCTTGGCTTTTGCGTACACACAATACTAAAACACGATGACATAGAGGCATGCAAATGTAATAAAAGGCGAGTAAGAAATGGACCCTACCAATTTTATGATTGTCTCTGTCATCTTCTAACATGTGACAGGGATGCGGTGATGTTCTAAACATACACTCAGCGGCACGGAATCTGGCCCAAACATAAAGACATCGATAATAGGCGATTTTGATATCACATATGAGAATTTCGAATGGTAGATTGTTAGGACATTTGTTTCTGTTAATTTAAGAGAGTGAGCACAAAAAAAAGTTAATTTGTTTAATTTCTGTGATCCTTAACGTTAGTTCGTTACCGAAACGCACAAAACATGGGCGAGTTAAAACTCGATATTCAAATGGTCGTGCATTTAATCTTTATTGTTTGATTTTTGAATTAATCTGTAGTCATTTATGCATCCAGAATTGGATCACAATACCTCTAACTTCAGCTCATGTTGCTCAGGCTGTGTTGCTTCGGAGTAAGGGGCAAACGCAGCGAGAGATTGCCGAAACTTTAAATGTACCTCGTTCAAATCTCAGGTACGCCTTAACAAGGTACGACCAGACTGGCCTTTACACAAGGAGACCAGAAAGTGGTGGTATTAGGTGGACATCAGATCGAGATGACCGATTTATCGCTCTCGTAATTTTGAGAAATCGGTTTCTTACTGCGGTTTAAATACGGTAGCGGCCACAAACGGCAAGTGGGGTCAACACAAGTGAGCGAAGAACAAGAGGAAGAATGGAGGAACGGGATCTGCGTGCTTGAAGACCAATTCGACGTTCAGAGCTGCCCAGGCACCATCGCGTAGCTCGACTTTGGTTCGCTCGCGAACACGCAAATTGGACTCACGAGCAATGCAGTAAAGTTCTGTGGACTGACGAATGCAAAGTGGCCTTATGAGGTCCAGATAGCCGCCAACGTGGATAGAGAAGGCATAGAGAGAAGTTTCTGCCAATCACTACCAGGGAAATCGTTAGTTTTCATGGTGGATTAGTTATGATTTGCGGAGGGATCTGTTCAGAAGAGCGCACAGAGTTGGCAGCAGTTGCAGGCCGTCTAACGGCAATGCAATACATTGAAGAGATCTTCCAAGAACATGTTAAACCATTCATGGGATTCATCGATGGTAAGATTTCATCTTAATGCAAGATAATGTCCGACCTCACACAGCTCGTTGCGTGGATTATTAACTATTGGCGGCGAGAATTACAAAATTGGAGTGGCCGGCACGAAGCGCAGGCATGAATCCGAGAGAACATGGCTAGGACCTGCTTTAAAGACACACCCGATCCAATTCTAACCCTCCAGAGACGATCAGTCAGATGAAACCCGTTCAGTTCGCCGCCTGAGAAGAAATACCCCATGTGGACATAAAAAACGTAATCCCCAGCATGCCTGATCACATGCAGGTGGTCATCAGAGTTAGAGGTGCAAATACCCGCTATTAATTTTAAGTACCATAGCGTTATTTTGTAAATTTCATTCATAAACATTGTTTTTAAACTTGACCTTAATGTCGTTTTTTTGTAATTTTGTTAAATTTTAAATGTTAACTCTTTTTTTGTTAATTAATCATTCGCATTAGGGATACGAATAAACATTTAAGGTTTACAACAAAAAAAAAACGCTGTTTTGAGTCCAATTTTGATAATAAGCTACATAACGCGCTTGGGCCACATTCCATGCCGCTGAGTGTATTTAGACACTTTCACTTCACTGCACAAAATTTCAGCTAATTTCGTTTTCGCGTTTAGGTGCCAAAGAGTAATAAACATTCATCCATCCATTCATTCTTACAAACTATCATATAGTAGTAGAAAGTAGGAACTAGGAAAGGTATAATATTAAATAAATAAATAAATAATAAAATCTTTATTTCAGACAATGTCCATAATAATTACAAAAAGTTTATGAGATTTGTGCACGAATAAATGTTTTCAGGATATTTGAGTCCTGTTTATCCGCAATGACCTGTTAGTGCTACCCCGGACTCTGCTTAACAAAGAAGCGAGCCGCTTGCGCATGATGGCATGAAAGCCGTTTACCCCGGCTTGGGCAAACATACCAGAGGCACTACAAAAACGAGGCAGCCCTAACAACATCCTAAATCCATTGTTATATTGGACACGAAGGGCACTGAGCGGTCTCTGCGTATACCTGAACCACAGGCTGCACGTGTAGAAAGTCTGACAGTATGCTCTAAATAGTGTGACTTTAACTTAATAAACCAACTTAACTTAACCCAACCTTAACCTTTAACTTTTCTTTATATTAATTATGTACCATTTACGTAGAGTGTTTTTCAAAACAACTAAACCTTCACCAAAATTCATACCAATTATATACGAAAATGGAATTTGTAATTAGCCAAATTGTTCTTTAGTTGTATCCGGGTCTACTAGAGTGATACAAAACAATTCCAAGTAACTCCAATGAATGAACCCTTATCACACACAACTTTGGTCATTCATATCAGTGCTTATGACGTAACAATGACATAACTCACTGCTTATCAAACTCTTCATTAACTTGAAGAGTCAGCGACTAATATAGAAATGGACGCTGGGTCATAAGTAGGTACAATCAGCAAAGCTATTCGGTTTACAGGCAGCTTTCTTGCGATTACTTTTAAACAATGTTGGGAGTGCGCTGAGCAGTCAATTCTTTTAAATAACTCTCTTAAGTGTGTCAAAAGCTTAAAAAGTAATTACGTATATACAATAAAAATAATATTGGCCGTGTAGTAGAAAAATGAATAATTTTGCCTGTATACCAAATAGTTTAGTGGACTGTACATTATCATTGGAATCTAAGACAAGTAGACATCAATTAGGATTTATCTTGGTTAATCTGTATGGACCTAGTGTTGTTAAATAGCTACATACAAAGCAAGATAGACATGGGAAATATTTGTTATGAAGAATATTTTAACACTAGCTTCAGCCCGCGACTTTGTCTGCATGTCTCTTTTCAGCTGCCTTAAGCTACGTTTCTAGTTAATGCTCCGCTCCCGTGTGTCGTAGCATGATATTATAATATATTTTTTCCAATCCGTGTGGTAGTTCTAGAGATCAGCACGTTTAAACAAAAAATCTCCTTAGCGTTATTATATATTATTAGAATAGATGAGTTTGACATAATAATATAACTATTGAGAGAGTTGGATCAGCTCATTATGGCAGTACTAAACTCAATCCAGTCTCTCAAGATTTCAGAGATTTCAGCAATGATTGTAAAATCTTGGGCGAAGTACTTGATACGTCGTCCGGTAAGCAAATAAACCAAGACACTATTCAGTACACTAGTTCTTATAGATACAACAGGAAATTCCTATGATAAACGAACGTAAGAAGTAGCTATTGTACATGCACATTTATCATAATGTAGCCATAGGATGCATAAATAGCCCACGCTCTTGCTAATGATCGCACGATTGCATTCGGATATTATTGTGCCGCTTTCTTGTTGAGTACAATTCGTACTATGCGTACAGACAATTTTATTATTTAGATATCTAAACAGTTTAATGGAACGGAATCTGATTATGTGTGTTAAATCTAGCATTTACCAGTGTTACTTTTTTTTAAGTGATGGTAATTATCGCAAAACAATGTTAGTACCTAGTTACCGTCTGAATTCAAACAAATCTTAGCAAACAAGTCTGTCTAAGAGAAAATAATTTCAAAATGATACTTAACTTAATAACTTTTAATGACAAATTATTTTTTTAAGTTACCTAATATCTACCTAATTAAAAAAAATATATATTTTGTAATTAAGCAAGTTAAAATTGACACGACTCTCCTACATAATTAGCGCTATTTTCATATGACAAAATAATATGGAGTTTAGTTACTTACTAAAAAATTATGACTTGACTACTTTTGTATAGAGCCAGCAACAACGTTCATTGAGATTATACTCTTAAAGAAAAGTCTTTCAAAGAGACATTACCATTGACTTTATTACATTATCACCTAATACATTTATTTAATAGACGTAAACCGATCTACTTATCAGTTACGACACCTAAATCTTTTCTATCCACATTCTCTCTCGGCTCTCAATCCGTATCATTCCTTCAAATCTCATTTTAATCAACAATATTGCCTCCGATATACGAAAGCCTACCATATATATGAACTGAATCTCAGAGGCGGTTTCCCAAAGGATTTCTCTAAAAAGATCTGATGGCAAAAGGCTTGTGTACGTATATTTATTAGAAATAATCTCAAGGGCGCAAATAGGACAGATCCTTTCGGAATGGAGTTGCGATGTATTGAAATTGTTGTTTGGTTATAGGGGCAATAAGAACTACTAGATTAGACTTACAGGTCTGCCCGTTAACCTAACCTTAAAGACTTGTAAAGATATCCATAAAAAATATAAACTTTTGCTATTTATTATACTTATAATAGACATAGTTACATATTAAATGCCTATATTTTATGCCTATTCTCTCAAATGTCTATATGTTTCTGAAACAGATAAAAACTCATACTCAAATCATTTATTTCAAACTAGCTAAAACCGGCCACGCTTCTTTGTAGCTCAATCTGATAAAAAGAAGTAATAAAACACTCATGTTGTGGTAATAAATCAATCCAATTCATTGACTTGATTTACTTAGACAGGCTGAATTATTAAAATTAAGAATAAGATAAACTGGCACTTTTGATTTTTGACTGACCGTCTCCATGTTGGTCGGTCATATATTCATATACAAAATAACCTAAGCAGACAGAGAAACCAGTTTTACAACTATAAATTCAGTGATGATGTTATTAGTTCGCAAATCACTGCTAATAACTAGGGTTGCCAACACCTAAATTGCCGACGCCGAGCAAAAACTTCAAAACCCCGGACATTTGGGTGAAATTTAGTTCTTTTCCCGGACATCCCAGGATTTTTATTATTATTTTATTTATTGCTTATCTTTCAATTAATCGGAATTTTCCTGACACTAAAAGTGTCCGGGTTTCACTGAATTTTTTTTGACAACCCCTCCCGGACGGGCCCCGGACGCCTCCTAAACTACGTCAAATCCGGGGAAACCCGGACGGATGGCAGCCCTACTAGTAACTATAACCGACGCGCGACGCGCATTGAAAGCAATGCATAGCGTGCGCCCGTGTCTGTATCTACAAGATTATCAGATCATGTTACCACGCGGGCTGTTCATGGCAATATGAATTGAGAACCATTCGCTGTTCTAGCTTAGACAATGAATTGTTTACTTTGCAGATCGCAGTGCCTCGAAAAAAAAGTATTGTAGCTACAATTTATCTTGTATTTAAAATATTGTTAAATACATTTTTTTTATAGATGCTATATCATCAAATAACTTCCCCCGCCCTGGGCGGGACGGGAGGGAGTGTCAGACTTTTACTGACTAAAACCCGTCTATGTTCCTTCATGTGCCCTTTGCGTTCCGGGGGCGCGGTATCTCTTTCGAACAACCCGCAGCCCCGGCGCGGCGGGCATCGGCCTTCAGTGGCCCCATCCAAGTTTGCTGACATCTCTTATAGGCGCGCGTGGAACACGAACGCGCCGTCGACACGGTCTGTCGTTAGTAAACGTACGGACGGTGAGCGACCCATTGCTCGCCATCCACAGACCCGCGTCTACGGTGGCCGGGAGTCGTCTCGTGGCTCCCGACGCCCGGAGCGTCTCCCGCAGCGGTGTTAAATACAATGAGCTCCTGTTCCATAATTTACCTAACCTTATTACTCGAGTGCCCGTTTGCACTAAACTTCTTAGAGCGCCTAAAGACTATAATTATGTAAGGTCTAAATTGTCATTTTTGTAAGGATTTGACGCTTACAAGCATCGCCTTAGCAATTGGCGATTCTTAAGTTAAGTGCAATCTGGTACAACGACTTTCTTGTATTAGGGCTTTTTCATGAATACTCAGAAAAGCAGTCAGGATTTTTATTTTTTTAAATTACCGTTTTTTATTTGTAAATAGAATTCAGGTTCTACTAACATGAACATTTTAAGTTGGTTAGCTTTCCGCCAAACTCTTGTTCATTTAAAACTACTTTTGGAAGGGGCTACTAGATGCATCTATTTTCTCTTGTGTATGGTGTTTAAAAGTACCTTTTACCGTCTAATCATCATAAATTATTTGACTTGGACTTTGGCCAGAAACGGACCTATCAATCAGTAAAACACCAACAAACAATACATAAAACTGATCTATTTTTCCTCTAACATTAAAATTCCTAATTAAACGCTTTCATTAAACATCTACAAGTGTTCAAGGCAGAAATTATAGTGGTTCCAACACAAATTTCACTTAATTACTCATAAGAACTGAACTGAAAGTACCGTCACACGCGACACCAACGGAAAATAAAACGAAACTTTACGATTTTCACGCGACGTCTAGGTACAGGAAAAAACCGGTGTACGGAATAATTTATACCGTTAATTTGTACTTAGCGTTTCTTTGATCCTTTAATTTGTAATTTCGACCCACTTTGATGTTGTCCCCGCTTTGGAAGCACTTTTGGTATGTTGTACCTTTTTTGTATGTATGTATATGTTGATTTTACGATGAAGTAAACCTACTTTTTTCCTTTGTTTTGGATTTTTTGAAGGACATCACGAAATGGTAGCTATCCCTTAGGGAGGCCTGTGTTCAATTGTAGACGACTTTCGGCTGACATGATGATGACGATGATGAACTCACAAAAGTCAGTAGGGATGCTTGTAGTAAAGCGGCTAGCTCGGTTGAATGCCGCAAAGGAGATGGCTAAATGGAAGTATAGACCACTGCCCCATGTGCCAGGTACCATGTATAAATATGGTACCTAGCATAATGTAATGCTGAATGGCTAAATATTAGTATTTCATGTAAAAAAGTTTCAGATACTTTTTGGGAATAATATAATGGTAAAATAATATTGCCTAAAAAGGAAAAAAGGTGTGTGTGACAGTATATAATTTTCTTCAACTGACACTTTCGAAAAAGAATAAAATTAAAAACTAAAATGAGGTTGTATATTTATAAGCGAATGTTTGTGATGAAAAAGTTTTTCTTTTTTTTAGATACTTTATTATGTTTAATAGTTCACAAAAGTGCTAGGAAAATATTAAACACTACAAAATTCATGAATGATTTTTTAAATATTATGAGGTTATGTAAGATTAATATACATTCCAGAATGTATCTGGCCCGGGAGCAGTCATTTTGCCATCACCTTTACATGCCCGTAACTTGCACAAAAGTCTGCAAGTAACTTTTGCGTCATTATGACATTCATCAATCAGAAGTTGTCAACACAAACTCACGGCATGAAAGCAGCTACTGGCATATTTATTTGTGACTTAGTGTATACTTATGTACTTTACCTCGACCGCCTCGTTAGCCTAGTGGTCCTAAGTGCGACTGCTACGCTGCTACCCTTTTCTCAATATAAACATGTTTACGAACTATTGTCAGGATCTTGCCATAGGATCTAGTCGTGATCTCATTAACGAAGACAGGTATTTCCTCGTATTCATTTAAATGCTGGAAATAATAATGATTACTCAACAGTAATCACTATTATTTCCAGCATTTAAATCTCAACAAATCTCAACAGATTTATCATCAGTAATTATATAGGATTATACAATAGATATTATTATTGTATTTGCATATTACATAGGGATATAATGGACCTCATAAGATAAGCAAGCTGACGAAAGCTAATCCATCAAGTTTATCTATCGTTTAATAATTAATAATAATAACAGCCTATTATTGTCCCACAAAGGACAAAGGCCTCTCTTCATACAGAGAATCTGAAAACACGAGCATTGATCACCACGCTTGTTCGAAGCAGATTGCCGCAGACTTATATTAATTACATAGGTATCCGGTTTTTTTCAGATTCCAGGTCCCTTTCGATGTTTTCCATCACCGATGTCAATGATGTCCAGGATAAACTTAGAAAGTAGGTACATATGAATTAATAAAGTCACATTGGTGCTTGCCCCGTTTCGAATTCACAACCTCGTGCATGAGAGACAATGCAAAATGGTATGATAACCCAGTGGTTAAGACGCCAGACTTGATATTGAGAATTTCATAGAAAAACCCAGTAACACTTTGCTCGACCTGGCAATCGAACCCAAGACCTCTAGCGTAGCAGTCGCTCTTAGGACTTCTAGGCTATTAAGAGCACTAGGCTAACGAGTGCGTGGGGGCAGTCCGCCATCAAACACTTGCATTGAAAGAGCCTCTAGATTTTAATAAAGGTACCTACCAGCCTGATGTAGCCATCCTATGTGGAGGTAGCGAAAATGCTTCTAAGTTTTAATACACCCCAAGGCTGAAATTATCAACTGCACTTAGGAAACTCGATTAATTAAAAAGCTAAATGAATGGACGAAAGTTTCTTCAATTTAATAATTAAGTAGGTACATCATGGCTAAAAAGGCTGCCGGGCCCAAATAGGATTGGCTGGTTAACGTCGGTCGCATGCACAGGGACCGCGTGGCAAAAGTGTCCATGCAATGGCTGTGGATGAGGATAGTCGTATCTGAAGACGATCGGAACCGATTTTGATGAAAGTTTAAGGGTCGGTTCATATCTGACGGAAAATGCGTCGAGCGTATCGTCGTTCTAAGGTAGACGCGCTAACGCATCATCGGTTAGGTGTGAAAGGTTGAATGTTTTATTATGTATTTGACTGTTTTGGCGTTACGCGACCGATAAAACGCGACGCATTTTCCGTCAGATATGAACCGACCCTAAACCCCAAAAAGGACATCCTACTAATATCATAAATGCGAAAGTTTGTGAAAATGGATAGATGGATGGATGGATGGATGGATGGATGGATATTTGTGACTCTTTCACGCTGCAACGACTGAACGGATCTGGATTGTAGTGTGGAATAACACATAGGATACGTTTTATCTCAGAAAACTGTACTCCCGGTTCCCGATCCCCGTGGGATACTTTATCAACTTTGACGCGGACGAAGTCGCGGGCAAAAGCTAGTAGGCTATATTTTATTCCGCGACTTTACCTGACATTTACGAGTCCGAAGTCGCTGTCAGTAAATATAATACAAATGTTAGTATATTCATAGTAACTACTATTCATAATTGTAGAGTAACAAAACACGTTGATCATGAATAGTTTCACCCGTCAATGCGCAGTCTAAATAACCATGTAATATGACGTTATTTAATTGTTTTGGCTGTCATAATGGTGCAGTAGATGCCAAAGTTTTGTACAAAGGATTGTGTATTCGATATCTAAATATAAACTACTCATACTACCTACATTTATAGCTGAAACACTGCTTCAATAGCCTAGTGGTCCTAGGCTCGGCTGCTGCTGCGTTGGCTTCGATTGTCAGGTCGAGCAAACTGCTATTGGATATTGCTATGAAATTTTTTGAAGCAGCTCGTAGTTAAGATTTGTTCCCGGTTAATGGCAATAGGCTCGCTCCCTATTACGTGGGACCTAAACATGGTATGTGATTATAGTTTGAATCAAGAACAACCTAAAGTTATCTCGCACGCAACTAATACAAGATGTTATAAAATCTCAGTCGTTTTTTTTTTTTGTTTTTTTTTTTTTTTGTTAACCTGTTAAGTTTCCCACAAAGGCCTCACCTTTCTCCTTCCAACATTATCTGTCTTGTGCGATGTCTGACCATGCTCGCCCCAAACAAGACTATATTAAAAAAAATAGAAATTGCGAAAAATCTCTATAAAATCTAAAGTTATTTTCCTCGCGGTCAGGCCAAGGTTAATCCAAAGCCAATAGCGACAGATGTCCTGAGCAGGTTGCAAGGACCGTCCACTCGAGTGGAAGGACCCTCGGGCTGAGGCCACGTGAACTTACCTTGTAGTAGGTACTTGCCAGTACTGAAACTTATTTCATATAGCTGATAATATAGATAAAGTGCGGTTATGCATTGCGTTATGTCTTTTGATACTGCCCCGCTCCCGTGAGGAAACGTGATGATATATATATAACCTACTAGCTTTTGCCCGCGACTTCGTCCGCGTGGATTAATAGTTCCCGTTCCCGGGGGATTTCCGGGATGAAAACTATCCTATGTCCTTTCTCGGGTCCCAGACTATATCTGTACCAAATTTCATTGAAATCGGTTCAGTGGTTTAGGCGTGAAGAAGAGACAGACAGACCGACAGAGTTACTTTCGCATTTATAATATTAGTACGGATGACACTCACAAATAACGTGGCTTTCTATGGGTAAAAAAAATTTTCAAAATCGATTCTGTAGATCCAGAGATTACCCCCTACAACCTCACAAACTTAGTTGTTAAAAGACGCATTCCATTACTACACATCAAACTACCTAGGTGACAAAGAACAGAAATAATTGCTGGAAAATTAGTTTCATGACTGGTGTGAAAAATCGCTGGTTACTGTAGTGCACAATATAATAGTAGGGTCGTTTGTCTATAACAATAATACCAGGCTCTTACTGTCCCACTGCAAGGCAAATGCCTCTCCTCAAGCAGAGAAGGCATTAGCATTAATCACCACGCTTGCTCAAGGCGGATTGGCGATTTCAGACTTATATTAATTACACACAAGTCCAAGTTTTGTCACGATGTTTTCTTTCACCGATGTCAATAATATACAAGATAAACTTAGAAAGTACGTATTGGGAATTGAAAAAGTCACATTAGTACTTGCCCGGTTTTGAACCCGCAACCTCATGCATGATAGGCGAGTGCCTTAACGACTGGTCCATCACGAAACTTTAATTAGTCGTTAGAGTATTAATTAATTATAACACTAATAAGGTGTTTCCGTAAAAAAACAACGATGAAAATAGATGAAAATTTGACCTTCACACCTCGGTAACTAGCCATTATCCAGAAAAAAACATTATGATCGCTATGACGGGAAGAACATATTAACTTTCGAATTCATTAAGAGTCTTTTTACACCGGTTATATTCGCGATTATTCATGAATTTATGTGTATAAATAGACGACTTTCCCGACACGTGGTAGCAAAAATGTAAACAATCACACATTCATTCATATTTGCGAACTGTATCAATCAACGTAATTGCCGTGTGGGTGTTTAATTATGTACTGTTGCATTCACAATGTTTTGTTACATAGCGCGCTTCTATAAACAGTTTCAATAGAACCTCGATTATCCGAACTAGTTCAGGACCGAGACTAGTTCGGATAATCAAAAGATCGGATAATCGAACGTAACGCGTTTTCAGCAACAAATTCTCGCAAATGTTCGGATAATTGAGTGTTCGATCAAACAAAGTCAGCGTTTGGATAATTGAGGGACCGGATATTTGAAGTTCAGATAATCGAGATCTACTGTATTATTCACAACAAAAAAAATGACATTTCCCAGCAATATTTTTTGTTTGATATTACTTAGTTTCATGGACAGTATGCGTAGTAAACGGCCTACGTAATGTGTGTTTTTATATCCTGTATAAATATTAATAACAGGACAAGTTTTCGGATAAAACTCTTCGGTTATTCAGTTTGACATATTCATTAACATAATTGTAAATTTATGAATATTTCGTCGGCTAAGTAAAAACATCCCTAAAATAAAGATGCAGAATAACGTGCATCAGATGCCACAAACAGCTGAACTTTCAAACTAAAGTTCGCCTAATTTGAATTTTGGCTTCAACGACAAAGTTGTACACTTGCGCATAAGTAGAGCATACTAAAATATTACGATGTAGCTGTTTCTAAAATGAACACCAAGAAGTATTGATTTTTAATCCACAAAAATAAAAAATAAGTACTGTAAGCGTAGCACTTGACAACTGCTGCACCGATTTAGATGTTTTCATTTATTAATCTTCGTAATTTGTAGAAAATATTCTTTTTTATGTTCGTAATAATCGGCATAAGGTTTTTATTTTGTGTTCGTAATAATCTGATTAGGGTTTTTAGGGGAAAAAACTGGAAATCTTTTCTGACAAATTGTAAAATTCGGAAACATTAAGAGTTATTTTTCCTATGGGTTTTTTTTTTTTTTTATATAACTTCTGTCAGGTCAGCTAGTCTAATAAAGTATATTTCTTTCTATTTAGAAAAAAAACGCACTTGATTTGTTGATGTACTACGTTGTGGTCATTAGAGCGACTACGAGGTAAGGGTCCTGTGTTAGATCCCCTTGTCAGGTTAGACTCTATTGAGTTTTCCATTAAGACCTTGTCAGTTACAGCCAGTAGCGAGATTAGTACATGGTAACAGCGTCCTCCGCAATTGCAAAGGAATTAGGTTTAATTAATATAATTATGGAAATAAGAATTTTCTTTTTTCTGCGAATTTATATGTGTGTGATGACATTAGTCTGCCTTATTTACATACATGATAACATAAATGTATCGGGTGTAAAAATACAATTAACAAACGCGAAACTTAGTTAGTTAAATTTTCTTCTATAAATTGTGATTCTTTCAGCAATAATCTTTGCTCTTAGTTGCTTAGTTTGGCGTTCAGTATGCGTAGTTAACGGGCATGTGATGTTTCTTTATAAACCCCATATAGACATAATATCACACTGGAGTTGTTTGTTATAGTATACACTATACTGCAGATACCTACAGTCCCTTCAAAACATTTTATCTAATAATATTTAATAATATCGTTATAATATCACGATATTAAAAAGTAACTTCAAAAGACAACTACGTAATAAAAACTTCAATATTCTAAATAAATGTATTTCATAACACACTTTTAAAATAATTTAACAAAAACTTAACGAGATCAAACCGAGCGTTACAAGTTGTCTCATTAAAAGCTACATTAAAATTTAACAATAAAGTTAGTAGGTAGGTACACTAAACCAGCCTCAACATGGCCCCAGGGCTAAAACTTTCCAACTGTATACGGTCTTACTTTAACAGTCTGTGTTAAATTTATGACACTTTAAGTTATAACACTGGCCTTGCAATGCTTAGACACCGCATATTAGTTAGGTACTCAGGTATTCAGACAGAATTATCATCGTAGTTCGCAGATAAAGTGCACGAACAAGTGACGATCTTGAAGAGTTATGGGACTGCATTTGTTTCTTAAATTGACTGTAGCTCTGTTTTAGGAAATTGTACCAATATGAGTTAAGTAAAAACAATCCACATTAAAATTTCTCCCATTTTCCTAAGTACTTAATTAAAAAGTTTTTTAAATTTTCAATGCTGATTAATTTTTAATAGATTCTAAGTTTGTGACGTAAATTGAACTATTTTTACCAGATAGGAATGTAACACATTTAATATTTTATTTAAATTAAATTAATTTCACGTAATTAGTTTAATTATTAAGAGATTATAGTTTGGCTCGTTTTACCAGGACTTAGCTCAAATAATCAACATATTAAAAACTTACCTTTGGTTTATGTTGAATTTATCACGACAATAATTTTAATATTGTTCTTGAACTTCACTCACAATTAAAACAATTGAACTTGAAACTTTCTTAACTAGTTTTTCATGTCTTAAAACACTTATTAATTACTAAGAAACATGTCATTGCATGTGGTACACTCCACTTACTAATCCTTAGTCACTTATATATTAATTTTTCACTTTGAAAACTGCGAAAGAAAAGTTTTAAGAGCAATCAGCGAAACCGAATTTCCATTATGCTCTGACTAATCATACAATTTTTCAACCGTTTACAGTTGCAGCCCAACAACTGGGCACAGTTTAAATGGGCCCATATTAGTAAACATAAACAGTTGGTGTGTTTATGAAGTAGACGCACGCCAGTGTACAAAACAAAACATTTGGTGTAGAGCGTAGCGCGGTCGACGGATGGCGGTAAACGACTGCCGTGCGCGTTATGTCTCTTGCGGTCCAGTAAACAGGCAAGTTCACTTGCTCTAAGTTATGGCGAAGAAATTTATATAATATACACAAACAGTAATGTTTATGTAATGCTGGTTGTTACCGCATGGGGAGTAAATGGAGCTCGAACTTCTATTAACGCGGTTTCGCTTTCCGTTTTGTGTGTGTGGAAAAAGTAGAAGTGGTTTTAGCCGTCACTAAATACTTAGGTATACGTCCTTTTATATTGATGAAGATCGATTGTAAACAATAGTTTACAATATATTTTTATTTATTTGTACTTCAGACATTTATTAGGTTTAATTTTTATTGTCTTATTTTTATTCAACTTCAATTCATAATGTTTTTTTAGACTTATAAATAATGTAAAATATTTAGGTTTTAAGTGGTTTGGATGAAACTGTATGGATGGTGGGAGGAAACTGGTTCAAATAGACCAGCATCCTTCCTCATGGAATACCTCGAGGAAGGAAAGGGTTTCCACACCATGGTCAAAAGTCAACCAGTTGCAACTTTAAAAGAAGGCATAACACACCATCACGCCTGCATTCCCCGAAGAGTAGGCAGAGGTGTACCAATGACCAATGTACACCCACAGTTCGCCGGTATGTTTAGGTCCCATGTAATAAGGGCCGAGCCTATTGCCAGTAAGCGGGCACAAATCCTAACTCCAAGCTGCTACTGAGCATTTTATAGAAAAACCTAATAACACTTTGCTCGACCTGGGAATCGAACCCAAGACCTTTAGCGTAGCAGTCGCGTTTAACATTTAGCAGGTAGAGTCAATGATCTGGCTTCAACAACTCCAACTCCTCTCCACTGTAAGAAACGCCGCCCATAACGCAGTCCTCTGCAAAGTGAAATTGGGTAGATGACACCACTAACAAATAATTCCAAGACACAACTTCACTAAAAAAACACTTTATTTTAGCCCTGAAAACCCGACAAATTTTTGAATAACTATTATCATCAATTTTTAGTTGCTTTGAAATCAATAAATAGTTACTGAATTGAGTCGACAAAAAAGTGACGTCGTAGTTGAGTATTGTTATACAAAATCTATGGGGAATTGCGTTTTGACAGCTCATAAAAAGTACGTCAATTGATTAGTGGTGTCATCTACCCAATTATGCATTGCTATGGCTCACGTACTATAGTATATACGTATAGGTGTTAGCTGAAATGTGTTAATTTCAGCTACTCAGTTCCAATATTTGTAAACACGAGAACACTATGTACGTTTGTATCTTTTCTAACACAATTTAACCGTTTTTACGTATTATACGTAGTTTGTATGAAAGTGACATTGATTTTAAATGTAATTCTGTACTGAACTCGTATACTCGTGTACTCGTATATTGTAAAACGTTGATTTTAAAAGAGTAAACAGGTTCTTTTCCATACGAAATTATTTTTTATAGTTTTTTGTAAATGACGTTAAAAAATGCCTTTTCATGGCCTAATTGAAAAAACGATTTGACTTTGAATTTAAACTAATAGGTATATATATATATAAAAAGTTAAGTAAGAACATGTGAGTAAGTTAAGTGATTTTGTAAGGTAGTAAATTATTGGGTTTTTCTATGAAATTCTCAGTAGCAGCTCGGAGTTTGGATTTGTGCCCGGTTAATGGCAATAGGCTCGCCCCATTTTACATGGGATCTAAATATACCGGCGAACTGTGGGTGTACATTAGTACACCTCTGCCTAACCCTTCGGGGAAAACAGGCGTGATGGTATAAAAAACTTATTACTCATACAACACACGCGACCTTGACAAACAACAATAAATGACTGTAGTATTACAACAACAAGATCAATTGACAGCGTACGACTACAATGAAGGGTACATTGTGTATTCAATTGGTTTGTCACAAAATAAAAGCAGGCAAGTTACTTTCCTCGACCGCGATACTGAACGAGGCATAAGTGTCTTAGAATATTCATGGTATGCTAACGAATGTAGAACAGCTACTTTACATGGTGTGAAGTACCATGGAAGGTGATCAAGTATTAGTTAAACTATTAATGGGAAAGTATGTGAATCTGAAATATTTTTTCTATGTTCAAAATGTCTACTTATTCAGTCTTCTCCTATACCCCATATAATTATACCATCATGCTTATATTCTCCCAAGGCTTAGGCAGAGGTGTACCAATGTGCACTAACAATTCGTCGGTATGTTTAGGTCCTACGCATGGGTGAGCCTATTGCCATTCCTAACAAATCCTAACTTCAAGGTGCTATTGAGAATTTTATCGAAAAACCCAATAACACTGCTCGATCTGGGAATTGAACCCAAGACCTCTAGCGTAGTAGCCGCACTTGGGACCACTAGGCTAACAGTAACAAGGCAGTTGAGAAGCAGTTATATTATACTATTTACTAATATAAACACAACACGCATAAGCTAAGGTAGACTGGTAGAAAATACCTAAGGCATTAAGTCCACCTTTGTACGGTGTATTTAATACATTTTGTGCATAAAGTTTAATAAATAAATAAATAAATATAACATCGTCACCATGTATTCGCTTATTTGAAGGATTGACCAGACATCTCTAGCTTTTACTTATATTAATAATTCTTCTGACCGAATTTCGATCAGGCTGGCCAATCTCAATATAGACTAGCCGAGTACTTAGGAGATATAATAGTGCACGGGTGTGGGCGCAAACACAGGTGCACTACCTCTTCGCTCGCTCTCATTTCCGATGGGACGGCAATCCGACACGACCGGAAAGAGATGCGCATTCCGAGCCACGAGAAACCTACAAATTAATAAACTAGGTGAAAAACTACGAGGCTACATTTTTTTATATAGATTTTGATCACCGAGATTTATTAACGAGTAAAACTGACATATCGAGCCATTACCGCCGACTTAGCGTAACCGACAAGAACCAAATTTTACAGGAGAAGGTTTTTTTAAAATATTTTTGCTAATATTTGCACTATTAATGTGAATTAGCATTTGCTATAACTTAAATAACTGATTTATTTTGGCGGGAAGGTCGACGAGGCATGGTCCGTTATAGTTTAAAATGTCGTTTGCGATGAAAAACGCAGTTTAGGTAAAAATGTCGCTTACGCTAAGTCGGCGGTAATGGCTCGATGTAGCCGATAAGAGATCGGTAAGATTTAAAATAGTTTTCACTCGACTTCGGCGAAGCAAAAGGAGGGTTATGATTTTGCCTGGTATTTATGTATGTATATTTATCTGTGTCCTCATAGGTTCTAAACTACTTATCATAATTCGACAATTCGGGCTTTCCACTTGACATCACTAACAATTACAATCTTACACCAGAATATTTTTTTGGTTCATACTTTTTAGTAGTCAGATTTTAGTTTTTCTGAATCTGTATACACATAACAACTACAAAGAACAACAGCATTTATTATTTGATCATTCAATCAGGCAAATTATACTCGTATTACCTTTACATAAGAGTACAATTTAAATTACATGTGGGTTTAAACAACCCTAATCGTACGGTGTTGTTTAGATGCTCGTGTCTTCTCTGTATGAGAAGGGCCCTTTGCCTTGCAAGGGGACACTAATAGACCGGTATATTAATTATTTTTATTCTTATTTAATTTTCTCTTATTAACCTCTTAAAAGTCGACTCCTAAGCGAATGGCTTCGATCTCCAAGTCGGGCGAATTTTATTGGGGTTTTCAAATTTCCGTGAAATCGCCGGTCATCTGGATTGGTGCCCGGTTGATGGTATTAATATTCTCTGTCACGGCGGCCAATGTCAATGGAGACTAGCCAAGTACGCAGGAGATATTATAATGCATATGCATTATAGGTGTGTGCGTAGACACAGATGCACTTCCATCTTTTCACTTATAGTTCGATGGGAAGGCAAGAAGACCGGAGAGAAATCAGGCACAGGACCAGCGGCTTCACGTGCTTTCCGAGGTATTAAGGTGTTACACCGCCAACGTTCAAATTCCGGGCAGCTTCTGAAAAATTCCTTATGGTATAATCCGAATGCCAATTCTACTAATTAGAAATGATCGAAATCTAATCACAATTATTCACAATCTTATCTCAGCGACAATCAATGTCAAAAAATGTAGGTAAATTATACTCATTTTTGACAGATTGAGTGAGACTGAGATTAGACTGCGATCATTTGAACAAGCAACCAGGTGTTAGTTCAATAGATTAATCAATTTTTAATGGTTTGAATTAATAGGATTGACTTTCAGTAAGTTTTTTTTTTGGTACACTGAGATTTTCTCGTGTTTGGTGTTGTGCGTTTACAAACATACAAATACTTACATACACAAGCAGCCAGACCCGGAACAACTATCTGTACGCCATACGAATTTTTGTTACGTATGAGAATCGAACCCGCGACACGAAGCGCAGCAATTAATCGCTCAGCCACCGTGACGTCATTTAATTGAATTGATTTAATTCGGGAGCATGTACAATCACGTAGTTTGATTATAAGTACTTATGCTTATCTATAGCCAAAAACACAATAGAATTAAATTTTCAGTTAGGAGTTTAAACAATGCTGGTTATTTTATAGAATTCGTTGATTATGAGTAAAACATAATAAAATTTATTTTATTAGAGTTACTGTAATTAGTCTTTGTTTATTAGAATTTTATTTAGACTTGTTATCAAGTTTTTGTTTTTATGATTTGAGTTGGTTTACGCTGAAAAAGATTTTCGCAACAATAGGTAGGTATTGAATAAACTACAACTTAACCTGTTGAATAATCAAGCAAAAATCTTTTGTTGTTTTGTTCAGCCGGCCTATTCTGTGATAACCTTTGGTGAATTGTGCGTGGTGAAAAGTGAGTTCGCAGTGAGGTTAGCTCAAGTCAGCTAAATTCACCGAGGGAGATTTTTTCAGAATAGCACTGCAGGAACAAGACGTTGCGTAGCTTGTACAGAAAGTGAATTTACTTGTTTATAGGAAACTGATTAATAAAACACTTTGTATTGAAATAGTTGTCGTGATTGCCAAGCGGTTAAATTATTACCTAATAAAAGTCTTTTGTTTTTTCTCATCCGCTATAAGTATTTTCTTTGGTCACTGCTCCCCCGCCTATGTGTGGTAACGTGATGCTATATATAGCCATTTTTTTTTGTTTATTTTTACTGATGAGAAATCATCATAATATGACTTCCCCCGCCTTGGGAGGGGCGGGAAGGAGTGTCAGACTTTTACTGACTAAAACCCATCCATGTTCCTTTGCGTTCCGGGGGCGCGGTATCTCTTTCGAACAACCCGCAGCCCAGGCAGGCAGGGTTATACATATAGCCTATACTATTCAACACAAATATCATTATTATCATATTTGTGGACACCGCAGTTTTATGATAATTATATTATAAATGGTCGCAAGTGCGACTGCTGTGCAAGGGGTCCTGGGTTCGATTCCCAGGTCGAGCAAAAAGTGTTATTGTGTTTTTCTATGAAATTCGCAGTAGCAGCTTGGAGTTTGGATTTGTGCCCGGTTAATGGCAATAGGCTCGCCCCCTACATGGGACCTAAATATACCGGCGAACTGTGGGTGTACAATTGGTACACCTCTGCCTAACCCTTCGGGGAATACAGGCGTAATGGTTTTTTTTTTTTTGTTTTTTTTTTAATTTTATAATTCAAATTTCCCTTGAAGCAGTTGACTTGTTCCTTGTCTGTACAATTTCCTTAATCCTCCTTTCCTTCCTTCCTTTTTCCTCCCTGATTTTGTATCCGCTGCGGCCAAACATTCTGTTGAACAATGTTTTTTTTTGTACCCTAATTTGCGTCGCGGTAACGAAGACAAGATGGATTTTTTTTGTTAAGTAATATTACTTTTCAAAGGAAAATTTAAGGGATACAGAGAATTTTGACGCTAATTGCGATTAATCATAATAAAATAAAGGGATTTCTTTTTTGTTGAGTTGATGTTTATTAAGGGATATTTTTTTCACAGAGTAGGTACAAAAGATTTTTGACTTGAACCCAATTACTTTTATATTGTAAGGCTTGAGATTTACATTGTCTCGTTTTTGTAAAAAACTAAATCATGAAAGTTATTGGAAATCGAAAGATGATGTTCTGGAAATTTTTGTTCCAATTCTTGTTTTTCAAATTCGTATGAACAACAATCTTATAAACCCTTATTAAAATGTGATGAAAAGTTCCGTGTTTATTATGACTGAGGCTGCTTTAGCTATAGTCAACCTTATTTTATATGATAATTACTTTGAGCGAATATAATTATACTCTGTTCCAAATTAGAAAGACTTGTCAGGACGCCATATAAACAAGTAGTTTTTTTTAAATCGTGACTTCTGGGCATAGATCTCTGTCTACCCCTTCCATCTGTCGCGATTACGTGCTTCATCCCTCCAGGTTTGGAAAAATCCTTGGTGGTCTGCCGCAACTCCGTCTCACTGTCTCAGGGCATCAGCTCTGCAACATAGCACAAGTGGGTTTAAGGGCCGGATCATATCTGACGGATAATGCGCCGCGTAACGCCAAAACAGTCAAATACATAATAAAACATTCAACCTTTCACACCTAACCGATGATGCGTTAGCGCGTCTACATAAAGCCTCCTCTACACGTCTGCGGATGCGTCCGCGGACGCCCGCAGATGCATCCGCAGATGGATCACCACGAGCTGTCCACACGTCTGCAGGTCGATCAGTCTAGGTTCATTCACGACAGACGCAACACGCACGTTTAAAAATGGATATTGAGACCATAGCTGCCGTAGCTATTTATTTATTTAGTACTTTTAACTACTAATTGAAATAACTACTAATCAAATTAATTGAAATAAGTAAACAATTGAATTAGGTGTAAGTATTATAATAGTAGGTACCTACACTTGCAACATTTTTATTTTTGTGGTATTTATTTTTGGGTTTCCACAAACAGTTTTCAGCTTGATATAGCTCAATAAACCTTAAAGTTTCTTTGGGGCTCATATTATTCTATTTCAACAAGAATTAAACCGCAAGAAGCACGCGTGCTCTCTCAATCACAGCTCTGATTAAACTGATACGTCGCCAGACGTGTGGACAGACACCGGACGTCCGCGCCGAAACCCTTTGATCTGTGCCACAAAAACCGACAACAATCGGATTCGAGGCGGACGCGTCTGCGTGCGTCTGCAGACGTTAAATACCTACAACAGATGCACAAATTACGCCCTCTACACGTCTTCGGGCGCATCCGCAGATGACGTCCGCGGACGCATCTGCAGACGTGTAGAGGAGGCTTAAGAGCGACGATACGGTCGACGCATTATCCGTCAGATAATATATGGTCCGATCCTTATCATAAAAATAACATTATAGTACTTAATTCATATGCGATATACCTACCTAGTAATTAAAAGTGTCTTTCAGTCATGTTAATTTAAAGTCCTGGTTCAGTAACCTACTACGTACAATAAAATTCCACCGCTTTGCACAAAATATGACCCACACGATTATTCTAACGAGATTTTCACAGCCCATATTACCTACATCAAGTTTTTATTATTTAATCATACAGAGTACTCAAATAAGTCGGCCGATGTGCCTACCTACTGTGTGGTAAAAGATGAATTGCGCAGCTGTAAAGTTAATTTAATTCCCTGACCCCACATCAGGTAGAACCAATTTGTTTCGGCCCCATTTGTATCTTACTCGCTTAATCTTGTCTTGGAGTTCATTTATTCGGTTTCTGATACGTTTTGTAAGGTGAGATTAGACTATTAGGGTGGCATAAAGGATCGTAGCAGGTATCGTTCTGTGGTTTCTGCCTACCCCCATGGGAAAAAGGCTTGAGTTTATGTATGTATGTAAATAAGGCCTTTCTCAATGGAGACTGTCCAAGTAGGTAAGCAGGAGATATTATAGTGCACAACTCTTCCCTCTCTCTCATAGTCTGATGGGATTTCGATCCGATACCACCGTAAAGAGATCAGGCGCAGGATCAACGGCTTTACGTACATTCCAAGACACGGGGGTTTCACAACATTAACTTCCCAGCTTCAAGCTGCTACTGAGAAATTACGATATTAACGGGGCAGTTAAAAGTTGTCGAAAACAAACGTATATAATCGTAGGCAGGTTTAAATGCTATTGTAGTAATTGCGTAGTTGTTTCGTTTGATATACCCCCTAGGCTTCCAACATCTGTTTGGAACACACATACCATCACGCCTGTATTCCCCGAAGGGTTAATCTGTGGTATACCAATTTACACCCACAGTTCGACAGTACGTTTAGGTGCCATGTGACAGGGGACGAGCCTTTGCCATTAACCGCGCACAAATCTTAACTCCGATCTGCTAATGAGAATTTCACAAAAAAACCCAATAGTCAAAAACCGAACCGGTTTTGCGAATTTACGGTTTAAGATATTTATTTCTCAAAAGATTACATTAATCACATACTGAGAAAATACAATAATAAGTCAAACAAAATAACAATAACCGATTACCATTTTAAGCCTATTTATTACACAAACTACCTACCTATATTAAAGAGAATTGAGATTGAGATCCCAGACTCGTCAAACCTTCATCATTTTAGGGTGGTTAAAATTAAGAGCATAAAAAGGCCGTCTGGCTGAAGTTACGAAAAGTGCCTGGTAATTAAATTGTAAAACAAATTATAAATTTAAAAACCGGACGTCGCACTTTAACGTATTTAATGCCCTTTATTTAGGAATAGTAAATTATCAAATGACGTCTTCCTCTCCGGGTGGAGTGGAAGGGAGTGTCAGACTCTTACTGACTAAAACCCATCCCTGTGCTCCTAATGCCCTTTGCGTTCCAGGGCCGCGGTAACTCTTTCGAACAAATTCCGCAACCGATTAATGCCCTACTGGAGGAATTGGCTTTGGCTTCGAGTTATCTACTTACTGACATTTACTAGTAATAGATTTGGTATGGTTGGTAGGTAGATACTATTGGTCTGTGCCACACCGGCCACACGCAATCTAAAACCAAACGCCTTTCACTACGGAACTACGGAAAGTTATACATTACATTTTAGATTGAATTACGTCTATGTAATTGATAGTGTAGCGGCTTAAGTGGCTTTGTTTATAATTATACACACACATGTGTATTATACCTACTTATTATATGCTTGCATGATACCTACTTCCTAGAGAGTGAACATTATTTTTACTGTAGGTAATTTGTGCTTCAGTAATTTAAAAAATGCATGCAATAGTACCTACTGTATCGGGAATTCCCCAGCCACAGTCATTTGCCCGTGTCGACTCCCGGATCAAATAACGTTATAAATAACGATAGCTACATTATAAAGTTGTCTTATTAAGTGGAAACAGCGCTAACGGCAACTCATTGTCTTGTCTACCCCTTGACCCACTTGCTACAAGACACGAGTCGCGATATTTCGCTGTCATTCGAACAAAGGGAGTTATGTTAGTGTGTAGTTCACGACATGTATCTAGTGGAAATTCGATGGGGTTGACGCCGTAGCTGCTAAAACACTTAAATTCTTAATTTGCTTAATCCTGATACTAAAATTGTTTTTTTTTTGTAGAAATGGCTAAATGATGACGAATGTTCCCAGTTTTGTTCGAATTAGATCTACAATTTGCACTACAAAGTGCACGCTACGAACGTCTTTCACGTTTAACGAAAAAGTGCATTAATAAAAACAATAAACGATAATATTAATTTCTACGATAACTAGGTACCTACCACATAAATGTTTGACGACTATAAGACAATATTTTATAATAATAATGTAAATACATTCTGTCTCTTTGACCTATAGTACGAGAGCCCACGACCAAAATTTTTGTCTCATAGCAATACGGCCAAAACCGCATCAAATCGATAGATACGATTATCCTGAACTCGAAAATACCAATATCAGACATTTTCCGCGTAGCGTTTGATCTGACCGAATTTTCAAAATTGACAAAAAATTTTACCGAACTGCATCATAGCAATATGTCTGATTTGCAGACTGTAGTTGAATGATAGTTCAGAGATACCGGAAACATATTTTTCAGACGTTAGTGGTGTAGCGCAAACCCGTAAAATCACTTAAAAAAATTAAAAATGAGACAAAAAAAATGTCTCATAGCAATACGTCTGAAAATCTTTTTTATTAGTAAATTTTGGTTATTTGATGCGAACAAAACAATTTTCAGACGGAAATGTGAACGCATTAAATTTTGAGACCGTTTTGAAAATGTTAAAAAATTTTACCGATCGGTATCATAGCAATATGTCTGAAAATTGTTGGACATGATAAAATAAGTTCTCCACATGTGCAAAAAATTTATATCAGACAAATTAAGTGTAGCACCTTCTCTATCAGACAACTTTTCGATACTCAGATATCATTTAAAAATCGTATTGAGGCATCTTGAATTTTCTGTTACAAACCAATGAATACGTTGCGACCCTGAATTTATTAGATGATAATTAACAAAGAATTTACCCGAAACCGCAACATTGAAGTTGAAGGACTGAAATAAATCGCACAAAAGGAAACTGGGATGAAGTTGAAAAAAAGTATATGCTACACTTAAAGCGTCTGAAAACAGGTTTTTGGTAATCATGGCAGCAATACGAAAAGTTGAAAAAAAATAATATCCGTATTGCTATGATGCAGGTCGGCTAAATTTGTTGACATTTTCAAAAATGCGCTCAGGCTATATGCTACGCGCAAAATGTCTGAAAACAAACTTTTTCGTAATACAATTATAAAATCTATGTACATTTTCATTATCAGACGTATTGCTATAATACCGACTGTCTTTTTTTTTTGACACAGCAGAAATGGCCTCCCACGCAGTTGCTACACTTTCGACCGTTACTACACACCTAGTCGGGTTCAGAATCATACAATCTAACGATTTTATAGGGTTTTTGCCGTATTGCTATGAGACATGGTTTTGGTCGTGGGCTCTCGTACTACTACGCATTAAACAATAATTAAATTTTAAATAGGTCTGATTTAAATGCCCCACCAAAATAATAAACCTTCATAAAACTGCATAAAACGGAACGACAAAAGCTTGATGTGACATACTATGACAGCTGTCAAAATTAAAAGTGTCAAGTTAGGTCAGCTGTCTTAGTGTCTTCCATTGTCACTATGATCACAAAATACTATTGCACAATTTTGGCAATTATTTAACCATTTAAATCTATGTGATAAGTTGTTTACAATGGCAACAACAGAAAATGCTCGTCCCCGCGACTGCCTGTCCTGCAGGGTCGTTGGAGGTCTTGGTCTGGTCGGCATTGGAGGTTACCTAGCGAACAGTGCCTGCAAAAATAAAAGTTTACCCGGGAAATATGGCCTGTCTGTTCTATCATTTGGTAATTAATGCTTCTTTATTTTGTATTTAAATTTCTTATCACATACATTGGCAATGTTCTACCTTCTTCAAATAATTAACAGTAACCTTCGTACCCCATTTTTCAGTCAGTGATAGCAATGTTTTGTTTTTATTGTAACTAAATGGATATTATTACTTCATGTCTATATCTAACAAACGGTTTCTAAATTTTCTTCCTTAGTAACACCATGCTCAATGTTGTTGTTCAATCTAAAAGCATAAATAATAATTTTAATTGTATTAAAATTATAATATTTAGATATTATTAGGCTATTCATAAAAAGACCATATTTTTTATTATCAATACTGATGATGATCATCATCACTATTCATGATATAAAAGATGCTCTTCCTCAATCGCTATCATCTCGTACACTCTCTGATGACAACTTCAAGGTACTGCAAATCTTACCCAATACACTTTTGAGCTAGCAGGGCTAACTACATTGTCATTCCAAGCGTCTATTAACCTTTTCACCGCCACATGAAAAACGCTAAGACGTGCCCTCTGGACCAAGCTATGAACTCACCTACAAAATAGTGAGTTTTAAATTATACCGATGTTATTTTATGAGGGTTATTTACATATTAAAGTCTGTCATGGAATCGTGACCATGGCTTCCTGGGCCTGGTTTTGGTTTGTGACTGACTGACATGACTGTGGCAGTGAAAAGGTTAAACAATTCAATACAAATTCATCTATGCAGTTTAGTGAACATAATGTTTTCATTTCAGGTTTTATCTGCTTAGGAGTAGCAAGGTACAGACAAACATTTCCTTTCAATAAAAATGAAGAATTTAAGTCAAGAAGCTGATTGTTTGGTACAAAAAGTATGTAAAATTGTTTTATATTTAGTTTGTAAGTTGTAAAAAAATGTTGTCCTACTTACCTAGTTAAAAATCAAGTTAGTTTTGTTTTAAGTAAAGTTCTGTAGAGTTAATTTATGGATTAATAAAATAATGTTTAAAAAACTATGAAGTAATTCATTTACAACGAGAAAAACAAAATAATAGATAAAAATAAATAAAACCCGAGTATTAATTATTTTTCTAATCATTTAAAACAACGCCATCTGTGAATTAACTAAGAGATTGCCTCCAATTATATCTTGCACTTCCAGAATCTAGTTTCAGAAGTAGAACACAGATGGCGCTAACTAAAACTTGGTTTTCGATAAAAGTGAAAAAACTGAAAAAATAACTGACTCCAGAAACAGTTTAAAAATCTATTTTACAATTTGTCACCACCTTATAGGTACTTTTTTGCTAAGCTTTATAGCTCAACTTAAAAAAAAAATATATGAAATCATTCAATTAACATCAACGAACTCACGAAGATGTAACGATATGGAACCTAGATTCTTATAAACAACACTCCTATGCTGATACCTCTACATACTAATCATCTAATTTGTATGCATTACCATTAACCTTATAGAGAAAAGGTGCTATAAGGGTGACTCTAAAGCTCTCTGGTACACTTAGAAGTTAAAAGGTTGCGGCTCGCACTGAACCTTAACTTCACAGGTTAATTTAAGTATCTACTTACCATCGTAATGTAGGTAAATTACTGACTTAATGAAGTCTTAACTTTCTATCAGAGAGATAGGCCCTATATAATTGTGGGGTTGCCATACGTCCCGTATATACGGGACTGTCACCATCGCCTCTCGTATTGCTACATGTCCCGTAATTGTTCATCATCATCATATCAGCCGCAGGACGTGCACTGCTGGGCATAGGCCTCCTTAATAGATTTCCTTAAGAACCGGTTAGAAGCGGCGTGAATCCAGTAATTGTAATCCCGTATTTCAATAATTTCATTAAAATTTGGAAATGGCCCGAAGTAGTCGCGTATTGTGTCAGTCATTATGACTTGGAAATGGCATGCGCCCAGTTCAATAATTAAATTATTATATTAAAAAAGAAAACAAGATCATAACAAAAGTAAAATCAAGCGCAAAATATGACAAAAAAATTACTGTGTTAATGTAAATCATTATATTATAAAAGAAGACAAGATCATAGCAAAAGTAAAATCAAGCTCAAAATGCGACCAAAAAATTACTTTGTTAAATTAAGTAAAAAATTTGTATAAAAAAACTTTGATTTTGAGTTATTAATTTGATTAGTTGAAATGTCCTGTATTGATTCCCGAAAAATATGGCCTTCCTACCAGTATACCTACATAATTACTTACACCTAGGTACCACAAATGAGGGGTGGTCACCGTGGTCAGGTATATAAAGTACTGTTTTACCATTTCCAATTTAAAACCTTAGATAAGATTAGGTACACGCACGCACAACCATCCCTTAGCGCTTATCTAACTGACATTTTGGAAAGAATCTGAACTTTTAGGCTTTCTAATGCTTGCGGGAAATAACTGATTTACCTTTACAGTTAAACAGCTTTCCCTATACTTACTCACATAATTTCGCTTTTTTCGTTAAGTTATTTCAAACTAGCTTTTTCTCGCGACTTCATCCGCGTTAAGTTTGTATAACTATTCCACGGGAACCGTACAATTTTCAGGGATAAAAATATCCTATGTGTTATTCCACACTACAATCTATCTCAGAGCCAAATATCGTAAAGTAGAAATATAAAGTACTGTACTGTACTGTGTACTGTAGTATAGTAAAAATATAAAGTGCCTGTAAATGGTCTAATTGAAATAAATGCTTTGACTTTGACTCCATCCACACAAAATTTCGCATTTATAATATTAGTAGGATACAGTTAGAATATGTTTCGATTTTCATTTGTTTCATAACAGAAAAGTTGGAGAGCTTTTACCACACACTTTAGAGTCACTCAATTAATTTTCATAGGTAGGTAGGTAATTTTATTGGTTTGCTGGACTTCACAAACATCCGCTTCCCGGAACAAATTATGCGCGGGCTTTGTGGGCGAATCCAATATCCAGTTATTGAACCGAACACACGTAATTATAATTTCCCGTGCCGCATGAGCCTGGCCAAAGGCTTAGAGAAGATAGAATGTGGTTTGAAATAGGAATGCCTTTGGTACAAGACTTACATTTGAGCGACAACCGCAAGTGTTCGAATGACAGTCAGAATTCAGATGCTGTATTCTCTCAAATGACATTGTCAAAAACAAAACTTGATTTCTTGTGAATGAACGATTGCAACGTTGAGATAAGACCAATTTCATAGTATTAGGTATGGGATCCAGAATATAATATTCGTAACACCATTATTACATTTTAATCAACCTTTTGGCAGAAAATTGCATTAGAATATTGCTAAGTGTTGTTGATACTCTTACTTTTAAGTTCTGCGAAGTTATAGACTTCGGAGAAAAGAGAAAAACCGAGCAGTGAGTTTGATATTGGTCTCCTATCGCCATTGGAATAAAAACGAAACAAATTCCATGAATATTAACACCAACATCATCATTTTTCATTGATATGCAAATACTTTTATCAGTTGCCATCTTTTTAATCTTCAGACTGAAGCTCAAGCTCCATCCATTGCTCTTTTTGCTTACAAACGTTCCGTCGAAGTTGGTACTAAACCAGCAATGAATGACGTTCCCTGATCTATGTTTTGCCATCTTGGGCCAATTTGCAGGAGCATTAGAATTCTGGACGCAAAGCCGCTGTGATAAATAAAGATACCGGTCCTATCAGTCAAGCTTAGCCTTGTTGAAACTGTTAATTTGTTTTCGTTGGCACAGCTGGGAATGAAAAACTGAAATCCCTGGCCTTCGGTTGCAGGTTGGACGTTGACTCCTGACGATAGATATACATACCATCACGCCTGTATTTCCCAAAGGGTTAGGCAGAGATGTGACAATGTACGCCCACAGTTAGCCGGTATGTTTAGGTCCCATGTAATAGGGGGCGAGCCTATTGTCATTAACCGGGCACAAATTCTAACTCCCAGCTGCTGCTACTGAGAGTTTCATAGAAAAATGATACGAAACGATAGATATTGTATAGAACTTTAGTATTCGAGCATCAAAAGACAGACAAGATTTCTACTTTCCTACTTGTTGATAAAGACCAAATTGCTGTAAGAACCTACTCTTAGCTAGACCCTTAGGTTGACCTGGATTGCTTTAAATTCGTAATGACATTACATTACAAATGGACCTCAGAATTTGAAACCGGGACGTTCAGAACCTAGTCCTAACTTGATCTTTAATTATTCATTGATCTTACCTCTTCTTAAGATGCGTCCACACTATAATGGTGTAATTAAGTAACGGTTCACCTTAAGTCAGTCACCATCAGCCGCCTTTTCAGGATTTCAATTTAACTTTTGATGCACACGATACTTTTTTTTTCTGAATTTAAGTGTTAGTCCAATAATGAAGTTGATTATTTTTTTTGTGCCTGTGGTTAGCAAACAATCCCACGGCCCACCTGGCGGTAAGTGATCACCGCTACCTACAGACATCTGCCATCCCAGAGACAAAGTTACCCATACCCTTCAAACCAGAACACAGCAACGCTGCTTTGCGGCAGAAATAGGTATGGTGTTCACCTTACACACCTATATATCTTGTTTTATCTTTCAATGTATTTTAAAATAAGTGTAGGGTATTTAATAACAAAAGATTTTTATCATGTTACTTAATCTACACGCACCATTATAATCGTTCCCAAACCATACCATACCCACGAGTTGTACTACAAAAAGTAATGTTACCTCATTGGCCCTCCATTTCGGGATTAAATGAGAGAAATCACGTTACTACCGCTTTCATGTCATGAATGGGCACTCAGGCTATTCAGCAGTACTGGCCCCGCTTACGTAATGATATGTTTATTCTTCACGCCTTTATTTTGTATGGTGTCTGTAGTAAATGTGGTAAGAATGTGAATTAGGTAGCTCATTTTGAACATTTTTTTTTCTTTTGTATGGGGCATAAAATATTTACTCGTTACCATATTAAATATTTACAACCTTTAAATTAGATCCACAAACACACATGCCATCACGTCTGTATTCCCCGAAGGTAGGCAGAGGTGTACTAATTATACCCACAGTTCGCCAGAATGTTTAGGTCCCATGTAATAGGGGACGAGCCTATTGCCATTAAACCGGGCTCAAATCCTAACTCCGAGCTGCTACTGAGAATTTCATAGAAAACCTCAACAACACTTTGCTCGACCTGGGTATTGAACCCAAGATCTCTAGCGTAGCAGTGAGGCAGTTATTTCAAGATATTTCAAGGAACAGGAAATGCAGAATAGAAAGGAATGTTACAGGAAATTGCTCCATCGCCTTGCGCATTACGTCGAACACAGTGTCGAGCATTCGCTGAAACGTTATATTACATTGAAATGTTTATTTTTATATTTTAAGCTTTTGTTTGAATACCAAGTACCATTTACATTACCTACTTCGGAATGCTCGAGAAAATGCTCAAGTGCATATTTACTTTATGACGACTTCCACAATAGCGCGGTTTATACAAAAGTAGTTTTGGATATAATATGTACTACATACAAGCTTTTGTCCACGACCTTGTGCTCGTAAATGTTGGTTATATTTTAAATTAAATCATGACTCGAAAGACACGTGGGCCATCTATTATTATAAGAACGTTATTGTTGTTTTCCTCGGGAGCTGTACTTTTTGTTCAGGATAACAGTACGCCTAACAACATATATGTAAAATTTCAGGATGATCGGTTCAGTGGTGCCTGAAAAGGTAACAAACAAGCAAACTTGCTACCTTCTTGTATTAATTTAGAGATTAAGTTATATCATAGGTACTTTACTTTTATATGAAGCGCGCTGTCGGGAAAGTTCCTTTAAGTATTTATGCTAAGAAAGACGCGAAAGCTCTCCTTATACAATATTAATGCCAGCTTGTACCCGACTGTCAACAACCCACATTATATAAAACTTAATCCCACCAAAGGCAGTCCGTAAGGCTTAGACCAATATAATGTAGGCTATTATTATTTTACACACACACCATCACGCCTGTATTCCCCGAAGGGTTAGGCAGAAGTGTACCTACTAATGTAGCGAGTGTGTTTTAGGTCCCATGTATTAGGGGGCGAGCCTCTTGCCATTCACAGAAAACAAATCCTAACTCCGAGCTGCTGCTGAGAATTTCGTAGAAAAGCCCAATAACACTTTGCTCGACCTGGCAATCGAACCCAAGACCACTAGCGTAGCAGTCGCGCTTAGAACCACTAGGCTACAGAGGCATTGAATATAGGAGGTTATTGTTATAATGTAGGATAGATTATCGACGGGATTATTTACGGTACGGCTAATAGAAATACACACTGCGAAAATTTCAATTCCTACCTAATACGGTTCATGAGATACAACCCGCTGACAGAAAAACGGACGGACAGCTGAGGCTTAGTAATATTGGGTACGGAACCATAAAAATGAAAGGGATTATAATCGTGAGGTATTAAGCAATAAGGCAGGTTTCACTTAGCCCCAGATTAAGTATTGTGCGGAACAATGAAACTCACTAATTGCAATGAAATTAACACCGTAATTAACGGTGGTCGTGCTCCATTGCATTCGTACCTCTACGTGATAAATTAGTATGTACTATAGGTATATTGTTTGTAGGCAGATGATTATACCTGTAAAACAAAACCGGTACTTAATACCTATAGTACTATTCTACGTGACTGCCCCGTTGATCTCGTGGTCGGAAGCGCGACTGCTAAGCGAGGGGTCCTGGGTTCGATTCCCAAGTCGGGCAAGGTTTGAGGTGACCTGTCATCTCGCCTATTGCTACGGATTGACAGCTCGTTTCAAATTTACTTCACCTGAATTGAACGAGAGACACTTTCCAGTATAAAATGACTGGTGTGCGTTATGTAAGTTAATATTCTTGGGAATGCTATGATATATGGGATGTTTTTATGTAGTAAAATAACGAAAAAAAATAAAAAATAAATATACCATCACGTCTGTATTCCCCGAAGGGTTAGGCGGAAGTGTACCGAAAAAACAAAGAAAAAAAACAAAAAAATAACGAATTACTTATTATTAATTTATTTAGAATGTCCAACAAAAGATATACACAAATCATGACTTAAAAACAAATATTTAACAAAGGTGAATGTTATTTACTAGAAATACCCTGTCTATATTGATGTTATAAAGATAAAGTGTTTGTTTCAACGCGCTGATCTCATAAACTACTAGCCCGATTGAAAAAATACGTTATCGTAATTGTTTATCGAGGAAGTTTATTATTATTACGAAAGCGGAAAAGTAATCAAAGATGTAATCTAACACGGGTGAAACTGCGGAGTATTGCCAGTCTATTAAAAGCAAAAGGATAACGAGTAATTTAATATTTTGACTTCCACGCAAACGAAATCGCAGGCCAAGGCTATTTTCAATACTCCCACGTCGGATCATTGCAACCCACCCAAGAATAATCTAATATTCGTCTCAAAAGACCAAAACATTAATATTTATTTTTATTTCTAAAAGCTACCCATTGCCATTAACTCTCGTAATATCCCATTTCGTTTTCCATCTTGTCGTCGAGTAAGTAGATATTAGGTACTTACTCACTTATCTTGAAATGCAATGAAACCAAGGCAATGTCCGTTCCGTTCCCGTCTACGTAATAGTAAGGCTACTTGCCAGAAAATGTTGTAGCGTAACACTTGCATAAAAATAGAGATGGCAAGCTTTTTTATAAAAAAAAATACTGAAAGGGATAAAACAACGACCAGTTCCATACCACCATAAAATACTAAACACTGCATACAGGAAAAAAATATTAAAAAATTATTATTAAAAATTAAAAAAACCCCCGACACAAAATCCTAGGTTCCCTTTAAAAAGTAAAAAAATAAAATACGTCGCGTTGGGGGACCGATGTTGCATTTAGGGTACGACCGTCCCAAGCGCTCCCCCAACGCGACGTATTTTATTTTTTTACTTTTTAAAGGGAACCTAGGATTTTGTGTCGGGGGTTTTTTTAATTTTTAATTTAATTTTTATTTTATACTTTTTATAGGTACATACTTATTATAATGTCGATTTTGTTAAGCTGTAAATACATAGGTTCCGAATAATTTAATGACCCACATGACAAATCATTTTTAGTTTTTCTGCCCCACTTTCACACCCATAACTTTTAAACGACTCAACCGATTTTCATCAAACATGTCTAAGAACACTCGCACATAAGTCACCTTTCATACAAAAAAAAAACTAAATTGAAATCGCTTCATCCGTTCGGGAGCTATGATGCCACAGACAGACAGACAGACACTTCAAACTTATAACACCCCTCTTTTTGCGTCGGGGGTTAAAAAAACAATAGAAAAAGGTTTTTTTTTTTATTTTTAGTTATTATAGTGAACACTGCAACACTTTACATTCGGTAAAAATTACAAGTGTCTATCACTTATCAAAACACGGACGGACAGACAGACATCCGAGTCTAAGTAATAGGGTACTGTTAGGTATCCTTTGGGCACGGAACTGTCAAAGGTCTCCTTTTTAATAATTTATTAATGTAACTAATTACTTTTCTATGAGTGCGATGTGTTATTGTGTAATATATGTACGAAATGAGAGAAAAAAATATATCAAGGTACATTGGGGCCTGGGGCAGTACCCATTCAAATACATGAACTAATTCATATCCCACAAGACAGAAAAATAAACAGCACAAAACTGCAATACAATCATACAAACCTTTTGAAATGCTTACCTACAGTACATTCGCTGTAAAATAAATATGATGTCATAATTCAACTGTCAGGCAATATTAATGGTTCACCTCAGGCGTTGACGGTAAGTGCACTGCAGGGGTACTTCTTATTAAATGCACTAAAGGTGTGTAGATGTGTGAGGATGTGTGTGGAACTAAGTGTAGCGCTAGATTAGTTCATCATAATCATCATATCAGCAACAGGACGTCATACTAATATTACAAACGCGAAAGTAACTCTGTCTGTCTGTCTGTAACGCTTTCACGTTTTTAATGAAATTTGGTACAGCGTAAGTTTAATCTCCAAGAAAGGATATAGGGTACTTTTAATTTCACGACTTCGTCTGCATCTGCGATAGTCGATATTTACGCGAGCATAGTCGCTGGCAAAAGCTAGTTCAGTAAATATGTATATACTGTTGATAGTATCTATAAACATAATAAATTAAGCTGTAATTGACTAATTTGTAGTGCCTTTTTTGTACCTATTGCAATATAAACACTGGGTTCCACTTTAGTTACATCGTTGCACACACACACACATACCATCACGCCTGTATTCCCCGAAGGGTTAGGCAGAGGTGTACCAATGTACACCCACAGTTCGCCGGTATATTTTAGGTCCCATGTAATAGAGGGCGAGCCTATTGCCATTAACCGGGCACAAATCCAAACTCCGAGCTGCTACTGAGAATTTCATAGAAAAACCCAATAACACTTTTTGCTCGACCCGGGAATCGAACCCAGGACCTCTAGCGTAGCAGTCGCGCTCAGGACCCCTAGGCCAACGAGGCAGTCACACACACACACAGTGACACAGTGTCACAGTGACACAGTGACATCGTTGCACATTACTATAATTATTTTATTAATGTACCTACCTGTACAAATTATTGTAAAACACATTTTTCTAAGTATGGAGTTGCTTGCCAATAATTCTTCTCCATACGAAATACAAAATTACCTTTTTGTAGGGGCAACAAAATTCAACATTATTTGTTATCCTTGTTAATGTAGATTAAAAGTACCTTTTAATAGCCTAATTGAAATAAACGACTTTCCTCTGACTTTGTTAAACTCACGCCTTTTTCCCATGAATTTCCCATTTTTACATGAATACGCAACGCATCTTCGCACATCTCTGATAGAACCGCAGCCTTAACATGACGGTAGTTTCTTACAGCAGTCGTAAACGGTAAGTTCATGAGAGATTTCCTTCACAAAGTTGGGTGAAAAACTCATGTTATTGGGCTTTTGTGTTCAGGATCGTGGGTGTATTATTTACAAAATTTGTATTTAAAGCAAAGGTTGATTTAGTCGTTGCCCTCAAGTTAGGTATAAGGCTTTGTATATTTTACTCAAGTCTATTGTGGAAATACATTTATACTTGTTTCTCCTTAGAGTATTTACTAATCATGAACAACTACCTCCAGTACTCTTCAATAATTCACGAAAAGAGACAACCGTGTCCTAGGTTCCGCATCCAAATAACTCTCCCTATTTTCTAAGATGTCAAAAAAATACATCCCTAATGCAAAAGAAAAAATCCGCAACAAAATGGGTATTATGATTAGCTACGACAACATCATGACGTCTAAATTAGATCAAACCTAAATGCGTCCTAAATTCTTTTACCGCTTATAACATCATGATAAGTTGTGACACGCCACTTTCAGAACAAACAGTAACTTAGTTTACTTAGTCAACATTCATTTTTATTAAGTAATACGTGCGTGGAAAAGTAAAAACTCTTTAGTGACCTTCAGAATGTTCATCAACAAGTACCACGACGTAAGAAAAAAAAAATCTCTTTGAATTTATGTCAAATAGAACGTTCTTTAAATTTTGAAAGGCGTTCGAATTTTGTCTGCGTTTTTTTCTTAATTTTCCCATTAGTACGAAAATGTTTTAAAGCAGTTGAATATAGTACGATTACTTCGGCGCAATAAAGTCAACATCGCGACACAGATCACGGCGTACGCTCGGAGTAAACAAGTCGGTTTAATGATAAGAAGAGACCGCCGCCGCCAACCAGTCGCGCGCGCCCGCCCGCCCAACGCACGTGTCTAAAGCTGCAACAGATAACAACAAATAGTTCAATTCAACCTTATGGGTGAGTCACTTCTTTTTGAAAAAAAAAACAAACTTAATTTTTAAATTTCGCGTGGAATATGGAACGTGTTCTATTTTTGAATTACTTTTTTTTTGTCAATAATTTATTTATTTGAAGTTTGTTCTCTAGTGTTTTCTATTAGTTTTCATAAGAGTATTTAAAGTGCATGTTTCTGAACGTGATAAACAATTTTTATGGTGTTTTGTGCGTGAATGGATTTATGAGTGACGCGCGATATAAGTTCGCTATCTCCATAATGTAATGGGATCATTTCACTTTGTAAATGTATTCGCACATTATCATTACTTAAAAAAAAATCTCTTCGATTTACTAACTTTTAGTGAATTTTTGTTCCAATATGTGCAATGGCAATATCGAAATATATTTTCAGAATAAGTAACTCGCACACAAAATTAGAATCTCTATAAGTTTCTAGCTTCAAATCATAATCCCTGATTACCTTTATTATGTTAGGCAGTTATATCATTACTTGCTATTTTCCGTACCAAGATTTGCGTTGCCTTTACGTACGCTAAGTAAATAGATCTGAATATAATATGAGAGAGGGGAACGCGTGGCAATTGACACGTCCGCATTGTTTACTAGCTTTTAATATTATATCATGGGTAACATAACTATACAGTCTAGTAGTATTAGTTTAGTTTGGTATTCCTTTCCTGCGAGAATAATACCTCATAATATACAAAAGGTTGAAGAAAATCATATTTTTGCACTAAATAAAAAAATAAAAATTGGTCCTTCCGGACATTAGGACCAAAATTATCTATTAACAATTTTCTACTGCCTCCAATAACAAAACAGTACAAACGTAGTTTTCCATTGTAACGTATAGGTAATCCATGCACGGCATACACAGTGGATCGATGTAACACTATTGTACGTAGCTAATTTCGTTATCTACAGATAAGCAGTGGACTGAGAGGCGTGAGTATGAGACACCATTGGATTACGTGTATAAAAACATGGAGAAAGAATCGACTACGAAGGTTGTAGAGGCGATGTCTGAAGCGAGGGTTGGAGTGTCTTCATGGGAGGTACATGGGAACGTGTGGAGTGCCGCAGTGGGGGCAGTCATCGGTGCTGGGACTGTGCTGCTGGTGGCTGCTGTAATCCTCATGTGGAGGAAGCCAAGGAGACAGGAGCTGCCTCTGCTGGCACCTATGGATGTGGCGCATACTGTGAGTAGTTTTTTTTCTCGTATGCACATGAATCTGCTTGACGAACTTCTTTTCCGAGTAGCGTAACATATGGTGTCGATATACATACCTGCATTTTGATTAACTAAGATGGGTAAAATCTTGAGTTTAATCTTCTTTCTTTATTGTGTGAGCAGTAAGGTCTAACGACCCCACACACCCTAGTGTCAGAGTTTCTAAACCGCATCAAGGGCCTCTAACATGTTTACCGATGTCAATGATGTCCAAGATAAACTTAGAAAGTACAAATGAATTAGAAAAAGACCCATTGGTACTTGCCCGTGCCCGGTAATTTAATTAGACTGGTAAAACAAAAATTACTGAAGTTAGTCGTATGGTTCACCGAAAAGTTTATCTACTAACTTACTTACAAGGATACATCTTTTAAGGAATTTTATACTGTACCTAAAGTTCCTTACCTTTTACCTTCCGATGAAGAAAAATAATATTGCAAAACAATTAAATAAAGATACCTGGAAGCCTCGCCTTAGCAATACTGCTCAAAACATTGATCGTAAATTGCATTTCTAACTAACCCAATGGACTTTAAGTTTTCCCCGCTTCCATTTATTTGTTGTGCAATAAGAAAGAATAAGAATCACCTGATTGTCTGTAACTGGATAGTAGATTGCACTGGAACTCGATTGTATAAACAAACAACTGAGGAATCGATATCTTGTTGGAACTGCGACTAATTAAATGAAAGGAAAATGTTTAAAATCTGTTCTTAGTTCCAGCTTTTGATTAGTAAATCAGATGTCAAATGTCATATTATCGGGTAAGAAAAATTACAGTAGCAATTCAAATCACTCGACATGATTACACAAAATTTATTTAACGAAATGATGCATTTAAAAAGCGGGGATTGAAATCGATTTATACTTTTTTTATTATATTTTATTTGGGAAAGTTAACAGTTACGCATGTAAGAATTTAAATGCATAGCTAACGACCTTTTCCACAAAATATAAATTAATTTAATAAACATAGACTGAGTGCAATTTCAACTACATTGAATATAAAATGTCGGTAAAATATCAAATCAAAATGACATGCCGAAAGAAAGAAAAAAAAAGAGAAAGAAAAATATTAAAATTACAATCTGTTTTTTTTTACAATTTGTCTTATGGGCTCCTATTGCTAGGCTATAATTATTATAGTTATTTTTACGCCATTGGATATCAAACAAGCCCACGGCCTACCTGAAAAATTATAAAATCCTTAGCAAAAATTTTCTAGCAGAAACAGCAAAGACAGACTTGAAATTCTTTTCAAAGCCAAAAATGTCTCGTCTCTAAAAATATTTCAACTAAGGATTATATATAAATACCTTCGCCAGTCTTCAAAGGCTTTACGACAACATAAAACATTGTCCGATATAGAATAAAATATTTATGTGACTAAAAGGAAATACGGTTATGTGTGGGAGGAACTTAATATTATGTCTCTTCAACATGAAAGGTCCATTTAACACGTATGTTTTAGATGTAGGTATAAGAATCTATGTAGGTACACCAATATAATATTTTCTTAATCTACAAGCTCTGTAGGTTTTATGAAAATTGTTTTGTTTACTTATTTGATTTTGAAGTAACCGGTAATGTAATAAAAACACAGAAGAATTTGGGATTTAAGCATTAACTACCAGTAGAAGTTTCTCACGTATTCTTCTCTATAAGAAACTACCTTTTGGATGGAGTATTTTTCTCGTAAATGACATTCAGAAATACCTTTCAATGGTCTAATTGATATCAATATTTGTTTTTGACTGTTATTTAGAAAAAATCGAATACGAATGGGTCGTATAAACATCTGTAGTCCAAATAAACTTTCATTACTTTATACCTAATCTGATCCAATCTACGCCACTACGTGTTCTGTTCTACAAAGAGTTCGCATGTCAACAAATGGATGCTACGTGCCGCTGCACCGTTTAGCTCTTTTATAATAACTTTACGCCTCGAAGGACCAAGTTCGCTGTACTTTAATTTTGTTCAGACTTTTGTACTTTTACAGCCTTATATATTTTTTTTCATTTTTTTTGGACTCACTGACTCATTTTTATACACACCTCTAATTGTAACAAAAGGTTCATACTTAAAATAAACCTTTTTAAAAAATTAAAAAGATAAGCTAACTTACACAGATAAAATTTATTTTATTTTGGATAGTATTAGCGTCTATGTAAAGCCGCTGTTATTTATTCGACCTTTAAATTTTGTCTCTTGATTTAATATATCGTTCTTAGCAGGTTTAAGTGGGTGTCCCATAAAGCTAAACAATTTCCTAAGATTTCGGAAATTGCCTACTTTTGTCCTAAAATAACTCTCTATTACAATTTAATGATTCTGAGATATTAACTATTTTATACAAAGCAACGACTATCTAGAATACCAGAATATAGTTAGCTAATATAAAAAAAAGCTTTGTCACAAAAAGTTGGACATTTCAATTATATTCCCTAAACCGTCTCTAAGCCCGGCTTAACGGAGCTTTAACAACCATTAAACAAGATTTTGTAGTATTACGGGATAAGTAAGGAAGTAAACTGTGCGATGGTGGGTTCCGTGAGCCATAACCATTGTAATTCTATCGGGAAGAAGGCCCAGCATTATACATTAGGTACATACCATCAAGGCTGTATTCCCCGAAGGGTTAGGTAGAGGTGTAACAATGTACACCCACAGTTCGCTGGTATGTTTTTTAGGTCCCATGCAATAGGGGGCGAGCCTCTTTAAACGGGCACAAATCCAAACTCCGAGCTGCTACTGAGAATTTCATAGAAAAACCCAATAACACTTTTGCTCAACCTGGGAATCGAACCCAAGACGTCTAGCGTAGCAGTCGCTTAGGACCACTAGGCCAACGGGGCAGTATTATTATTGTCATATTAATAACATCTTATGGGGCCACATATCCCCCCGCCAAGCTTGTTAGTTATGGCAATATCACTCGAGCCTCCCGCGGGGTTTACAACCCTGTTGCATCTTGATAATGATGTTATATTTTCAATCTTGTGGCTGTGTTGTTTTTCGTTTCGATAATCTTGTTTAACACAGCACTGGCTATATTGTGAACAAACTTATTATAAAGAAAACATATAATATTAAGTAAAGTTCTTCTTTATTGTGTGGGTTGTACAGTCTAACGACCCCACACACCCTAGTGTCAGAGTTTCTAAACCGCCTCAAGGGCCTCTGACACGGTTACCAATGTCAGTGATATCCAAGATAAACTTAGAGAGTACATATGAATTAGAAAAAGTCACATTGGTACTTGCTACTTAAGTAAAGTTAAAGTTATACCTTTTTTTCGTGGGGAATATGGTGAGAGTCTTAACGATCAAAGACCCACGGTACCTCCTGTTACCTGCTAAGGAAGTAAGAAAGGTGTTTTATTAAGTCTTAGAAGTTGTGTGTAAACATCCCTTTGTGCCTATTGGCCTAATTCTATTCTGTCTCCTGCTTGTTTGGAGGGAAGTTGAAATTATGTTTTTCTCATACCTCCGTTAATCTATTTCTGATTAATTTCGTTGCGGGATCCAAGACGGTTGACTCGTTTCTCCGGGACTCGCCGAGCTTCATTGTCTCGGCGCTTTTCTTGTGGTCGCCACTGTTGATTCTGGCTTACAGAAGTTGCAGTGGTTTGGGAATAGGGTCGCGGGGTTGTCCCAAAAAAGTCTTAGAAGTTGCTCCGTAATACTATTAGTTATAAAAATTGTTATGCCATATATAGAACTGATTTTTAGTAAAGATGTATAAGTAAAACCTTCCTTTCAGACAAATAATACAAGAATATTCGAGTCGCCGGCGTCGTGGCGATTCATTTGCAACACATTTGGCTTCGCGTCCATATCACGGGCTATAAGCAAACAATCTTGCGCACTTCCTTAATTAAACACCCCGGTGTTATGACTCGCACATAACTGTCACTGAATAGGAGCAATGACGCCATACATTGTTGTTTTGTTGTCTATATTATGTCTTGACTTTGACATCTAATAGATAATTGTATTATTCGGTCAGTAATTAATCTGTACATATAGTTTTATATAGAAAGGGAAAGGTCACTCATTCATTCACAAACTAAACTACATACATACCACCACGCCTGTATTCCCCGGAGGGTTAGGCAGAGGATCAACAAATGTAGGTACACCCACAGTTCGCCGGTATGCTTTTAGGTCCCATGTAATAGGGGGCGAGCCTATTGCCATTAACCGGCCACAAACCCCAACTCTGAGCTGCTACTAAGAATTTCATAGAAAAACCCAATAACATTTTTTTGCCAGTAATTAATCTATACATATAGTTCTATATAGAAAGGGAAAGGTCACTCATTCATTCATAAACTACTTGGCCTATTTCGCTGAAATTTACCAGATACATAATTAATTTATGGGGAGGAGACGTTAGCTAAGAAGCTGATTTTGTGATAGCGCTGAATTAAGATGTTTTTAACGTGCACGTGGACAAAATCGCTGGCAAAAAAATATCTTATCTGGTCCTATTTTTAACGATACACGTAAAAATTGGTGCTATGCGTTTCATACTATCTACAGTGCTTTCATATATCTTAACTAAATTTTATCATTATATTCCTCAATAGACATTTACAAATTGAGTAGTAATAACAAAAAATAATTGAAAACGCTTAAAACAAACCCAACAAGTCCTCAAATCCCCTTAATTTAAACTCACAAGGTCATGGACACAAAAAATCATCCATCACTCACTCAAACCTCATATTTGACGTCATAACTTTGTAAATTTTTCTCTTTTCCTGTTAAATTATGTTTTTATTGGATCCTCGTGTTTGAGACTTGACATTTACGTTTACTTTCTCCATTTTGACACATTAATATTCCAAGTTGTGAAGTGCAAAAGTTAATCTGCTCAGAATCGTAAAGAACAAAACCTTTTCATCCGACTACCTAAACTCTGCTTAATTTCAAATCGCTTTTAACCTTCATATTCTTCTTTTTTTCGTATCGATTGACCTGTCTTGAATTTGGTCCGACCAGTATTGAGCAACCTGTAGTGTCCAGCCATTACCGCCGACTTAGCGTAAGCGACTATTTTACCTAAACTGCGTTTTTCATCGCAAACGACATTTTAAACTATAACGGACCATACCTCGTCGATATTCCCGCCAAAATAAATCAGTTATTTAAGTTATAGCAAATGCTAATTCACATTAACAGCACAATTATTAGCAATTTTTTTTTAAAAAACCTTCTCCTGTAAAATTTGGTTTTTGTCGGTTACGCTAAGTCGGCGGTAAGGGCTCGGTGTGTACTACAGGTTTAATACTGGCTAATGATAGAGCTCTCTCTACCCTCGATTGCAGAGACAGAAAAACATTTTAAAATTACTTCAATTTAAGTACTGCCTCGTTAGCCTAGTGGTCCTAAGCGCGACTGCTACGCTAGGCTAGGTCTTGGGTTCGATTCCCATGTCGAGTAAAAAGTGTTATTGGGTTTTTCTATGATATTTTCAGTAGCAGCTCGGAGTTAGGAATTGTGCCCGGTTAATGGCAATAGGCTCGACGGGGCCTAAAAACATACCGCCGAACTGTAGGTGTACATTGGTATACCTCTGCCTAACCCTTCGGGGGGCGTGATAGTACCTATATTTATGTGTTTAATTTAAGTGTCGTATATGTTAGTGTGTCTGTTTGTACTCAAATCACGCTAAACTACTTAGGTGACAATGTTGATCAAAATTCTTAGTATCCATTAAAAATTATAACTTTAAAATAATAAAATGTTCAGTAATGAGGTTGCGTATAAAACATTTTTCTGAGAATAGAAGTTCATTAATTCGCAGAATGAAGTGTTCTGTCTGAAATAATTATACGAAGTACCAAGCCTAATTTCGCAAGGGTGACATTACACGTGTTGTGTACAGAGTTAAATCCTACTACTATTATAAAGGCGAAAGTTTGTAATCCTACTACTATTATAAAGGCGAAAGTTTGTAAGTATGGATGTATGGATGTTTGTTACTCTTTCACGCTTAAACGGCTGAATGGATCTGGATGAAATTTGGCACAAAGATAGATTATAGTCTGGAATAACACATAGGCTACTTTTTATCCCGGGAAAATGTACGGGACCCGTAGGATAACACATCAACTGTGACGCGGACGAAGTCGCGGGCAGAAGCTAGTAATTCTATACTCGTACACAACCCGACAGTCGACGACCGATTGTTTTTCGGTGAGAATGTAACATAAATGAATTCTAATATATTAACGCACGCTTCCTACATAAAGTCAGAGGTGGGCGAAGGCTCATAATAGTATCTTTATTAGTGGTAAGAATATACTTAGTATAAATATAAATAACTAACTGCCTCGTTGGTCTAGTGGTCCCAAGTACGACTGCTACGCTAGAGGTCCTGGGTTCGATTCCCAGGTCGAGCAAAAAGTGTTATTGGGTTTTTCTACGAAATTCTCAGTAGCAGCTCGGAGTTTGGATTTGTGCCCGGTTAATAGCAATAGGCTCGCCCCCTATTACATGGGACCTAAATATACCGGCGAACTGTGGGTGTACATTGGTACACCTTTGCCTAACCCTTTGAGGAATACAGGCGTGATGGTATATATTTTTTTAATATAAATAAATTAAAAAAAAAAATCTTTATAATAAATAAATTGTAACTGTAATTATTGTGTACACTACGGCATTGGGAAACTGTAATGGTAGATGTAAGGATGTATTTTTTTTATCATTTCCTCATTTATTTAGACATAGGTAATAACACAAAAATTATAATTAATAATAATTAAAGTAATTGATCTGGCTCGCGAGGTTGTTTACATGTGGGATGTGAATACAGCAATCATTGTGCCCACAGTCGTGACGGCCAATGGCCTAGTAGCAAAGAGCCGCGACCAACGCCTAAGGAGGCTCTCGTTGGGCGGTTGGATCAAGGGCTTGATTCAGAAAGCGGTACTCCTAGACACGGCGCGTATTGTTAGGAGAGTTTTTTCTCAGGAGCCCTGACCACCGGTGGCTTGGACCCTGTTTCCGACGCTAGTGGGCTACTATTTTTTATATTTTTAAATGTTTTTATTGTTTATATTAATATTTAAAATTGTATTTAATATGTGTAAAAATAAATAAATGGAATCATTAAAGTACAAAATATGTACAATTTTAAAATAAGACCAAGTGCTTAAAATGCTGGCAGCATTGCAATAGGTAAATTTACAAAATAAAATCTTTGAAAAGCGTGGCCGCAATATCTGAGTATCTAATAGGGCATAACTAGCTTATAAAATCCATTCAAATAGAATGTATCTATAGTCGAGAAACCAATTTGATTACTGCCCGACTGAATATAACGTGCCTATATCGGTAGCCACATAATACCTATGAAATACGGACACTGAAATGTAATTATCGGTAAACCAGATTGTAAAGACGTCCATTTATAATTCAATTTCATTCATGGCGAACATACTCGTATTATAGTTCTTATTGAGTATATTTTTTCCGACTTTTAAAAAGGAGGAGGTTATCAATTTGGTCTTTTTTTTTCGTTATTTATTCGCAATTTTTTTGGTTCGCGAAGTTTATGGTAGAGTAATGAGCAACTCCGAATTTATTCTCAATCGATACTTAGCATGTAGATATTCGAAATAGATCTTCCTGTTGCTACAGAACTTAACAAATTTTTTGATAAGAAAAAAATATGACATAACGAAACTCGCGATTTACGTTTGAGAATTATGAAGTTAGAAATTAATGGAAAACAAGTAATTAAATAAAAAAAAATAAGTAACCTCCGAAAGAAGAATAAAGACCCCTACCGCAGCTAACAAAAGAACTGGTAACCTTGAAACGTCTGAACCGATTTTGATAAATCTTATCTAAGAACCATCGCTAGGAAACCTGCTTTTAAATAAAAACCGCGATGGCAAAAACAGACACACAAACACATTAAACTTATAACGCCCCTCTTTTAGAGTCGGGGGTTAATAAACTATAACAAATTCTTAACTTGAAAATAATTTTAACATAATACTGAATATATTTAAGTTCTCCACACTTGTTAAACAACTTTGTCTCAGCAAAGACTACCCACGCTTGAAAAGAAAAAACCCTCCGTCGAGACCGGCTTCATAAAACACACACACTCAAATGAACTCCTTCACAAAAAGGGTTAATTAACTGTGAAGGTCTAAGCACCTGTTTACCCGCATAAGTATTTACTTCTCATTAAAAATAGAACCGCTGAAATATATAAGACCAAAACTGGCATTGTTATTTCTATTTTTACTTTTCTTTAATTAGACGTCGACGGGTTCTTTAAGATGGGAGTGAATAGGTTCTTCGAGGCGCGTGTAATAACTCTGGTGTTGTAGGCCTCCATAGGCTACAGTAACCGCTTACGCGTATAAAAAAAAACCAAAGATTATATATTACACTAGCGAACTATCCGCGACTTCGTCCGCGTGGATTATTTCACCCGCATTAAGTTACGTCTTTGGTTACTGCTCCGCTCCCGTGGGTCGTAGCGTGATGTTATATAGCTTATGTTACTCAGCGATAACGTAGCTTGCTAACGGCAAAATATTTTTTGACATCGGTCCAGTAGTTTTTATGTTTATTTGTAACATACAAAAATACAAATCTTTCATCTTTATAATATTAGTGTAGAAGTGTAGATATAGATAGGTACTACAGAATAAGTAAGCTGAAGTAGCAATGGGCCGGCTATATTAGCCGTAGAACCGATGACCGTTGGCGTAGACGTATTCTTGAGTACCTAGAGACCGCGAATCAACAAGCGTAAGGTGGAACACCCTCAGGCTCGGTGGAGCGACGATCGCAGAGCAGCTGGTAGCAACTGTATGAGAGTTGCCGAAAATCGAGCTAATTGACGTGCGATTGAAGAAGCCTATGGTCAGTGGTGGACTGTTGCAGGCTGGTGATGATGACATACTAGCATTTTACCCGCGACTTTTATAGTGTTCTTATTTTCCACTACAAATGAAACACCCACTAAACCTCATTTCACCTCTCAACCAACATCAAAGTTTATTATTTATTTAGTTTCATATTCGTGCGAAGTTTCAAGTTGATTAAGCCAAGAAATAAAATTATTAATTCAAACAAAATCTTTTCACCCCCTCGGGTTGAATTTCTAAAAAATATGTCTGAGTGCTCGCCTACATCTTCAATGGAAGTTTTTTTTTATTATTCGTGGTGAGTAAGCTCTTGACTCTATTCTTGGTCAGAGGTGACATAGACAAAGTCTACGATGGAGTTAGCTTACCCAAAAGAAGCCTGTTCACTCTAACTAATTGTGTGCAAAATTTCACATCCCTAGTATGGCTGTGATGTAATACGTCAATCAATTAGTCAGTTTCTCCTCCATACTAATATCTAAAGAGGAAAGATTATTGGGTTTGTTTGTACCGAATAACCACCGAAGCTACTTAACCGATTTTAACCATTTCTTCACCAGTAAATAGCTAAATTATCAAAAAGTAACATAGTCTATATAACATCACGCTGCGACCCACGGGAGCGGAGCAATAACCAAGAATATAACTTAATGCGGGCAAAAAAAAACACGCAGATGAAGTCGGGTGCCAAAGCTAGTTATAAATATAGGAGATGAAACCTACGCACAAATAACGTGTTTATAAATAACATGTTTTTCTTGGAACTAATTACAAGTGCCATACCATCACGCCTGTATTCCCCGAAGGGTTAGGCAGAGGTGCACCAATTTAGGTACACCCACAGTTCGCCGGTATATTTAGGTCCCATGTAATAGGGGGCGAGCCTATTGCCATTAACCGGGCACAAATCCAAACTCCGGGCTGCTACTGAGAAATTCCTAATGGAAAAACCCAATAACACTTTTTGCCCGACCTGGGAATCGAATCCGGGACCCCTTGCTCGGCAGTCGCGCTTGCGACCACGAGACCAACGGGGCAGTACAATTACAAGTGACACCTAATAAAAGCTGTGATCAATATTATGTAGCAAATTGGACCCAAGATCGTAGAGGTCAAATACGGGACTTTCACCTTGGCTTTCGACTTGTCGAGTTTACGTGGTGGGCCTGTACTAGAATATTTAACAAGTAATTAATTAAGTTTACATCGGTAAAGGAAAACATCGTAAGGACACATTGCCTTGGTATTAATTTAATTCTGAAATCGCCAATCCGCCGTGAGTAAGCGTGTTGATCAATGCTCGTGCCTTCTTGAGAATTTTTATTTAGTTGTGTACCCAAAGGTTGCCGATGATGCCCGTGGCAACCTTTGAGTACAGAACTATGGGTACACATTACAACGACTGCGCTCCCTCAGAATATCAGGATGGCCACCAGTAGGTTCACATTCAAGGTAAAAGCTCGCGAACGCTTAAGAAGTTGGCAGACTCGTCCTACAATTAATTTGTCACATTTCTTCACCCATGTTTTATCTCTGTCTACTTTATATAATATTTTGTTTACATACAAACAAAATGACTATTTTAATTTATTATTATATATTTTATTCTTGGAAATATTCTGTTCCTTACACCCACTATTTTTTGACTCTGCATCACCCTTAGGTAGACTGGTAGAAAATGCCCATATATTTTATGCTTGGAAATATTCTGTTCCTTACACCCACTATTTTTTGACTCTGCATCAGCCTGAGGTAGACTGGTAGAAAATGCCCAAGGCATTAAGTCCGCCTTTGTACGGTTTACTTTTACATTATGTGCATAAAGTTTTAATAAATAATTAAATAAAAATTGTACAGTGTAACGAAACCCTTCATGTGCAGAGTCCGTAAAATAAAATCCACATGTTTTAAAACCTGACTGTCAGTTGTCAAAACCATGACCGGTCATACGATTCATTCCGCGTTGTAAACAAAATGTAGGAAACTCGTGACTATTCTATTTATATCCAATATCTGTCTTATCATTGCTCCATTATATTTTTCATTTCACGGTATATTTGTTCTGATCATATTTATTTGTTTTACGTTCATCCTTTATCTAATAATTGAAAAATAATAATGGAACCAGCAGGTAGGGGTTTAGCGAAGAAATATTGGATTGTTCAAGGCAATACCAAGAGGTATCATGTTACCCAGTTACTGGGTTGTGGAGGTCAGATAGGCATTCGCTCCATGTAAAACATTGGTATTCAGCTGCATCCGGTTAGACTGGAAGCCGACCACAACATAGTTGGGAAAAGGCTAAGAAGATGATGAAGGCGATAACGGAAAAATGAAATAGATTTGTTTACTGTTTCTGTGTTTTTGTTCTTACAAAAGTATTTTTTAACTAGCTTCTCCCATGACTCAGTATGCGTGGATTTCTAGATTCAATATTATTATTTTTTTAAAGTACCTTTATATGTCTAATTGATATAAATGGGTTCTCTATTGTGTCACCTAACTTTTTTATCCATAATTTTAAGTGCCATAACTTTTTTTGTCCTAATCATCATTTGTCCGAATGATAACTTACCCGAACTTAATATCACATAATATCACATGCCATAAAATTGAAATCCCTAAATATAATATGTCATAAATCCGTTTGTCATAAATATCACAATCAATAATATACAAAAGACATAAAGCCTTTTTCGATAAAAGTTATAAATCCTAAATTCAAATTACATAACACTTTTTTTAAATAATAATATTCTTAAAACTTTTTTTTTTTTTAGATTTTGGAATTTTACTTTTATCGTTTTTGCAAGCAAGCCAGCATGCAGCATGCAAGCCAGCATACAGCATGCAAGCAAGCATGCATGCAGCATGCAAGCAAGCATGCAGCATGAAAGCAAGCATGCAGCAAGCAAGCAAGCAAGCAGCATGCAAGCAAGCGTGCAACATGCAGCAGGCATGGTTTCTGTCACGGCTCCGGCGCTGCGGGGCTCCGGCGGTCCCGCCTTGCCCCTCCGCGCCTACGCGATTTTAAATTACACTCTAGGGGTAGGGCAGACTAGACTACGTGGAGTCGGTTTTGCAGCGATTCGTTTCTGTCACTAAAACCTAATTTTTAGCAAATGTTTTAGGACTAAAAAAAATATTATAACTGAACATTCGGAATAATACACATTATTTAACGCAATACTTAGGACATATGACTTTAGGTCATGTAAAATTAGGACCTTCAAATATTATAGTACTCGATATTATGACAGAATACTTTTAGAACTAAAGATAATTATGTTACACAAAATTTCGGGATTTATAACATTATGGTTACTGAGGTTTATATCAAACGTGTTATAGGTAATGATTTTCGGACAAACAATTTTAGGAGATGTAAGGGACTCCCATATAAATGATTTGACTTCGGTTTTTTCACCCGCGTTAAGTTACATCTTGGTTACTACTCCGCTCCCGTGTCTCGTAGCGTGATGTTTTATAGCCTGTACTATTCCTCATGAATCTGACTATCATATACAAAATGTATTTTTTTACTAGTAGTTCCAGAGATTAGCTCGAACAAACAAAAAATCTCTTCAACTTTATTATATTCGATAGATATCATACGAAAAAGGACCACCGTTGCACAAGATCTTATTAGATCTCGTAACGTTCATGAAACTGTTGCTGAAACGTACGCCTTATTTCTTGCAATTTCCGCGGACTGAAAGATTAATGTATTGGTCCTTTGGGAAGCTCATTTCTGAGCTAAAATACAGATACTACTTACTTTCGTCCTGTAACCAATTTACAAAATGTATTTCTGCTGCAGATTTTATTTACTTTACATGAGGCCTTTTTTAAAGATGAGAAATCATCAAATAACTTTCCCCGCCCTGGGCGGGGTGGGAGAAAGTGTCAGACTTTTACTGACTAAAACCCGTCTATGTTCCTTCATGTGCCCTTTGCGTTCTTAAAAACAAAAAATAATATCGCAACGATGGGAAGAGGATGTAACCTGTCTTCGCTGAGTGTATTGTTACACTATTTATAACCACAAAAACACTATTAAAATACGGTGTGAATATTCCAGTTCAAAAATAATCTCAAGAGAACACATAGCTATGCCTTGACAACTCCAATGACTATGTAAATGTATATAAATATGTATGAATCAGCCGTGTGTAAAGCTTGTATCACAGGTATCTTGCTTCCAGTTTCTAAACTTGATACTCCATTTTAAATCCAGCGTAACGACATAGTTATTACGCTCAGATACGTAACTTAATTACAAATCAAACGAAGTTATATTTAAACTAGCGTGTGCCCGCGACTTCGTCTGAATGTCGGTTATTGGTGGGATTATTTTTTTGCACGGGACCTTAATTCTTTTTCTAAAATAAAAGAACTTAGCGCCTAAGCTACTTCTTATACCTATCTTTCAGTGGAAGTCCCGCCAAAATCGGCCAAGCCGTTTCGGAGTTTAGCCGAAACAAACATACAGATAAACAAAAAAATAATAATTGGTTGTTTGTACGTAGCGTGAAAATATTCATATGCATTTAGCATAAAGCAATTTTTTTTTATATTACAAAAACAACATTAATTTTATTTATTTGTATAAATATAGTTAGAAGTTTAGTGATAATAATTATGAGCTAATAAAGACCTATAAGTATATATATTTTAAATCTTCTTAGAATTTAAACGAATGCTAAAAAAAATTACAATCTTGACTTTGGGAAAAGTCGGAATCTCTTCCTAAAGCCTTTTACAATGAAAAGCTCCATCTTTCGATATTTTTGGTGAACTAAATGGGATACAACGTTTTCAGCATCTCGCTACCCTCTACTGAAACAAGTCTTACCTTGAACCGTACGTTTCAAATCGTTGCTGGGAAATGTACACAGATGGCGTTAGTGTTACGAAAATAATAATTTAAATCAGAGCTCCATGCTAGGTGGTATACATCAAAAAGGTATTTGCACATTTTGCTTATTGGATCACTAAATAACTTCATTTAGCGCTAAGCATATTTAGTAAATGGTGCCATCCCTATCAAACTTTTTGAAGTTAATAGAGACAGAATTATTTTTGAAACTTTTTAATATGTCTTGCTTATTGTTATTAGTGAATTGCGGTTCTGTTGCATGATTACGTCATTAAAAATTTGCACGACTCAAAAATCGAATGTAGTGACACTTCATGTTACTTTTTCAATGTGCTATGTAATGAACCAATTAAAAAATTAAAGCATTAATTTATTTATACAAGAGTAACCGTAAAAGTCTCAAGAGCAATTTGGAGTATTTGGGATAGTGTTTTCTTTTTTGTTACAAATTTTTCACAAGCCAGCTTTTGTTTTACAAATCATGTGTCATAGCTATAACTCCCGCGTTGGTCTCGTGGTGGCAAATACGACTGTTGGGCGTGGGGCCCTGGGTACATTCTCAGGTCGGGAAAAATTGTTAATGGGTTTTCTATTAGGGATTTCTTAGTAACAGCCCGGAGTTTGGAAGTTGGCGGTGTGACACCCCCGTGTCTCGGAAAGTACGTAAAGCTGTTGGTCCTGTGCATGGACTCTCTCCGATTGTGTCGGATTGCCGTCTCATCGGATTATGAGAGTTAGGGAAGAAGGAGTGCACCTGTGTTTGCGCACACACTTGCGAACTATAACATCTCCTACGTATTTGGCTAGTCTGCATTAAATTAGCCGCCGTGACTGAAATCGGTGTGAAGAATACATCATGGCTATGTGTTTCATTATTTAATCCTTATGTATTTTCCGATTATCTGCCAATTACTAGATAGTTAGTACTTTGTTAGCTAGTTGTTAACTTCCTTGAGCATGCTGTGGTCTCCTATAAGTGAAGGAATACTCCTACATAAAAAATATATATATATATAGGACTATAGGTACATATATATATGTCACCGGAAAATAACAAGATCCGTAAGTTTATCAATTTACTAGGAAGTTTATAAACTTTCGTAAGATTCTAAACGGGAGATAAATTGTAATATTTTACGTCCACATTTTCGTAAATTGATAAACTTACTGAACTCACTCGTAAAATAATAAGTAAGCAGTAACCAAACGCTACGCGCGATCTGATTGGTTGGCTGTCACGTGTCACTTCTCCTTCCTCGCGGCCGCCAGCTGGACACAAGCATTGCCACTATGAACATTGACCAATCAGAGAGCAGTGTGTTATTTTACGTATTTCAAAGATCGTATATTTAAAAGAGTTTCTGTGATTGGTCGAACCATATAAAATCTTACGAATAGATATTCGTTAGTTTATAAATTTACCGTATGACGTCGGAAATTGATAAATTTACGAAAATGTGGACGTAAAATATTACAATTTATCTCCCGTTTAGAATCTTACGAAAGTTTATAAACTTCCTAGTAAATTGATAAACTTACGGATCTTGTTATTTTCCGGTGACATATATATACCATCACGCCTGTATTCCCCGAAGGGTTAGGCAGAGGTGTACCAGTGTACACCCACAGTTCGCCGGTTCCTACATAATACATTTGTAATATTGTTTCTATGTGATGATTTGTGTATATATTTTGATGGAGATCCTAAATTAATTAATTAACTAATTGCCACTCTTACGGCTCCGGGCTGCTAGGTAGGTACCTACTAAGAATTTCTTAATAGTTAAACTTAACCATACTGCCTAACTCCAGGATCGCCTCAAGTCCGTGGATCAAGATGCGGATTGGAATTCATTATTAATTTCGAGCGTTGCACTCATACGCCCGAAATTAATAATGTACTTCAATTCGCAATCTTGATCCACGCTCCTTGGTTTCATACCAACCATCACGCCTGTATACCCTGACGAGTTAGGCAGAGGTGAACCAAGGTACACCCACGGTAATTTATTTAATGGCAATAGGCTCCTCCCCTTTTACATGGGACCTAAAACTGACAAAGGACGAAGTAAAGATTTTTTTATTTGTTTGTATGGAAGAAACACCGCAGCTACTGGACCTATTTTAACCATTTTTTCACCAATAAATAGCTAAATTATCAGGAATTAACAAAGCCAATAAATATCACGCTACGCCACAGAAAACGGAGCAGTAATCATAGAAACTTAACGCGGGTGAAATAATAATCCGTACTAATATTATAAATGCGAAAGTAACTCTGTCTGTCTGTCTGTCTCTTCTTCACGCCTAAACCACTGAACCGATTTCAATGAAATTTGGTACAGATATAGTCTGGGACCCGAGAAAGGACATAGGATAGTTTTCATCCCGGAAATCCCCCGGGAACGGGAACTATTAATCTACGTGGACGAAGTCGCGGGCAAAAGCTAGTATTTTATATTTTCCTTAATCTCGCATTCAAACCATTCCTATATTTGTCTTTTACATAAATAGCTCTCATTTAAATATACTTTAAGTTAAAAACGAATTATCATAATAATAATATTACGACTCCATTTTCGTTGAAAGCACTCTCAATTATGTTGGGGCCCTTTTAATGGGCATCCGCTACCAACGATGATAACTTACTACATCTGAAAATTTACCTATACAACGTAATCCTTTATCAAAATTAAACCTTATCTGTTGAATGATAAAGCTCATAATCGCCTGTGCTGTTTACTGATTAGAGTTTTGCTGTACCTATTGGTAAGTACATACGTACTACATTATGTATCCTACTTGTGCACTTGACCTACAAAGCGTTATCCAAGCGATTTTTAATTAACTTGGCTGATAGGGGAGATTCGCGCTACTGTTTTGCATATTTCAATATTTCTAGTGTGCAGTGGACTGCATTTTTGTGAAAATATGCTGTGGTCCTTAAGTTCGGAAAGGTCATTATTGAGTGCACTTGAATTTTAAAAACCTACTTTAGTGATCACTAAAGTAGGTTAGGTTGGACGATAGATCGGGGACTCTATCGTCCTCGCTGCACGGTCCCTGGAGTAGTGGTGATGTCTCAGTGTACCCGGACATCGCTGAAGGAGGAGAGAGCCCGGAGGCGGGCAAAGAAGATGGAGCCCAGATGTGGGCCACGCTGGATGGGTCGCGAACGTCATGCGTAGCAGTTCTCGCGGCCCATTCATCAAGGCGAAAGTAGGTACACACGCGGAGTTTTTAGTGGGTGCAAGCCCCACATAACCACGTTGTCTCCCCGGATGGCGTGGCATGCGATAGGCATTTTCTTCGCTTACAAAAAAAAAAAAATTGGTTACTTTAGTTTTTACTAAAGTAGGTTAGGTTAACCAAGGGTTCTTGGTAGATTAAAGTCAAAGTCAAAGCATTTACTTTAATTAGACCATTTACAGGCACTTTTGAATTTTCAATAAGTCGGTCAGTTAGTCAGAAAATTGAAGCTAGTTGCTAGGTATTATGTAAGTCAATAACTTAATATTTGAAATAATAATTCACTGTTCCGAATGGTCCTAATAACTTAAAGACGTTAAGACTCACTTGCACGATAAATCACCACAGATATTTAGCGCTGAACCTGTTTAAAACATCATTCTGTCTCTGTCAATCTCAAATAATTTGACAGATATTTTGTCAACTACAAATATTTAGACGGAGATGCAATATGTTTTAAATAAATTACACACATACCATCACGCCATACCACAGAATAAATATAATCTATTAAAAAATCTACTATAAAATAGGAATAACGCTAAATATAACAACATCCTAGTTAAATAATTTATACCAAGTTAAATAACACAATAGGAATAATTAGTGTCCGATACTTCTACAAAATAATATTCTTGACAATATTCAAATAAGATATATTATTATAATTGTTTTTCGTAGCTCCTCTGCGTAGCTCCTCTACGCGAAGTGCTACGACTGCTACGAGAAAAGCTACGGAGCTACCACAAAAGTGTGGGAGTTTCAAATTATTTTGTGTATATAATACGGGGTATATTATATAAACAAAATAATTTGAAACGTGACTTAATTCTAATTCTTTTAACAATAAATGTTTTATTTTGTACATACTTTTGAAATGACTTTTTTTTCACGCCGACGTAAGTTGATAAACTGTGATTTCTTAAGTAATTACCTACTTTATTTAAGTATTTACGGTAAAACCGGTTCGAGGAAACTGTAATACCCTTTTCCGGATTACTTTACCCAGTTTTCATCGGTTCAGTATAATAGTGAAAAGTGTTGCCATCAATTTATTTACCAGAAAAGGGGGATTACGAAAAAAAAAATTGTTCCATACATTTTGGCTGAAAAGTTTCATACATTTGAATGGAATAACAGATTTTATTAATAATAATCAAGAAAACATGTCGTCTCTGTAAAGTCTAGAATGTACTAATACACCCGTACGGTGACTTTGATATTGTATAAAACTTGTTTTTCGATAATAGATACTTACTTTTCTATGGATTTTTTATGGATGGGAAATCATCAAATGATTTCTTCTGCCCTGGCAAGTTTACATTATTGTCTCCTTATAACATTAGCTATCTGCGAGTAAAAGTCCCGACAAAATCTAATATATGAAATTCTCGTGTCACAGTTTTCGTTGCCATACTCCTCCGAAACGGCTTGACCGATTTTGATGAAATTTTTTGTGCATATCGATTACTCGATAGAAAAACAGATTTTGGCCGATTCTCAGACTTACGTCTGAGAATCGGCCAAAATCTATTTTTCATATCCCAAAAAAAAAAAATATGGCAAAACAACGTTTGCTGGGTCAGCTAGTAATTTATAGAAAAGCTGTTAATTTGAAATTACAAACAGACCCTTAAATATTTATTTGTGTTGATGTAGATATGGATTAACTGGAGATGCTGTACTAACTCTGCCTGTCTATCAAGCTTTCATGCCTAAACCGCTGAACCTATTTTGATACGACTTGGTACAGAGATATATTAGACCCGGAAAAGGACAGAGGCTACCTTTTGATGCGTGAAAATGGCTTGAAATAGGAGGTGAAAGTTTATATGAGAGTCCGTTATTTTTGATAAAAAAAACCATGAAACTTTGTGTTACTATTTCACGCGGACGAAGACGGAGGCAATAACTAGTTACAAATATATCCTACTACTATTATAAAGGCGAAAGTTTGTAAGTATGGATGTATGGATGTTTGTTACTCTTTCACGCTTAAACGGCTGAATGGATCTGGATGAAATTTGGCACAAAGATAGATTATAGTCTGGAATAACACATATGCTACTTTTTATCCCGGGAAAATGTACGGTACCCGTAGGATAACACATCAACTGTGACGCGGACGAAGTCGCGGGCAGAAGCTAGTCATACATAATGAGCCAGTGTAAGCAACTAACTCGCAGTTAATAAGGTAACCCTAGATGGCGCAAGCGGGCTTACTACGTCGGGAATGATAATGAATTTGTATCTACTACTTGTGACATCATTAATTTAGCTCGTAGCGTTCGTAGCATAACCCGCTACGGTTTTAAGAAATCCGTAGCAAAATCGTAGCACGTAGCCAAATTTTCACTGCGTAAAAGTTCTCATTGCTTCAAGTCTGTACCTTTCGGATAAGCGCAATACACGCATTATAGGATATCGCCCCGTAAATCAGTTTTGGGGCTCGTCAGGCGGGGAGGGGGCGGGGCACGGAGGCGCGGGTGCGCGGGGGGCGGGGCGCTGCTTACGTCACTCTGATCGATGCAGCACTTGTTGCCGCGTTCAACAGGCACCAAATATCTAAATACAATCGCAACCGGCGAACTCTTCGCACTCTTGTTATCCTGGTAGCTGAGAATTCTGATTTTAGTTTTGTAAGAGGATAATGAAGGAAATTTTACTGAAGTTTATGTGTAACCACGTATTACGTACTTTATTTATATTACGTATTCTACCTAGTCTACGTAGTATAAAACAAAATCGCTTCTCGCCGTCTTACATACTTTCGAATTTTAATGCGGTTTTAATCAATAGATTGAGTCATTTAAAAGGAAGGCTTGTACGTAACAAAACGTTAAGACGTAATAAAACGCGTGACACCGCGGGGTATATAACGAGTATTATACTAGGTATATATAGGCTTATCAAGGCTATGAAAAATATGAACTGAAAATGCGAACTAACAAATGCTACGCACGTATCATCGGGAATTGAAATGGTTCAGCTTCTTGAGATCAATTTTCTCAAACACTTGATTGAAAAGAGTGTTTGCGGAGTTTCTTGCTCGTTTTGTCTTGTTCGAGCAACTAGCTTCAACTTTCTAACTGACACACTTTGACCCTCTCCTTAACATTAAAAAGTGCTTGTTAATGGTTTATTGAAATAAAAGCTTGAATAATAATTCTAACATATTCTTTATGACACACCCTGTCCACGTTATGAATAAAACAAAAGTTAAAAAGTTGAAAAATACAGCTGCCATGTTGAAAAGGAATGTACCTACATTTGTGAGAATTCTTTACCCTTTTTTGTGCCTCAAGTGTAAAATGTGAAAGTATGTAAATAATGTCCAAAAACAGCCTCAAAGTACTTTCCATTAGTCACACAGTACATAGACAGGACACAGTGTCACAATGTGAGTACATACTTCAAATTATTTTGGAGTATGTACTCATTTTGTGAAGAAAGAAGATGACAGAAGATGGTCGCCAGTATATGATAACTAAATAATAATATCGGCCTTTTACTGTCCCATAGGCAAAGGCCTCTTTTTATACAGAGATAGCACTGATCATTGATCACCACGCTTGCTCAAAGCGGATTGGCGATTTCAGACATATCCTACTTTCTACAAATATTATAAATGAGATACTATTTGAGGATGGATGGATGGATAGATGGATGGATGTTTGTTAATCTTTCACGTTTAAACTGCTGAACGGATCTGGTTGAAATTTGGCACTGAGATAGATTATAATGTGGAATAACACATAAGATACTTTTTATCCCGTAAAAATGTACGGTTCCCATGGGATGATATATCAAATTTGACGCGGACGAAGTCGGGAGCAGAAGCCATTAAATTATAATTCCAGTTTTTTTCAAGATGTTTTTCTTCACCGACATAAGTAATATCCAAGATAAACATAGAAAGCACATATCAATTGAAAAACTCACATTGGTACTTGCCCGGGATTAAACTCACAACCTCATACATGAGAGGCGGGTATAGCATAAATAATATTGAATTTAATTAGCAACTCTATTACGAACGGAAATGTTCTGCGAACCGCGGCTTGAATATATTGTTCACTGCAAATTGGAAAGGCACTAAGCTTTATTAGGCTTTACGTTGGAATAACCGTTGGTTTTACTGCTAGGTAATTCTCGGTAGCTGGATTTTGGTTGTGCTCGATGAAACGTGAGTACCTATTAACCCGTTTATTGTGCACAATCTGGGATATTTTCATTTAATTAATTTTGCCAACGGTTTTAGTAATTAAAACTATACTTTTGGGAGTTAAAACAGTACCTAGTTTTAAGTTTCTATGCGACTGACTGATTGGTTAATAAAAAATATCTTAATCTCTAAATAATATAAAAAAGTCAATTCCCGCCGTCTCTCCCTTCGTACGCTTAGATCTTTTAAACTTCGCAACAGATTTTAATGCGGTTTTCATCAATAGATAGAACGTTTCAAGAAGAAAGTTTATACATATAGAAATGCGCACTACAACCAACGGGAGCAGAACAGAAACCAAAGACATAATTGAACGCGAATGACACCACAAGGTTTATAGGCAGTGATTAACATTTAATTATATATTTTCTTCGCAAAAAGTTAGCTTAGTTTAGGTGCTGGCAAATGACATAAATAATGAGGGCGAGTCAGCAACAAACTTACAGTAAAAAGATGACCCTGTTTGCCACAAGCGAGCCTAAATGGTCTCAAAACCGTCGGTCTCCCATCCCGGGTATTCTCTCCTCGCTTAACACTCTCTTGGACCCCTCACTTTGATGTGTTTGCGGACGAATTTAAGGCGATCCTTCTTAATCCTACTTATTATTAATATTATGAATGCAAAAGTTTGTGAGAATGGATGGATGGTTGGATGTTTGTTAAGTACTCTTTCACGCTTAAAAGGCTGAATGGATCTGGATGGAAGTTGGCACTGAGAGAGACTGTAGTGCGGAACAACACATAGAATACTTTTTATCCCGGAAAAATGGCCCGATCCTTGTTTGATGTCCCGTGGCATGATAATATATCTAATTTGAGGCGAACGAAGTCGCGGGCAGATGCTTGTTTCGTATAATATGTCTTTGACTAAAGTAATTGTCAAATGGCCGTTTTGCCGGGGCTGCGGGTTGTTCAAAAGAGATACCGCGCCCCCGGAACGCAAAGGGCACATGAAGGAACATAGACGGGTTTTAGTCAGTAAAAGTCTGACACTCCCTCCCGCCCCGCCCCAGGGCGGGGGAAGAAAAAAAAAATGGCCGTTTTATGTTAAAGTAAAACAAATAAATAGTAACGAATACAACTATGTCCATATCACCATATTATTAACCTTTAACATCGGTCCTTCCAGTCGGATTTCTAACTCCAAAATATATGAAAATGTACGTTGAACCGTCCCCGGAACGACGCATTTAGCCGTTGCGTGAATGTCTGTGTACCCGATCCAATTATGGCGTATCCCCGATGCCATATAAGATATTAATTAGTGCGAAGCTCTATCATTTGTTTAGTTTACATAGCTGCACGATGGCTGCGTGCCATTGGTATATGATGCCATAGTGTGATAGATAAAGTAATGTACTATGCTTTATATTGAATTTATACTTATTTATCGTCACCTAAATGAGCTCGACTGTATGCACGATACAAGGTGGAATGCATATCGTGGTGCAAAGTTTTACCATGGATATAGCACACCGCACACGATTGTACTGTTCAAGAACATTTTAACATTATTGTACAGGTTCTGCCATACAAGAACTCATCATATTCAGCATTTAACATTATTATTTAGTAATTAGGTACGAATGTTAAAAGCAATAGCATCAAATTTTGTATTCAATATAATTATAATTAGCACGTCAAAGTAACATTCAAATAGGCCTTTGAATTATAATTAGATTAGTATGAAACCCATTCCTATAAAAATCAATAGCATATTTATTTGCAGAAAAATATAAATAACCTCAAAGTATAATATTACCTGAAATAGAAAATAGAGAAATCCGAAAGTTGAAAAGTAGGTAGAACATGAGCATTTTGATCGTAAGGTTCCCGTTTTTAGGATTCCGTACCGAAAGGTGAAACCAAACGAAACCAACCAAATGAAACCCTGTTACTAGGGCTCGCTGTCTGTCCGTCTGTCTGGCATAGGACTGTATATTTTTTAAACCCTAGTATAGGTAAACCCTTGAAATGATCAGATAATAAAATATAAATAAAAAAAAAGGCGACTTCCATACATTAAACGTGTTTTTTTTGTAACATTGTAAGTTGGTGCAGAACCCATTGTGTGCGATTCCGAGTCGCACTTGCCAGGTATTTTTCACTAGGATGTATCCCCCATTTGATTTCAGAAACAAATTCATACTTACTTATTTAATATAGCAACGTTTCAAACCGATTATGTTAACCAACACATTTCATAAGCTCTTCAATCAAAATAATTGCTACAAACAATATCAATAAGTCCCTACATTAGCGTATTCCACATTGATGAATTGCATTCCGTATACTCTCGAGTCCTATATCACACTAATTGTTCACGACGAGGACCCGCCCGCAGCAAATAAAACTCTTCAATATATGGTGAATTGTTTTACTGGCGACTATTGCACTTTACAGAATAAATGCACCGTTTCGGTCAGTAATAATCACAGAAAAATTGAAGTCTATGCAAATACACGTGTGGGCGCTGTTTCGATCCCAGTCGATCTCGTTTTCTTCTTGTTCCGCTCGGCGGCGCTAGTGCAGCTCGCCGTTCGGATACGCACAGCAAAGATGTTAAAGATAAGATTTGACACTAATATTATAAAGAGGAAAGATTTGTGTGTTTGTTTGTATCGAATTGGCTCCGAAACTACTGTACCGATATTAACCTTTTTTTCACTAATAGATAGCTCACTAAGACATTATATCTGGCTAATATAGGCTATATAAAATCACGCTCCGACCTACGGGAGCGGAGCAGTATCCAAAGACATACAAAAACGCGGGTGAAATAAGCGGTGAAATAACGGGCGAAGTCGCGGGCAGTTCGCTAGTCATTCAATATCTATACTAATATTATAAAGCTGAAGAGTTTGTTTGTTCGCGCTAATCTCAAAAACTACCGGTCCGATTTGAAAAATTCTTTTTGTGTTGGATAGCCCATTTATCGAGGAGGGTTATAGGCTATATTATAACATCACGCAATCAGTGAAAAATGTGGCAAAAACGGGGAAAAATATTCCTTGAGGGCTTTCGTCGTTCCTCTTAAAATATACTAAAAAAAAGTCCGCGGTAGTAACAACAGCCTAACTGTTCAGGTTGACTCACTATAGCCATTTTTATGGCCAGAAAATTTGATTTAAAATACTGCATTATTTGCGAAGGTGTTTTTATTAATCCTTATCAACATAAATACGTTATTCATCACAAGTGTTTAATTTTGAACTAAATGGCCCGTTACATCATTTAATGTCAATGAATATCTAAGAACATATCACAGTTTTAAAATACCATCGCGGCAAAATAATGACTCAACGAGACATTCCGTAGCTTATACCTCAGAATAGCAGATTAAAAGCAACATAACATTACGCTATAAGCCACGGGAACGGATTAGTAACCAAAAACCTAATGTAATGCAGATGAAACCGCGGGGCACAGCTAGTATAGCATGAAACCGCAGCACTTCGCATACGGGCCGAGCCAACCAATCAATTATAAACTGTAACCAACTTTTTAATTAAATATTTAACATATTTCTGGCCCAGTCTTTCAGTTTTTTAAGTTTAGTGATATTTTATTTTATTTTGTCTGGAACTAACTTATTTAATTAGTATTGTTTGTTTTATTTTATACGCAGCTTTTGTAAATGCTGTGTATACCTATAATTGGCGTAGGCATACATACTTACCATCACGCCTGTACTCCCCAAAGGGTAAGGCAGAGGTGTATCAATGTGCACCCACAGTTTGCCGGTATGTTTTTAGGTCCCATGTAATAGGGGGCGAGCCTTTTGCTACTAACCGGGCAAAAATTGCAACTCCGAGCTGCTACTGAGAATTTCATAAAAAAACCCAATAACACTGCTCGTTCTGTGAATCGAACCCAAGATCTCTAGCGTAGCAGTCGTGGTTGGTACCACTAAGCTAACGAGGCAATTAATTGGCGTGTACTAGTAGTACATTAGAAATACATTATACAGGATAAGTTTTTAACCAGTGCGTAAATTTTTTTTGGTAGTTCAGTGTCAGTAATAGAACACATTTCCGTGTTTAGTTAAAAAAAAAAATTAAAAAAAATTTCATCCTTATCCGAGTTTGAAATAAGCAAAACATCCAGGACATAATCTATTCGCCATACTATCAATGAAAACTCGCGGCCGCCGCCGCCGCCCGGGCGCATGGCTGGGGTGAGGGGGTGGGGAATGCGCTAACGCCGAGCGACAATGAAATATGGTTTTTAAGTAAACATGTTTCGTAAGCGATAACTTTTTTTTTTAGTACTAAGACATATCAAAATAAAATATACGTGTTTAATAAAACGTGTTGAAGTTTATTATGGCAAAATTTACGCACTGGTTAAAAATTTTTCCTGTATGTGTACTCTGTATGTCAATGCCTGATTTGTATACTGTTGCTGTACTTTATTGAATAAATAAATAAATTTGTTTACATTGAGACGGCTCGGTTGGTCTCGCGGTTGCAATTGCAACTTCTACGAGACCCCCCCCCCCCCCCCGCCCCCCACTTTATTCAAACAGCACAAAACCTCTCGATAAAACCACTAAATCTGTCGTTGTATTAGAATAGAATAGAATTATGGCAATAATTCTTTACCACCGCGCTATATTTAACACTACAGACAAAACACGTATTTCTGGTATAGGCAACCCCCTTTAATTTTAAACTTTATTTTATTTTAACCATCTGTTATTACAGCAGCCTTAGTAATACACACTCTGGGAAAAATTCAAGTGTCCATCTATTACGTGTCAAAAGATACAGTCCAGTGACAGACAGACGGACGGAAATAAAGAAAGTCAGCAGTCTTAGTAATGGGGTACCGTTTGGCACGCTTTGGTTACGTAACCCTAATAAAAAGGAAATATGAAAAACAGTCTCAGGGGTGTTAGGCTGCCTCCACATCACAGACAACAGCTTCCGTAGTGATTTCCGTCGTACCCGAGTTTTGTCGCCTGAAGTTATAGAAGAAAAGAGAATGTTACGATTTTTTTTTTTTAAACGTCTTTGGTAAATAAGACGACTTGCCATCTGATGTTAAGTGGTCACCTCTGCCTGTAGACATCTGCAATACCAGTGTAATGGGTACTTAAATATACTTGACATCTTTTGTTATAACTGTTATTCAGTCAGATAAGAGCCAGACTGACGGCATTAATCATCTTCATGATCCGTTATCAGTAGCTTTTATCAACTCATTTAAACAGCTGTAGGTGCACTTTGAGCAAAACATAGCCTGAACCATTTTTTTTTCATCTTTCTGTAAGATATATTAAAGGGCCACTTGAGATAAAAAGTTAACTCAGATTTAGTTAATAACACGAGGTTAAATAACAAATTATGTCATACATATAACGGGTGTAAAAAAGTCGAAACTTACATGTTCTTCCTTAAGATTACTTTGTTCTTTCTTCTGAAACCTTTTAGTTACTGAGATACCGAAGGTCACAGTTCTAACTTTCTTTTACGAAAACAAGATTCGTGGTTTCTTTACTGCATTCACCGGTAAGTAAAATGTATTGCGTGCGTGTTTCGCGCTTTACATAAAGAGTAATTTTTCTCACCAAAAATAAAAGTCGTTTCCCAGAAATATTTTATGCATAGTTAACGGTTATGTCATGTGTCTTTTTACACTCCATAAAATGGGCTTTTGTTATTATGTTTTTTTTTATTTGTATGGCAAGCTACAATCCTACGGCTCACCTGACGTCAAGTGGTCAGTAGCTTATAGACATCAGCAATACCCAGAGCCCTTGCAAATGCGCTGCACTCCCAAATACAAAGTTGAAATGTCTCATATATCTGTAATTACACCGGCACCCATACCCTGCAATCCGAAACACAGCACCGCTGCTTTGTGGCAGAAATAGGCATGGTGGTAGTACTTCCCCTGACAACCGATGATAACCCTAGCTGATGCAAACGGGCCTATAGTGAAGAATTCGTTCAAGCGATAAGGATTGGGCAGTACGTCATCTCTTTAGTGCTCCATAAGCACCATTCATAGTACCAAAAAAACTTACCTATACTTAAAAATACCATCACACCTGTATTCCTCGAAAGGTTAGGCAGAGGTGTACCAATTTACACCCACAGTTCGCCGGTATGTTTAGGTCCCATGTAATGGCGGCGAGCCTATTGCCATTAACCGGGCACAAATCCAAACTCTGAGGTGCTACTGAGATCATAGAAAAACCCAATAACACTTTACTCGACCTGGAAATCGAACCCGAGACCTCTAACATCGAGAAAAACTTAACAGCACCCAAAAAATACGTGAACTACTAGAACACGCGACTAACCCAAAACACGGAAGTTTCAAGTCCGTAGTTTCAAGAGTGTATAGAATTCAAACAGCGGGTCGTAATGTGCTTGCTCAGGGGAGGCTCGGTCAATAAAGGCTCGATTGTAACACACACACGTTTGTTTGTTTGTGTGTTCGTTTGTGAGTTATGTGCCTTAGGCTTAGTACCTAGTAGTACGCGGTATACGAAGTCGGTTTTGTTTTGATGATGTCCAGTTTTGGGGCGGTTGTAACGGGTGTATAAAGATACTTAAAGAAGCCGAAAGTTACACGTTGCGTCCCGTCATCGTGATTGTTTTTTGACCTAAAGCATACTTGGGTTTTGATTTGATCTGGGAATGATTACGAAGATATTAACGATTACGATAAAAACATCGAACTTTTAATGAAAGGAAAGTGTACCTGTGTTTGCGCACATACTTGTGCACCATAATACCTCCTACGTACTTGGCTAGTTCGTCTCCATTGATGTTGGCTGCCGTAACCGAAAACAGTCTGGAGAATATAAATGCTAGATATTACCTGTTACAAACAAACAACCAAACAATTATATTTCCCCATCCTGAGTCATTTCCACTGATTACCCTGTATAAAAAAATAAAGTAAATATTTATCGAAATTCGACTTTTCAGAGTAGGTACGCGAATGCAATTTAGACCTTAATTGTACGCCACGTGTAACTCCACTATGCCGGTCATCCATCGTATTTGTTTTTGAAAACAAATTAAAAACACGTGCGATTTTTGCACAACACCACTGCACAGATATTTTAGAGTTATTTTTGTAGCTTCCGACTAACAATAAGGTCTGTCAATCTGTCAATTGCAAGCCCATTGGAAATGTTTTAAATAGCAGGCATAAACTAGTTAATACAAACAACGCGATTTCGTCCGCGTCAATGTTAGTTATTTGCGGGGTTTTCATTATTTTACACGGAACCTGAATTCCTTTTCTACAATAAAAGTAGCCTAAGATACTCGTCATAACATCAGCTATTTCCCAGTGAAAGTCCCGTGAACATCGGTACAGCTGTTTTAGAGATTAGTCGGAGCAAACAGACAGGCAAAAATAAAAAATGATTTATTTTGTGTAAGTTCAGTATAAACATTCATAGACAGATAGTGAACCTTCTGCAATAATCACATTCAGACCGATATCCTAGTTTTCATGTGACACTTTACACTTCAAAATCGATAACCTATTTGCATGATGCACGTGTACTTTTTTTTAACTGCGAGAGACCTCTTAGTATTGCCTCGTACCTACATATTTGAAATGGCTCGGTTTTTACGATCACAACATAACGACCTATAAACGTGTACCATCGGCGATAAAAGTCGATTAACATAATTATATTTACATACCACCTAAATAGATACAAAATTATACGATACATTGCTTTTCAGCATTTTAGGTAATAGCTAAGGGTCAATTTATTTTGATTTTACATTTATTATTCCTTTAATATTGTGCGTAATAGTCAGGATTTAAAAATCTACTTTGGACGGATTTTGTTACTAACAGTATATAAAGAACTTAATATAAATGTGAATGGATGGAGACGAAAAGGGAGGCCAAAGAAAAGAAGTGTGAAGAATGATATGAAAGGGAATGGGAGTCAGTGATAGCATGACGGTTGACAGGACAGCATGGAAGAAGAAAACGTGTTGCGCCGACCCCAAGTAACATGGGATATAAGTAGGAAGATGAGGGGTACATAAAGAACTCCTCATAGACGTAACTACGTAATAACATTATGTGCCTGCAGGTAGCAATACACATACTATATTATTATAAAGGCGAAAGTTTGTAAGTATGGATGTATGGATGTATGGATGTTTGTTACTCTTTCACGCTTAAACGGCTGAATGGATCTGGATGAAATTTGGTAAAAGATAGATTACAGTCTGGAATAACACATAGGCTACTTTTTATCCCGGGAAAATGTACGGTACCCGTAGGATAACACATCAACTGTGACGCGGACGAAGTCGCGGGCAGAAGCTAGTGATAATATAATACCTGGTTATTATATCCGATAGTTAAAGTGTCCGGTAGTAGCGGATAATTACAGTAATTAACGTACAGTCGTTTATAGCTAAAGGTGTAATAATACGGTTTACACTGAAATCTTTTTTCGTTTATTCCTTTATTTTAACTTTGCCCTACACTAGGAATTTTCTCAGTGTGATGTTTTATATTTCTAACGATGGGTAATCATTATATGGCTTCTTCCGTTTTGGGCGGAGATATGGCAGATAGGAGTGTCAGACTCTTACTGACTATTAACCATCCGTGTACCTCCTAATACCGCGGTGTCTCATTCGAACAAATTCCGCAACGCGTTTACAAATATATATATTTATAAACTCACATACACAAACAACCAGACCCAAAACTACGCCATACAAATATATGTCCCATGCGACAATCTAACCCGTTACACGAAGCCAGCAACCAATCGCTCACTCTTTACTCCAACCGTGACTTATTCAGCAAGACACAAAAACCGGTAAATTGTCGCATCATTTCCCGACATCCATCCAAACTGTTGACCTGTTGACACGTCTAATGTTTTCTAGAGCCGGTCGTCACGTCGTAAACATCTGCTCAAACACATGTTAGGTACACAAACAAGATGCGAAGCCACAGTTTCAGAACGGCGAGTAATTTACAAAGTTTGGTCTAACGCCACTCCACTGGAAGTCAAACATACTTGTATAAAGCATACAACACCGTCTGATGCTATGTAGGATAATAGTGAAGCATAGTTTTATAGGTAAGCACTTGAAACTTAGCTCGTCACATTTATAGTAGCATTTTATGTTCTTATCTTTCGTTTTTAATGAAACCATTACGTCCTGGAGAAATAAAACAAAAATTCCAGCTTAATATTGTCCCACTGCAACGCAAAGGCCTCTTCTCACACAGAGAAGACACGAGCATTAAACACCACGCTTGCTCAAGGCGGATTTCAGACTTTATAAGTCCAGGTTTCCTCACGATGTTTTCTATCACCGATGTGAGTGATGGCTGGAATAACATGATATAAACACATTTTTTTTAAACGATAACCAAGTTATACATACCTTTCCTTATACTATGAATGAAATGTCATCGAGTTTAATTACTTGACCAAAATGTAGCTACACTACTTTTGTTAACATGCTATTAGGAAAATCATAACAACACCACCTACATATAACTGAGATGAGATCCATAATTGCCACTTAACACGATGACTTGCAGTTATGCATGACACACCCACACATAACACGCCCATGTTTCATGCCTTCCGGATGGGCACCCCCTTTGAAACCTCTATACTGACCCTGCTATACAATTTGACATTCAATAATTAACCTGCCTCAATGGTTGACACTTGTAATAGTACCCACCAAGATGTATAGCCATAGAATTGTGGGTGGTTAATCAAGTATTCCGTTAGTAGCGAGCCGATTAGACATTCCCTTCGACGCTACGGTACATTGGAGTTGCTGAGAACAATGGGAATAATCCACAAGGATATAAATATAGAAGTTCTATTACATACAACCAGCTTACAGTATTCTCAAGTTTTTCATCTTCTAAGGGTTTTTTGTACCATACAGCTTTAAACTACAGTTAGTTTCAACCGGGTCTAATTGTAATTCTAAACCATCCTGGTACCTACTTTAACGCACACATAAAACAATCATCAAAATCGGTCCAGCTGTTTGGGAGCAGTTTAGTGACAAACACACGTATAGAAGAATTTTAAAATAGTAGCTTCTGCCTGCAATTTCGTGCGCGTCAAAGTTTATCAACTTGATGCGGATGAAGTTGCGGAATGTAAGATTTCCATGGGATAATATATCTAAAAAAAAACGTATTTTTTTCCTAATAAAAACCCTATGTGCTATTCCTGTCTATAATCTATATCTATGCCAAATTTCATTCAGATCCGTTCAGCCGTTCTGGCGTGATTTTGTAACAAACATCCATCCCTACAAACTTTCAAAGGAGAATGGGCAAAATGGTACCCGGCTCCAATAGATATGATTGTAGTGTCGTTTAAAAGGTCTTACCAAGAGGAACAATATTTACTATAGCCACCAGTCTCAAATCTTATTGCGTTTGGAGATAAACGACAGTCTTACTAACTAATAAAAACCTTGTTCCTTCGGTTGCCCTTTGCGTTCTAGGGCCACGGTAACCTGTTTAGACAGTCCCGTGGCCCCGGCAATAAACATACATATCATAGTATATTAGGTCCCACTTATCTAAGTATATTATGTTCTTCATTTTAAATAAACACAGGTGATGCCACTTAAGATGGTCATTACCAATAACAATAGATAAAGGTTAGCAGTACAAACAAAAGGGCCTATCCTTTCTAACTCGATATTAGCTACCTGGACACTGTGCGCACGTGTGAATTCATCGGACCTTCGAAAGTCACTTCTATTATTGTAATGCGTTATTATTTTGTATTAGCGTTCCATAAGCTCTGTAAGTGCAAGCGGGATAGACATAGAGAAATGATTTATGGCCCGACGACTTCGTTGAATCCGCGCTTACTATAACAAAAATGTTGTTAGGTTAGGTTAGGTTAGGTTAGGCCTACCGCAGAGGGCGATGGCCGTCAGAGTCATAAGGGGTTATCGCACGATCTCCTACGCAGCGGCTTGCCTATAACTGGCTGGATCCCCACCCTGGGACTTGGAGGCAAAAGTACTCGCGTCAATGTATCGGTGGCGCGAGGAAGCGCGGGCGCGAGGAGAGTGGCCGATGCAGCGCCAGCTTGAGCTACGTCGGACGCAGCTTTGCGAGGTCCTGGTGGCGGAATGGCGAGATAGGCTTTCACGCCCTTCCGCCGGCCTCATCACCATCGAGGCGATCCGGCCGGTACTGGCGGAATGGATCGGGAGAAGGCACGGCTCTCTGACGTTTCGGGCGACACAGGTGCTCTCGGGGCATGGTTGCTTCGGGAAGTACCCGTGTCGCATAAACAGGGAGCCGGACGCCCGGTGTCACCACTGCGTGGACTGCCGGGAGGACACGGCGCGGCATACAGTCAGAATGTACCGCTTGGGAGGAGCCGCGCCGTGGTCTCATCTCAGAAGTAGGCAGTGACCTGTCGCTGCCGGCCGTCGTCATTTCGATGGTCGGTAGTGAAAAGTCCTGGGACGCGGTGGTCTCCTTCTGCGAAACGGTCATCTCGCAGAAGGAGGCTGCGGAAAGGGAGAGAGAGATCACAACCTCTCTCCCGACCCGCAGCAGGCGCACTGGGCGTCGGCGGATGGCGGATAACGCCCTCTTCCGGCCCCCCTGAATGGGTCCAGGGGCGGCGGACTGGACGCCCGCCGCCCTCTATTCAACTGGACCCGAAGTGGCGGCGCGTAGTGTTCCACGCGCGCCCCTCTTTGACGTCGCGGGGGGAGTGAAACACCTCACCCCCCCCTAGACCTGAGGAGGGCCACAGCGGCCGGCACCAGCTGGGGATTGCGGAAGGCGCGTACGTCCCGGGATCCCCGGCGTAAGTATGAGAAGGGAACACCGGGGTGGTTTTTAGTCAGTAAGAGTCTGACAGACCCCACCGCCCCACCCAGGGCGGTGGACATCCATCATGAGGATTTTCCACCACGGCAACAAAAAAAAAATTAAAAAAAAGGTTAGGGTAGGCCTAGTGCCTCCGCGCGCCACTCGTGTAGGCGCGCGAGGACCAGCGCCTCCAGATCCCACGGCGGCAATATATCATCGTCTAAGTCCAGCTATTCCAGCTTTATTTTACTAATATAAGTAGTTTGTAGTGAATTCTCATTTATAAAACTTAGTGAGATTACTGCTTCCCAAACGTGAATAGGGACAGGCGCCATGGTAGACGTTTATCTGCATCAAAATATCTTTTCAATGATATATTAATGATGACTATTGGAGCGGGTACCACGTTCCATACATTTTTGCCCATTCTCCTTTATAATAGTAATCTTAGTTGCTAAAAATATGCTACAATTCTTGTTTTAAGACCAGTATAACTTACTCATGTTTTACAGAATAAATATATATTTAACTTAAAACTAAAATATATCTTTAAAAGGAATTATTCTCCACCCGGTTCCTCCAAGCATTAGCAGCTTACCATTGTGCGTATATTCCAAAGGAAAGATATCCAATTCACGTTTCTAATTGGCAATGCTTTATTCAGCTGCGCCCGGTAAAGGGAATAGTTAATTAAGAAACGTCCACGTCTTACTTTGCCGAATAAGAAGTCGTTTTAGCTTTTGTAATTTTAGCAGAGGTGAGTGTCCTTTTAGAGGAGACTTGATGGCTCAATGGTTAAGGCACTCGCTTCTCATCTTACTGAGAAGTAACAATGTGACTTTCAATTCATATGTACTTTCTAAGTTTAACTTGGACATCATTGATAGTGAAGAAAAATAGCATGAGGAAATCTGAACTATATTTAGATACGCACTAGGTTCTTTTTGTCATGGAGATAAGAGAAGACTGCGCAACGTACGTCTTTGAGAATATTATAAAGATTTGAAATTCAAGACTGTTCTACATCGGACCACTTGCTAGATTTAAGATTTAACATTTTATTGTCATTATATTATAATGTTGAGATAAATAAAGATTATGTTCTTTATTTAAAATTGAATGAAATTTAGAGAAAATGAAACGTAAATTGGTTCGATTTTTTAATTAAAAATACCCGCTACGCCTTCGTTTCGCACTTAATATTGATTTAATTTGAACGCTTCATTCACATCAATGAGTGATACTAATTATGCTTGTTCTATAAAACTTGCCCAACATGTTACAGGAGAATCGTATCCAATTCGAAAATCAAAATTTTCATCTTATCATCACTGCAGCCGAACGATGTCCACTGCTGGACATAGGCCTCCCTAAAGACCGCCATAACCCAGTGCTACGGTCTGGATCTTCACCAGAAATAAATAAATCAAATCCATAACAAATAAGATATCGTATCTCCAAACTAATTAATAAATCAGTAAACTGCCGACTCAAAGTTTTCACAAATCAATCATAATTATTTACAATTCATTAAGCCAGTAGTTATTTGTTCAAAGAAGACCAATTTAGCCGAACATTTGATATGCCTTCATGGCGCTGTTTCCCAGCCTCGTCAAATTTCAGGACGTTGTAATAAAAGACTTTAATATTCTAATACGAGGATGGAAAATTGTACCTTGTTTTTGACGTGAATTTTAAAGTTGAAAATTTCCAATTTTACTCGAAACACGTGGCAAACGTTATTAGTTTATGCTACAGCTAAAAAATTGGATCGGTTCAAACGACAGCGAAACTTTACGGAAATTCCAATTTGTTTTTGTATTGATTTTGACAACGTGATGTAGGTAACTATCGCGTGTACCTCCTTCCTCTTAATTACTTCCTACAAAGCTCTGTCTTAAGAGCGTTTACGGCGCACGGTATTTTATACAACATTTTAAGACCAAAATCTTGGAAATTAATAAACCGTTTTTAATTAAACTTTTAATGTATACACAGTTATATACATATACATGGTGGAATAAAAATCGTGACACATTTACCATGGTAATAATATAATTATGCTATAATATTTTAGGCGATAATACTTTTTTATCAGTTAGTCAAAAATCTGACGAAAATTTTTGACGCTGTGTGTGTGTTACAATTATGTACTGAATAAATGGTAAAAATCTGTGGCAAAATTTCCGCCTTGGAAATCTATGGGGGAGGCCTATGTCCAGCAGTGGACGTCCTGCGGCTGTATGATGATGACGATGATGAATGTCCGCCTTGTATAAATTTAGAAGGAGTAGAGAGCACTTTTGAATAAAAAAATTGGCTCATGTATAGCGGTTTGAAGTTTTTTATGGAAAAGGTAGAACAACGCTATACAGGAAAAATTTTTAACCAGTGCGTAAATTTTGCCATAATAAACTTCAACACGTTTTATTAAACACGTATATTTTATTTTGATATGTCTTAGTACTAAAAAGAAAAGTTATCGCTTACGAAACATGTTTACTTAAAAACATATTTTATTGTCACTCGCGGCGGGCGTATCAGCTGAGCCGGCGCGTGCGTAGCGCGTAGGTAACAGCTGACTCGAAGCTCGCTCGCCGCTGCGATGACGTACCTACGCGGTGCGGTTACTGACCTTTTTTAGTTTGGACTGCGATATGAAGTTACTTGTTAACGTAATTCCAACTTTTCCTTCATACTTTCATGGGCTTAGGACCATCAAAATGCATAATAATAAACTTGAATGAAGCACTAAGATAGGTATGCAACATAAACATGAAGATAGATAGATTCTCGTTGCTTAATAAATACACTCGCACCATTTCATAGTATTCGCGGTGAGTAAAGTTTGACATCGTGATTGATACGACGCGAGTACACGCGGCAACTGCAGGGCGCAGGGGTCGCGCGGGGTAAGAACGCTCGGACGTCAGGACACCAATTGCGCGTGGAACGTACTGACGGCGGGCGGGCCGCGGCGGCCCGGCGCTAGCGCATTCCCCACCCCCTCACCCCAGCCATGCGCCCGGGCGGCGGCCGCGAGTTTTCATTGATAGTATGGCGAATAGATTATGTCCATGTTTTGCTTATTTCAAACTCGGATAAGGATGAAATTTTTTTTAATTTTTTTTTTTAACTAAACACGGAAATGTGTTCTATTACTGACACTGAACTACCAAAAAAAATTTACGCACTGGTTAAAAACTTTTCCTGTATACATAGTTCTCTTAAAAACTTTTTAAAAAACGTTTTGTACTTATTTAGACGTATGTATGTAAGTACCTTGCGTACACGTTTCAAGGTTAATTATAATCGTTTTATTAATTTTCAGGATATGAAAGATCGTATGAGGTACTTTCAGGCATAAAGGCTCTTAATTAAAATCGATCGTCGAACAGACACACGATCATCGCAATCAATCGTTCGGCGAACACGAACGCGTCGACTTACCTCCACAGGGCAGGATTGCGCCTGAGGGTACCTCGTTCACGAATGTAGGTACTTAAGTACATTCGAAGCACCCTTGGATGTCAATCCTACTACCAACCTTTCTGAGTACGTAGCTAATCTTTCACCACAGCATGGCGTTTTCACGTAGGTAGGTATTACCTGTGTTAGTACAAAGGAGAGTGGGCAATAAGTATGGAAATCGGTCCTTTTGCCCAATAGTCTTATATAATATACGAATGGATAAAGCTTTTTAAGGATTACGTTTACCTTTTGTTTGTAACATGACTTTTGTCAATTTTAGTCCGTTCGGAGTTAAATAGGTAAAATATAACTGATTGGGCACTATAAGATAATGTTTGAAAGATGATGATTAAGGAAACGCCAGTACTTAACTGAAACTTAATTACTCATATCACGGGCGTAGCCAGAAGGATTTTGGGAGTCCAACCTCTCCACCTTGCCCTGGAATATTCAAAATATTACATTCATATAACTTCTAGATTAATTCTCTTTTTTTACGTAAATATCATTTCATGCACATTTTTTTGCTTTACTTTCTTGACCAATTATTAAAACTGGGCTACGCTCTTAGCTTATAATTAGAGCTGTCTAACTCTTCACCTATTAACAATCGAAGGTAGTCGTCGTAATTAGAATTATTTATTTATTTAAACTTTATGCAACAAAAAGTACAAAGGCGGACTTAATGCCTTAGGCATTCTCTACCAGTCAACCAAAGGTGGTAAAGAGATAACACGGTAGGTTTTTTTTTTATTTTATTTTTTGTTATAGACGGGAAATCATCAAATAACTTCCCCCGCCCTGGGCGGGGCGGGAGGGAGTGTCAGACTTTTACTGACTAAAACCCGTCTATGTTCCTTCATGTGCCCTTTGCGTTCCGGCGGTATCTCTTTCGAACAACCCGCAGCCCCGGCAGGCATCGGCCCTCAGTGGCCCCATCCAATTTTGCTGACATCTCTTTGAGGCGCGCGTGGAACACGAACGCGCCGTCGACACGGTCGGTCGCTAGTGAACGTACGGACGGTGAGCTACCCATTGCTCACCGTCCACAGACCCGCGTCTACGGTGGCCGGGAGTCGTCTCGTGGCTCCCGACACCCGGATCGTCTACCGCGGCGGCAACACGGTAGGTGCAAATAATAATAATATTAATATCCACGTTTAATTGACGATATCTATCTACTGTCATATTATACAATGTTATTTGGCGATGAGATAAATTTGCTCATTCTCCTTTCAGTATTAACAAGATATAATTGGATTTACTGAAAGCCTGGAAAGGGTTCATTAAACTCACTACATCTAAAACATCATTTAAAAAAAAAACATCTTTTAGAAACCTTCTGGCTTTTCTGGTTCAATTAAGAGTTTCTTGCCCATTCTTGTTCATGCGAAACTACCTTCAATTATTACCATTACATTCAATTTTTTATTTGTCTTGTATATAACGTTCAAAAGACTGTCTTTTAATGCCGTGATTTTGTAGTTAAAACCACTAACCAAAAATTACAAGGCAATATATTATTCTCAAAAAAAAAACTTTAGCCCTGAAAACCGATTAATTTTTAATTTATTGTAAAATTCGATTTTTACTTGCTTCGAGATCAATAAATAGGTAATTAGTCAATTGAGTAGGGCGATAAGTGACGTCACAGTTCGATATTGTCACTCAAAATCTACAGGAGAATCGCGTTTTGACCGTTCATAAAAAGTATGTCAATGGTGGTGTCAACTACCCAACTGACTATCATCATCTCCTTAGCCTTTTCCCAACTATGTTGGGGTCGGCTTCCAGTCTAACCGGATGCAGCTGAATACCAATGTTTTGCATGGAACGACTGCCTATCTGACCTCCACAACCCAGTAACTGGGCAACACGATACCTCTTGGATAGACTGGTTGTCAGACTTCTTGGCTTCTGACTATCCGTAACGACTGTCAAAGATCTACGAATGACAGCCGGGACCAACAGCTTTACATGCTTTCCGAGGCACGGGGGTGTCACACCACCAACTTCCAAACTCCGGGCTGCTACTAAGAAATTCCTAATGGAAAACCCCAATAACACTTTTTGCCCGACCTGGGAATGAAACCCGGGACCCCATGCTCCTCAGTCGCGCTTGCGACCACGAGACCAACGGGGCAGTCCACTGACAACTACCCAACTGACTATAACTCTCTAAAATAACTTTTTACTTTTTTGAGTTGCTTCAGTCCCGAGAAAAACCAGTGTGAGCAAAAAAGTGAATAAAATTAAATCTTCAAAAAACTTTGTCACAAACGCGTAGATATCATCAAACATTTAAAAAGCGGCGAATGCTTGTTACAAAGTCATTGAACACAGGATATTGCCTTTTGAATATTACAATATGCGGTTGTAGGCAACCGGCGAAATACGGTGAACGGGAACTATGCAGTGAATTGATATTGTCGATCAATATCAATTTACTGCATTCACGTGAGGTCTAGCTTTATTGCTTTATTCAATATACAGCACACCAATATGTCGATCATGTGTTACATAATTATGTCGTGGAACAATATAAATGTCGAGTTTATAAGGTCAGAGTCAAAGTCATCAGTCTAAAATTAAGGTTCATCGGCAAATTCGTACAGAATTCCGTGTGACTATAATTTTAGGAGACACCCTGTCACCTAAAATTATAGTTATTCTATAAAACTCTCTCGGCACCACAATCGTGGGGGAGTTTTCACAAAAATAATCATTAACCTCTCCGCCCACGGACAACTCTTTGACAGTTTTTTTTTTGTCGGCGGGAATGGAACATGAATTCTAATACAAACACCGCACACGGCCGATAACAATCGGTCATGGGTGAAGAGCCTAATATACCAACGCACACGGCCAAAAGTCGGTTGTGTTTTACGTAATTTCTATGGCATTTTTATTGCTATTCTGTAAAATTAAAGGTAAAGTAAGCTTGCGGTAATGCATTTTAAACTCTGAATACACTTCACAGAACACCACTTCTTCTTCCTGCCCTTATCTCATGTTACCTAGGGTCGATAACGCGGGTAACACGTTTTCTTCTACCATTCCGTCCTGTCAACCGTCATGCTATCACTGACTCCTTTCTCTTTCACATCTTTCTTCACACAATCCACCTTTTCTTTAGCGTCTCTTACTCTCCATCCATCCACATTTATATTCATATCTGTTTTGGTCACATGTGCGTCATCACTCGTCTTCACATGCTCATACCAAGACAAACGGATACCTTTTAACTTTTCTGTTACCGACTTCTTTCAAACCCCTCTAACCTCTAATATACTCATTCCTTAATTTATCCATTCTGGTCACACCACACATCCACCTCAACATTCTCATCTCCGCAGCATGCGTCTCATTCCTACTTCACAGAATAGCACTGCTGATCTAAAATAAGTACTACGCATGTGTCATAGATGTCAATAATAAAATAAACATAGTATACGTATATATTTTCTAAGCCACAACGCCCCGAGCTATAGTCTACTTCTCAGAAACAAATATTACTTTTACGCAAAGTTGAACTTAAGTTAAACTCCTTTACGGTTTTTATTCCCACAAAGCAGTTAACAGTTTCCTCGCGGTAAACAGTTATTACTTGGATTTTGTTCTTTTGTTTTTGTTAAATCTTCTTATTACTACTAGGTACTTTACTAGCTTTCGCTTATGGCATCGTTCACGTAAAAAGTTTTCCTACTACTATTATAAAGGCGAAAGTTTGTAAGTATGGATGTATGGATGTTTGTTACTCTTTCACGCTTAAACGGCTGAATGGATCTGGATGAAATTTGGCACAAAGATAGATTATAGTCTGGAATAACACATAGGCTACTTTTTATCCCGGGAAAATGTACGGTACCCGTAGGATAACACATCAACTGTGACGCGGACGAAGTCGCGGGCAGAAGCTATATTATATTATATAACACGTAAACCGTAATTTTTTCTGGAATCAAAAGTAGGCTACCTGCTGTTCCGGCCTATAATCTCCTTGCCCTTTATCTAGATCCGTTCAGTCGTCTCGGTGTGATTGTGTAACAAACATCCATCCATCCATCCATCCATCCATCCATCCATCCAAATTAGCATTTTTAATAGTAGTAAGATGGTATCAAAAAACTATTTCGGTATTTATTAAAACTTACACAAATGTACCGTACAAAGGCGGACTTCATGCCTTGGGCATTTTGCACCAGTCTACCTTTACCTTACCTTATTTATTTACTCGTCGTTTGTCGTAGTCTTCTTGTTAGTGATATGTGATATATAATTAGAAATGTCTGTACCTACCTAAGTATCTACTAGTACTTACGAAATAATCTTTACAAATCTCCATTTTGAAAAAAAGGTCTTGACTAAAAAGTTCATAATAACCTTTCTATAGAACTTATAACAAAAAACCTAAAAACTAAGTAAATACGCAAAAATAAAACCTTGATTCCCAAAACTATAAGCAATGAACCATTCAAGATTACTTAGGTACATAACATTATGCAAATACTTGATGAAAGATTCAATTAATGATTGATGATAAAATAAAATTATAGATGAGTATGATTAGTACTCCTTTCTAAAATATACCTACCTAATGAACAGTACCTACACAACGCAGATCATCTCCAAACGTTTTAAAGAGAACGAATGGAAACCAGCAATTCCGCACATAAGTGGCAATAAAAAGTAACCTTCATTCGTAACCGCTTAAAACCCCAATTCATTTACTCCAATACTTATAAACAACCCTTTTTACGAGAACTCCCAAACTAACATTTGAACCATGTTTGACAAAATCGATGACAACTATCGATTAAGCGTCAAGTGCCCTCGAAGCAATTAAGCCTGTTAAAAAGGCATTGTATTGTCAGACGAGGTACGTCTTCGCGACTTCTGATCGGCGCGATAGATGTCCGAAGTCTGAGTCTACCATCCTTACCTGTTGCTTGAACCTCGAGAAAATGACGCGGCTGAAATGCGCCACCGCCCTGTGTTACCAGCTTTGCTAAATTTGCCAAAATATTTGGACTCGTGGGATACCTACTACACTGTTCTTCTTTTCGATACTATCCCTAACAAAAATCCTCAATTTTGGTTTTATATGTTTGTGGTGGTAAAGTTTTCGAGTGGCAACCACGCACCGGATAGCTCAGTGTGGGAAGACCCTCCACGGGGTTTACCGACAACCTGGTAAAGCTCGCAGGAAATCGTTGGATGCGGGCAGCGCAGGACTGGTCATTGTGGCTAGCTCATGGGAGGCCTATATCCAGCAACGGACATCGATCGGCTGATGTGATGATGACCTTTGTGAAGCGCATAGTAATGTAACAATGGTATCTAAAATTGGTGTTCCGTGTAGACCAGCACAAGATGTATTGTTTAGCTCAGGATTGGAGAACCTGATATAGTCGAGGTGCAAATAAACAAGCATTACTGTTGACTTCCCTAATAATGTGTTTCGAAAAGAGTGTACTTAACACTATACCTAATACCTCCGCACTTATGTTTATCTCAAATGTACTATTAAACAAAACATAATTACCTGACTAACATAAAACTTTTTCAACTAAATACCCTCGCAAACAAAAGAAAGTACTATTATGTGGACTATTATACTATCTAAGGCTAATCCCCACAAAACACACCCACATGAGTACTACTGAATAATTCCTCTCATCTACGTCCACATAATGACTAACAATTAGTCTAAATCCTGCACATCCGCACTGACCCGAAAGCTCCCATTACACGGGTGGGTACATTTGAAACTATACCCGACGTCACTGTTAGGGCGGGTGACTGTTCGTTGAGGGCTGGCAACACTGGCCCGGGCGGAGGCAGTGTGCGCGAGCCGCCAGCCGCGCCGACCGCTCCCCGACAACCCTAGTCATAAGTGACAACAGACTCTATAGCACACCTCTAATTAGTTATACGTGTTTAAAAAAAAACTTGTGATTTTCTTCAACTTGATAGAACAGTGCTCAAATCGTGTTCTAGGTAGAAAAAGCTGATTATTTTTTATTTGACGGGTTTTTAAACTGAGTGTGCCGCGTGTTTTGGTTTTTAAAATTATATATAAGTATGTATTTAAATTCGTGTTTAAAAATTGCCGTCGAAAATTTTAAAATATTTTAAGTTTTGAAACACCTTAGTTTTCATAAATTCTGTAGATAATTTGTAAAATTTCTTCGTGTTCGGTCGCGAGTCTGCGCATATTTACATATTTATAGAAATTTACATATTTACTCAAAGTGTTGGTGCATGCTGCTCTGTGTACTACGGTGTTTGGTCCCTTTAAATAATTTAAAACGTAGCTGTGTATGGAATAATAATTATTAAGGCAAAACGAAAGAGTATAATCATAAATATAAATTCCAACAAAACACTTCAACTTAAATGATTACTTAGAGATTAATTGTATAGAATCGAATATTCTAAATTCGAAATCGAAACAAAAGAAAATCTTAATAGAATCCATCAAATTAATCCTCCAAAGCTGGCCCACAAAGTCATTCATACTTTAAACGTAATCACAGCATCAGCAACTGGAGAATTTAAATAAATACGCAATCTCCGCGATTATATCCCTCGAGGGAGAGGTAGAGGCGCAACAGTTAGTTCATAATCTTACCTTGAGTTTTATCACGGCCAGTCATATTACCCTTGCATGAACAAACCTCTTTCACTCCTCTCTCACTTCCCACAGAATTTTTAAATTTCGAACAAGGTGCCTTTTTCGAAATTTACAAATTCTACCATTTTTTTTAATGGCAATTCTATTACGTATGCTCATTAAAGGATGCGTTCCTCGTTTTGCACGCAAGACCTCGCATTTGCTGAAAGTAATTAAAATGCTGTCGTAGAGTAATTGGATTTATAATACCCCGTAGAAACATCTTCCTATTACGTGTGGTAAGAAACGCAATTAATTACTCTAGATAATGTTTACCTAGTGATAAGATGGAGGTGTAAAACTCGTAAGCACATTAATTCTAGGTATATTCTGGCGCCCAACATGGGCCAAAGTTGATCGATGTCCTTGACTCAAACCTTTACTAAATAAGTAAAGAAAAGCAATTACATGAGACGGGGAGGTATTACGTTCACAAAATGTCAATGTGAAATCAATAAAGTTCACAAGAATTGTATCGAAGCGAGCCTGTCACTTGTACCTACTTTAGTATTAAATTACTGAGCCGTGCGCTGTTTTTTATGTACTACATGGATAAAATATCAAATTACTGAATCCATCTCACTGTCCTAATTTACTAGAAGCATATCCAATCCATCAAAACTTGGGATTTGTTTTTTAAACTTTCGATATTGATGTCGGAATTTCATGGACCAGTGAAATAATATGGATTTTCCGCAAAACGTTTTAGCTCGGGGCTTCGCATTGATTAAAGACAAGGAGACTCAAGGAGTAAACAAACACCCACCTGCAATGTCGTGGAATTACTACGATACATAGTATCTCTTACTACGGCCACTTAATAAGATGATGAAGAAGGTTCACTTAAAACCTCATCATTTTTCATTATTTATAGGGCATCTGACAATCTCAGAGACTAAATTGACAGCTTCACGTGTTCAACTTGAAAATAATGTATAGTGTGCCTTATGTTTATGTGCCTAAAGCACATTATTTTTCGTTTGACGTATGAAACTGTCAATTCCGTCTTTGAGATTTAAAATACACTTGACGCCGAGTAACTGTCGTGATGGCCCAGTGATTAAGGCACCAGGTCTCATTCACGAGGTTTTTTTATTATCGTGCAAGTACTAATGTGATTTCTACAATCCATATATAGGTACTTTCTAAACATTATTTTGGACATCACTGACATCGATGAAGGAAAAACATCGTAAGGGAACCAGAACTTATAATTAATATAAGTTTGAAATTGCCAATCCGCCTTGAGCAAGCGTGGTGATCAATGCTCGTGCGTTCTTTGTATGAGAAGAGGGCTTTGCCCTAATCTGGGACAATAATAGGCTAGTATTATTTACATCGCGTTATTAAAATTAAACATCCAAGATTATTTTGATACACCAATCTTACTTTTCGCTCTCGGTCAGTGTGGCATAAAGTGCGCAATAGGTTACGAGTATGTCTTGTTTGTTTTATGAGTTGACCTTTTATACATGTTTCTGTTTGATGACGTGACCGGTTGCTCGGCGCCCACGCAGGTCAAACGCTGTCTGTGACCCTGTGACCCCGGTAACTTCGGCGGCAGGCAGTCTACTGAGCGATTAGAAATATTATCAATGTAAATATATCTATTTGATCCCTTTTACCTTTTTGATAGAATTGCTATATTTAATCCTTTTGAAGCGAATTAAGAGGGATTTGATACGCGAAGTTTATTTTTATAAATCGTTTTTTTTTTATTTAATTGAAACACGGTTTGCTTAGTGCACTGAGTAATTTGACGGTAGCATACGATCAATTCAGTTTTAATTAAAGACAAAAATTGAACAGCAGTTCTTTTCGAGAAAAAAATCTTTGAATGGGTAACTAGATGATATTTTTATATTATAATTATTTTCATGTAAATGAAGTTCAACAGTGCCTTTTAATGGTCAAATTGAAATAAATGATTTGACTTTAATTTACACTTTGATCGTCTTTCATTCGACCGCGAAAATCATAAAACTAAAAATACCTCCATAACGTAGTTGCGTAGTTTTCCTTCAATATACCTCCCATTATTACGTCACATTTATTATCAAAGGCTACTTCGTAACTGCAATAAATTATCTCTAGGTACTCGGCTGGCGGGTAGTTTGCGGCTTACATAGTGCTCTACGGCGAACAAAACGCGATCCGTCATCGCTTTTAATTAAAGTAATAAGCTTTCTTGCGCTGCGTTTTGTTCGCTCAGGTTACAAGCGATATTTTGTAGCTCATTCGGGGTCTGTAAGTCACGTGTTTTTTTGTGTATCTGACACTTTTTTTTCTGAGGATAATTAGGTACTTTCTGGTTCAAGTTAAGGTTGGCTTTTTAAGGCTGTGGCCACCATAAATTTCCACCAATTTTTTGTTTCTGGCTACTTTTGATTTTTTTAATTATTTATTTTTTATTTAATTGCAAACTTGAGAGGTCCTTCCTATCAACATATATTATATATTTTTTGTTGTTGTGAATTGTCAAAGTCAATTGACACATTTTCAAGTTCTGAAGTGTAAAAAACGGTCATTTTTGAAGGGTACAGTTTTTACAGGGGACCATTCCAAATTAATGGAAATTATTTGTTGCGTGGTAACCTATTTTGTTTATCACAGGGTTAAATCTATTGCCCCATTTTCTTTTGAAAATAAATTATTCGTTGATTTATCATAATAAAATTGACGAAAATTCAGCTACCAATAACGTCATTACTGAAACGCACAGCGTCAGATTGAGTAAAGAGCCGACGGCCCAATTTTGCAAATCATTAGGTATTCAAAACTTGATACCCCAGCTAGTCAAAATACAAGAATTTACTTCTATTTCATTTATTGGTCATCATTTCATTGTTTTATTTAGGTCAATTTAATTCAAAAGGTTATGTATATGTATGCATTTTGTTTTACCGTTTTACCAATTAATATTTGAAATATTTGACGTTGATGGCAAGACATAGCATTCATTAATATTGACATTACACCTTTTGTTTATTTACAAGTATTAATCGCTCGCAGAATTTAAAGAAAAACAATAGTCAACAACGAAATAAAAACCTAAAGTACAAGTACATAAGTGTGAAAACGGCCTAATAGTCGTAAGTGAACAGTGATGGTACTAGTGCAGTGTTAAATTAACAATGAGTGGGTTGGGCCCTCCCGGTGTTTGGGCCGCACAGAAACGGCTGGAGTCTTGGGCCCGGGCCGCAAGGGAGCGGACTTCGAGTGCCAGTAGCGGTCAGAGCCATAATTCTACTGACAGCTTTGGAGATGACAAGTCACATGGTAGTCTTAATGTAAGTATATTAGGGGTACATCCCAGAGGAATTACAAGACAGTTTTTATGAGCTGAATTTTTTTTGACGTTGTCGTTGTTTTTGTTTTGTTACTCCTGAATTTATTATTATCTATTATTTGCGTGCATTGTCAAAAACAATTTTAAAAATGACGCCTTGTTGCGTCAACTCTTCCCTTGACAATTCTCCCGGCTGTCGCGTGGCACCAAATGTTTTTTTTTTTCTAAATAAATGTTTACCCAGTTTACCTACATTTAATTTATCAGGTTATGGACTCAATAAAGCCCAAAATAAACCCAGTTTACTCACATTTAATTTATTACACATAAACAACCAGACTCGGAACAACTATCTGTAGGCCATAAAAATATTTGTGCCGCGAATTGAACCCGCGACACCCACCGCAGCAGCCAATCACTCTGCCACTGCGCGAACCATACCCACATCTTTTAATAGCCAATTAATGAAAAAGTAAAGTACCGTTCTTTTCTTTCCTTCTTTGACTGTATCTAACAGTCAAGGAATAAAATCGTTAAGACCTTAAGGTTTATTTTTCCGTGCACCTTATTATTATTTTTTACTACGTGTTACCAACATTTTAAATGTCAATTTCAGTTCGAAAAAGTGACATGCGTCCTCTGTGTGGAAAAGAAATATGTTTGAAAATTGAATACTTGGCACATGCTTGACACCACCAATCAATTGACATTCTTTTTATGAGTTGTAAAATCGTGATACCCGTATAGATAATTTATGGTATTAGTAAAATGTGACGTCACTAATTAAACAACTCAAATAATTAACTATTTATTGGTTTCAAAGTAACTAAAATTTAATTTTACTATTAATCGAAAATTAATCGGGTTTTCATGGTTAAAATAAAGTGTTTTTTTTTTAAATAGAAGTTAGTCAATTGAATAGGGCGATAAGTGACGTCACAGCTCGATATTGCCATACAAAATCTATAGGAGAATCGCGTTTTGACAGTTCATAAATGGAATGTTCTCTCCTCATCTGTACATATATACCTACTATAGCTGTCGATGATATAATAAATGTGAAACATTTTATTCCAACAGTTGAAACAGATGAAACATGTAATAAAATACGCTCGAGCACGCAATGTACTTAACATGCTTCAATGATATGAAATCAATACATGTAGGTTTTACCTCTATTGAGTCGCTCATTACTTTGTATCATAGATTTATTATAAAGAGTTCGTGGAAAAAACTAGACTTTTACGATATTGGTAATCATTCTTGCAGATACTTACCTTCTTGTGTATATCGATAATTGAATATCATTGCTTTAAACTTTTAAAGTACCTAGAGTTCCTATTTTTTTAATTTTTAATTCTTCGGCGAACATCTCGTATAGTTTCAATCATGAAATTTTTTGGCAGGCGTCCATTGCAAGTAGCTATCAACAATCACTAAACCATAATAGGTAAATAATCTTCTCTACAAAATCACAGTAAATGGGAATTGAAATTCAGTAGTAAATGTTTAGATGTATTTTATACGACTTCTATATCTTTCACCAGTTGTATTGGATTGCCGTCCCATCGGACTATGAGAGTTAGGAAAAAGGGAGTGCACCTATGTTTGCGCATACACTTGTGCACTGTAATATCTCCTGCGTACTTGGCTAGTCTGCATTAAGATTATATAGCCGCCGTGGCCGGAATCGGTCTGAAGAATACATACATACATATCTATTATAGACTTTTCGAAAAGAAACTGTATTCTTTATACGAATCCAATTAACAAAAGTGTCATCGAAAACGTCAACGCGAAAATAACAGTAAGCATCCGAAAATCCGAATATCAAAAACCCGGGCAGACCTCCCCGAGTGGCTGTCAACAGGACATGTTTTGACGGGCACGGCCGCGGGCAAACCACTAGTTGGAAAAACAAGCCGGCGTAGCTTATTATTTTTACAATTCAAGAGTTCGAAATAACGAGGTGCCCTCTACCAGTGAAACAAAAGATGAATCCTTGCCTAACGGGATATGGATTATATTTTCCTTTTCGTGTTTATTTGGGTTGACTTGTGAGTATTTTTTGATGAAATGGAAAAGTTGGTTTGTCTTTTCTATAGCTTCTTAGGTTTATCCAACTAACATTATCCTGCTCCACGGGTGAGGCTTTTTTGCAGATATTAAAGATATCGGGAAACCGCTACCGTGCCTTAGGGAACATAAAATTATAGTAGGTCTCTGGGACACACTTGAAAATGATAAAGTTGTTATAAATGTGATAAGGAAAAATATGAAGAAAAATTCAATATCAAAAACACCTGGGACCAACGTTTCTGTATTTAACTTACGCAATGGTTGGCAAAACAAAAAAACGTTAATCTAAATTGCTTTCACCGAAATTGTAACGCCTATTATGAATTCATGAAGGGTCAAAAGTAATGAGGAGGTAACTGTAGCCGTAACGCACGAGTGTTTCGGTTTAATCACTATTTCGAGTTGGCACTAAAATTCCAATATGGCTACTACAACGACACTCGCAGCAGGCGTCCATTTCACTGGAAATTTACGAACAGAAGAGCCACTCCGGTACAAGTACGAATAACAAATACTAAAATTATCAAAAATGAAGTAACCCCCGGCAGAAGAATAAAGATCCCTACCCCAGCTAACACAAGAGCTGATAACCACGAAGAACATATTCTAAGCACCATCACTAGAAAACCTGCTTTCAAGAAAAAAACCGCATTCAAATCGGTTTACCCGTATAAGAGCTACGGTGCCACAGACAAACACACAGGCATGTAAAACTTATAAGAGTCGGGGGTTGCAAATAACAGTGCACACATACGATAAAAAGAACACTGAATACAAACAATGAGACAGCAGCTGTCAATTACTATGTGCCACCTCGTAGACAACGTGTCACCATTGTAACGCAATTTTAAAGTCATGAAATACGTAACTTGAATAATTTTGCAATACTCAATATTATATGGGACCTACACATACCGGCGAACTGTGGGTGTACATTGGTACACCTCTACCTAACCCTTCGGGGAATAAGTATGTTTACTCATACAAAACAGAGCCAAAAAATCTTCTTCTGTATAAAAGACAGAAAACACATCCTACTTACTATTATAAAGGCGAAAGTTTGTAAGTATGGATGTATGGATGTTTGTTACTCTTTCACGCTTAAACGGCTGAATGGATCTGGATGAAATTTGGCACAAAGATAGATTATAGTCTGGAATAACACATAGGCTACTTTTTATCCCGGGAAAATGTACGGTACCCGTAGGATAACACATCAACTGTGACGCGGACGAAGTCGCGGGCAGAAGCTAGTATCTACTATAAAAAATTGTGTGGAAGGATGTTTGCGCTTAAATTTAAAAACTGAATTAGCTAAAATTTGGCACACATAAAGATCTCTTTAACTCGTTTTTGTGTCTCCGTTGGATACTGTAGGACTTTGGCTTATTTGTACGCGGACAGACGCTAGTTTCTGAAGGCGAGGACAGAAGCTCGTCATTTTGATCTTCAAGCCAAGTAATACGTACTCAGCAATCTTCCTCGATAATCTATTGTTGATCTATATGTACTAAGTTATTTTTCTGTATCGTAGGTGACACATATACAAACAGCCAGACCTGGAACAACTATCTGTAGGCCATACGATTATTCGATCCTTGCTGGAATCGAATCCTTGACATGCAACATAGCAGTCAATCGCTCAACCACCACGCCAACCGTGTGATTATGTTAAAAAACTTAATATGGCAGGTTTTATCAAGAACTTTCTACATCTTTTTCTGTGGTGGTCGGTATAATTGAATATTGTTCGTGAATACGGCTCGCAATTGTTTACTTTGTGTTTGTATTCATACGTACGGGCTGGGATGTAAATAAAGGCCGTTGTATATCATACTGGTATTACGAAGGAAACTTTTGTTTGTAAGAGATTTTCGTAAAAACGGCTTATAAGATTGTCTTTTTAATTATTCAGTCGTTTTGAAACTTTGGGGCTAAGGTTCGTCCTGATTCTTGGAAATGGATGTAAGTAAGTACTGAATGGCTTGAGTGTCGTGATAACCGAGTGGTTAGGGCGCTCGCCTCTTCATGAGGTTGTGGGTCGCACGGGAATAGAGGTGTGATTGTATGCGTATGTGTCATACATACCTAATCTCTCTCCGGTCGTGTCGGATTGCCGTCCCATCGGGCTATGAGAGTTAGGGAAGAGGGAGTGCACCTGTATTTGCGCACACACCTGTGCACTTTAATAATTCCTGCGTACGTGGCTAGTCTGCATTAAGATTAGCCGCCGTGGCCGGAATCGGACTGTAGAATAAACATTTTACATTACATGTGTCATACGACTATTAAGTAGAGTAAAACTATTTTAATAAGAAGTTTGAGATGTCATAATCATGTAATTTCTGGTTCACGTTACCATAGGTAATATATTTATATTATTTATTCCGATGATACATAAGAAGGTACTCTTTGTTTTTTCATTACTAACAGAATGCGGAAGTAAGACCCCATGGAGTTAGTATTGTGATCCAAGGGAAATAGCTTTGCATTATTAATTGTTTGCAAAGGTTCGGACGCGTGAAATTAATAAATATGTAAATAGGGTCAATGCTCCAAATGGAAAACTCTTTGAGTGGTGATAGTATGTATATAGTCATTATTTTTGGATATCCCTAGATATCTGGAGTATTCCAGACCTAGATATCAAATAAATAATGTCTCACTAACATGACTAAGTAGAAATATTCATTATTCAATAAACTTTTTTTATTTACGTGCTGTCAATAAATCGTTTTGATGATTGACTTCATAAATTCACATACGTAACATACCATCACGCTTGTATTCCCCGTAGGGTTAGGCAGAGGTGTACCAATGTACATACACCAACAGTTCGCTGGTATGTTTAGGTCCCATGTAATTTAGCGCTTAGGAATACTAGGTTAACGAGGCTGTTGATAAATTCAAATATCATTTAATTTATATTTTTGAGAATTATAATCCAACGAATATTTCAACACATTTACTCAAAGAGCTTTTTTTCATAAAACTGAACTTGACCTTTTACTGTATTTTCCAACGTGGTGATTGAAAAGGGTAGTAGGTTGGTACTTACAAAAGAAAACAAGATTTAATTTAATACTGGAATATTTTGCACAAAGAATCCTAAATAAGGAAGCAAGCATATTATTACTATCCCTGTTTATTATTCAACAGTCCTTTTCGAGTGATATTCAGTTTACATAAGCTACAAATAAAACTAAACACATAAGTACTATCAGTACCTACCCACTTAGTAAATAATGTATGACCACTACAAAATTCATAATACGGTTGGGTCAACGTCTGTATGCCTATCTATCTTACTAAGGTTTTAATATCTAATTTCATGATGCCAACCCACTTTCTAAATCCATACTTCCATACTTTTTTTTTATATAGATGGGATATCATCAAATAACTTCCCCCGCCCTTAGTGTCAGACTTTTACTGACTAAAACCCATCTATATTCCTTCATGTGCCCTTTGCGTTCCGGGGGCGCGGTATCTCTTTCGAACAACCCGCAGCCCCGGCAGGCATCGGCCCTTAGTGGCCCCATCCAAGTTTGCTGACATCTCTTTGAGGCGCGCGTGGAACACGAACGCGCCGTGGACACGGTCTGTCGTTACTTCGTTAACGTACGGACGGTGAGCTACCCATTGCTCACCGTCTACAGACCATACTTCCATACTAATATTGTAATTCGAGAGTAACTCTGTCCGTCTGTTTCTTACGTTTTCGCGACTAAATCACTGAACCGATTTTGATGAACTTTGGTAAGGGTTAAGTTTGAACCCCAAGAAAGGACATAGGCTACTTTTTATTCCGCGATTTCGTCTGTGTCTGTGATAACCGACATTTACATGGACAAAGTTGCGGGCAAAAGCTTGTAATTTGTATAAGGGTAACCATTTCTATTTTCATAACTATGAGTAGGTACCTACATAATTATCTGCTCAGAAAATGTTAAAAGAATCTACGCGTTACTTGCGTTAAATTAGGTTGGTACCTATTTAATAGATCCATAAAAGCTAATAATATTTTTAATTAGAAAAGAAACTCCATCGTTTAAGAAACCCGAAGCCAGAATAAATCGTCTTTGCCTTAAAAAAAATAATTAATTAAAAAATAATAAAAGTATTATGTACACCCAACGACACCTTTGTCTAATTAATAACAAAATAATCTTATTTTTGTTAACAAATTACAAAAGCTGATAAACTAATTTAATTAAAATATAAACGGACACAATATTCTCTTCTTTTTAATTTTTCTTGTCACGATGATTCGGCCGACTTAAAGGGAAAAGTTAATTGAATTATTCTCCCTTGGAATCATTTAGAAAAAAGCAAACAACGGTGATTAGCTTGGCAAAGCTCCGGAGAAAAACCGAGGCCTTTTTATATAAACAACGACTAATTAAATATTGTAATTATTCTTTTCAATTAGTTTTTTGGTTAGGTCGGCTTCCAGTCTTAGTAACCAGATGAAGGGTTTCGTGTTGTTTTAGTCGACTATAGTAAGAGGGTTAATGTTTTGAGAAAATGCTGTTAGTTCTTTGCAACCGTGAGATAGCAGCTAATACTCAAGGATAGCCTGTCGGTAAATAGTATATTACACTTATTGTTATCACTTTAGACTTCTACTTACTACCGAGCAAAGAAACCGTCATAAAATACTTATTGTACGTAGAATAACTTTCTACACGAAATAAAGAGGCTATCTAGCTTGACCATCGGTGAACCTACTTCATTTATTTGTTTACTGTATACCTACATTAGATCGTAAGTATTACAAATTATCGGTTATAAATACCTAAATATAACAAAATTACGCATTCCTTTAGATAAAACGTTGTGCCTAGAAATGTGTAGGTACCATTGATTTAAAACGCAACATTTTGCGTATTTTGTAAAGTTCCTTAATTCAAATAATGAACTTCAAACTACTTTTCAAATCTTAACCTCCCTGTAACTTGTCTACACAAAAGTCGCCAACGATCAATACAACCAATTGATTTTTAAATTATAACGTTAAATAGCAATTTGTTACCGGCATGGCGGTAAATATTGAATCAATCAGCTGCCTGCCATCTCTGGCTGATTGATAGCGACCGGGGCAAATGTTTTTAGAAGTCATATTTTTCTGTTAGCGAACTCAAAGCTGAGCTTTACATTTCCCGTCAAATTCGATTTATTATCTCGTGGGAACCGTACATTTTTTCGGGAAAATAAGTATCCTGCGATATTCCAGACTACAATATTTTTCAGTGCCAAATTACATCTAGATCCGTCCAGCCGTTTAAGCGTGAAAGAGTATCAAACATCCATCCATCCTCACAAACTTTCGCATTTATAATATTAGTATGATATTATTTATTTACGAGTACTTACAACACGTTAATGAAGATTGTTACTAGCTTTAACAAATGCAGTATTGTTAAACTCTTAATAAGCTTTTAAAGAAATCGAAAAAAAAAAGTATAACTTCGTTGTAATAAAGCCTAGAAGTTATTTTTGGCACAACTGGGGCAAACCGTTGCATAGGCATGCAAATAGTAGACAAATAAATCAACAAAAGTTTTTATAAGATTGGCTAGGCCACGTCGTACAAGGATACCTGTTGCTCAGCTCTGTCTAAAAATAAGAGGAACAAGGTTCAATGTCTGACAAACAAAATCTTTCTTACAATCCTTGTCACATCGAGCCTTTCTGAATAAGGCCCTTGATCCAACCATCTAACGAGAAAAACTTATTTAGTAGACTTTTGATGATACAGTAGTAAATTACTAGTAGGCTCTTCGTGAAGGAGCTTGACTGAGGAAGTACAACCACCATACCTATTTCTGCCGCAAAGCAGCGTTGCTGTGTTCCGGTTTGAAGGGTATGAGTCCGGTGTAATTACAAGCACATGCGACATTTTAACTTTGTCTTTAGGAGTGCAACGCATCTGCCAGGCCTCTGGTATTGCAGATGTCATTGAGTAGCGGTGACCACTTAAAACCAGGTTGCCGACGGCTAAAATAAAATAAAATAAAACACGAGTTCATGCAATTCAAATTGACTTTATCACAGCTGAAATGGGCTCTCAAAGAAGAAGAAGAAGATTAACCCACTGCGCGCCATAACCTATCCAATACTTCGTAGAGAAAAATGAACAGCAAAATGTAATGCAAAGACTACTGAACATAAAAATGCTCGTTCCATAAAGTTATAAAGTGCGATATTGCGTATAAGAAAATGCTGAAGAAAAACCGAGGATTTTCCACCGGAGGTCGGGGTTCCCTATACTTTACACTACGTTGCAAGAAGAATATTACACTAGTAGTATACCTACTTACCTACGGTTAAGCGTCTTATATTTTATTTTGTCAGACGTAGCATATTATTATTTTTTCTTTGTAAAATATACGCGTTTTATGATAAGGTAAATACGTATTTAGGTACTTTTTATGACTTAAATACCTATTTAGGCAAGTAGATACACAATATCTTTATTGCTTTCCATGTGTATTCTTTGGTGGTAACTTTTTAATTGAGATCATTATGGACCCTCTATAAAAGGGCACAACCAAAGGATTGGAGTGACTTATTTTAATAACCAAACAGAAATTTGAATTTGGGGGATCTTGGATTATCTAGATCTCCCAATTGCATTTTTAATGCCATTAGATGGCAAACATCCCACGGCCCACCTGATGTTGTCACCACTACCTAGACATCTGCAATACCGCGGCCTTGCAGATGCGTTGCCATGTGCCTGTAATTACACCGGCACCCATATCTTTCAAACCGGAGCACAGCAACGCTGCTTCCCGGTCCGTTGATTCTGGTCCGTTGTTCTCTTTAACCGTAGCAGTTGAGAGTACAAATAAATAGAAATTATACTCCATTTATTTCCAATTTTTTTTTTCTCCGAAAAGACTTTTTGATGTAACTCTGGTTTAATATTTCGGATTAATTTCTACTTTTAAACAACATCCACCTACATGTTCGTTAAACGCGTCAAGTTATCTAAAATGAAATGTTGTGGTTTCATTGTTTTTAAAACAAAGTCCCTTTTTTATAATCCGAAAAATCTCTTTGTTTTTGCCTTTTGCAAACCTCGAAAATCCGCCCGTAGTATGTGAGATTTTCTCGTCAAGGTCATTGGGGTTGCTGAACAGCTTAAAACCATCTTTACTTACTCTTTCCCCTGATCAGACAATGTCGCATATATTAGAGTATCCCAATTGTCCATTCACCTGCACCCTTCACGATCTGATCAGCGGCTCGGACGTGGCAATAAACGAGGTGAGCAACTGGCCCCATGTGGTATAAATAATGATGAATGTCGATGATACATAACCACGAAAAGAAGAAGAAGATTTCTAAGAATTCTTTCAGTTTTTATAGGTAACATTATTGTCGACAGGAGATGCTGATACCTAAGGAGCAATGTCGGGTGCAGCCACTCGCCGCCGAAGGCAGAGCCGCCAGCTCTCTGCCCCATGCCCGCCTCGCCAGGACACCCTCGATATCTTCGCAGAGCAGCCTTGACAGTGGAACTTCTAGAGCTACTGTAAGTACATACCTACAGAAACTTTGTTACCGGCTGAGTACATTTCGCAGTTGTTGAATTCACACACAGTTATCATCGCCATCATATGAGCCGCAGGACGTTTACTGATGGACATAGGCTTCCCCCATAGATTTTCAATAGGGCCGGTTGGAAGCGGCCTGCATCCAGCGTCTTCCCGCAAACAGACACTTTAGACATCGTACATAGTAAGCAGTTGAAAATCTACTGAAAACTTTCGGTTCCAATTTTTCAAATATTCCTTTTGTGTGCTATGCTTATGTCATTCTTTTGTTTTTTTTTGTATTTTAGGTACACGAAGTTACTCACATATTTTATTACTGAGATATTAGAAACTGATTTATTATGGTATGAAATCAGGCGAGGTTTTCAAAATTTTGTTTTTTTCTTTTTAGTATGAACGTACTGCTACAATTTATATTTTTACACAATATTCAGAAGTAAGTGACAGAAAAAACCGGATAAAAATGTTTAATGTTTTCACAAATTCCTTTTTATTTTTAACTCAATTATTAACAGTCCATAAGCTACCTACGTTTTAAGTTCATAATTCCGTCAATTGTTTTTTTTTTCCTCTGATGCTCATTTCGGCCTCAGGTTGTTTGTTTAGAAACGGTGTATTATCTCTCCCAAATTGCGAGTATACTGGCTAACTTTTAATTCACTGCGCATTTTGTTTATTAGTTTTGTTAGCCTGATATAAAAGTTGTTCATTTTTCGTGGGTACTCTGGTCCCCTAAAAGTTGAAATAAAAAGTCAACCAGTAAATTACTGTTTCCATTATAAATAACACGCAATTAGCCAAATATCCTATTAAACACCAATAACCAAGAAATCCTAGACAGAACTTCTCTAAAGAAACACTTTATTACAGCTCTGAAAACCCGATTAATTTTCAAGTAACTGTAAAATTAGATTTTTAATTGCCTTGAAATTAATAAACGTCAACTGAGTCGGCACAAAAATGACTTCACTACCGTCCTTTGCCGTACAAAATCCAAGGGGGACGTCGGCGTCGTGTTTTGACAGGTCTTTAAAAGTACTTCGATCGATTAGTAGTGTCTAATACCCAATTAACTATCCTATTGCACCAGAGACGTCTTCAAAGCAACCGCTATCTGTTACTATATATGACACAGACTACATGATGCATGACTCAATCAATCAAACCAGTACGTCAACGCCCAATATTCAACATAGAACACCACACTAACCAGACATCAAACCATTATATTCATTATAATAAATTAATTATTTGCCTATACTATGCTAATACAGACAGGGCACTCAAATACGCCACAGTATACATATTTTAATAAGCCAACCACGACACATTCGGAATTAATCATGAGGCCTTGGGGCACTGTGAAAACTATACCAAATACTGTTTCATTTTAGTTATTCTGTTGAATACACTCTCTGTACTCATAACGTCCGTCAGAACTCTGTATCTAATTTTGTGGAGAGGTTATGATAATAGTCCTTTGATCTTGTTTTTCCCAATCTCTTTGTAAAGATATTGCCTTAAGCTTATTTTCGTTAAAATCCTCTACGAATAATCATGTGCCTTACCTTTTCCTGTCCATTTTGTGGACGGCTTCTAGTCTGAAAACCAGTTTTTTACTTAAAGTGACTGAACAATTGACATCCTCAATCCAGTTATTGGAACGAGATACCCTTTGGTAAGTTTAGGCTTCTGACTACTTGTAGCAACTGTCTAAAATCTTCAAATGACAGTCAGGACCTCCAACTCCCGAATTTCGTTTTTTTTAATGGGAAAAACTATTTTCGTTTTGCAAATCTATGGTAATACAAAACGACAAACATAAATAAAGCCCGGACTTTCAAAACGAAAGTTATTTTTCACTGTGTAGTTTTTGAAGGTGGTTGTCTTTTTTAAAGAGCTTTTTATTTTTCACTTTTTGGTACCTACTTCCTATCATCAAAACTGTACTATCTTGCACTGTACACTATGCCTACATAGCTTATACGTGTCACCTACTGTCATTAAACGCGTTAACCGCACCGATGACGTAGCTTGATTGCCTTCTACATAACTATTATCGTGATAGTGTTACTGTATCGCTTTCAAATTACCCACGTTTACTATTATAGCTGAAGTTTCAGATTTACAGATAACTGTAATTTGTTGAATAGATACAATATTATTACTCGTAAGGTCTCGAAGTCAAGTAAGGTCGACTCGTAAGGTAAGGTCATACAAGTTGCGAAATTTGTTCGAAAGAGTTACCGCGGCCCTGGAACGTAAAGGGCTTTAGAAGGAACACGGATGGGTTTCAGTCAGTAAGAGTCTGACACTCCCTTCCGCTCCGCCCAGGGTGGAAGAAGTCATTGCTTTGATAACTTTCCATCCTTAAAAAGGGTTCTAATACAAAGGTTCCGCCGTCCCGTCCGTGATCGAGAGGCTTTCTAATAACTTTTAGGTACGATCGTAATCTTATCTCAGTCTCAATCTGTTAAAAATGCCTCTTATTTACATATATTCTTTATTCTTTTACATTCATTTTCGCTGAGATGAGATTGCGACTAGATTTCGAATGGTTTCAATAAGTAAAATTGGCATTCAGTTGACACATATTTATTAAATGAAAAAATATTCAAAAAATATGCAGCAGTTCTACTGTTATTGCAAACAGTACTAAAACAACACACGTATTTTTTTTACCTACCAGAAATACTGGCTGTTTGTTATTCAACGGTTTGGAAAAAAACCAACATATCAACTTCAAACAGACTCGTTTCCCAATTTTATTTCGTTTTACAATACCGTAGTCAAAACTGACTACGCTAACCTAATTTGCGGGCTACCAATTTTTTCATTGAATATGACTGGTTATTTTCAATGAAAAATTATTTATAAAAAGTTATGAAAACCACCATGTGTCACCTGCCTGGTCGCTTGACGTGAAATGTAGCTACAGCGTGAAGACAGAACGATGTGGTATACTTGTATACATGTACAGTAAGCGCTCAGAAATCCATACCCACGCTAAGGTTCACTTTCCTATGAACACGGGCGCGATCCAGTCAGCGCGTGCGCATGTGTGTTTACGAGTGATGTCTCAACATTCCACAGATAACACACACTAATGAACCATCGTCCCACTACGCGAAATGGCATTATATTTCTGTTTACCGTACGAGTCCTACCCGACGCGCGACGTATTCTTACCATTGCATTGCTAAATTTCGCATAATTATAACATGGCCTGGCAGCTGGTTTGGATAAGAAAGGGTTTACGATCATTGAATTCCGAGTTCAAATCTTATACTATGTGTGGCTGTTTTTTGTTTCTTGAAACCATAATAATGTTAGGCAAAATCTTTTTAGGTTTATGTTGAATTATTACGTATTCATGCTTGTTATTTATTTTTTATAAGAAGCAAATATTAGTTATTGTATTATTTATTTAACTTTTTATGTGATTTTATTTTAACTTTTTGTAATTGGAAGTAGGAAAAAAAGGCGTGCTGTGTGATAACAAAAATTTATTTTTAAAATTATCAAACTTATGAGAATTGTAACGTCACATTCCTACCGAAATAAAAGAAGTTCTCTTGTAACTGTTCATAAGATTTTTTGTTGAATACCCACTTAGTCAATAAAATTCATAATAACATAATAAGAGAAGGATATTTTAATAACACAAATAAATTTGGTGATGCTCACGTATTAAGTTTCTGAATTGGTATTCAGCAGAGTTAATTGAAAACTAAACTATAATTCAGACTTTATGAACAGGTTTTTTTTATGTAACGTTACAATAAACTTAGTGAGGTAATAGTTTAATAATTCGTTTTCTTGATGAAAAGAAGATTGAAACTAAACCTCAATTTAAGATCATTAAATAACTATCTACGAATATATAATATAATTATGACTAAATATTTAGTTACACCGTCTAATTATTAAAACTAAAACATCCAGGTTATTAAATGTTGCATAACACCGTCTAATACTTCTTCATAAGTAGCACTGTTGCACCTAATTATTAAAACTAAAACATCCAGGTTATTAAATGTTGCATAACACCGTCTAATACTTCTTCATAAGTAGCACTGTTGCACGTCATCCCCACATATTAAAAACGAAACGTATTTTTTCTGGTTTATGATGCATGCAGCTGCGTTATTGTAAACAGTATGTTATCCAGTGCGAAACCACCAAACTTAATCCACTTCGCTGTTGAGTAGGTAGGATAGGCTAGCTATCCTCTTCCTCGTATTTCTTGCTCCGGAGACTAATAATAGTATTCCTCTAAAACAACAAAAAAAGTAATATTAGGCATTTATAACAAAATACTAAAGTGACTTAATTTTTTATATAATGTAATAATATTTATTTAATATAACAAATTTTAATATATTAAAACTATTTATTTATAAATTCCATAATAAACACATTTTTTTTGGCGTCATTATATATTTAAAAATCAATAATAAGTATTAATCGAAATGCCACCAAATAATTTTAGGTATCTTAGGTATAAATTTCAAATAAAAGTTTAATTTACAATTCGTTAATATAATACTCACATTCAGTCAGGTGTCATAAGATATTAATTGGGACCACTTTTATGCAGCCCAATAATAGTCGCCCTCGCCTCAGTAATATTATTTGCCTGCGTTTCGAGAATACTTACAATACCACTACGAGTATCTATTAAATCACTCGTTACTAACCAACAACCACAACCAAACGACAACGCTCATTCCAATCAAGTTAAATATGCACAAAACTCATGTCTACCTCACAGAAATCTAAATTCTTTATTAGTTTTCTATGACTACCCTTTTAAATTTACGAAATGTGTGAACAAAGCGAACAAGCTAAAGAATATTATATTTCTGTTCATTTCTTCAAATTGAGTAAAAACAAAAAGACAAAAATAATGTGAGATTCGAACTCGCGGCTCATTGATTAACGCCGTCAACTGGGCGCGCTTAACCGCTAGACCATTTTGTCTCGTTTAGAAATGTTGAAATTATGAACTACATTCACAACGATGATACATGTGTCTATTCTTGAAAGTAAAAGGTCGTAAGTCAAACTAAACGTCAACCTAATACGTTTTGAGATTGGGTATGGACTTTTGGTCGCCACTGTACATCTATTAATTGCAAATGTATAAAGCTATAGATAGAGCTAGAAAACAGTAGCTCAAATTGCAAACTATTACTCGAAACCTATCTCTGTGATAGTGGTGAAAATCCAGGAATTTTGTCCGTAGCGTGTCACCTGCCCGGTCAGTTCCGTGAATTGTAATTAAAACGTGAAGACAGAACGTTGCGGTGTAGTTGTGTAGATGTATGTACTATAGAGTAGGGCTTGCATATAACTTAGACTGGTTTATTTTTAAAACACTAATGATTTCGTTTACTAACGTTACAAACAACAACTTTTGTTTTATTTTACAAAACATTTTATTCTGTTATGTATATACTTTTTGGATCTGTATTTGTAGTAAGTACATTGTCACCTACTATTTGCAGTGTAGTATTTGCCTAGTGCTTTCTTTCGGTGCCACATATAATAATTCGCCTTGCTTTAAATGTGAACAATTAATTGAAATATTTTTAAGCTCAAAAAATTGTTATAAAAAGTAATAGGACTATTTATTATTGTTGTTGTTCATGATGTTACTAATATAGTCCTATGAAGTTATTAGTGTTTCACAAATAACCTTATAGATAGAGCTACGACATAGTAGGTCAACTTGCATACAACTATGCATAGCTGTCTCTATAATAGTGATGAAAACCGAGGCATCTTGTCCGTAGCGTGTCACTTGCCAGTTTAATTGACGTGAAGCGCAACCGCAGCGTGAAGACAGAACGATGCGGTGTAGGTACTTGTACAGTGATGTAGTTCAATTAATGAACTGTAATTAATTTACGTAGGTAGTTACAACTAGTGGTTATTGAACTTGGGTATTAATGTAACGTGACATAGACACATAGTGTAGGTAGTATGGTACGGTAGGTATATTTTATTATTTTATTTTGATTATATTATAACACTAGCGTGCTCCCATGACTTCGTCCGCTTGGCTTATTTCACCCGCGTTAAGTTACGTCTTTGGTTACTCTGGCTCGTTATGTTATACAGGATAAGTTTTTAACCAGTGCGTAAATTTTTTTTGGTAGTTCAGTGTCAGTAATAGAACACATTTCCGTGTTTAGTTAAAAAAAAATCATCCTTATCCGAGTTTGAAATAAGCAAAACATGGACATAATCTATTCGCCATACTATCAATGACAACTCTTGGCCGCCGCCCGGGCGCATGGCTGGGGTGAGGGGGTGGGGAATGCGCTAGCGCCGAGTGACAATAAAATATGGTTTTTAAGTACACATGTTTCGTAAGCGATAACTTTTTTTTTAGTACTAAGACATATCAAAATAAAATATACGTGTTTAATAAAACGTGTTGAAGTTTATTATGGCAAAATTTACGCACTGGTTAAAAAATTTTCCTGTATAACCTATGTTACTCAAGAATATTGTAGCTATTTATTGGTGAAAAATTGTTAACACCGATCCCGTACTTTCGGTAGGCTATACAGCATCACGCTACGACACTGGAGCGGAGCAGTAACCAAAAATGTTACTTACACGGATGAAAATATCCAGTCGGATAAAGTCGCACGTAGAAGCTACTCATGTTATAAACATGGTGAATACGAGTGAAGTGAGAACTTAAAAAATTGGTGTAAACTAGCATCCCCCAGCATTGGTGCGAAGACAGCTCACCTCAATCTCACTTCACCCAAATTGACCAAAGGAGATTTTCACAGAATACTACCGCATGTTTTCTCACAGTCTGTCGAAGTAATTACTTGAGCTGTAGACACACTCTCGTACCGACTTTCAATTGAAACTGGGTAAACCCCTAACGTGTAAACAGGGCTCTTCAGCTTCTTAGAAGCACTCACAATGTGGTTCCGATTTAACTGAATTTCTGAGAAAAGCATTTAACATTGTTACTGGAAATTATGTAATACTTGGAATAATAGCTTAAAATAGTATATAGGTCGATACTATACAGCTTTATTTATATAACTAGCTTCTGCCTCCGACGTTGCGTGTTATCCCGGCGTTTTTTTACCCGCGTTGTGTGGTAGGTCTTTGGTTACGGTAGCGCGACATGATAATTATATCCTACCAGCTTCAGAAGCTAGTCGTGTCAAATTTGATATATTATCCCACGGCAACAAAACATTTTTTCGGACATAAAAAGTATCCTATGTGTTCTTCCACACTACAATCTATATATATATTTATATATCTGTCTCAGTGCCAAATTACATCCAGATTCGGTAAGCCGTTTAAGCGTGAAAGAGTAACAAACATCCATCCTCACAAACTTTTGGATTTATAAAATTAAGTACGAGTATAATTCGTAGGAAGGATATTAGTACCTATGATTTCGCAGCGATTGAACATGGCTTACAAAATATTAGATATCATTTGTGTTGCGGAAGAACAGCTGTATACACCGCCGCTTGGCACCAAGCAGCAAAAGAACCTGGCAATTGTAACAATAATTTATTTCGAATTTACATTTACACTATATTTAAGTATTTATTGAAACTACATGAAATAAAAAGTGTACTTATATGTAGTCTCCAAACCGATTCTGGGAACGGCGGCTAATCTTAATGCAGACTACAGAAATAGATTGATAATGTGGGATAACACATAGGATACTTTTTATCCCGGAAAAATGTACGGTTCCCGAGGGATAATACATCAAATTTGACCCGAACGAAGTCACGGATAGACGCTAGTCCAACGTAATAGCGCTAGAAAGTATTTGACAAAACACTAAGTAATATTTCACCGCCGACAATGCGCCACCTTTACCCTTTACCCTTTTGTTCAGAAAGTGTTCAATTCCTTTTACGACTGCCTAATTTACCAAAGACTTCACAGCAAACGCGATTGTAATAGCAGATAAAGTCGAACTTCGTATTTAAAAGAAAAGCAATCATGACTTGCACGCGATGTATATGAACTATCGATGTCGACGTGTTTTCAGAGCTCTCAGTATTTCAGTAACGAGGCTCTGAAAAAGTCGATTGAAAATTTAACAGAAGCGTAAATAAAATGGGAATATTGAGGCAGTGTCAAAGGAGACACCCGTTTGGCATCGCGCATCGTTTCCCGGTAAAATGTAGGTATAAAAAGGTTGTTTTCATTAAAAGCTCGTATAGGAGCTGACCTACATATATGTGATAAAAGCGATGTCCGTGCAACAATAATGGACTGATAATTAAATAAAACGCCAATAGGGATTCTTTTTTTAAATGTAAATCCTGCCATCGACTAGTACAATTTTAAAACTCTGCATAGAAGACGCTGGATGCAAGGCGTTTCCAATCGGTCCTTTTGGAAATCTATGAGAGAGGCCTATGTCCAGCAGTGGACGTCCTACGGCTGATATGATGATGATGATGATAGAAGACAAATAAGTAGAGTAAATGGGCTTCCTTCTTTTTTGTCTTTTAAAACCTCTTAATTAGTTACATATAGATTACTAATTAAAACGAACTAGGTATAAGAAACATTAAAAAAAACTGGTATTTTAGGACGGTAGGTACTTGTTATAGATCGATCGAATAAAACACTAATTGGTAACTATTGTATTAAGGTAACTCGTTTTTTTTTCTAATGTAAACCGCCTATCAGCCTTCTTGGCGGGCTGTAAATTCCTTATAATTTTCCTTCAGAACAGAATTCATCTAATTACTCAATTTTAAATCATACACTATTCAAATAAGGTTGAATATGGTAAAACCAGTCAGAGCCTCAACAGTACCAACTTCTTTTGAATGTAACATATGCCTCCTAACATGGGGATCCATTACAGTAGTTTCGCCGAGAATAACGGCCTAAGAGCTTATCGACTTATCCCCGGTCGGCAATCGTATTAGTGATCTCAAAGTGATGTTATTAGTAGGTACACAAGCGGATGCTGGTCCCCATCACTTTGATGTTTCCATTACGACACCCTTGAGAAGGAATGTAGCAGACTTTGTGGTGTTATCCATAATTAAAACGATCCCATCCAATTTATGAAGCCTTTTGCGTCATTTCCCTGGACTCGCAAAACTTTGTAACATAACTGATACTGAGAATTTCATGGAAAAACCCAATAACACTTTGCTCGACCAGGGAATCGAACCCGAGACGTATACATATTATTGTGAACGTTTGATTAAAAGACTTTACAGCTGATAGCATGGTCGTTACTGCAACTAGCTTTTAGCCAGTGAAAGAGCGTCAAAGGAAATCAAAGTAAAAAATATTCCAATTAGACCGTTAAAACACAGTTGAACGTCAAAGACAAAGAAAAGAATCTAGTTGTCTGTTCCATAAGGTAGTTTTGTAATGTAAAATAATGGGAAATATTACAACTACTCTTTCAAAATAAATGATTCATATTATTTTGCACTAAGAAGTTCCTACACTCACAAAAGTTCTTTGCAAACAATACGTCTATTATGCCAAATTCTTAAAATATAATAATATATGATTTGAGTTTCTCAAATTTTCTAAATACAGTTTATAAACAATACTTAGTGTCATATTTAGTAACCGTTCCATAGTTCTTCCCACTTTCCTCGCCTTCCGCATCCAATTTCTCAAGTCACAACTCTCTCCTATAAACTGCCACACAGAAATATATCTTCCGTTAATGCCTTAAGTAACAGTTTCCATTAGCACAAGCACCGACTTCAAAGCCGCATTTTATCCCACTTCGGAACACCTTCAGGCATTATAATAAAATCTAAGTGAAGGCAATACTTTTGTACGGTCACGTTGCGGCGAGGTGGCTATAAATCTTCATTGAAACTGATCGATATACCTAATACCTCTTGAGCAAGTGAATTACTTATGTCCTTATAGGTAACTAATACCCTTTTATTATGCTTTACATGATGTGCTCTCTAACATACCATCACGCCTGTATTCCCCGAAGGGTTAGGCAGAGGTGTACCATTGTACGCCCACTGAGAATTTCAAGAGAAAATACCAATAACACTTTGCTTGACCTAGGAATCTAACCTAAGACCTATAGCGTAACAGTCGCGCTTAGCACCACTAAGCTAACGAGGCAGGCAAACTGCGTCCATTTTTCAGAAGTAACTGATTTTGGATATTCATCGCCAACTGAGCCGCGTCAAGTCGATTTAGTTTTGGTTTAAATATTTCAATAATTAAATATTTAAGAAGCGTTCTTTTGCATTCCTATTTTTGAGTCGGCAGAAGTGATCTCTTTATTTGATACCTACCTATCTTGTCAAACCCTTTCATGTATCGTTCCACTACGGATTTGGGTCAATTTCTGTAATTGAACATTTCAATTTTAGCTCAAAATTGAGTGTGTATGCACTCCGTACGTAAATGTCAATAGCTGTGGGCAATGGGCTTACTTTGACGTATCGAGTATTTGTCATTGTCATCAATATGCCTGTCAAAGGTATTAGCAGCCTTGTTCATGAGTATTGCGTTAGAAATTAGACATGAACAAATCTATATAAGACAATAGTTTAGATTTTAGAAAACGCTTGAATTTAATTCACTTCCTTTGTATTTTATATACTCTTAACTACTACCATGAAAGCGACATATCGTGAAAATGGATAGATGTTCGTTACTCTTTTAAGTTTAGACAGCTAAACAGAATACTAAAATACAGCACATGTACAGATATTAATCTACCTTAACACAGGAAACATTGTTTTTGTGTTCTCGTTAGATGATGTATAACTTTGGCTTAATTTTAATGTTTAGGCAGATAAAATCACAGGCAGAAGCTCTTTCTAAAATAAACAAAGTGAAATAGGGTGACTTTAAAATCTTTCTTAAACTTCAGTAGGTGAAAGTACTTTGGGATAAATAAAGCATTACAACTTCGAAATCAGCAACAAAAAAGCTTTATAATCAATAATCAATCATATTTTTTACACCATTAAAATATTTTACGCATCATATTCTTAAGTAAGTACCGTCACCCACTGAAAGATTTCCAATAAATTCAAAATCAGCCTCTATAGCAACCACTTAAAATACATTATCCATCGAACCAGAAACTTCACATAAACAGCTTAATAATTCAGATTTAAAGCTGCAGTTGAAAGGCAAAAATAAATCACTAAAGCTCTCCGGATTACAACGGAAAAAATATATATATCGTAATATTTTACAATACCGGCAGAAATTTGAATAGGCTTCAAAGGTAGGAGGATGATAACAAAGTATGATATAATAGAACAGAGCACAGTGTTTTTTGAACCCCAAAAAAGTGACATCTGCCTTTTATTGAATATTTCTAATCAATAGTTCATCACAAATGCAAGAGTAGAACTCCCAAGGGTAAATTTTGAATACCTGATTTTTAAAAAAATGATAAAGTTTTCGCGACCCTGAAGGTCAAAACACACAAAAAAATTCGCATAAAAAAATCTATATACAATTGAGTTCTGCCTGTATTGGGGGTTTATGGAGCTATTTTAGGAGCATATTATCCCGTTTTGATTCAATCAAAAATGATAATAGAACCTACTAAAACAATATGTTTTAACGAAATCAGTTTTTATTTTTTTTCTAGGTCGAAGTAGAACCTGGGTCTAGTACAAATCAATTCCTTATACTAAGGGTTATCACTCACAAAAATAAGGTATTCTAGTTGGGCCTAAGTTTTGAGATAACGATTTTCAAAAATATGTGTTAGGGTTGTCAAAATGTTGACCTGTTGTGTTTAAGGTTTTATTAACTTATATTCTGTAGCATTTTCATCTTAAATAAAGTTTTTTAATATTTATTATTAGTTTTATACCGATTATAATACTAACAATAAATGTTAAAACACTTTTTACGTAAAATTAAGAAAATAGGTTGATTTCACGCATCTATGTATGACATAATTTTTTTTATATCATTATATGGCAAAAACAAGCTGACGGCCCACTTGTTTTTAAGTGGTCACCGTCGCCTGTAGACATCTACAATACCAGAGGCCTCGTAGATGGGTTTCAAAGTTAATAATAACATGGTAAATCTTTCAATATTGCGCGCAAAAACTTACATTTGCGGTTCTAGTGTATAGAAGAACGTGTTCATCAACTACAACGTTAAGTTTGTTCTTGTTTATTTCACCCTTACACACGGACGAAGCTAGTTATATGTTAAACTGATTAAGTAAAAATTTGGTACACATGACCCAAAAGCGGACGTACACTTTTACATCCGTTGTACGTAAATAAATTGAATTTTGGAGGCACATATAAAAAAAAAAACCTTGGTTATTAAAACAATCGTGTTTGTCAACTATGTTCTTGTTTTTATGTGGTGTTAAATACTGTTCGGTAATACCATTTGGTACAGAATATTTTGTATGTAAATTCGACTTGCATTTAGGTACATTATAATATAGTGTTGCACTGCACTAAGAATTTCTGCTGTATCATGGATACGTTTACAAACATATAAACTCACAAATAAATGGACTGGGAACAAATATGCCATACAAATATTGATCCTGTGCGAAACGCGAACCCACTCAATCGCTCAACCACTGCGCCAACCGTACCGTTGGTTTTAAATTTTATTTAATTATAAAATAGTCAATTAACCTTTTTGTGATAACCCTAAATTTAGAATTTTGACCTCAGTACATTAAAATCGTTTTCTCAAAACCTAGGCCCAACTAGAACACCATATTTTTTTGAGTGATAAGCCTTAGTATAAGGAATTTATTTCTACCAGACCCAGGTTCTACTTCGACCTAGAAAAAAAATAAAAAATAAAAAACTGATTCCACAAAAAAAAATTTTTTTGTGGGTTCTTTTGCCATTTTTGATTAAATAAAAGCGGGATAATATACTCCTAGTTTAGCTCCATAAACCTCCAATACAAATAAAACTCAATTATATATAGATTTTTTTGTATGAATTATTTTGTGTGTTTTCACCTTCATGGTCACGAAAACTTTAAGATTTTTTTAAAAAATCAGGTATTCAAAATTGACCCTTGGGAGTTCTACTCTTGCATTTGTGATGAACTATTGATTAGAAATCCTCCTACTACTATTATAAAGGCGAAAGTTTGTATGTATGGATGGATGTTTGTTACTCTTTCACGCTTAAACGGCTGAATGGATCTGGATGAAATTTGGCACAAAGATAGATTATAGTCTGGAATAACACATAGGCTACTTTTTATCCCGGGAAAATGTACGGTACCCGTAGGATAACACATCAACTGTGACGCGGACGAAGTCGCGGGCAGAAGCTAGTATTCAATAAAAGGCAGATGTCACATTTTTGGGGTTCAAAAAACACTGTGCAGAGGTGAGAGCAAAAATGTATGAATAATAAAGTGAGGAGAATATACCGTACCGTGGATCATTGCCCGTTACGCTCGGACAGACGAATTTTAAATCATATAGAGGTGAGAGTGAAAATTATACCAGTGGTCAGCTTTGATTTGGTATGTAAAGGATTTCATGTACACTCACGTGCAAGAAATTAGGCCACTCGGCAATATTCAACAGCAGTTTTAATTGTTTTAATTTATTTATAGTATGCTTTTGAGGGTAAATTGTGTATGTCTTTGTTTGTATACTTTACATAATATAATTATATTGAATCTGAATTCAAGAGTAAATCGCTATTGAATTTTGCCGAGCGGGCTAATTCTTTTGTATGATAGTTTATTTAGAAAAAGGGCAATTAGCGTGGAATCTTTTGACTGTTTCGTGGCAAAACTTATTGTAAACAGTAAATTTTACCAAGACCTCATATTGTTTACTGTTTTAATAATTGCTTCGCCTTTAAAGTGGTATACTAGCCAGGTTTCTTTACTAGTTAGTTAAAGAGAAAAAAAAAATATTCTTCTTGGGAACAACGTATTCCTTGGTAACGACCACTTTTCTACAACTCTAGCCGCACTAATGAATTTTTAAAACAATACCGAGTTCCAAGTTTGAATTTCGTTCTCCAACATTAATTTCAAACTTTTGTAAAGAAAAAAAAAGAACTGCCAGAAAGAACTATAGGCAAAGATAACCTACAGTGTTAAACTTTTTACGTGAAATGAAAACGCATGAATAATAGAGGTGACGCTTGCCACAGAGTTGCTTGGGGTACGCATGGGGGTACAGAGAAGGGGGATGGGGGCATGGAGGACTAGTGGGGTATTCCGTCACTACTCCAAAACATAAACAACTCACCCATAGAAGTACAACTCACACGTGTTTTTTTCCATAAGTTGATTGGAAGGTGGGCTTTTGGCTCAAGAAAAACAGTTCGAAGCGAACAAAAATAAAGTTTAATTAATAATTCATACTTTAATTTGTATTATTAATGATGAATAACAAAAGGCTTACTTTCTGTCTTTACCTAAAAATGCTTTTACTAAGCAGACAATTAAAGGGTAAATTTACTCCATGTTCTACTTTGTTTTTGTCACCTCTGACCTAGCTAGAGTAAAAAAAAAATAGGTGAAATTACATACACGTGATATAACACAGCTTTGTCTCTGGGATGGCAACGCTTTTGCAAGTATTGCTGTCTATTACCTGAGATGACAACTTTACATCAGGTGGGCCGTAGGCTTGTTTGTAGGCATCCAACATTGTTTAAAAAAAAACTATGAGCAAAATGTATTCCCTTCATTATCTCGTCTTTTTACAAGCTGAAAATGGGGGAAAAAGAAAAAAAAATAGAAACTAATATAGTGCTATTTCTACAGAGCCACCGCGGATCTTCACCAGCAATACGCACATTCGCTCCCGATGGTCGGACGCTTGAAGCGGGGGCGTGCGGCATCCCCCGCTCCCCCTCGCCCCTCCGCGCCGCTTCACTCGACGTACGCGCAGCTCCGCTCGCGCATGGCTCTCTGGCGTCCCTGGCTGATACCCCGACACCTTCAAGTCCAAGGCACGCTCCTCCACGATGTCTCTCGCCGCTTCTGATGCCGCCAAGGTATGTACTTATAAAGTTACTAAATGCCTAACTTCGTTTTTGTTACATACTTACATAAACTCACGCCTTTTTCTCATGGAGGGAGGCAGAATCCACATAACGCCACCTGCTACGATCCTTACATACCCCGTTCGCCTCGTCCACAGTCATACATCTTGTTACTTACGTGTTATTCTTTTTTTGTATGTGTTGATTATGTGTTGAAAAATGATTAATGGTATCCGCCTCGTATTCTTCTTCTACTTCTTCTCGCGTCGATTGACTCGTTTCAAATTTCATCCGACCTGTATTGAGCTCTATCTGTACCCTCGTTTAGATCTTGAATAGTGCAGTTGGTTGTGTACGACGGACAACTAAGGAGGTGACCGTGATCCAAGTCCTGTTATGATGCTCCATACTGACACTGCATTTGGGATGAGAGAAGAATGCTCGATTTGGCCAAATAGTTTTATGACTCAAACTCAAACACTCCGTATTGATACCCAAGATTCAGGCTTGCCTAGTTCGAAGCCATGTAAAAACCTTGTAACTTAAATCGTAATAATTTATGGGTTTTTTTACTCTTTTATTGACGGGCAATTGACAATATTAGGTAGTCATTTAACCAACCCTGATAATCTAACTACATATTTTTTTAAATCCACCTGACCTTCATTTTCACCCGTAGCCCGTAGTTAATCATCAAATCAAAGATCAATCAAATGTTTTCTGCGAAAACTTAAACAGTTAAATAAGTTCAAAGTTTATGCCTAGACGTCAATCGCTAATCCTGAATCTAGAAGCTTAACCAAGTCTCGATCGTAATAATCGAGACTTAAAAGCTTAAAATGTCAAGTTTCATACTTAGACAGTGAAGTATCGATTTAGTTTGAAACCTATTAATTATTCAAACTACTTGACCTTAGCCCTAATTCTGATTCCAGTTGTTTGCAGTTTGCGGTGGTATTCTTCTTTTATCGACTTTTTTTAATCAGATAATGCCAACATACAAATATTAGGACGACACGGTTGGCGCAGTGGCCGAGCGATCCACTGCTGCGCTGCGTGTCGCGGGTTCGAATCCCGCACGGAACAAATATTTGTATGACGTACAGATAGTTGTTCCGGGTCTGGCTGTTTGTGTATGTAAGTTTATATGTTTGTAAACGCACCCACGACACAGGAGAAATTCCTAGTGTGGGCAATGTTTAAAAAAGAAAATAATAATTAGGAACCTAAGGTCTCCGGAAGATTATCGTAAGATTTAATCAGTAACATCTAGTCTTTCGACAATTGTCATGCGCGCGTTACCTGGTTCACTGAATTATCAACAAATTATCAGAGCAACTGCGTTATTAACAACTAGCTTCTGCCCGCGACTTCGTCCGCGTCACAGTTGATGTGTTATCCTACGGGTACCGTACATTTTCCCGGGATAAAAAGTAGCCTATGTGTTATTCCAGACTATAATCTATCTTTGTGCCAAATTTCATCCAGATCCATTCAGCCGTTTAAGCGTGAAAGAGTAACAAACATCCATACATACATCCATACATCCATACTTACAAACTTTCGCCTTTATAATAGTAGTAGGATTTGTCACATTAATTTTCCGTTCAGGAAATTGTGGTTAATTTGACAGATACCTCTGCTCGTCATAAAATTCAACAGTGAGGATTTTACCATCATCTTTACCTACCTAGTAAATGCAAATACCTAAATGTACCTCCATATCTATTTGAATACCATGTGATATACACCCGAGTTTTTGTTTACGGTAACCCTGAAACGTGGTCATTGAACTCGTCATGTACAACTTTTACTATGAAACCAACTCTGAAATCGCGAAAACAAATCAGCTGAAGCTGACCTGTACATTTGGTCGAGTTATGTGAACATGAATGTATAAACCGTTTTTTTTTGTAACTCATCTACGTACTTATATACTACAATAGGTAGGAATGTCTCGCACTCATTAAAAGTAACCTTTAGTAGGTTACAAAATCATTTTCGTACTTCACAAGCATTGTTGATTCACATCACCAACTTCCAAAGCCCGGGCTGCTACTAAGAAATTCCTCATGGAAAAACCCAGTATAAATAACAATTTTTTGCCCGTCCTGGGATCCGAACTCAGGACCCCATGCTCATCAGTTGTGCTGCAGTTGTGACCACGAGACCAACGGGGCAGTTGTACTAAACTCTTTTCTTGATTATGCAAATAAAACTGTAATCAGTGTTTCCTCCATTAACGAAGATGTAAAATGAAAGCAGTAATCTCGTCTGAACGCATCACTTATGCATGTAGATTCGATTATTCTACGTTAGCGCTTCGTTCATCAATTATTTATCAAAGTACAAACATTTGAGCATGTGTGTGCTTCGTAAATTCACCTTTGACCTTAGCTAGTGAGACTAAAAGCTTCGGCACTTCGTTTCGGCAGTAACAACTCACGATAGGGTCTGAAATGACCTTTCAAATCGGCCACTGACTTTCCTTGTTAGCTTTAATTATTTTAAGTGGCGTTCTGTTTTGTTTCAACTATTTTACTGTCAGCTCAGCTCTTGTTATAAAAGCCGGTTATTAAAAGACCATTCGCGACTGTGCACTCCATACAAATGCAGTTACACACCTTTCACTGTAAGATGATGCTGCCGTGATATTGGCACTAGCCTTGTCAATCATGTCATTGTAATAGACAAGGCAATGGTGCCAACATTAAACTAAACTACAAACCCTTCACTGTGCAGTTAAGGTTTTATCAATAAGTAACTAAGGTCGTCGTGGTAAGCCAGTGGTTAAGACACTCGCCTCGTATGCATGAGGTTGTGGGTTCAAATTCGAGCATGTACCAATGTGACTTTTCCAAATTCACATGTACTTTCTAAAGTAGGTATATTGAACATCACTGACATCGGTGATGGAAAACGTTGCGAGGAAACCTGCACTTGTAATTAATGTAAGTCTGAGATCGCTAATCCATCTTGAGTAAGCGTGGTAATCAATGCTGGTGCCTCTGTGTGTGAGGAGGTCTTTGCTATGCACTGGGTCTGTCATTTTTTAAAAGTAATTAAGTTTAGTGTAATTTTGTTGACAAAATGTTTATAAAAACACCTTATTTTTAAAATTACCATTTTGTTATCAAGTTATTTGACAGAATACTGAACAAGCATATTAGTGCCTTCATACTAGCTACAGTTTCATTATTATTTCACCAAAATATTACTAGATTATTTTTATACGGACTGTTACTGGTACAGTCCCAAAAAAAACAGCAAATTACTATTCCACTGTAGCCCAAAGGCTTCTTCACACACACAGAAGGCACGAGCATCTGAGAACTCTTGCTCAGGGCGAATTGGCGATTTAAATGTTTTCTTTACCAACGTCAGTGACGTCCAAGTGTAACTTTGAAAGTAGGTAAATATAAAATGAAATAGTCACATTGTTACTTGCCGGGTACCTATCAACCCACCACATAATGCAGGAGAGGTTAGCCATCACGACGGTTTTAAAAAATGCCTGTTAATACACATAAAAAGCGTAAATCGGATAGTGGTAGGCACTCTAGTTTAAAGTGCGCTAATGGACATACAAACAAAGAGTTGCATTTCGTTATATGCGTCTGTACAGAGTTTTTAATGCTGTGCAACTCATAGTAGGCAATTATGAATAAAAGATGGCCACGTGACTCCCCATATAGGTCAAGTCGACGCTCTTCATTAGTGGCGAAAGGGTCGGTTCTTAGGTGATAATAGTATCAAGTTGAATGATGACAGCATCATTTGAATACATAGTTGGGTATAGTTCTGTCAGAACTAACCAAATCGCGTCATGCTTTTTTCCCGAAATAATTTGAATACTTGACGGTGTACATTGGTACACCTCTGCCTAACCCTTCGAGGAATACAGGCGTGGTGGTATGTGTAGCCCTGAACTAATTTAAAATAAGTTTTAAGCATATCTAAGTTTTGAAAGTCAATTGGACTGTGAATCAGTGTGACGTAATTAATTTTATTATTGCGAGAGTGTACTGCTCTAGCTAAACTAGCCTCTTTCTAGATTGGCAACTAAGCTTATTGTTATAGGTACAACTATCAAAATATTACAAAATATATTGCAGTTAAAAAAGTATAATAACACATAAAATAATACAACAAAAATCGTGCATAAGCTTTAGTTTGTTTAAGGACGTCTTTGTTTGGCCAAAAAAGTATAAAAGTATGTTAATGACGGGAGGATACGAACACAAAGACAAAATATACTGTATAAACTTTAGTAGGTCTGTATAAACCTATTCTTTGCCCCAGCTTCTAACTCAAATTGCTTTTAATATGGAACAAGGGTCTCATACAGGCACGTCCCTATGTGAGGTCCCGTGCCACACTATCAATTCCCACAGAGCTCTTCCCTAATGTATGTTAAACGTTTTATCCAACCCCAAACGCAATTCCACTCACAATGTAGATTCTTGAAGATTGCTGTTTAAGGAGAAACTATTTCCTATTTTCCTCTGAGGCTATGGTATGAGGCACTTAAAGTTAGCGACAAACTGGATGAGAGGAGTATCTACTGAATTACTTATTCTCTGGTTGACAATCTTCGTTGGGCCTTTGATATGTACTGGCTATTGCTGGCCCTTTTTTGAGGAGTTAGGGCGGATCGAGTGATTTTATACCCCACATGCATCCCATTTTAGATAGTATCATTTTATGCAGATTTGAGTTACGGTTATAGTTTCTGTCCTAAAGGTTGAACACCATGGACGAAACCTTCGACACCATACACACCTAAAACGAAAGCGCAAATCAATGTATTTTCTTACTAACAGTGACACAAATAGATGACTTGCAAGCCAAATTATGTTAATTATATGTATTGTTCAGCACGCTAAGGTTTTTGTCTTTTCATCATAACCGGAATGTCGGGACTCCGGGTCCTGGTGTTAAAAGGGATAAAAAGCCTTCAAAGGTACCCTACCCGTGACGGCGTGTAGTAAATTAGTTTCTGAATGTACGATCGTAAAGGGTCATAAAATAGTCGGCACTCTGTTTGTCCAACAACAAGGGAATATAGAGGCACAGGCCAAGATCCGTTTTGAAATCCGATGTTGTATATTTGAGGCATAGAGCACTCTGTATAATCCGGTGGTCGCTGTATTCCGGTGATGCAATTCAAGCCGCTGCCGAGTGACTGTAGGAAGAGGTTTGAAATGATAATAAAGCTTTGTCTTTGGACAGTAGGCTATCTATACTTATCTACACATATATTATAAAGAGGAAAGATTTCTATCTTTTTGTGTAACGAATAAACTTAAAAACGAATGGACCGATTTTAAAAATTCTGCCGTTAGAAAGCTACGTTATCACAGAGTAACATAGGCTGTATAACATCACGCTAGGATCCCCGGGAGCGAAGCATTAACCAAAGACGTAACTTTCACGTGAAATAATCCATGCGGATGAAGTCGCGGGCAGTTTGCTTGTCTTGTATACGAACTAAACTTATTTTATGCCACCTGAAAAAGGGGACATTGCCGGTGGGTGGCACCGAAGGGGGTTACGTCAAGTTACGTGAACATTATTAATGTATGGATCAGCTGATTCCTTTTCGCAATTTCTTTGTTGTTTCCATAGTAACAGTTCGTCAGTTAATTCGGGATTGTGAAATGAACTCAACGTAGGTTGACACTTTTTTTATCTCGCCTGTAATGTCTCACTGCTGGGCAAAGGCCTCCTTCAAGTAATTCATAAATTAGTTAATTTAATTATAACATAATATGTGATATCTAGCAGCAACTTTAAGAGAAAGGGACACGCTATAATTCGGAGAACGTATCTGTTTTAAGTCCAATTTCATAAAGTAGCGGGCACATCTGTCGCCGGGCGGTCCGTCCCTCGTGATTAACGATAAACGCCGCAGATGTTAGGCGATACTTTGTACATTAGGTATGCAATTATATTGTCTTTATATTACCCTGGCAACACGTTTTTTCAATTCTACTTGAATGTATTTCGAAAGAAACTGGAGTTCTCTTTTCAAACTAATCTGACTGGTTTTCATTATGTATTGTGGAGCTAACTGCTGATCGCGATTTCGATTACAAAGATTTTTCAGGCTGTTCCTTAAATTTTCTAATTTGCTTTTTCTAAACCAAATCAAATCGGTCGAGCCATCTTCGAGTTTTTTTCGAGACTAACGCACGGCATATTTTTTTGTGAATCATTCGACACTTACGTAATAATTTAGCTAAAAGGTAGAATCTAAAAAGCTAGTTACAAACTACTTTCAGTGAAAACTGGCATGTAGGTACTTACTTGTAAGCTTCATGCAACGCTTACATTGTGTAAGCTCTCTGTTGTAAACGTAGCAAGTTCTAATAGGTAGATTAAATTGCACTGAAGTGTAAACAAGTATCGTTGCTCGGATAAAAGAAAATTGCTAAAGTGCAAAGTTGCTTGTTATCGCGCAAGTAAATCGTGTTGCTTGCACAGACTTGCACTAGAGATGGTGCTAATGATTGCACGTTACTAGTTAATAGGATAAACTTGGTAGGATCTGGATAGGTACACAAGGAAGGAAGATATCGGCGTTTGCTTTGCTGGGAGCTACTAAGCAATTATCGGGTATTCCGGTACCAAATTAGTTAGAGTATTTGAACTTACGTGCTTCTTTTTGAATCGATGGTTTTTTTTTCTTGTTCTATTTGCCAACTTGAGTTTTGTAGTCCATTATGATTATCGCAGCGTGTGTGGTGTTTTAATCCTAACAAAAATTTCAAATGTGTAAGTCAGGTTATTTATTACTTTTTCACGCCTAAACCACTGAACCGATTATCCCGAAATTCTACATATACGTTGTCAGGTGTACAGAACCTTTTATCGAAAAAATGTACTTTTCCCTGAGGATACCAACAATAACGTTCTAATGATAATAGATGGCGCCACATCTGAAGCGGAGAAAGTCGCGGCAGAAAGCTAATGTCCTCTAAAGTGCAAGAGTGGGTATACTGAGCCTCCCTTCTAAGAGTGTTTTATGTTGTTTGCTAGAAGATTCTGTTAGCATTTGTAAATAAAAATTATTCGGGGTGTGGAACGGGGTTAGCCCTTCAATATTTATGAACGCAGTCACGTAGGTACCTAACTAGTATCTAAATTGACCTGTAAATTGTAAATTGGCTTTATTTGGTAATATTGTTATGTAAGTATTCAAGACGATAGGCAGATTTACGTTACGATTATGCAGTAAAAAAAATTCGCCCCCATTTCAGGAAACAAGTAGCAGCATATTAAAAAGTTCAAATTTTCAATGAAATACCTATTTAAAATGCATACTTACAAAATGTCACGTAACTGTGAATCAATGTGGCTCGTCCCGTCCGATATAAATTGTGACAAACTCAATTTGAGACACCCTCCGCGGAGTGCGCTATTCACTCAACCCGCCGTGATTGGACGCCTACAAAAACAACCCCCCCTTCCCCCCCCCCCCCCCCTAGATATTGTGGCGTAATAATAGGAATTCTGTAAAAGTTAATTACCTACTGAAAATTTCCGGACTCAACCTCGGTATTAATGTTGGACGAAAGTATATGGCGAAGTTTTTGAATGACCCACTTGTCTGTTAATTAAAAATGTGGCGTTTTGATAACCTTTTTTTTACTATTCTTTAACAAACTTAATTAATTCAGTGGCGTTTAGACTGGGTTACTTGGTTGTCCTACACTTTTCTGGGTTTATATTTCACACTCATTTAGTCTATAAGTCTATAAATAGGACGATCTGCTTAGCCTTTTCCGAACTGTGTTGGGGTCGGCTCCCAGTCTAACCGTATGCAGCTGAATACCAGTGTTTTTCATGGAGCGATTGCCTATCTGTAAGTGGGAACGGTACCTAAATAAATAAAATAAATGCTAGGCGCCTATACGGGGTCTAAAAATCCATCACATACTTACCTGTTAACTACGCCCCCATCGTACTAAGTAACCTTCAACAAAAATTATTGCTGGAAAACGACCTTTGTTCTTGGTGTAAAAAATCATGTGTTTACAGTAGCCCACAATGTCACGCACGCCCAACGTTGTGCTCACTCACAGGTACATAACACGTGTGTTAAACCGGTATAGGAGTTTTGGAGGTTGGAATTTAAAGTTTACGATCTCTGATCTGCCTCGTTAGCCTAGTCGCCCTAAGGGCGACTGCTACGCTAGAGACCTTGGGGTCGATCCCCAGATCGAGCAAAGCGTTATTGGGTTTTTCTATGAAATTCGCAGTAGCAGCTCGGAATAAGGATTTGTGCCCGGTTAATGGCAATAGGCTCGACCCCTATTACATAGGACTTAAGCATACCGACGATATATGGGTGTACATTGGTTGTACCTTTGCCTAACCCTTCGGGTAGTACAGCTAGGCGTGATGGTATGTTATATGTATTCTTTGACCTTTGATATCTCCGCAACTGAAAGGTTTCCAGGTATGGTCCAGAATAAAGAAAAGATGGCAGTGATGAAAAGAAAACATCGTCATCGTTAAATGTCTTATAACACCCATTTTATGATAACCTCTCAGCCACAGCAAGCGTACTTCAAACAAAAACATAAAACAAAAAAGTCGTATTATAATCGCGTGTGTTCTAGTAAACGAAACGAAAACACGGAAAGTGGACTCAAATTGTTTGACCCAATTCGTAGGAGAGGACAATTAAATCGACTTTAACTGAAGTACATAAATAATGTCATCATTGCCTGAAACTCGAGGTTTATTCCTACGAAAAAGTAATGGAGTTGTTCGACTGTAATTTTTTTTTCATGGGATCTGTAGAATGCTCAATAATACACTCACTGCTATCACTATGTATACACAACAGGCGTTGAAACACGTCCGCACGCTATGACGGTTGAGTGCCGAATGCCCCCCACTTTTCGCTGTATACTACATCCGTATCTTTTTCTTTTATTGAGAAATAACTTTGTAATTACAAACCAACAAAATACTACCTGCCTATTGGTACCAAGTCAGCATCAAAAGTTGATGACCACATTTAGATTTTCAAAATCGCTGTACTCCTTATTATACCTAAATCTCTTAACATAACAAGTACCAGAAATGAATGATTATCATAAAAGGGCATAAGTAGGTGACTATCACTTTTCAAAAGTCGCTAAACAAAGTTATAGTAAAAAAAGCATAACATTCTTCGTCTCTAAAGTCACTGAACAAATTTTTGACAATAATAGCATACCATCGTTTATCTCTAAAGTCCCTGAACAAAATGAAATGTTGGGTTTAATATGTGTGTGTATTTTATTTCGGTAGGTATATGTGTTTGGTAAATAAATTAAGTAGACACATGCACATGTAAATCACGACTCTTTTATTTATTATCAACAAAATTAAATGGTTTGATAAATCACAGTTAATGATTATTATTTGTTTTTATTAAAAATCAACAAATTTAAACTTTCATAATCAAATCAATGTTTTATAAACAAAAACAAGGTTTAATTTTTTATAAATTACAACTATGATTAGGCTTAAACTACTTATAATTAAAACCTAGTGTGTCCCCCATTGGCATCGATGACATTTTGGAGACGTTCTCGCATGGAGTTTATCATATTTGCACAAGTATCTCGTCCCCTAAAATCTTCCCAGATTTCTATGGCATGATTCAGTAGATTTTCCTTTGTTCGAGGAGTGCTTTCATCCCAAGCCTGGACCATAAGCCCCCATAAGTTTTCAATGGGGTTAAGGTCCGGGCTCTTTGGTGGGAATGGAATTTCGACAATGTGATCAGCGTTATCCCGGAACCAAGCTCTGCACACTCGGGCCATGTGGATTGCACAGTTGTCATGTATGAAATGTAATGGGGCTATATCAGGTAACATTATCTGTGCTGTGGGCAGTAAAACATCTTGCAAGATGTCTTTGTAGCCTTCGGCATTTAGCCGACCACCAATTTCTATCAGTTCCCCTGGTCCACTCTTATTCATCCACCCCCAAAGACCCACAGAAATCCTTCCACTGGATCTATTTTCTATTAAGTGCTCCTCTTGATAACGGGAATTATTAATTCTCCATAAGGTAATTCGACCGTGTTGAGAAGATTGAAAGGTCTTTTCATCAGCAAATATTACATTGGAAAAATCAAAATTTAAATATCTTTCTGCAAATTGAAGTCTTTGCAACTTATGTCGAGCAGTCAATTTTAACTTACGGGCCGGTTTTCGGCAATGTATACCAGCTTCGTGGAGACGTCGACGAACGGTGCTTAAAGAAATATTGTTAGCTATAGCTACATTTCTGGTTTGAAGAAACGGAGACTCTCTGAATTGACGAATGATATTTACGTCCTGTGGTCTTGAAGTTCTTCTTGGTCTACCGGTCTTCTTAGTTTCATCAACGTTTCCTTCATTATCCCATCGCCTTATCCACAAGTACACGGTGTTACGCTACAAAAATAAAAATAAAACCTGCGTTAAAATTCCTCTCAATCCCTTATTGACCGGAAGTGACCCTATGCTATGCGTCCGATTTTGATTCTACCCTGTTAGATTCCCACTTACGACAAACAATCGTGAGACAAATACGTGTGTTTATTATTAGTCTTGGTATTAATCCTTTCTTACTTATACAGGAAAAATTTTTAACCAGTGCGTAAATTTTGCCATAGTAAACTTCAACACGTTTTATTAAACACGTATATTTTATTTTGATATGTCTTAGTACTAAAAAAAAAAGTTATCGCTTACGAAACATGTTTACTTAAAAACCATATTTCATTGTCACTCGGCGCTAGCGCATTCCCCACCCCCTCAAACCAGCCATGCGCCCGGGCGGCGGCGGCGGCCGCGAGTTTTCATTGATAGTATGGCGAATAGATTATGTCCTGGATGTTTTGCTTATTTCAAACTCGGATAAGGATGAAACTTTTTTTTTTTTTTTTTTTTTAACTATACACGGAAATGTGTTCTATTACTGACACTGAACTACCAAAAAAAAATTACGCACTGGTTAAAAACTTATCCTGTATTATAAATTTTAATGTCAAAGATGTTTGTTATTTATCACGATAAAAGTACTGCATACATTAATTGGATACAATTTGGAACACAACATTTTGGATGTATGTGATAATCTCATATTATTCATAGTATATTAAAAACATCTTATCATTGTTACATCCTATATAATCTCAAAATACATAAAATAAAATAACTTACAGCAACTCCCACTTCTCTAGCTATTTCGGCAACAGAAAGTCCTTCTTCTCGCAATACCACTATTCTGTGACGTTCATGTGCAGTAATATGAACATTAAATGGCATTATGTTTATTTGTCACTAAAGTGCAATTGATAACTAATACAATATTTATAGTTGATAAATAATCGCAACCGCAATGGTCTTCATACGATGCAAAGTGATAATTAAGTAGAAATTGTTGGAGAGTTAAACAGTTTTTCAAATACCCACAACTATGTTTCTCAAAGAATTGAGTTAAAACGGAATTTGTGTGAATTTTGAAAATGAGTCTTATGTGCATACTGATTAGGTCCTAATTCAATCGAACTAAAAGAAAACATTCATTACGTCGATGGTATAAATTCAAACAGTATCTGCCTGATTTTTTATAGTGAGTCTTATATCTATACAAATAAGGTTACTATTCAGTCGTAATGCCGCTTGAACACCCTCTTCTAATATTTCTCATTCATACTATGAAAAAAGAAAACAAAATTATTTTGGAAAGTTAAATTCGAAATTTACATCCACTTTTTTTTTTAAATGGTTTAGTTTGGATTGGACAAGATTAGATTTATTATTCTGCGAATATAGTAACGAGCACTTTTTAGGGTTCCGTACCCAAAGGGTCAAACGGGACCCTATTACTGAGACTTCGCTGTCCGTCTGTCTGTCTGTTTGCAACAGCTTGAAATATTTACAGAGTATAAAGTTATATATTCACTTTATAAATAAATAATTAAATTGTAACAAAATAGATATTTAAAAGGGGGGCTCCCATGCAACAAACGTGATTTTTTTTGCCGTTTTTATAGAAAATGGTACGGAACCCTTCGTGCGCGAGTCCGACTCGCACTTGGCCGTTTTTAGTTTGCACTTCAGCTAATTGGATAGTTACGCTACGTATCCGAAACAAAGTAATGTTCAGTAACTTTTGTTATTTATGATGTTAAGTTATTTTTGGAAGTTGCCGTTATTACACTAAATAACCAAAACAAGCATTTTATATTGTTCAGTGACTTTTGAAAAACTGAAGTTAAGGTGTTTTCGGACATTATAACGATCAGCAATTTTTGACAAAATGATGTTCAGTGACCTTTGACGAGTAGTGTTCAGTTAATTTTGAACTTTAATGATGTTCATTCAATACTGGCGCCCTAACTTGTTGAGCGATTTATGGGTGATATAGTGTACAGTGATTTTGAAAATCTGAATGTGGTCATCGACTTTTGATGCTGACTGTACCTATGTCACAAATGTTCTACCAAAGAAATCATATTTTTAGAATTCCATTCATATTATAAATGTGCTTTAACAATATGCCGAAGGTTTAAACTATTTATTAACCCCTCGGCCGCTCTAGAACATTTCTCAATAACCTCCCAATTGTCGTCATTTTCCAAGATTTTTTATTTTTATTTGTTATGGTTAGACCCATTTTCCTTATGATCAAGGTTTGATCATACGACGTTTTAAGGGTTAATAAACGATACCAAAACACCATACCACCATACCATACTACCATACCGTACCACACCACCATACCATACCACCATACCATACCACCATACCATACCACCATACCATACCACCATACCATACCACCATACCATACCACCATACCATACCACCATACCATACCACCATACCATAAACGATATTGATTATTATTTATCGTGTCGGTTAACATTTAGCCGTCATCGATTTCCAATAAACTTAACGTTATTTTGATAGTAGCACAGTACAGATTGAATCAATATCCGGTTTCGTTTTGATTCAAATAAGTACTACGCGCAAAATATGACATTAAATTACTATGATTGATTTGTAGGTTTAAGCAAACTTATAATTTATTTTATCAAACTTAATTGAGCATAAGCTAAAATAAGCTTTCCGAGTGTTTATTTAATTATACAAGTATTATAAAACTTGTAATGCGTACTAATTAAATAAACACTTTAGAACCGTTCTTGCTATGAATATATTGCGATAAAACCGGTGAACAATTCGTGATAGACAAGCTTTGTACATCGCTAGTGTTTTGTTACGTCCACTTGTCTTCGGCATTCGAAACAAGACAAGACATCGACAGGTGCGTGAGTCATAGTAACCAACGTCAAATTAAGTACTTCCTCTACAGAAGCTGCTTATATTGTTTGGCATCTATCCTGCATCCTTATACTGATTGAAACCTGCTGCGTACAATATTTCCAACACACCATTACTAGGCACTTACAATATACTTCTTATGTGTATACTAATTCTCTTCTTCTCTTTAGTGTGTTGATGGTAAATATAATGTAAATAAATTCATACTTGTTTGGGCCCTAGTAATGTATCGTGAACTCCGTTTATTGACTAGCAGGTATTATTACATATAATAATATTAAGTATGTAGGTAAGTTATTCAATTCGTAGGTGTAGTATAGAGAAATTAAGTCAACTACTCAACTAATTAAACCCTTAGTCATGGCCTCACGTTTTCATTGTTTTGGCAATATATAAATAAAATATCAAATTAAATTAGTCACTGTTGCTATAGGTAGGTATATCACAACCGAAAGTGATACCGACATTAGCTTCTTATTTTATAGTTACAATGAAGAAAGTAGTCAAATAAAGATTATACAATTGAATATTGAATAAATATAAATCATAAATATTAATGAATATTAGAAGTTAATGGACACAACAGCATCTCCAACAGACTGACAAGCTATAATGATTTTATTATTATTCTAAAATCGTAACTTTTAACTTTCCCCTGTCTTTTAGAAAAATATCAAAGAAAGGATTCTTCGGGGAAACTTTAGAAAATACTTGACCTGTAAATACTTACGTAGAACTATAAATGCAATTGCATATTAAACTATACTTATACATCAAAGCTATTATAATCGTTTCTATCTGGGATAGTACTTAAAGCTTGTGTTAATAGATGTACGAGAACGAGACGAGACGAGCACCTAGTAACTGCAGTGTGATTCTCTAAGCCTCACTTCGTAATTCGTAAGCTGAATCCGCAGTGTCATTACAAAATGGCATTCTGTTAAACACGATCACGCCGGTGACGTCACCACGGCGAACGAATACTAAACCAATGACAAGTTGGTTCGTTATCGAAGTGGGCACGATCACTTTATTGAGACTCGTTTTCGAGTTTGCATTTTAGAGAATCGCACTACTGTAACGAAAATGTAATTCTCCAGACCGACTCCGGCCACGGCGGTCGATCCCAATGCAGACCCGCCAGGCACACAGGAGACATCACAGCGCACAAATGTGTGCGCAAACACAGGCGCTCTCCCTCCCTAACCCCCATAACCCGATGTGCAAAATCCGACACAACCGGAGAGAGATCAGGCGCAGGACCAACGGCTCCACGTGCCCTCCGAGATACGGGAACCTAGTTACTGGTACACAATTAAAGCCAGTTTTCACCGTAGCACACAATACCTTGGCCCTGTTAGCCAGCCCCATTTATCCTCAAGCAATGGCGAGCTTATCTTCCGCCACAGACCGCACTTCGTCTGTTATTTGTATTCGCGAGAACAGATTTCCGTTTGCGATTGCCGATATTATTAACATTTGACCCCGAATTGGCTGAGTATTATCGAACAGTTTGCGCTAATCGACTGCACAAGTTGTTGATAGTCATACGTGGAATCTATTGGTGGATATCTAGATTAATTCTAGTCCCATAGGAATTCCGTGGCGATTCTTAAAGGTGAGTTTTATAGTTCTCTGAAAATGGTTAAGCCATAGCAATAATGGTGGTGAGTAGTGAGTAAAACACATAATAAAATGCGTTGGCTTACCATAGTTCAATAAACTATGATCATGTTTTCCTAGAAGGAAAGCAGCCCAATTGGAGTCAGCTGTCATCCGCCATCTAAAAGCTCGTGATATTTTGTTTAACATTGTAGCTGCAGACAGCATGGCAGGTGCGACCTATTATAATCCTCAGAAACCAAGCAAGGCTGAACCAACGGAACATCAAACCGCAACAGCTGTATAATAAACATTAAAACATGACTAACCGATTAACGACTACGTAAGGTTTAGTTTAATGTTTTAATTAAAATTCTTGTCAACAACTTTATGGAGTTTTCTTAGCAACTTAAACTCATTATTTGATTCTTGTAGAGCAAGTGAAGGTGACTCATAATGCGGTATAGTTTTTAATATTTAATTACTATCAAATAGTTGAGTCGCGTGAGAGCAGCTGAGCCAACAGCTACACCTGCGCAGAACCAAACATCCTGCGTCATCTCTGTAATTTCGACACCTCCAGTATGCGAGCCTTTCAATAACATTACATTTATAAACTTAAATACTCGTCCACAATAACACTACTTACTGACGTTAGTAACCGCAACATGATGTGTCCTTACTTTAATGAAATTAACTTCATATTTATATATAAATATGATTTTTATTTGAAACTGTAGTGAGTCAGCGGAAACTTTAGCCATTAGGAAATATATCTCAAGGGCCCTTCTCCATTTTTCCCCTCTGACTCCTACTGAAACTGAGTCACCTTCGCAATCGAAGGTGAAGGGAAACCTTCGAATCGTGTTCAAGACCTGGAAGCGCTGATGTTATCTGAGCCATAATGGGGCGATCTGTAACAATCGCATAACTGCTTACAACTTGTTTGGTTAGTTACATTTAGGCTCACATAACCCAACCATACAACCTTTCCGCTTAACCAGTACGGTCTATCTTATTGACCGTTTTAGTCTATCATATTGACTATATTAACCATAACGACCTTTTAAAGATCCTCCAATATTACTGTATCATAGCCTTTCTTATTGACTATTTATACACCGCAATGTCTATCATATTGACAATATTAACCATAACGATCTTTTAAAGATCCTCCAATAATACAATATCATAGCCTTTCTTATTGACTATTTATACACCACAATGTCTATCATATTGACAATGTTAACCATAACGATCTTTTAAAGATCCTCCAATATTACAATATCATAGCCTTTCTTATTGACTATTTATACACCACAATGTCTATCATATTGACAATGTTAACCATAACGATCTTTTAAAGATCCTCCAATATTACAATATCATAGCCTTTCTTATTGACTATTTATACACCACAATGTCTATCATATTGACAATATTAACCATAGCGATCTTTTAAAGATCCTCCAATATTACTGTATCATAGCCTTTCTTATTGACTATTTATACACCACAATGTCTATCATATTGACAATGTTAACCATAACGATCTTTTAAAGATCCTCCAATATTACAATATCATAGCCTTTCTTATTGACTATTTATACACCACAATGTCTATCATATTGACAATGTTAACCATAACGATCTTTTAAAGATCCTCCAATATTACAATATCATAGCCTTTCTTATTGACTATTTATACACCACAATGTCTATCATATTGACAATATTAACCATAGCGATCTTTTAAAGATCCTCCAATATTACTGTATCATAGCCTTTCTTATTGACTATTTATACACCGCAATGTCTATCATATTGACAATATCAACCATAACGATCTTTTAAAGACCCTCCAATAATACAATATCATAGCCTTTCTTATTGACTATTTATTCACTACAATGTCTATCATATTGACTATATTAACCGTAACGACCTTTTAAAGTTCCTCCGATAATACAATATCATAGCCTTTCTTATTGACTATTTATTCACTACAATGTCTATCATATTGACCTTCAACCAATAATCTCTCTACGGAGACTTATTTTAACACTTCGTTGCAAGTCTGTCTTATTGACTTATTTCACACAGGGCCATTCTCATACTGACCCCACAATCACAGTCGCTTATTGACTTTCATAACACCTATATTTGCTAGTGACCTGTCATATTGGTCTTCCAGTAAAATACCATAATATGCCTATCTTTCCTTCTATTTTGGTACTTCCTCATATATCTACGTGTTTATATTCGTGCCTAATGCATAATTGTGATTACGATGTTTATTACATCTAAATCACTGCAATTATACTTATCAAATACACTAACACCTTTAATGACAATTAAATTGAAATAGATGTGTGTTCAGTGTCTACAAATCGGCACAACTTCCTGTTAAGGTTAGATTTTATTATAATAAATCATAACAACTCATTTGCACTGATAGGATAGATAAAATTGTTTTCTATTGAATACGTTCGTCAATTTACGCATTCATTCATTTATCAAACTTGTTATTATAATATTAGTTAACCTCATTAGGAATGCACCCTGCAATTTGGTAAACAACATGACTCTGCGCGGTCGACCAGTACTTCCTCATATATCTACGTGTTTATATTCGTGTCTAATGCATAATTGTGATTACGATGTTTATTACATCTAAATCACTGCAATTATGCTTATCAAATACACTAACACCTTTAATGACAATTAAATCGAAATAGATGTGTTCAGTGTCTACAAATCGGCATAAACTTCCTGTTAAGGTTAGATTTTATTATAATAAATCATAACAACTTATTTGTGCTGATAGGATAGATAAAATTGTTTTCTATTGAATACGTTCGTCAATTTACGCATTCATTCATTTATCAAACTTGTTATTATAATATTAGTTAACCTCATTACTAATGCACCCTGCAATTTGGTAAACAACATGACTCTGCGCGGTCGACCAGTAAGTAGGTCACCGCACGTAATTACTAAAGAAATAAGAAAGATTGCCATCTTATTCACGTTAACGATAATTACCCATTTTTTTTTTTTTTTTTTTTTTTTTTTGTTTACCCCCAACCACATTATGCCATTACTTCCTTTCTTTTTTTTTTTCAAAGTATATTTGTGCATTAGGACTTACATTTTCCTCGTCGCCACTTGTAGAATGCTCAATAATACACTCACTGCTATCACTATGTATACACAACAGGCGTTGAAACACGTCCGCACGCTATGACGGTTGAGTGCCGAATGCCCCCCACTTTTCGCTGTATACTACAGGATCTTGCCTGCTTTTGTTAACGCTTCAGTAGGTTTCTATTGAAAGTATTCGTGGCTCATTCCTCGATGTCTGTTACCGTTAACTTTTGGAAAGAAATGATTTCTTTATTTTTATTACTGGCTATATACCTCGCAGCGTAACCCATTCTCAGTTACAAAGTCAAAGTCAAGTCAAAGTCAAATCATTTATTTCAATTAGGCCATTAAAAGGCACTTTTGAACGTCATTACATAAAAAAATCATTAATATTGAATCTAGTTGCCCATTCCAAAAGGTAGTTTTTTATAAGGCGACTTTGTTTTATACAATGTAAAGAAGATAATCACGAATTTATTCAGCAGCTCCTCATTAAGAGGATGATTCTACCAAACTATTTTTTTTTTATACATCATTCTACTGAACGCATATAACATAGTTCTTATACCTAAACTAGGAAGTTTTTTTTCTAATTATATAGTATTCGTGATGGCCTAGTAAATGAAATCGCCAATCCGCCTTCAGCAAGCGTGGTGATCAATACTTATGAATGAATCTTTATGAGAAGAAGCCTTTACCCTCTACCCTTCAGCAGGGCAATAATAGATTGGTACTATTGTATCATTACTTATTTTATATAGCAAAGAAAGAATTGTTTATTGCGTGCAAAGACCGGGATATTAGAAGTACCTAGGTGTCTATACCTACTACCTATACAGTTGTACCTCGTTATCGTATTGGCCACGTTTCACGTTTACCGATGACGGCATTATATACCATCTGAAAGGGACGTGCCAATTGCCGGTTATAGGAGCCTTTCCCAACCTGTAGCGCTGCGTATATGGCTTGTTTCAGAAACGTAAAACGTAGGCATATTGTGTTCCCTAGATTGGTAGGTAGAGAGTGAGGTATTGTCTTCAGATGTTAAAACTTTACGTGAAGCAAAGTCAAATCTTTTATTCCAATTAGACCATTAAAAGGCGCTTTTGAACGTCAATTGATTAAAAATATTGAATCTAGTAGGTCATTGTGATCCCAGCAATTTCCGCAGTAGCCTTCTTTTTTGAATAAGTTTGTAGGTAGATTAGATTTAACCTGCCTCGTTAGCCTAGTGGTCTTAAGCTGCGGCTGCTACGCTAGAGGTCTTAGGTCCGATCACTTGGTCGAGCAAAGTGTTATTGGGTTTTTCTTTGAAATTCTCAGTAGCATCTCGGAGTTAGGATTTGTGCCCGATTAATGGCAATAGGCTCGCCCCTTTTTACATGGGACTAAACATACCAGCGAACTGTGTGTGCCACCTATGCCTAACCTTTCAAAAATCAATGTGCTGAACTAGTAAGATATACTAGTTGCACTATTCCAAGACGTCTCTTCAACTAGTAACGATGGATGAGTAGGAACTAATTGAGCGATCCCGTTCAACTGAAAGCCTCGTTCTTCGAAGCCGTTTGATCAGCAAACAGTATCAAATTCACAGTTGAAACGTAACGTTCATTGAGGTAGGTACATTGTAATTATGTAGGTTATGTATTGATTTGATGAGAGCGTATCAATTACATACGTACGTTTATATACCAACCATCACGATTCACGCCTGTATCCCCCGAAGGGTTAGCAGAGGTGTACCAATGTACACCCACAGTTCACCGGTATGTTTCGGTACCACGTAATAGGGGCGAGCCTATTGCCATTAACCGGGCACAAATCCGAACTCCGAGCTGCTACTGAGAATTTTATAGAAAAACCCAATAATACTTTTTGCTCGACCTGGGAATCGAACCCAAGACCTCTCTCGTAACAGTCGCGGTTAGGACCATTAGGCTACCGAGGCAGTCGTATTAATTAAGATTATTTAGATGGGAAACCATTTCATTTTCTACTAGCTGTTGCCCTCCTAGATGTTGGTTAACGCGGATAGAGATGAAATCGTGGGATAAAAAGCCACCTTAGGATCAAACATACCTTGTACCAAATTTCATCAAAATCGCTTCAGTGTTTTAGTCCTGAAAGCGTAACAGACATGCAGAGTTACTTTTGCATTTATTTAAAAATGTGTGTATGTGTGTTTTGTGTTTAAGTATGGTAGTATGGATTTAATAATACAATGATTGTGGTTATTAAATGGTACTTACCTAGGTAGGTAGGTTTCATAAGAAGCGATAATTGTTTTCAAAGAAATTCGTTACCCATTCAGAAATCAATGAATTGGGCAAAATAATTCCAAATTCAAAAATCAACCAAATAATATCAATGACAAGTAATTGTATCTTCAAAACGTCAGATACCAAACTTTTTCAGAAGAACAAAATGGCGGTTTGCCATTTTCTATACAAAAGCTGTCAAACTGTCAAATTTATTCTTTAGATAAAAATTAAGATCGGTCGTTGAGAGGATCCGGCAATTGGGTCTCGAGGTGGCCTTGCACAAGTCCGAGGTCCTGTGTTTTCATGGGCCTCGGAACGCGCCACCGTCGGGATCCCAAATCACGGTAGGAGGGGTTTCCGTCGGCGTCGGGTCGACGATGAAGTACCTGGGACTTGTCCTCGACAGCCGATGGAACTTCGTGGAGCACTTCCGACGTTTGGCTCCCAAGTTGGCACGGGCGTCGGCCGCTCTCAAGCGGCTCTTGCCCAATTTGAGGGGGCCAAACGCCTCCTGCCGGAGGCTCTACGCGGGGGTCGTGCGTTCGATGGCCCTTTACGGGGCCCCGGTGTGGGCGCGGGGCTTGAGGCGGCTTGCCGCCCATTACCTAAACGCGTCCCAGCGGGTGATCGCCATAAGGGTCATCCGCGGATACCGCACGATCTCCGGCGAGGCAGCGAGCCTCCTTGCCGGATTGCCGCCATGGGATCTGGAGGCGCTGGTCCTCGCGCGCCTACACGAGTGGCGCGCGGAGGCACTGGGCCGGGGCGAAACTCCGCTGCCGCGGCAAATTGCCGCCCTGCGGACGGAACTCCGGCTCGATCTCATGGCGACATGGAGAGAACGACTGTCGCAACCTCGTGCAGGGCTCGCCTCGATTGAGGCGGTAAGACCCCTCTTTGAGGAGTGGCTAGAGCGGCGCCACGGCGCCCTCACCTACCGCCTGACGCAGGTCCTCACCGGACACGGAAGTTTCGGGAGGTTCCTGCACCTCATCGGGCGGGAGGAAACGTCCGGATGTCACCATTGTGAGGACACGGTGGAGCATACTCTGGCGGTGTGCCCTGCTTGGGCTGAGCACCGCCGAGTCCTCGAGGCGGCCATCGGCGGCGGCGCCCTCTCGCGTCCGGCACTGGTTCAGGCCATGGTCCGGAGCGAGGGGGAATGGGAAGCAGTCGCCTCCTTCTGCGAAGCTGTAATGCTAGAGAAGGAGGCGGCGGGACGGGAGAGAGAAAGGAGGGTCCCCCGTCCCAGCGGCCGCCGCGGTAGACGATCCGGGCGTCGGGAGCCACGAGACGACTCCCGGCCACCGTAGACGCGGGTCTGTGGACGGTGAGCAATGGGTAGCTCGCCGTCCGTACGTTCACTAGCGACAGACCGTGTCGACGGCGCGTTCGTGTTCCACGCGCGCCTCAAAGAGATGTCAGCAAATTGGATGGGGCCACTGAGGGCCGATGCCTGCCGGGGCGGCGGGTTGTTCGAAAGAGATACCGCGCCCCCGGAACGCAAAGGGCACATGAAGGAACATAGACGGGTTTTAGTCAGTAAAAGTCTGACACTCCCTCCCGCCCCGCCCAGGGCGGGGGAAGTTATTTGATGATTTCCCGTCTATAAAAAAAAAAAAAAAAAAGCCCGCTTCCAGGATATTCAATGATGATGAATTTCATAAATGTTTTGTTTACATAACCTGCAAGTGACCTATTTAACCCCATACTGCAGATTCAACAGTAAAACCCTTTCCTGGCTCATGTAGTAAGTAGTAATAAAGCAAAAAAAAATACGTAGAATTTTACTAATTCGTTTTCCGCCCGGATCTCAGTTTGTGAAAAATGCTCGTTAGTAGTAGCTTATACAGCAGACAATGATGCAATTAGTAGAAATAATATTTTAATTAATGTTAGTTTTAATGAATTTCGTGAAACTTTTTGGACTACCTAACTATGAGTAAAGTTGAGAGTAATATTTTAAAAGCATAGTTCATCATCTGTCTAGTATTTTCCATCTATTTATGGTCGGCTTCCAGTTGTGCCGAATACAGCTGAATTGTATTTTGCATGTAGCGACTGCCTTCCTGACCACCAAAACCCAGTTACTGCGGTAACACGATACTCCTTAGTAAGACTGGTTGTTACACTTTCGGGCTTTTGACTATCCTTTACGACTGTTAAAGATCTTTCAGTGAATAAATAGCCTCTGAACTGAACAAGGCAATCCTATGAATGCAACAGTCTGTCATTATGAAAACGACACTACAAGTTTTTTTTTTTTCATACTTTTGGGCTAGCATTTTTTAGGGCTTGGCTGGGGCTTGGCAGAGGGAACGTACCTACTAAAAAGATAGCAGTCGCTCCTTGTAAAATAAATTTAGAAACACAGCTTCCGCATCTGATCAATCTGAATACCGACTCCAACTTAGGTAGGTACTTAGAAAAGGATAAAGAGAATGATGACGTAGGTAAACTCTTCTAAAACCCAGATCACACGTCCATTAACGTTTACTTAGATACATTCAGTTGATTCAGTGAATCGTTAATATATTGATGGGATGTATTTTCCCGTTCACTCGCCTCCATATTACTGTTATGAATGACGTGACCTAGTTACCGTGATTCGGATAGGATATGTAGGTATATAGGTAGGTACATGTAGATTACAGTAAACCCTCTGTCAGACGCTACAACCCTGGTACAATTTATTCGGCTTTCTCTACGAATAGTAATGTTTTGTATTTTGTCACCGGGGACCTACACGACGTCACGTCACGGCGGTTATCCGGCAATAAGATTATGTGAAAAAGAGCCCCTCCCATATGGTGATACTGGCCGGAAAACCAAAGCGTCATGCAAATACGAATATTGGAAGCCATTGAGTGCGTTTGCGAATAACTTGATTGCAGTAATTCAAAAGGACGGTACTCGCTAGATTGTTCTGATCAAAGTAACTTCATATTCAGATGCGAGCTTTGTAATACTTGCTGCAACGTACACAATGCTCAAATATTCACAGACGAATGCTTATTACAGTAGCACCGCATAACTTTGAAGTTCCGTATAAGTAAAATCTCCTCATTTCTCTGCGATTTCGCAAAGACACTCTGAGCATAGCTCTCTCCATAGCTCGTTGGGCTACTTTGAGCTTTCTAATAAGGCCCATAGTAAGAGACCACGTTTCAGAGCCATATTATGTCATCAATGGCAATGGCAACACACACTGGCCGAAGACTTTCGACTTAGGGCACTGGGGTATTTTGGACGAGAAGACGTCGCTTCCAACCGGTCTTTTTAGAAATCTATGGGGGAGGCTTATGTCCTGTAGTGGAGCTCGTGCGGCTGATATGATGATTAACAAAATTCTTGTAAGATGTTAGATTTTCAACTTGTGCCTCTCGTTTCTTTTTAGGCGATAGGTAATCACACTCTGATTTAATTCCAACCTTATACTTATTTCATTGTTTCTTCCAGACGGATAGACCGCAGCAACTCTCTAGTTGAAAGCAGCAGCGGGGTTGGGCCGCTGAGTCCTGGGGCCAGCGCGACCATCTGCTCCCTCGGGGCCCTGCAGCCAGACCTGTACACCAAGCGAGAGGCCCCACTGGTGATAGAACTGGAAGGAGCTGGTCCGTCACTGGGCAGGATCCATCTGCGCTTGAAGTATGACTTTGATCGGTCGGATTTGGAAGTGCATCTTATTGAAGGTACTTATGAATATGTCTTTTATTGGTACAAAATTTTAGGACTAAGTTGCTTAACGCATCTTGCGTTAACTGGCAGAAATCGTCATGTTAGGAAAAGGAGTTAGGCTCTCTCCAGCCGATCTTCATTCTCTTTCTGTTTCTATCACATACAGGGGTCCCCTCATCATGAATAATGTTTTCGAATCAAGTTCTCTTTCGTATCGGTATGAGCTATTTCACGTAGGAATGGGCTGGTGTGTTGATACAATAGATGCAGATCTACTGTTAATGTGGGTCAGGCCGTAGAGGCAGACCCTCGTTTCGGGACCGACTCCCTTTTTTTTAAGGATGGGAACTCATCAAATGACTTCTTCCGCTTTGGGTGAAGCGGAAGGGAGAGTCTCTCAAACTACGTTCCAGGGCCTCAGTGAATTTTCCAACAAATTTCGCAACAGGGAAAGACTCCCAGCGAACTCAGTTTAGTAGTTTGGTACGAAAGTAGCGCTAAACTCAAGTTTCACAAGAATAAGGAAATTACTGTTTTTTATTTAGCACATTGCAGCCGTAGTTACTTAGTTGAGGAACTGCGTAGAGGAAGCGGAACACTCATAGCAGTTACCTAACTATAATATGGTAAGTACAGTAACACTGAGCTGTGATTACTGTACCGTGGGATTTAATCTACTCTATTGAAACATACTTAGAATTACTATTTTGTGTATTAATCTAATCATATTTTTTATACGGTAAAATCATCTTGTTGACTGTCAAGATTTTGTAATTAAGAACTGCATTTATCTCATAGGTACCGTGTCAATATAAAATAAGGTTGATTATGGCTAAGCCAGTACCCCGATGCTCGTTAGGCTTGAACTATGATCGGAATTAGTCACAAGATATTTTCATAATGTAATATCGTATTTTTAGTCACCTTCATCAAATAACCTTGCCTATTACCTAAAGCGTGTTCAACATGACACCAAAATAAACAAATAGAAAATAATTATCCTTAGTGTATTTATAACTAGGTAACAGGTCAAGGTTAAAGGTTAAGGGTAAGCATTATTGAGTTTTTCTACGTAATTCTCAGTAACAGCTCGGAGTTAGGATTTGTGCCCGGTTAATGGCAATAGGCTCGCCCGCTATTACAGGGGACCTAAACATACCGGCGAACTGTGGGTGTACTACATTGTACACCTCTGCCTCACCCTTCGGGGAATACAGACGAGATGGTATGTTATGTACTCAACAATGCTGAACGTAGAAAGATTTCATAGCAAAGCGCTACGAGCTATGAGTGAGCACTTTCATGTAGACAGAGAGGTACCTACAAACATTCGTGCTACGTCAGTTTATACCTTATGTATGCCTGTGCACACAAAACAAAACCATTAGGCCGCCTGTATGTACGGAAGGCGAATATGCCCAGTCCGAATTCGGTGTAAAATAACCGCTTTATTTTCGGACTAAAGTTCGTTTTTAAGTGTGGGAAATCATCAAATGACTTCTGCTTCCGGGTAGAGGGGAAGGGGGAGTGTCTGACTCTTACTGACTAAAACCCATCCGTATTCCACTTAATGCCATTTACGTTCCAAAGCCGCGATGAGTCACACATACCATCACGCCTGTATTCCCCGAAAGGTTAGCTGAGGTGTACCAATGCGTGTACATATAGCACGCAGAGGAAACATAACGAGAACTTAATGGATTTTTTCATTGAAAACATCTGTTTCGAGTATTTTTATTCAGTTTGAAGGCTTTATTCATAACAAGCTTCTGCCCGCGACTTTCTCCGCGTGGATATTTTCAGCCGTTTTCATTTACATAGGTACATCTATTGTTACTGCTTCGCTCCCAGGTTTCGTAGTGTAATGTTTTAAAGCCTACGTTACTTCCTGATAATTTAGCTATCTATTGGTAAAAAAATGGTTAAAATCGGTCCAGTAGTTTCGGAGTTTATTCGGTACAAACAGACATACACAAAAATCTTTCCTCTTTACTAGTATAAACAAAACATGATACATATTGTGCTTGTCATACAAAATTGAACCAGAATTGTAAAGGATATTCGTGTTTCCAATTCGGAAATCAGCTTGAATCGAATCCTTTTGCATCAGCGCATTCGCGCTACGGCCTCGGGCATTGTGAAATAGACAATGCATTTTCGTATACACACTCACGTACCTATATACCTTAACCCTGTCGTGCTTATGGACTCTTTTGTCTGAAATAAATGTTTTTTTTTTTTTTTTATATAATAAATAACAGTTTTCCTTGTATTGAAATATTAAATAATATCAGCCAGGGTCCCACTGCAGGAGAAAGGCCTCTTCTCGTGTAGAGATGGCACGAGCATTGATCACCACGCCTTCTCAAAGCGTATTGGCGATTTCAGACTTATCCTACTACTATTATCCTACTACTATTATAAAGGCGAAAGTTTGTAAGTATGGATGTATGGATGTATGGATGTTTGTTACTCTTTCACGCTTAAACGGCTGAATGGATCTGGATGAAATTTGGCACAAAGATAGATTATAGTCTGGAATAACACATAGGCTACTTTTTATCCCGGGAAAATGTACGGTACCCGTAGGATAACACATCAACTGTGACGCGGACGAAGTCGCGGGCAGAAGCTAGTTTTATTATAAGTCCAGATTTTATCAGAATGTTTTCTTTTACCGATGTTTATCATGTCCAAGTTAGCAAGTAGGTACATATGAATTGAAAAAGGACCAGTCCAATATTGAACCCACAACCCACCACTGGGCCATCACGACACTATAAAAACCCAGTACCTATTAAAAATATGAATTAACTATGTAGGTAACTAGGTTCTCCTACTAATCCTAAATTCCTAACCCTTCTTCTTATTCCAGCCCACGACCTAGCAGGTTACGAGGCCGGGGGCTTCAACGACCCCTACGTGCGCGTCACCTTACTGCCCGAAGTGGACACGCGGGTCCGCCAGACCCCGGTGCACCGGAACGAAGCCAACCCGTTCTTTGACCAGCACTTCAAGTTCCCCGTGTCGCACGACGAGCTGACTGACAAGACGTTGCTGCTACAAGTCTTTGATTATGACAGGTAAAGTCTACCTTGTTAGCCTAGTGGTTCTAAGCGCGACTGTTACGCTAGAGGTCTTGGGCTCGATTCCCAGGTCGAGCAATCAGTTTTATTGAGTTTTCTGTAAAATTCTCAGTAGCAGCTCGGAGTTGGGATTTGTGCCCGATTAATGGCAATAGACTTGTCCCCTATTACATAGTACCTAAACCTACCGGCGAACTGTGGGTGTACATTAGCACACCTCTGCCAACAGTCGTGATGGTATGTAACAGAAGTCTACTGCTGCCCACTGCTAGGCACAGGCCACTCCGAGTTCTTCCAGGTATTCTTTTCTTGCGCTACCTCGCCTCGCGGTACGCGTCTACATCATCTCGCCACCTCAGCCTCAGCCATCAGCCTCGGCGACGCCAACCAACCTCAGCCATCCATTGCGTTTAGACTTGCCCAGCAGTATGTGCGTGCGTCTGACGTGGCCTGCCCAATCCCATTTGATCCAGGCAGCCTTTTTACTCACATGTTTAGATCCCAAAAATGGTAACTTACCACTTTTTTTCTTTCCACTGCCAAGCAAAACAATGGAAATTAATGGGTACCTATACCTACCTACTTAGCTATTGTCATCGGGTAATCCGTAAAATACTTTTTTCCTGGTGAAGTTCGGTGACAATATAAGTACCTACCTTTACCAAACAAAGATGTTTTACATACAACTTATAGTTCTTGTGTTAAATTCCAGGTTCTCTCGCAACGAAGTCATGGGATCGGCTAAAGTGCCTCTGTCGCGCGTCGAGGTGGCGGGAGGAGCCGAAGTGTGGGCCGAACTCTCCCGAGAGCGACGTCCGCCAGAGGAGCTGCAAGAGCTCTTGCTGTCTCTGTCTTATCTCCCGTCGGCTGAGCGACTGACTGTCGTTGTGTTGAAGGCTAGGAATCTGTTGCCGCCACAGGAGGGGAAGGATGCTTTAGGTATTAATTTATCTTAACTTAAAAATAATCTTAAAAAAGTCGTTGTCCCACACTAGGAATGTCTCCTGTATCGTGGGTGCGTTAGCATATAAATTCACATATACAAACAGCCAGGGAACAACTTATCTGTAGCTGATACAAATATTTGTTCCGTACGGAAACATAACCCGCGACACGCAGCACAGCAGTCGATCGCTTGGCTACTGCGCCAACCGTGTCGTTGCTTAAGTTAAAGTACCTATACAAAACTTGAAAGAAAATGCTAATATAGCATCTCAATCAGTGGTTGGTACTTCTACGAAAGGCGCAAAGGCTTTGTAGCTAGATACCTACGCAAAGGGATCGTAACTCGTAGCAAAGAAAGACTGTAGCTACGCAAAACTTCGTAGCGAATAAGCGATGCAAGGTTGTCGCAGCTATAGTTGTACCAAGAATTCATAGCTACGTAAGGGTTTGTAAGTAATGCGTAGTTAGTAGTTACTGTGGTAGTTACATAGTTTGTAACTATGCAGATGGCTTCATAAACTTTAATGAATTCCTGTCACGTCGAAAGTTACTCTAGTAGATACCTAATAGAAAGTATATGGTACCGTCAGCAACAAAAGTAGATTAACAATGTTAATTTTTAACCGAATTCAAAAAAAGGTGGTTCTCAATTCGTCTGTATGTTTTACATATAATATGTTTGTATGTATTATGTTTGTTTTGCATATTTCAGTTCATTTTATCTTAATTTTAGATCCATTTCATATGTCTTGATATTGTGCTCCATAATGATGATAAAAATATAAAATGTTAATCTACTTTTGTTGCTGACCGTACGTACGTTCTTACTTACATTTATTGACTTTTCTAGATGTCTATGTAAAAGTATATTTGCTGGTGAACGGCAAACGTGTGAAAAAGAAGAAGACTAACAGGAAAGAGATCAACAGCCCCGTGTGGAACGAGGCCTTATCATTTAGCCTGCCTTCTGCTAACCTCCAAGAGGCTTCCATTGAGGTAACGTAATTTTTAATCGTTGTACTTGTCTATATTACCGCACATTATCGTTTTCCACTATACATCATCATGTAGCGTCATGTCATGTACCTACGATCTAATGATTTTATGGCTACTATAAAATAGCTTGCTGATATTTTGAATATATGTACTGCATGGCACTGACAGGCCTTTCTAAAATATCGTCATATTACCCAATATTATGGTAATTAGGATACCAAGCATTTATCTAACTGGTTACAGCCTTTCCACACGATCTTGCTAATTATCCCTGCACGACAACAGCCGTGAGATATATTTAGGCATAAGCAGAGATGCCTACCCTCTTGCTATGTGTATAACAAGTTACATTTCTGTGTGAACAGGTGTGCGTGGTGAGCGGCGGCGGCAGCGGGCTGGTGGTGGGGTGGTGCTGCGTGGGCGCGGCCGAGCCTGCCGCCGAGGGGCGCCACTGGGCACAGATGGCCCACGAGACGCGCAAAGCCGTGGCCATGTGGCACACCCTCAGATAGACTGTCCCTGTGTATATCCACCCCTCATACAGTGCTACAAGGATCTAAACGAATTTTGAGGGCGCTGCTAGTCAAGAAAGATCTCAAATAACAATACATTTCATGTTAGTACTCTATTTCGCCACGTTCGTTTAGATCCGTGTCTGTACACTCGTCTAGTTTATCCCGGACCGATTGGAATACTAAAACTTTTGTAGATGCTATTGACTGTTGTCTAGTTAATGCAGTGACGTCTTGGGTATTAGCATGGCCAAAGGTCGCACTGAATGACGAGATAGGTTTTGGTTAGGTGCTATCGGCGCTTTAAATGTAAAGTAGCCGAATGCATCCTAGATAAGATAATACCGGCCTAGATAATCAAGTCCCCAGCTGGATTCGTCTCGGCATGTAGGTATAGGAACACTATTCCTGTAATTTCAAGTATTGCTCAGGTGGTGGCATGGTGATGGAACTATCTTTTGGTAGATGTTGGTCACACCCATGAGGTCACTGCTATACCGTTTCAGTGTTAATTGTCTGTATCAACTTACTATAGTAGTTATTTCCCTATAACAGCATGCCTAATCTACATTAACTTGTAAACTAATGTATACTTCGCCGCAGAGCCTAAGTTTGCTCAAAGGAACAAAACTAAAATATTCTCATATTTATCACTGTTTAGAAGCAAAATGTGTCTGATATTCAATAGATTGTAGCTTCACAAATTCGTGTTTCGAATCTTGCAATAGGAATCTATATTTAAATGTCACTAGTCATTGATATAATATATTATTGATATAAAGTTTCGCTACACGGAGCACTGAATGTAGATAAATAAACTTCTGTTAGATTTATCGCTCTATGATAAACTAGCGAGAAGTCTCGTGAGCGAAGGTATGTCTGTCTCAGTGGTTATAAGTGTAATATCCCTTTTGTCAAGACTTATACTTGTATTACACTCCCTGCCTTCCTAAACTGTCCAGTCTAAACTGTGGGCTCTAACTTCCACCTGACATCATATGTATTAAATTATATCAACAAAATATAATAGTAGAAATATTTATCTTGTTAAACTTTGTAAAAATATAACATAACTACATATTTTCGAGGTGAAAAAATTATATTGAGCTTTTGGAACACCAAACAAAATCTTATGAATTTATAAAATTTTGTATAAAAATGTTAATTTTTTGAAATTTTAATATCATTGTCCAATAGGTGATGTATATGAATATGACTATTTCTATCTCCTGTACTATCTTTCACGTGTGCCCACAGTTATTCTGTCACATAACTAGATATATAAATAACTACTTATTAGAACGTAGTCATTCAATAGAATGACTTCCGTCTGTTCGAGGGTTTTATGAATTATATCGAATTTTATTCAAAAAAATATACGTACATATTTTTATCTAAGTGTATGTATCTGTGTGAAGAGGTATATTACTTTTTATTTTCTTTACAATGTCTGAATAAAATGTCTATTTATAAGATTAAATGGTGTTTGATTGTAGAAATTAAAAGTCGAGTATACAATATTTTAAATTATCATTTATTAATAATAACTTTTTACATGTGTACAATGTTTTAAAGATCAATAATAGAAAATAAAAATAATATAAAGTTGATATATTTTACGTAACACAATACACTTTACCAGAGCTTCGGAGTCCCGTAGTGTTGTCGTAAAATGACAGTCCAGAGCACTACAATAATGCACTATTATAAAGTTACTCGAAACTTACCACCATTGCTGAAGAGACGCAGGAACGCAGGCAATCGCCAACTAAAATTGCATTACACAATGTTAAATGTGAGCCGGGGTAACTAAACGTATTTTAACAGTGCCATCACCTCATTACTGCGGGTACACATGCGGATATACGTCAATTAATAAGTGGTGGTGGTATGTACTAAAATAATAAACATCAATTATTATTAACTGATTACTGACAAAGACGTAAGTACATCACACTTTACTAAAGCGAAAGGACCATACTAAAAGATATTTTACTTTTACAGGATGTTTTAAAATGGTTAACGAAAAAAATTGGGTGTGGTTATGCATTTGATCAAGCCACTTTTGTCAAATGAGATTTGGAAATAAAAAAAAACATCTCTCCACGACTCAAGAAACTGAATATGTACTTATATTAATTTACTTTGAGCGGGAAAATGAATAATTGTTTGTTTCCTCTAGTCATAAAACAAAAGATATAAATAAGATTGCTAATATGAGTTAAGAAGTTATTTAAGTACATATAACCCCAGAGTTACAAATAATAAGGTAAGTACGTCAGAATAGTAATAAAGATCTGATTGGAACGCAAATTAATCGTTGATAAATACGATATGCATAAAACGGAAAAACTAATTTGAATTTTGACTAGATTAACTACTTAAGCATTTTTGGGATTTTTAAAAATAATTTAATTGCAAAGCATTCTCATTACAAAATTGAAATGGAATTTTTAAGGTAAAAACTGGCAATACTCAAAAACAAAATGCTATAAAAATGAAAGAGGTTAGCTAAAAAGAGATGTATACTTTACACATCGCTGCAGAATCCTTTGCCTTCATTGGGAGATGGGTGGGATAGGTTTCTTTAGTGTAACTGTGTTTAGGCGGATAAGTGTGGATGTGGGTGTTATGTCATGTGGATCGGGACTGGGTGTGTAGGTAAATGCAGTCGGCATCCTTGCAGTCACCGCCCACTTCGAAGGGACAGAGGATCGCGTTCGGGTCTCCTTCCCAACTGAAAAGGTTAAGGTTTTTCAACAGTCAACTGGTATATCTATGGCGGGGTACATTCAAGTCAACCTATTGAGAAAATCTTAAATTTAGTCAAAACTCCATGACTCGAAAACAGCATTAAGTATAAAAGAATATCAACTGGGCCGTGAGATAAAAGCAAACGCTTAGTAATGAGCGGAAAATCAGGACTCAGCATATTGTTTTTTTGTTCTTCGAAATAAATATTTTTTACTTTTATTTGGTTGCTATAGTGAAAACATCCCATTATGATCTTAAATAACATAAGTTAATGATAATGCAACATTTGCTTAAACGAAAATCCCAATAAAAAGGTCAAACTAAACATACTAGATTGTAACTATTATTAATAACGAAAAGAATTATTGATGCTACTTAAATTCATGGAAGCATTGCAGCACATCCACCACTTAATATATCATCAACAAGTATGTTGATGACACATGAAACTATAACTACTGTTACTTGTACTTATTTAAACAACCTTGAATAATACATAAATTGTTTCGATACCGATATTTATCAATAAACTCACTGCATGTATAGTGCTACTAGAAATGTTCGTCGCTAAACAAGATAAAGTACATTCTCCTGCGTAATAATACGTACATGTAAATTAATAACAATACAAAAACCTAGTTTCCTTCAAGGTTGTTCAAGTAAAACGTAAACAAAAAATAAGAGCGAACTACAAGATTTTAAATTTATTCATAAAATTCCGTCTCTAATACATGCATGACCTTTATAAAACACTGGCCGTAGTGCAAAAGTAGGAAAATAAGACATGCCCCCCAAAATAGTGCAACTCACGTTGAAATCCCAAAAGCGTCGAGTGGTGATCTATAATCATCATTTTCTATTCTTCTACGATCTAGCGCTGCGCAATTCCCTCCGCCTTTTTCCACAGTTGGATTGCTTGATAAACTTTTATTACCAAGTAAATCATCATTGCTATCTTTCTGTTCCACGTTTAATTTATTTTTATCGTCACTATCAGTTTTATCACTTGCCATTTTAACAACTTTTATATTTCTAGTGACATCAAGCTGTATTGATAATATTGGAGGTGATTTTAAGAATGGTTGTTTTGCAACAACTTCTGCAGAAGTATCTGGTAAAGGAATTTCAAGTTCCCTGACCAGATTGTCCTCTATCAGATGTTGGTTTACAGTGACTTTAGGTTTTTCTATAATCTGATCACTACTTTTAACAAGTTTCTGTACTATTCTATTTTTAGGATCTTCTTTAATCACATTATTGTTTTCTTTAACAACAAGTTTAACGATTCTGTTTGATACAGGTAGTGTTCTGAGTTCGTCTTTTTCTGGATTGTTCTCTTTTTGTAATCTCGGAACCATTTTATTTAACGGCAAACTGCCGTTGAATTTGGAATGTGCGGTAGACATTGAGCTGAAAAATAAAGTTATAAAAGAAGAAGCAACCAGGTTTATTACACAAAGAAATAAATGGTGTTAACAGTTCCCAAAGAAATAGAGTATTTCATTTAATACTAAAAACTACTAAACATATACAGATACAGAGAAGGAAAATACCTAAGACTACCCTGTTGATGAGGTTAAGTAAAAAAAGAAAATAACAAAAATACCTTTTTAATAACATTTGATGATGCAACCTTATTTTTGTCAAACAGTTTTGAATAGATCTGGTCTGTTTCTTATTCAATGCAATGGCAGTCTTGATATTTCGAAGTTCTGTGGCAACAATTTTATATTTTTGGGATAATTTTACCCCTTCCTCTTTCAACTTTAACATCTTGGCAGATTCTTCAGCAATATTTTTTCTGTAAACAATTGTTGAGTTGCAAGTGTCCAGACAGAAAATAATCATGAAAAATAAATGATTGGATGTTAAAATAATACCTGGATGTTTTAATTTTCTCTTCCAAGTTATTGATAGCGGACAGTTTTGAAGAATCAACAGTAACATTTCGTGGCTTTAAGGTATCTTTCAGTGGTGCAGAAATTTTGTTACTTAAGTTTATTGTTGTTTGCCTAACTTGTTTTATTTTTTCTAATTCTGCCATTCTTTTCACTAGGTTTTTGTACTCGATTTGCTCTGATTTAGGCAAATGTTTTACAGCCTAAAAGAAATATGAACCTTGAAATGTCTGAAAAAATAACAAAATCGGAGAAAACGAAAAATATATGAGTGAATTCTGCAGACCTTAGCAACAAACTTTTCATTTTTCTTTGGTGTGTCAGGCTGCTGTACTACATCCGGGAGTTTTGTCTTCTCTACTTCCATTCTAGTACTCTTCAAAAACATATCTAATTTCTGCTGGAAATCAACCTGTTCTGATAATTTCAAATGCATTTTAGCTAAATTCCTAGTAGCTTCATGTTCTCCTTCGGAATCCGATTCGCCAACAGAGATAATAAATCTCTTTTCTTCTGGCACTACAGCAGGTACAACAGGTACAGCAGGTTTTGCTGTTATAGGAGATGGTTTAGATGGAAGTGGTTTTGCATCTTTTTTACTTTCAATAGTATCAACTATTTTAGGATCTACCAAATTAGGCAAATTTTTGCTAAGTGAAGTAAGAAGTTTAGCGCGCAACAAGTCTTCATCGTCTTCTAGTTCATCTTCATCTTGAACATTTGTTACAGGAATGTCTTTTTCTAAAGCATTGATTAGTTCTGGCAGTTTATTATTGTTTGAATTAGTGATTTTGGCACAATTTGCTGAATTTTCTTTAGTCTTCTCTTCTGCATCTGAACCAATATCCATATCAACAGATTCTATATCAGTATTATTATCTGACTTAAGAAGATTGTCTGGAAAGTTGGTTGATTGGGACAACCGCTTCTTTAATTTTTGCTTCTGCTTTCTTTCAATGGCTTTCTTAAGTAAAGCAGACTTAAGACAAATCAATCTCAACTCTGCAGTATCACTGTCTTCATCTTCAGAAATCATTTTGTTTTCAGTTTGGACATCATTTGGAGGCGACTTCGCTTTAGCTGTTTTGGTTTTGAGAGCATATTGTCTGAGCAATTCTAGGTCTTCATCAGAATCTTTATCAGAAATGTTTTCTCTGCTAGAATCTTTCTTCAAATCCTCCTCTTTCTGAATATCTTTAGTTACTGAATCAATAGTATCCTGTGGCAGATCCATTGGCATAGTTTTGCTGTCTTCATCAGTACATAAGTCTATTAATTCACATGATTGTGCTATGTTTGGTAAGCTGACTTTAGCATCAGGATTAAATACATTTTGATCGTCAGTATCCATTGAAGAGATGAGTGACAATTCAGTTTGGTCAAATATATTGTCGCTGTTATTATTTATTTTAGTTTCATTATGGAAGACTTTTGTTGGCTCTGGGGCGACTCCACAAAGCATTTTCTGGAGTCTTTCACTTAAAGATGTTTTATCATTTTTTTTATATGTACTTTTGTTTAAAACAACGGCATCAGCCAATTTTCTTCGTCTATTCCTGTATTCATCTTCAGATTCTTCACTTGATTCACTTATAATTTTTAATGCTAATTTCTTTTTGGTGTAGGGATGTTTTCTCTTGTGGTCTCTAGTTAGATGTACATTTCTAGTTTTTAAGACGGTTTGCTCAATTTTTTTTCTTTTTTGTCTATGATGTATCTTCTGGCGTTTTTGAACTTTTGCTGGTTTTAGTGGTGCATGGGAATAATAATCGTCTAATTCGGTTGCCGAAATTTCCGATAAGTCATACAGTAACGCATCCTCCTTTTTATGTTTTGTACCTAAAATTTCATAGAATGCACACTACGTGCCTACAAACAAATATAATTCACTTATGCTAAATTATTTACTCAAACAATTTCTTACCATGGTTATATCCTTTAGGGTTTGGTATAGAAGAAATAAGAATTATTATTCAACCATTTAAATATTATGAGATTTTATAGGTGTTAGACTTTGTATCGCTAGAGCTATTATATTGCATTTCATAAAAGCAACTTAATCAAAGAGTGATTTCATACCTACTATTAGAGCAATATTAAATACCAATTCCTAATATTCTAGAATACTTAGTAACTATAAAGTCAGTTATACTGTTTCAAACAATTTGTTCAAAATAATGGTTATGTATAAAACCAATATCCATACACAACTAAGTACCACAATACTTTTTTCATAATGCTGAGATGAATGTTGCACTTGTAATATTTTTTTTTTCTGGAAATCTCCAAATAAATTGTAATTATTTTATAAAATAAAAACTGTTATTCTTCTAGTTTGCAATAGAGACATGAATTTAAAAAAAAAGTCACATGTACCAAACTTCAACACAATCGGTCCAATAGATTCGGGACAAATTGGCTGTGACAGATACACAGAAAAACACACAAGTGTTTTTCTGTCTATCTGTCACAGCCTAAAAGGGTACCGTTTTTCATTCAGAACATATGAAACCCTAAAAATGAAATAAATTAAACTATTGCAAAAAAATCTCAATGGAGAAACCCTAATAGTTAAATTCAAGGTTACATTTTTATCTGATAATTTAGTTTCAATAAAGTTATCAACATAACCTGATAAGAATTATTTGATTTAACTCATTATTACTTACTATTATTTTAGTTTAAAATATATCATTTTTATAATGTTTTCCTGTTTGTATTCCTAATGGTCGAACATATTAATGACTCAACCCTGGCAAAAATAACTTGCTACTAAATCTACAGTTAAAATATTATTATTAAAAGCATACATGATTCTAATACTTCAGCATAAATTGATATGTGCATAGTCACACTTAAATATACAGTTTATAAAAAGTGCGAGGTAGGTGCAAAAAGTGTCAAGACTGCATGTGTGTGTGTGTGTGACAATATGACGTTAACCTTTAACTGGGTCAAAGGGTAACAATAACACAAGGTTATAAAATTGCTTAAACGTGACAATTGGCATCGTGAGTACTGATTTCCTGGTCTTACCTGGCGCGACCGAAGAACGTTTGGCTTTCTTACGCTCAAGGACATTGTTGTAATTTTCTAGCACTTGTAGTCTCTGACGCAACAGGAACTCCTCCTCGGATGATATATCAGATAGATCATCCACTATTTCTCCTTCTTCCATTTCCGAGTCCGCGTTAGGCGGTGGAATATTCTCAACTAAAGCCATCTTCATTTGACTTGACTGTCTTCTGAAATTGAAGAAAGTTATTAGTTTTGATACTGATGTTAAGTTCAACGAAAGTACAAGATACAAACGTAAAGTTAAATGCAATACTCACATTTTTTTAGTTTATCATTATGGCACGCTCTTTCCTGTAAAACTAAAATTATTAATTTTCAGCCTTTTTGATCCTGCAGCCCGCAGCAGTCTCTCTCTTTCTGTCTATGGAAAAACAATATTTTTATGACCATTCTGAATATTTTATATTTTTTATAGATTGATACAAAGTCTTTTAAGGCGGATTTCTTTAAAAAAAATGGAGTGGGACTCGAAGAGGATCCAAGAAGATATTTATTTCACCACAAGTTTCACCATATAACATTATTTTTAGTTTCTGCTTATATTAAATTTAATTTTAAGGTTAAAAAGATATTGGTCTACCAAAATCCTATGGCATTAGAAAAGGAAAAGAATTATGACGTTTAATATGGCAATAATAATTGTCTAATCATTTGAGCTATACCCGCTGATGAGACATTTTGATACTTTAAGTTTATTACTTTTCAAATAATTGTAGCTTCTTTAGTTATGCAGATTAAGTAACTTAAACTGATTTATTTTACATCAATATTCATGTTTGTTATTACTACAAACAGAAAAACATGTTAAAAATATTAAGATCGTATTCTAATTTCCCCGGAATTGCAAACTACAAATTTGGGTTTCCCTTTTTGCCATTTTGGCCTACACCTTTATCCGTTAAATACATATCGGCCCAAATTAAAACCCTTCTTTTTGCATCGCCTAAGTCGGGTAATAAGTGAAAATAGGAAGTTGATCTATTGGTTGGTTGGTCAATTTGGGATCCCTTCTTTTCGCTTAATGTTCTTTGTCCTAATATACTTCGGCATAACGATTTTGACACAATTTGTTTTGGCATAATAATACTCTGGCATACATTTTTTAGGCATACATTTTATGTTGGCATAATCATCTTAAAGACTAATTTTTTTTTTCTTTTTTTGACTAATTTTGGCATAACTTTAGAATATTATGCTTAATCATTGATATGGTTAGAGAAATTTTGCTTAAAAAAATTATGCGTAAGCTATTATGCGTAGTTATAATATGCGAAAATATAATTATGCCAAACAAAATTATGCTAAGTTATATTAGGTCTTAAAATTTTATGCAAATGGATAGGGAACCGGTTAATTTCTAGCGCCATGTGGAAGCGCATCGAAGCGTTAATCTGAAACATAACATAGCAAATTTGCCTATAACTCCACAAAGTTATGCACATTCTCTTTTGAGATAAAAAGAAGATACGCGAATTTGCTTTTTCACAATTAAAGCAACTGCTTAATTTTGCAAGAATTTAACGCTTCGGTGCGCTTCACTGTTATCAATTGACAACATTGACAAGTTGACATTTGACAATGATGAATGAAATGACACTGACACTGACAATCCTATTCCGTTCGCCGACGCCGCCCCCAAATGGAAAACTGTGAAAAGGGAAAAGCTAAACTAGTTCCATTGTTATTTATTTTCAAAACAAATTGCCTATTTCCAACAAAGCACCTCCAAACTGATAACAGTAATTCCACAGTATCGTAAGAATACGTCTGGACTTTGGCGTTATAGTTAAATAATGTTTCAAGAAAGCGAAGATGAATGTAAATTCGCTGCCTGTACATATTTTGCAAAGAATCATCCTGGAGAAATGTGCGGAAGCAATGGTTTGCCGCTCACGCCGAGTTCTATAACAATACTGGGACGGGCGCAGAGGCTCTTGACGATAGAACATCCTAATTTGTGCACATACCTCGATGTAATTCGAGGGAAACATGGTGAGTTAGTGTTTTCTTACAATAAGTCAACTGAAGTCTATTACTGTTCCATTGCTGTGTGTTTACCTAATGTTTTACAAGCCAACTTCTTTGCAAACAGCAGCAAAATTTTATCCACAGTCTGCCCATCTTCTAAATAATGTATTTATTTTTATAATCATCAGAAAGAATCATAGTAGTAGCTGAAGTTATTGGCAAATCCTTAAAAGATTGCAAAGAGAAGTTTTCCTATGAAGAAGCAGCTAATATTGGCAAGCAAGTAGCAATCGGTTTGAAGTTCTTACACAATCAGGACATCATACACAGAACTTTGTCTGATGATAACATACTGATTGATAATGATGGGAGAGTCAAACTGTTTAACTATGGATTGTACTATATGACTGACAGAGGCAATGAAGTGTCTTTTCCATTGGGGTAAGTTTGAAGAATAAATATAGTTATTATAAAAGTAAGAAAAAACATAGCTTTACCAATTATTTAAAATGATTTATGATTAATGTTGATATTTTTGTTGTTAAATCAAATCAGATCATTTATTTCAAATAAAATGTTGACTTTTGAATTGTCAAAGAATTAGCCAGAACTTTCACCTTTTTAAAGCTGGAGAGTATGGTGATTTATCAATTTAAATGCCTATAATATAAGCATAAGTATATAATAAGCATAAGTAAAAATAAAAAATAATCAAGTGGGATAAGTAATATTACATTTTAATTTAATAAAAATCTCAATAATTTACTAATTAATCTGTTGTTAATTTTCCATCTCACATGCCATCTTGTTCATACCTTCCAGTCTACCAAGATACCTAAGTCCTGAAACAATACTAAATGGTGGAGGGCCCGCAGCAGATGTCTGGAGCTTTGGTATCATACTACTGGAGCTATGCATTGGTAAACTGTGGAACAACCTGAAGCCAGGACCTATTCTGAGGAGGATACTGACCCTGGTTCATGCCAGTAACCCTGCAGAGAGAATAGCCAGAGAACATGACTGCTTTGAACAGTATAAAGTAAGTCATTTGCATCATTTTATTTAAGTATGTTTTGTGTGGATGTTTTTGTATGTATATCCGTGGATGTAAGCAATAGTTTACCTGTAGTTTGCTGTGCTGTGAAAGTATTAATTACTCTAAACATTTAGGTTTAAAGGCATAGTTAATAAGTTTATTTTGAATGGTAACCTAATAAATGTACTGCAGGGACTTCATATCGCTGCGGGTTGTTCGAAAGAGATACCGCGCCCCCGGAACGCAAAGGGCACATGAAGGAACATAGACGGGTTTTAGTCAGTAAAAGTCTGACACTCCCTCCCGCCCCGCCCAGGGCGGGGGAATTTATTTGATGATTACCCGTCTATAAAAAAAAAAATAGGGACTTCATATTATACATACATAATTTGTTTATATGTTTTAGTCTTTTTGCTCAGTTGAATATAAGTAAACAAACATCAAAATATATATCTACACTAGTGTATTACTGAATAAAACTTATTAGTCTAAAAAGCAAAAAAATGTTTACCTACTTAGCACATTGTTAAATAAAGCTCACTGACACTAAAACGAGGTCAAAATCAAAATCTTACATTTTATTGTCTTAAATATTTCAACGACATGATAAATGCTTGGGTAAATAATGTAACGTTTTCCTCATAAATTCTGCATTTGGTTTTCAAACAACATAAATACAATGTTTTTTTTTTATATCTAAGATTGCAAATATAATTATGTTATTTATTAATTTACAAAAGGTTTGCCTTTAGCTTCTGTGTATGTAACATGTTTTAGGTATTGGTTTATTACAGTCCTGGACTTATATAGTGGCCAATTACTGGCCAACCATTAGTAAGTCATGTTATTTATTTAAGAATCATTCCTTTTACAGCAAGTGCCAGAAAACTTAAGAACTGTAATAGAAAAATGTCTCAGAATCTATCCCAGTGAAAGAGCAACATTCTCAGAGCTAGTCGAAGATCTATCACAGATAGACTCAAAACAATTAGTTGAAGTGAAATCTCCTCGCGGACTGTTGGGCTGTAAACTACAATACCTTTACCACTGGTGGCAACTGGCTGGTGGAGATATTCAAGCAGAATTGAAGAAAAATTACCTTGTCAAAAATAGTCCGCCTATTTTGTCTTTGCCAATGTAAGTATGGAGTTGGTTATTATTGAAAATTCTTTGAAATAAATAGGAATTACGTTAGCAATCGAGACTCTAGCCCCCGGTTTCTTAAGCGCGGGGTAATTGGTTGGTGATAATAACTTAACCAACCAACTTCCTGAAATCCTGACAATTTGTCGCATTCATTTTTCGTTTGGGAAACCAGAGGTTGGTATAAATATGACAGTTGTGATGATGTACGCCAATTTGTTGTATTTTCATCTAGTAGCCACATTATCATATAATTAATGTGAGTTGGGGTATCCCACTAGAACACATGGCTATGCATTATGATAACACAAGTTTTCTAGTCTATGTCAGGTTCGACATTTATATTCATCGTCAGTTGTGGTTTACTTAATAATATTAATTTTGAGGCCTACATACATTAACTAGACCTTAAACCATTTATTCCAAAGCAATACACTTTCATATATTAATGTCAACTTCAACCATTTATTCCAGAGCAATACTCCTCGACGGTTGCACAATCGGCGGTAAAACTGGCGCGTTATTTGACCGTCGTCTTGCCAAATACAGTTTAGACTTACTAAAGTCCCGCTTAAGTCACGTGCCCCCTCACGACTATTACCCGCTGATGCATGAAAGGAGGAAGGAGTATGATGCTGTGGCATTGCCTAAGACCATCAGGGAGAGGGATACGGAGTACCAGTTCTATAGGCTGCTTTGGTTCCATAGGCTTTTGCATGTAAGTATACTGAGTTTGGTAATGTGTTTCCAAGATGTTAGTTGCATAGTACTCCAAACCAGTATAGTATATTGGTATGGGATCGTAACAAGTTGCTTCCTGTAGATAAGAGAATATGTCATTGATGTTCATTTTTTTTTTGTTATTTTCTATAAATCATTGTTAGACCTGCAGTACAGCGTAATTGAAACAACCGAATCGGCTAAACCACGGCTTCTCAAACGAAACATTTTTGTGACATATTGTCAAGCTCACTTATGCTGCTTCTTCTTCTTATCGTGTGGGCAGTAAGGTCTTATGACCCCACACACCCTAGTGTCAGAGTTTCAAAACCGCCTCAAGGGCCTCTGACATGGTTACCGATGTCAGTGATATCCAAGGTAAACTTAGAAAGTACATATGAATTAGAAAAAGTCACATTGGTACTTGCCCGTGCCCAGTTGCGAACCCACAACCTCGTGCATGAGAGGCGGGCGCCTTAACCACTAGGCCATCACGACACCACGATTAGGCGATGCTGCTGTGATTGGTTGAGTGTGTAATTAACAACCAATCACAGCGAATTACGGGCCCTTGACAATTTGTCACTTTTTTTTCTTGAAGGCTGGTTTAAATCATCATAATTTAAATAGAGCATTCTTCAACTTATCTAATCTATTATTTAATTGCTTTCGTCATTGTCTGGGATTCCCAACAGTGCATAGATAGAGATTAGATTATCTGAATGATCTATTCTACTACATTTACTTTATAAAGAAGTGAAGACTTTTTTATGTTTTGCTGTTTGTAAGAAGTAATCTCTGGAAGTACTGGTCAGATTACTTAAATTCACTCATAGAAAGTTACGCTATTGCCGAGAAGATAAATATTATGTTATATTTGACTTCCGCGCAGACAAAGTCGTGTGCAGAATCTAGCACACACATTAAAAAAAAAAAAACCTTTTTATTAAGCACAATATCAAAGGAAATACGAAATGGATCTAAAATTAATATAAAATGAACTATTAGGTATTGTCTAAAATTCTGAATAGCAATGAATTGCGTTATTTCGTGTCTATTTAAATAATATTTAAAAGTAATATTTTTAATTGACTTTTATTGCTGACACTGAAGAACTGTATTCGTTTTTTTAGCTATTTCGGCTACGCGCGTCTAATAAAATGCCTTATCTGCAATTACACTAAGTCCTGATCTAGTATAAGAATATTTATCGGTGTGACTGTATATCACCTTGACCAAAGTCATTGCTTGTCTGGGTTCGTTATCCTTTGCGATAAAAACGCATGTCATAAGCCTACCTAAATGATTGATTTATGAGTATTCGGGAGTTTCAATCGGGTTATTCTATTAGTTGTTTATCTAAATTGCGCCTGCATTTCATTATCGATACTAAATAGATATCGGTAGTCTATCAATCGATATAGCCTTAAGATTATGGTTATACTTATCGATTGATCGACTTTCGGTGGGATCGGCTTAAGACCACTAGGCTAACGAGGCAGTTAAATACTTTCATACTTTTTCCAAGTTTATCGTGGACATCACTGATATCGGTAACCATGTCAGAGGCCCTTGAGGCGGTTTAGAAACTCTGACTCTAGGGTGTGTGGGGTCGTAAGACCTTACTGCCCACACGATAAAGAAGAAGATACTTGAAAATTAACTTTTGGCTTTCTACTTAGTGTTAAAATCGTCAATGCTTTTCTTCCTAGGGTTACCCGTACACAGCGCCGTATATTAGGGCTGAAGCTGAAGTGGACATACCTCCGCTAGTTCGCGGTGACGTGTGGGCAGCTTTACTAGGAGTGGTGGGGGATATAGAGGAGCAGTATGAGAGGATTGATAAGGAAACGCCTACGCCTACTGATAGACAGGTAAACAATCATTATTAATCGTTTTTGTTTAGTAATTAAGTAAGGCAAAAAACCGGTCATGTGCGATTCGAAGTTCGAACTCACTCTCCTATAGTCCTGTACCATGGTCTTCATGTACTGTTAAATATAGTACAGTTACTATATTTAACAGTACATGAAGACCCACCCCCTTTAGTATTTAACTTTATTTTAAGTTTATTGTTATTTGTTATAGCAGCTATAGTAATACACCTATTACGGTTCAAAAGTTTCAGTCCTAAAACAAACAGACGGTCAAACAAAGGAGTCTTAGTAATAGAGTAACATTTGACACACTGTGTACAGAATCTTAAAAAACGGAATGACCACATGATTTTTCTGCCGATCCACGTAATATTACAAAAGATTTTAGACAAGAATTCCCAACCTAATTCCCAAAATTTCAAAGTTTATTTTCCACAAACAATAGCAGCTTACAACTCCAAATTATAACAACTGATAGTCAACCATATCAAAAAGTAATAAAGTCTCTTTTCCCCTAACAGATAGACGTGGACATACCGCGTTGTCATCAATACTGTTGGCTGCTGTGTGGTTCTGCCGGCCATCGCACACTAAAGAGGCTACTGAAAGCCTGGCTGTTGACTAACCCACAGTATGTGTACTGGCAAGGATTGGACTCTTTGACCGCACCGTTCTTATACCTCAACTTCTGTAATGAAGGTATGTAGGGAAACAAATATCTCACTCCACTTCATATCTTGATTAACTGCCCTCTAGGCATTAAGGTTCTTCCACAATGAAGTTCTTTCACAAAATCTGAAATTACTAAAATTATCCTACTACTATTATAAAGGCGAAAGTTTGTAAGTATGGATGTATGGATGTATGGATGTTTGTTACTCTTTCACGCTTAAACGGCTGAATGGATCTGGATGAAATTTGGCACAAAGATAGATTATAGTCTGGAATAACACATAGGCTACTTTTTATCCCGGGAAAATGTACGGTACCCGTAGGATAACACATCAACTGTGACGCGGACGAAGTCGCGGGCAGAAGCTAGTGCCTACATAAAGCTTGAATGGCCATTCAAGCATTATGTAAGCAGTTCAGGGGCCTTTGAACTACATATTAATACTATAAGCCGATTGCAGGCTTAGATCGGTTGTTGCAAATCAAATCTGACCAAAGGGTACTACTACTATATCCAAGAGTAAACTAGACCAAAGGGTATACTATAATCCCTTTAGAAGATCGACCCATATTGTGCATGATCTGTCAACCTGATCTGAAATGTCTGGACTTTAAGACCCACTTTCATCAAAATCACTAAAACTAAATACATCTAATGGAACTGCAGCTTTATAAGAATTTGGCTTCTAAATGTGTTTCTTTGGTGGTGGGAGAGGTAGCAATCTAATATATAAAGTTCTCGTGTCACAGTTTTCGTTGCCATACTCCTCCGAAACGGCTTGACCGATTTTGATGAAATTTTTTGTGCATATCGAGTAGGTCTGAGATTCGGCTAACATCTATTTTTCATAACCCTAAAAAACAAAAAAAAAAATATATGGCAAAACAACGTTTGCTGGGTCAGCTAGTAATAAATATAATAATCATATTCTTTCGCAACAGCCCGTGCCTTCGCCTGTCTCTCAGCCTTCGTACCGAAGTTCTTGCACAAGTTCTTCCTGAAGGACAACAGCGCGGTCATCAAGGAGTATTTAGCCAAGTTCTGGCAGATGACGGCGTTCCACGAGCCTGAACTAGCGACGCACCTGCATGAGATCAACTTCGTGCCTGAACTGTTCGCTATACCGTGGTTCCTTACTATGTTTTCCCGTAAGTATTATTTTGGGTAATATTATTTATTTATTTAAACTTTATGCACAAAAAAAAGTACAAAGGCGGACTTAATGCCTTAAGCATTCTCTACCAGTCAACCAAAGGTGGTGAAGAGAAAACACAGCAGGTGCAAATAATTTTACGAGAGTAAACAAAATTAAAATTAAATCATTAAATCAATATTAGCGTCCTGTTCTGTTACCATAGTTTAAAAACACAAGTTTTTTTTAATCTGATTATTGAACTACGTTTCTAATCAAACTAGTTTAATATACGTACTGTGTTACATTAGTATCTTGCAATAACTGTTCAATTTCCATGCAGAATATATGCTTAGAAAAAAATCCTATGTTCATGATATCCAAGATAAACTTAGGAAGTAAATATGAATTTAAAAAGTCACGTTAGTACCTGACTGGTTTCAAGCAAGCAACCTCATGCATGAGAGGCGGGTTTCTCATGCACCGGGCCACGACGACGACGACGACGACGAATTTCTATCAAAATCAATATTTTCCAGACGTCTTCCCCCTCCACAAAATAGTCCACCTATGGGACGCGTTGCTGGTCGAAGGGCCGGCGTTACCCCTGTTCATGGGGGTGGGGATACTGCGACAACTGCGGGATACGTTACTGTCGTCTGGCTTCAACGAGTGCATTCTACTGTTCTCCGACCTACCAGAGATTGACATTGGAGAGTGTGTCAAGGTCAGTGGCGATTACTATCTTTATTTATTCACGTTTGTTTTAATTGAGTCGAAAATCATAAAAGACGTATGTGTTTCGACAACTTTTGATACGATTTATTTAATACTAGCTTTTGTTCGTACGCGGGAATTTTCTTACGGATCGCTATTTATTTTTGTAATTTTATATTACCTGTAGCACTCAAAGAAAATGTAACTTTTAATCAGTGAAAGAATTGTTGTTATACCTTCCAGAGATTACCTATTGCAAACAAACAATATGTTAATAAATAGGATAGATTGGGGTCCACTTTCACCAAAATCACTAAACACATTTAGCGCTATTATCATTGTGTCCCTGTCACCTTCTCACAATGTGACAGGGATGGAATGATGTTCTTAATACGTTTAGACACGTAATGTATTTAATGATTTGGTGAAAGTGGGCCTTAAATTAAAACAATGTACTCTTACTGACAGCATTTACAGCCTTTAAAAGATGCAGATCTAACCATGTCAAATTTTTTACTAAAAGATTCATTCGAAAAAAAATACGACTCTAAAAATTTCCAGTAACGTGAATGTGTTCAACAGACATAATATGAACTCACATACACGAAAACCATCCTCTAAACCTGTCAGCCATACAAATAATTGTTCCGTGAAGGAATCGCATTTGAGAAACTCGGCCGCAACAGCCAATCGCTCAGCCACTGTGTTAATAGTCTCGTATTGGCTGTCAATTGTTATTGGCTAACAAACCACAATCTCATAATAATCTGGTAATGAGGAATCAAATTGCTTTGAGAGACCGGGTGTGATCATACATCAAATTAACCTAAACATACTTTATTTGTGTACATACAAGTCACATTTCTGAATAAAGTAGCGTTAATAATCTGACATTGACATTGGCCAGTGTGTCACGGACGTAAAACAATAGCTAATCTAAAATGCAATTTCTGTTATTAACTTTAAAGATGTATTTGATACCTTGGCATGATTGCGAAAGCCGTTTTATGTGGAGATTTCTTCATAATTTTGAAATCCATCTCTTAATACCGTTTGTTGGTCGTGGTCCAACCGCGTAGTTCAATTATCTTCGAATGTTTACATCAGATCTTTACGATAAATTGATATGGGAATATCTCAGGAGTACCTAACAGCCTTGCAAAATGGCAAAAGACTTTAAAATCGGTCCATAATAATTGTCGAAAATATCGATAAAAACGGCCTTTCTTTTAAATTTATATTTATTTATTTATTTCAGCCCTCGTGGCGGACTCTCAAGTCCTTATTTTCTAATTTGCAACTCAGTTTATCTCGTTACTCCTTTTACGTAATAAACTATTAAAATAAGGTTGGACACAACTAAATCAACCAATCTCTACAGTATATTAATATAAAAATAAAATGTTGGACCATCGGCATGTAAATTCTGTATTTACCTATCAATGAATTTGTCGAATGCTGAAAATTATCACCCGGGTGTGTACAATACAAAAATAAACCTATACTGGTGATAATTTAAGTCAATAACAGGTCAATGGTCATTATTACAAGTTCAGAATATCATGGAGGTCGATGACTTATGATGATGATTAACACTATAATATTTCCGCAGGAATCTATCGAAATGTGCCGCAGTTCACCAAGGAGTATTAGTTACAGAAGGTTTACTAACGAAACTCAAATAAAGGATCCAATGGTAAGAATTAAAGCCTTTTTACAACTTGGTTTATTTATCTATTTAAACTTTATGTAATTTTATTAAAACAGGAACAATACACAGCTACATTATATGATATTAACATAATTATGGAAATGATGTATAAGTAACAGCACTGTCCACAGATTAACTTAAGTGATAAAAAAAAACCTATGGGTACTATATTATAGAATTTTTTATGCAATAAAAAGTACAAAGGCGGAACTAATGCCTTAGGCATTCTCTACCAGTCAACCAAAGGTGTTGGTTTAGGTAGATTTGAAACTTTGATAAACATGGAACCTATGGTTTCAGCTTTAAGCTCTTGCTTCTGTTCATACATTGATAAGCTTTCGGGAACGATGATTTTTTATTGTGGTCTCCAATAGGCGGCCTACGTTGGTGTCTTTCGGCTTCACACATAAGCTGACAAAAACATTAAGTACCCTGTGATTCACGCGGTCGGGTAAAAAGTTTCCTGGGAAAGCCCAAGGCAGCTTAATATTCAAATCAGGCAATCCCTTGATATAATCTTTATGTTGATTGTCAACGATCGTAAAGGTTTTTCTAGGGATTACACGGCTTTTCAATTTTGCCCTTATAGGTAGAAAAATCACTAACGGTAATATTTGTTTCAGGATATAGTGGAAATTCCGATGGAAACGTTATTCACTGAAATAAGTCCTAGAATTAATCTATCAGACTTCTTTTCGCTGATATGCCAAGATAAATGCTGCGTCATTGATATAAGGTCCAATTTACTGTAAGTATAAAAAACTAAGTTGCGCCATAATCTAACCAAAGTGTGTTTTTAAATCTCAGAGACTAAATTGACAGTTTCCAACCACAAAACATGAAAATAATGTGCTTTCGGCACATAAACATAAAGAACAGTATTTTCAACTTAGACTCATAAAGCTGTCTAATCAATCTATGAGATTACTAGATGCCCTTCATGTTCGTTTTAAAATTCCATGTGTTTATTTTAATTTGTATTTTTTTTACATTCGTATGAATTACTAGCTTCTGCCCGCGACTTCGTTCGCGTGGTTTTAATCACCCGTGTTAAGTTACGTCTTTCGTTACTGCGCCGCTCCCGCGGCTCGTAGCGTCAAGTTATTTAGCCTATACCGAAGGGTTTAGCCTATACCGAAGGGTATAGGCTAAATATAAGCTCGATAAAAGGACTAACCAATATAAAATATTGTTTCAATTCAAACCAGTTGTTCCTGAGATTAGCGCATTAAACCAAACAAACACTTTAGATCTAGACTATAAGTATAAATAAATACATAAATTCAAGCAGGACACAAAAATATTAACCCGATGACTATCTCTCTAGTTACGAGAAGAGTTGTATAGATGGCAGTATAAACGTGCCCTACAGCGGCGTCCACCTCGGTCAACACGAGCTTAGAGCCCTAGGGCTCCATCCACAGAGAGTTATACAAGAGGCCATGAAATTGAAGAAGAATGTCGTCGTTGCTGCTGCTGAAGAAGAAACTGCACAATTAGTAAGTTAACTTAGTAAATAAAAAATAAAAAAATGAAGGTAAAAATGGCACGTTGAACCTTAGAAGCAGGTTCTACATCAGTGTCAATTCTACTAACTTTTTGAAACAATCGCAATCTAAGTACTCTATTTACTTTGTTGATCGCCGCTGAAATGAGATTGCGACTAGATTTTGGACTTTTTAAATTAGTTCAATTGGCCTTCAGGGGGCTAACTCTTGAAACTAATATCAATTCCAATCTAAAGCCAATACGATTCCAAGGTTAATTTTGCAGTCACATGATTCGGTACTCTTGAAAACAATATTGTCAACATTGGATTGAAATTGGGATTGCGCCGCGATTATTTTGTTACGCGTGAAGTTAGCTACGTTATGAGCCGCAATAGTGTTGTCCAACTCATTACATTAAACCGGTAATAGGGCTTTAAAATGCTTTATTCTTAAGAAAACAAGGGTAATAAATAAATTTTATATAAATAGTTGTTCAATTAATTAATTTTGACGTGTTAAATTCATTTGGGCGTGAGAAAATGATTAAAATCATAAAATTGACCATGACTGTGGCTTCATGCGTTATGATCGTTGCCTACACTATTGAAAAAAATGAAGTCAAGTGTTTAGAAGGGAATTCGAAATGCAAGTTTGTTTGTAACGTAAAGATATTGTTCGCGTTTGGTAAGAAATAATTATAGTCCGTCAAGTTACTCAGTATTAACTGAGTATAAACTTTGATATTAATCAAAGTTTCACAAGTGGTAAGTAAATATACAATCTTAAATACTTTATTATTTAGTAGTGAATTACGTGATGGGCAGCGGAGGAGTCCAAAAATACACCAAAGTTTCCACTAAATTTATTTAATAAAGAAATTACAATTAATTCTTAATATTAGATGAGTAAGTACTAAGTGGGTGTCCTAACGACCGATGTATGTGACGAAAGGCCCCGCGCCGAATTTGCTGGTTGGTTTTATTGGATGTCTCAAGTTGGGTTGCGCAATCCGTTCAAAGTAACCGAATGTATGGTGATGACAGGGGCGTAGCTACCGCCGTATCTGCCGTATCAATTATACGGGGCCCCAGGGCTACGGGGGCCCCCAATGTGCGTAAGCAAAAATTAATAAAAACTTCCCAAATTTTTTGTTATTTCACAAATGACAAAAGTCAAAACAAGCAATTCTTTTTTGCCCGCGCAAAGCGTGCGTTCAAAAGTTGGCAACACCCTACATCGGTTATCGTGGTTATTATCCATAGAGGCAGTAACTTTAGAAAACTAAAGTCATCATCAGCTATAAATAATTGAATAAATCAGTTTGCCGAAAAAAAGGTAAGGAGGGTGTAGATATACCTATTTAATTTGTTTTTTTTTTGGAAAAAGTGACAGATTCGAGTATATAATTATGATTTAAAAAATATTTCTTTTAATTTTATGCAATTTTTTTTTATTGTGAGAAATCTTTACCTTCCTAGGGGCCCCAAACCAATGTTTATACGGGGCCCCGCCAAGCCACGCTACGCTTCTGGGTGATGACGTATCTGGGAGGCACTCACAGATATAACAAGTGTTTTACTTTATTTGATGTTTAATTTAGCATGTGAAATGTTTGTGTTTTTATATTTTGGTGATATATCACTTCTTCTTTTAGAAGTTGGCATAAAGGGCTTCACGTTTTCATAAATTTCCTCAAACAATTCCTTGCTCACCCTATAATTAGCTTTAAATTCGTCTTCATTCATAGAAAACGCTTTATCCGTATACCGCATCATCCGCCGCTCATCTCGTCTTTGTTTTAATTGTTTTTTATGCGAATTACGTAAAACACTGTATATAACTGCTAATCGTGCCATATTAAACACTTATTACTTATTAAAAATCACTTTAAACGCAAAACAATTTCTAAAAAGTTACACTTTTGTTATTGTAAAAATCACAATCCACAAACAATCCCAACACAATACTGACGCAATTGACAGCTGTCAAAATGCACCCAAGAGTGCCGTTTAGCGCACGCCAAGCCCGATCCCGATTCCACTTAGTTCCCCAAAATAGACACGCAATTTAAAACCAATGTGGCGCTAGCATCGAACTCAAGAGTACGAAACATTCAAATTCCAATGTCGATCGATCGGAATTAAAATCAAGAGTAAGCCCCCAGGTATGAGTGACAGAGATGACGCTCTACAAAGCTGAGCTTTTCCTAAAACGTAGTTAAAATTAATGCCGATAGATGGCGGTAGTAGACGAACAAGCGCATTTCAATCAAATTCCGTTTAAAAAATTCGAGGCAAAAGGTCTATCTAGGTCAACACAAGTGCACGGAATTTCAAGATAAATTTAAATGAAAGCGTGTATAAAGAGTGCAGTTGTGATTTAGTTAGGATCAAGGTCGGTAGATGGCGTTAGTCGTACCGAAGAACTTTTGCTCAACGAGAGCTCAGTCTGTGTGCAAATTAGAAAATACAAATTCGCGAAGTTTTTTCAAAGAAGCGTTTGTACACTACTGAAGTAAAAAAAGTTTTTCATTCCAGCCATCAAATTAAGAGCCTTTCTTTTTTTATCATTGGAAAAATCAAAGAATGAAGTTTGTTAACTAAGCTTTAGCTTTTTAATGGCACTGGCACTATGCGTTATTTCGCTACTCCGTAATGAACTTTAACTTACTAAGAATAAGGTCTATTTTTGTATTACCAAAGACACGCAAACAATTTGCCAAATCGCTAAGTGGCAAGCATCAAAGGATTGCTAATCATAAAACAATACGATTGGTTTTCGGATGTATCTTGATCTACGATCTGTTTTCGGATGAATGGACTTTGATTTAATGGCATGACAGGAGTATTGTGAAAGGATATTATGAAAGAAGTTTAGGTAAGTACTGTAGCGACCCATGACTTTGGATCACTACTTGTGCTAGGATTTATGATAATCTGAATATTCATCCCTGATTTTAAACCCTGTAAGGATTAAAACACTTTACTTAAGTAATATAGTAATAAATAATCAAGTCAGTCAATAATCAAGTAATAAATGATTTTGTATATGGCTCACCTCACTATACTCACCTAAACATTTTTTGTTTTAAATTTGTATTTGTGTTTTATTTTTCTCTTTTATTTTAAGTATTAAAAAAAAATACCATCACGCCTGTATTCCCCGAAAGGTTAGGCAGAGGTGTACCAATGTACACCCACAGTTCGCCGGTATATTTAGGTCCCATGTAATAGGGGGCGAGCCTAATGCCATTAACCGGGCACAAATCCAAACTCCGAGCTGCTACTGAGAATTTCATAGAAAAACCCAATAAGACTCAATATTTTAAGTATTGTGTCTTTAATTATTGTAATTTGAGTTAAAGTTATTAAAGTAAAATAAATGATATATGAAAATCTCTAGCAGAATCCATCTTGTATACTAATATGGTCATAACATTGATGATGTCATACCCACAGGTGCTACAGTGTGTAGTTTAACTAACTCGCTTGTCAAATGGTCAATGACCCCATTAAAGTTAGCGCGTCTCAGTTTGGGCCGTTTTTAATGGACGCCTACTTCCAAGATCAACGGTGAACTTCAGTTAGATTGTATTACTTTATTATTATTAAATGCGTATGTGAGAATGTTTTTATCAAGCTGTGGGTACCTATTAAAAAAGTAGAAAATTATGTTTTAAGGTGCGCGTCCACTTTCAAAGAAATATTTGGATAGTAGTAATGTTCTTAAGAATGCCCTCAATGCTAAAAAACCTTAGCGAACGAATGCTCGCTGTAAGAATGGACCTTTACCCTAATTTGCCTAGCCTTTTCCCAACTTTATTGGGGTCAGCTTCCAGTCTAACCGAATGCCACTGAATACCAGTGTTTTACATGAAGCTATTGCCAATCTGACCTTTACAACCCAGTTACTGGGCAACATTGCCATGTTGCCCCGTGTTAGAACGGTTGTCAGACTTTCGGGTTTCTAACTACCCATAACGACTGTCAAAGCTCTACGAATGACAGTCGGGGCCAACGGCCTTACGTGTTTTTGAGATTTCATGTAAATAAAAAACACGACCATGTGATTGTTCTTAAAACCTCTGAATTTTAACAGTTAACACAGATTATAATTATAATTTTATTTATTTTTATTTTGTGCAATTTGAACAAGGACCGGGGGCACGCTGGAAGATTTTATTTGACCAAGTTTACAAAAAATCTTGGCATCTTAAAACTATTTATAGAAAAAAACATAAGTGGTTATTTATATGGAACCCAATGTCTTATGTTTTATTTAACATTAGCACAGTTGCCTATTATAATTTATAACATAAGCCTATAGACATTTCTAGTCCAATACTTGAATTCTATAAATGTATATACATAATGTTATAGAGGTCAAATTGTAATACCAATGTGTAAATTCAATATTAAAATTGATAGGCGACTATTTTTAGTGTTATATTAACCTATTTCCCTGAGTCAATGTTAAACGCAAATATAGGAATATTTTTTCAGCAGCTGTAACATTTTCAGCATATTTAAATTAATTGTATTATTATACAGTGAATAACATAAATGTGAGAATAGGGGGCAAGATCCGAAGGCTAATTCTACAAATAAATAACGTTCGAAATCTAGTCGCCATCACATCTCAACGACAATAAATGTCAAAAAAAGGTTTTTATCTAGTCTTCCATTTGCAAATTTCAACTTTTCCATGTCATCCCAAGCAAACGCCATTTCTTTCTCACTCACTCCTTAACGTGTGTCTCTTTCACACAATCGTGCATTATCACACGTTCCATTCCAACATGAATGAGTTTTTTCTTTTGGCATTGGTATTGATTTTTAAGACCACAGAGTGAGAATAAATGGAGGGCTTACAATAGATATATGGAAGCTACTAAAATTTACCATCGTTTTCTCTGTGTGTCAAACGTTCGGATTCTCAAACATTTCTATACATGAAATCATTTTTAAAAGTCAAGTACGGATGAACAAATAAAACATGCCGTCTGTTTTATATTTCATCTTTTATAAACTTTTTTTTTCTTTGCAGTTCAGCGACTACCTCGTGAAATGTAATGTGCCAAGAGTGTGCATACTCCACGGAGGAATATCAGCATTACTGACGCATGTACCCTCACTGTTCACGGTGCCACCCAAACGGAATGGACACAAGTAGTCGGACAGATGGTAGTAAATACACAGAGTAGATAGCAAATGGAGAGCTGAGTCACACATCACTAGAAAATTCGGTAAACGGATGTGCGAAATGATAACTATGTAGTCCAAGTAACGGGTTTCTGTAACTCCTATTCTATTCAGAATCATCTAGACAGATCTTATGTCAAGCGATTTGATTGGCTGATGTCAACCAGTCACGACAGAGTATGACGTTTGACCAGAGACTTGACGAGGCTTTAAGAAACGGACGGTGCTTTATTTTGATTGATAAAATGATTATGACAGAACGGTATACCAAAAGATTTTGCATATTAGCACTTTATTGGTGTATTTAACCTGGACTTGCGGTTTCTTATTACGTTTTTTTTTGTCCCGGAAAAATGGTGACACATGGTGACAATTCACAGCATGTAATGTACATTCTACAGCATTTTTCCGTGTATGACAATGTAAAAAAACGTAATATGAATCATAAATAAATTGTGGTTTGGACCTCAGAGTAATAAGTAACATAGACAATCTAAGCTTATGTCAACTGTATTCTTGTCAAATCCTTTTTTCTAATTTATGTTATCAACTTTACTCTTGTGTACATTAAGTTGATTTCAGAATAAGTGTTATTTGAAAAAAGTCATAAAATGGTGAGTTTCTAGCGGAAACTAAACTTTATGTTTGTGTATTAAAGTTATTTTTCCAAATGAACATTATTGTCTTTACGCGTAGAAATCAAATTGTGAATGCAGTTTTTTCTGAATTGTTTGCCGCCAAAAGTAGGCGAAAGAGAAAAAAACCCGAGTGCTCTTTCTAACTCACATTAGATTTCGTAAGAAAGAAAGAGACTATTATTAGTACATTTGTTACGTCTCCCTCTATGTTAGTTAGGCCCACTTGCTTTAAAAACTTTACTTAGAGTTATTACTAACATGAGCTAATTGTGATGACAAAGTGGTTAAGCCGTCCGCTTCACATGCACGAGGCTGTAGGTTCCCAACCGGGCACAGGCAAGTACCAATGAAATTTTTTCTATTTTATTATGTACTTTCTATGTTTATCTTGGATATTATTGACATGGGTGAAGTAAAACATTCTGAGGAAACCTGGACTTTAAATTAATATAAGTCTAAAATTGCCAAACTGCGTTGAGCAAGCGTGTAGATCAATGCTCGTGCTTTCTCTGTATGAGTAGAGAGACCTTTATTCTGTAGTGGGACAATAATAGGCTGGTACTATTTCTAACATAAGGTTAAATAACAAAATATCAATGGGCCCGTACTAGTAACTAACTCGGAGTTAAAAGATAACCCTACCTGGCGCAAGAAGGTCTTAGTCCTCTGAGGTTTTCTAAACTTTTTGAAAGTTTCAATGAGTCTGATTTGTACTGTTATAGATATTTAAAAGTATTTTAGCATGGATGTAGTAAGTAGTGACTTTTATGTTATGATCTGAATTTAGTATAAGTAGAACCTTTTTTTTATCAATTTTTATATTTATTTGTTAAGCATGTTTAATAAAGTACCAATTTTATTTTGAAATCAGAAACAAACAATGAGATTTTATGTAGATGTTTTATTCATTATCTTTTGTAAGTTTGTAAATGAACATTCCGTTTTTATTACGTAAGTGTGTATGTCAAGTGTATTTCTTGTATTTAGAGCATATATCGGAGTGGTTTTGGTTTATTTATCATCATTTTAAATTAAAACAGATGTGTAAGCATGTACGTTTTGATCCTTAATTAAAATAAAAAAATCGTCGAAATATCAATGGAACAGATTTAAATGTAACAATTACCGAAATAAGCAATTTATACACAATACGCATGTACTGCTACGAATTTATTTAATAAACATATGAACGTTTATTGTTTGTTATTGCTCCGGTGTTACGCTGTGAATTCCCACGGCTTCATCTCTCGCCCGAGTTGCACTTCATTGACTGATAAGTACCCACATAATTACCGTCGTATTGTCGTGTAGCCAGCCCCCTAGCGGCTCGTGACGTTTTTACCCCCTATCATGTTATGAATGAGAGGTTCGTATCAGAAAGGGGGGGCGGCCGAGGTGTGGGGGGGAGGGGGCGGTGAACGCCGCTCTCGCATTCGCCGGCCGTACCTCGCCGCGACTGTGTGTCTCGTCCGCGCTCAGCGTTTCCACAACATTCCTCGCGTGCAGTGAAACTTCATAAAAAAATATTTTGTTGCAAAAACAAATGGGCGTCGATAGTGAAACGTAAACTTGTGATGATGCACAGTGTTCTGTGAAGTTTGCTACGTTTGACAGTTGGTCTTGGTGCAGTTTACATTATTTTTTCCGAGTTCGGCCCGTTTCGGAGGAGGACAGTAAGAGAGTGACAGTTTGCTGTGTGTTGTGCGAGTTTCCTTTGGAGGAGTTCTCTGTGCTTTTAGTCGGAGGCCGTCGTGAACACCGGCCCCGACATGGAGGGTTACTTCGACATCTCTAATGATCTGAAGGACGTCTGGGAGGCGGACATTGACCCGGTAAGTTGACCTTGCTTGATATCTGTTATCGCTCAGAGGTGATGATTTGATTTAATTAGCAATCTGCCAAACAATGGTGAAGAAGGAGTGCGATGTTATTGTAACGCTGAAAATTTACTGAAACGTTTGAACCTTATACCCAAACAAGTTGCATTCATGTTAAAACAATTGCTGAATGCTGAAATGCTGAACAATGCTCGGTACCTGCCGTTGAAATTTTTCTACTCGCGTCGCGTAGGTACCTCGTTGCATTCGCATGGATACGTTTATACCGTCATAAAACTATGAGATTGGAATGAAAGTTTGCACGATAGTGCTGATAACAAACTGATACTATATTGGTACCTATCCGAAACCTTGTTTGTACCGAAACTTTGAATTTAATGTCTTTCCTTAATTATACGCGAAAATAAGTAGGTATTGCAATTTTAAAAACTTTGCAACTTTCTAAGAGCGACAACCCTGATATGCATTCTAGAAATTGGTGAGAGAATACAGAGTGACATAGCTGTGTATGTGCGCAAACTTTCGTTTGTAGTGTTGATAAACTAACTCTGATTCACATTTCAAACGTTGAACGTTTATATTCGCTTCGTTCGGTACCTAATTAAATCAACATAACCGCTGCACCCTACATTGTCCAAACTCTAAAAACAAACGAATGTTTAATTATCGATATTTGAATAGATTTGCAATATCTCGAATGTTCGCTAATTCTTGATTAGAAATCCTTAAGAGAGCTCCGATTAGATTTCTAATAGATAGTGCAGTCACGCTTAATATGGATATAATTAAGACCTTGCTTAGGTTCTGTATTGCAAGTTTTACGCTTAAATAATTTAATATTTATTAGGTACAGGGAGTTGGTAACTTGTTGGGCAACTAGACGGGCAAGCAATTAGCATTTTTGATGTACCTAATATCAAGAAGTTGGTCTTTAATTGTTTCGGTCAAGCCGGTTTATCTGACGCGGGCATGAGAATTTACTCACGGTTTGTTTATTTGATAAGACGCAGTACAACCATGAATCACTAAATTCATTTAGTGCTAAACGTATTAGAACATAATTGCATCCTTGTCAAATTGTATGAAGTTGATAGAGACAGAATGTGTTTAATGATTAGTAGTCGTTGTTTTGTTATAATGAAAAAACTTGAATGATGTTTTTGTACCTAAACGAAAATGACTACCTTCATTCTTAGCAAAAAATAGCAAGTTATTTTGGACGTTTAGCGCGTTGTTTTCAGTTCTAAGTTTGTTTGCATTTTCCTCAAATACTTCGCAGTACCTACTTAAATAGATATTAATAGTAACAACTATACATAGGTACGAAACGTTATCTTATCTTATAGTAGGTAAATACCTATACATTAACAATGATCTTTAAAATATATATATAAATAATTCAGATAGTGCATGACTGCATAATATCGTAAGTAAGGTACCTACCTAATATAATATCGTACTTCAAACAGAATTTAAATAAATTATCCAAAGTTACAAGAGTAGGTTATTTGGCTTTGGATGATTTATTTAAATTCTGTTTCATTTAAAGTGGAAAGATAAGGAATTATCAACATCACAAAAAAATGCAGTATCATTATTCAATAACAAAATTGAATTTGGAAATTACAAGCGAATTAAATTAGTTAAAAAGAAATCAGTCACCAATTTATAAGGGAAGCAATAAAAAGTATCACAATAGTGTAAAGTAATTGGTTCCGATGTCACTTCCTCCCCAATATCTAACCCTCGCGTACACGATAGGGGTACAACTACAAACGCACAGATTTTATCAATGAACTGTTACTTCAATGAAGTCATACAAATCCAATGAACTCCATAATAATAATAACGGCCAATTAACATGAATTGTGGGAAACTATTTACAATCATTGTGTATTGAGACATTATGTGTTTGCAAATGTCTAGAGAGCTTAATTTTCCACAGGTATGATTATTTGAATACGTACAATAGCATCATCATATAATAAATCATTATAGCGTTTTCCATAGTAGGCTCGCTTAAAACCTTCTTGGAACTCACCTTTTTTTTGTAGGCAACACCAAACGAAACTGGCAACACAGTTTGATTCGACACAAGATTTAAATCATTCATAGTTCACCATGCCACTGTTACCTAATCTACATACACTTTATTTATATTCAACTCGCACATCCCAAGTCCTGTCTCATACGTATGGAGAATTATTAATAACAACAATTTACCGTCCGCAATCATGAAAGGGTAATCGTTCAATCAATGAAAGGATTAATCACAGGCGTGTATTGACCTCTAAAAAAAGTTCTGCTACAGAATCAAAACAATTTTTTGTGAGCCATTTTTTACGTTCTACTCTGACTTACGAATATTTACGATGGTAAGTTTTGGGCTTTTTCCTCTTTAGACTTTAACTACGTTGTCTATGTCTCAGATATTAATTCTGTTGCTAAGCTGATTCGAATTTTAAAATTGTATCTCATTTGTTTATGGTTCAGGTGGCGCGAAAAACAGAACATTACTTCTTTTTTGAAGCATTAGAAAAGAAAACTTCTCTATGTTCTTTTTTTTTATTTTTGTCTTATTTTCAAAAGCAAGTAAGTCGCGTTTTATACTAAGATATTTTTACCAATAACTTATGATATTAATGAATGTCTATATGAATGATCATTAGTTATGTAAACGAGCTCACAAATTAAAATTCAATGTTTTTAGTGATTAATAATTCGTTTCTATGCAAATTAGAGGGGCGTTATTTTTCTGTTTTTACATTCTTTCAATAAATATCTAGTTAAAAAAAATGTTAATTTTAAATATAAATCTATCAAATTAAGTTGAAAAGATTTTTTTTTTTAATTATCATTTATTTTTAACCAGTTTTTTTTTAATGGGTAAGTACTGTACTTATTTTGCTTCTTATCTACCTGCGTACTTACTTCGTTTTGTTAGAAAACATAAAAGCAACAACATTAATGGTAAATGACGAAACCATAAAACCGTCATACCAATTAAATACCACGACTCATTCCATGAAAAATTACCAACCATCAAAAGGAAACAATTCTTACCTTGGTAAACCAACAATTTTGACAATTGTTTCTACCAATTACCGTGATCATTCAAAATTCGTGAGTTTTTCGGGAAAGGTCATGCAGACCTCGACTATCACCTGTAACTTGTTTTGTGCTATGCAGTGACGTCATACCTGGCTGTTAATGGTAGATAACCGGCTGCGATGCGGAGATGATTTGCATGCGTTCATTTATTGAGTGCGTGAACACTTCCAGATTTGGTCAGGTTGGCTGGGCGTACATTTCTTATGGCTCTCGGCGTACGGTATCGTATGGTGCGTCGACCTGGTGCGTTGAACCAAGGGGCCCGGCGCCGCAGGTGCTTTTTTTATTAATATTAACTTGTTCGTTCATTATGATGGACAGTGGAGGCTAGTTAACGTTATTTAGAAGCTTGATTTTATGTCTTAGGGCGATTAAAAAGCTGTTATTTTGAATAGTATAGTAGACGTTTGAATATGTGGATGAATTTGGAACTCATCTAACAAGTACAGTCCGCAAAAGAAGATAATGAATAATAGTCATGTCAAATAAGACTGGAACTTTGAACTAATCTTGAGACTAAAAAAACGATTCTATTAGTAGGTATCAATCTTCTTTTTTTACTGTAATCTCACAAAAAATACGGGTAATATAAACTAACTCTTAAGCCAACAAAAAATGCAAGTTTCCATTCACAAAACACTTAAACATAGTTCAATGAATGTTACATAAACATCACTTACTTACTTTTATGTCGAGAGTACCATACTTCCCACCTTTCAATTTCCTCAAACACTACAGATATCTTAGAATTATACCCAGGTAACTTGCCTTTAAGATCTTTCAAGCTCAATATGCAAATATTCACAAGGAAAAATTCTAATTAAATGCAAATTGAGTACGAGGTACCTAAGTTGCTGCTTGTGTAACCTATTTCAGGATTTATCCTAGAAACTGGGTGCTTCCAGCAAGTTCTAAACTTATTTAAATATTAATATGAAATACCCTTTTCAATGAAAATTAACTTGAGAATGTTTATGGATTCTATTTTTATTTTTAGTATCGTTATTTAATAAACCTAAGTAGAAAAATGCAGTGGTAGAGTTTAGAAGCAAAGAAGAGAATCTATGTCTCTTCAGGCATTTTTTTTCCGCTTCAATGTGCGGTAAGAATAAATATTTAGCACCATTTTAAAAATAACCAATATGTAGCATGATTTTTCGCAATTTCCTTATCCAATCCTGAGAAATACCTACTTTATGGTTTCCGCAATAAACCTGTACTTTTTGTACCTAGCAACACATTGATATATTACATTTACGTTAGGCAGATATTATTATAGTGCCTATAACTTGTTTATTCAACAATATAAATACATATTATGTACAAGTACCCACCTAATTAATTTATGTAGTACAGTTACCTTCATAAATATGCCCACTTTTTGCTGCACACTATAGGAATATCCTTTTCCAAAAATGTCAACCTGTATCCGGTGTCCGGTAATGCGTCATTTCTTTTACACTTGATAGGGTTGCCAAATTATTGTCAACCAGTTTTTAAGGCAAGGCATTCTTTTGAAATATTTATAATTAAAGAAGTAATAGCAGCCGATATAAATTTAAAGGTAAACTAATCTTAAAATTTAATTTAATTTACAAACATAATGCATTCCTACACTTTAGGAATGCGGAATTATTTCTGTTTTAAGCTCGTAAAATTGACGCATTTAATAATGAGTTCATTGCAATTATTCCAAGTTAAGGTAAATGGCAGTAATTAAGTACCTATTTATATCCATTCAATGGCACTATGGCAGATACCTTTAGCATTAAAATGTTTAAAAGGACACTAATTACCTCATAACATTAACAAATACCTATCCATGAATTATTTTACTGCTGTATCAACCCTAAGCTAATAATTCTAATAATACTATTATTATCTTAAATATCGATAAATGAATATAATATTCCCATTCATGTTCGAGACGACGAAACTATAAGAGCCATTTTCGTATTAACGATAAAACCTTTGCCCTCGCTTATTTTTATTCTACTGGCAACACTTAGTGATTTTAGATGGTATTATTCGAGCTAGGGTTGCCGTTGAAAAAATCCTCACCTGGTCGTTATTTTTTATCTCTGTATTCATTGTGTTAGGTAATAGAAAAATATTATTATTTAAAGACTATTACTTACCTATATTATATTTTATGGCATATTATTGTTATAAGTAGGTATAGTCGCTAATATTCGTAAATCACTGTTAAAAGACCAATGGAACTGCATAATGTGATTCTACTAAGTAGGTGTAAGTACTTGGTACATATATATAACTATTTTTCACCACTAAACTCGTTTTCATAGAGTGCACACCGATTGTGTAATTGACAATCACAATCTCCTTTTAAAAGAGACACATAATCCATTGCTTCATGAGTTCAATAATTCGTCATCACAATATCGTAAATAACGCAACTTATATTGTTCAACTGTCAAAATGAAAGGGATTCTCGTAGTCAATGTGTTACGTAAGTAGGCTACTAGTTTAAATTCTTCTAAATACAATATTTTATTGCAATAAAAACTGACTTTATGAAAAAAATATCTCGCCTCTTAGAATGCTTAGTGCTGTAATTATATTTTACCTTATAATTAAAATAAGTCTTAAGTAGTACGCGTAGTAACCCTACTCTATTAACCTATGTTGGTATTGTCTATGAGTGGCTCAAGCGCGCGGTCGCGTTATAATGGTAATTGAGTTTCCTTTCCGGCTGTAACTCTTCATTGCCCTAGCTACGAGCAGAGACAGAGAGAGTGAGCCAGCAGAATAAAGTGTTAATTAAAAATAGCGTATACAATAACGGACTACGGAAGAATTACTATTAAGAAGCTTTAAGAACGGACTATTAAGAAGCTTTTGAAACGAAATAGAAACGAATTATCTAGGCATCATGCAACAAAACAGAAAAATAACGTTACAACGCAATCGTTATTTCAATGTAAGCGTATATTAAGCTACGTTAATTATAACACGTTCCTTTAAAAAAGTACCAAGAAAATCTATAAAAAATTACCTGTATCGATTTGAATATATTTGGATTGAGTAATAAAATCTATGATTTATTTGACGTTGCACAAACTAGTCTTGCATGATATTAACGTTATAATATATCAATCTAGGAACATGCGATATCGGGTTTAGGCCCCTGGCTTTGCGAGTAATTATGTATTATGAATTAAATATGCTTCAAATGAATCGTTTAGAGTAGAGTATATTGATTGAGTATTCTAATATATTTTAGTAACACTAAATTTAGAATCCTTAACACCTTGAACTTTTCTAATCTTAACAATAAATTAGTAGAATGTCAGAAGTCTTAGCCTTTGGAAAATTAATAAAAAAATCCGGAAAATGTGGTCAGTTTTTCAATGAAAAGTAGTTTCGTATGTAGGCAGTTTGACTTTTATGTTCACATAGTGGGTTGGGCGTTGATAACGCGCAACTATGGTTCCTGTTTATATACATACAAGTAAAAATAAGGAGTTTCTATACAAATAAGGACTATAGTACGTTTTTTGTACTGTTTCGTATCTATTTTAATAGCTCCAAAATATTTAATTATAGAACATCTATAGTTAAATATTTTTAAATACAGGCAACTATATTTTTACGTACGTAGATCGTCTATACAAATATTTTAAAGAGGAAAGTGTTTTTTTTTAGTTTGTTGAATGAGCTTCTAAACTACTGGACCGATTTTAACAATTTTTACCAATAAATAGCGAAATTTTCAGGAAGTAACATAGGCTATAACTTACTTTAAAAAAAAATAGAGATCCTTAATAAAATCGCAATACCTAATGTTACCCAAAATAGGTACATTTTGACTATAAAGTTCAGGATCGAAACTTACGCAGGTGAAACTGCGGAGCGCAGCTAGTTAGGTATTTACTTCAATTTTATTGTAGCGTGGGGCGCCGAAACTTCAGAACAAATTCTGCCAACATATTCCCAGAGTTCGGACTATAGTTTCTAGTTCCAATACACAGTCTACAAAGTTAACGTAAACACAATGAGTCTATCGATTAACAACGGAATGTAGCTGACCTTTTGCTAGAGTTTCAATCTAGGGCTTCCAGAGTAAAAAAAGAGCAGATTGATTGCAAAATTAACACGAAATCTCGACCTAGAAAGTTCCAAGAACAATCATATGCTAAGTTTCTAATTTGAGTGTGTAATACCTTGGCTTCGTTTCATACATACCAACACTGATTTGCTTTATATATTACATCCTGTTACCTTAGGTATAAACTTAATTGAGACCATTTACGTCTGATTTACATGGTTGCTGTGCCTGATTGAAAAGGGTGCAGGCAAAAATTATTTGTAGAATTTAAATAGAAAACAATCCATACAATAACCCTGTTTTACGTGCACATTGCATCGGGACGTAAACGTCCATACACCCTCCTTGAACATGGCTTTCCTCACACTATTACAATCAGAAGCGTAGCGTGGCTTGGCGGGGCCCCGTATAAACATTGGTTTGGGGGCCCTTAGGAAGGTAGGTAAAGATTTCTCACAATAAAAAAAAATTGCATAAAATTAAAAGAAATATTTTTTAAATCATAATTATAATATACTCGTATCTGTCACCTTTTCCAAAAAAAAAAAAACAAATTAAATAGGTATTATCTACACCCTCCTTACCTTTTTTTCGGCAAACTAATTTATTCAATTATTTATAGCTGATGATGACTTTAGTTTTCTAAAGTTTCTGCCTCTATGGATAATAACCGCGATAACCGATGTAGGGTGTTGCCAACTTTTGAACGCACGCTTTGCGCGGGCAAAAAAGAATTGCTTGTTTTGACTTTTGTCATTTGTGAAATAACAAAAAATTTGGGAAGTTTTTATTAATTTTTGCTTACGCACATTGGGGGCCCCCGTAGCCCTGGGGCCCCGTATAATTGATACGGCAGATACGGCGGTAGCTACGCCCCTGATTACAATGCAAATATTATAATAGCACAATTCCTATCACCACTGCACATTGTAAAGCTGTATACCTAGATTATTTCAATGTAAATATTCTTGTAGATTCACATAAAATTGTCGCATTCGGCATTCCAAAGATAGGCGACGCGGCAGCCCTGCGCACGTGGATACGCCCAGAGTGCAGTGTTGCCAACAAGAAATGCTAAATGAACCGATATACTTATGATAATTATGAATAGTGTACTAATATGACCACGTGTCCCAAGTGCTACGACGGCATAGTAAATCTAGGCTAACGTGTAATATTCATTGCGATTTTCCAAGCGGCCTCGGGAGTAATAAGTGGATAGGGGCTTAGGTAGAGTTGCATTTAGCGGTTTAGCACAATGCGGTTCAACGGAAAAACAAGCGTTCCGTTTGTTAAACTTTTGTCGTTTCTAAGTTACCTTGGAAGTAGCTATTGTGATATACGAATACAAGGGCGGTTAAGCGTGGGTAGACAAACAATAAAGCCTCAAGGGCTGTAGTTATTTGCCCCAAAATAATGATCATTTGTGTCAAGTGTTTTTGATTGATAAAATTGTTCTTCATTTTCGAAGTTCGTGCTCTCCCTTTGTCTATCTTTTGTTTTTCCATCATGAATGACTTAACTAAATTATTGTTACCAATGAGTTTTTAATATGACCATTGACATTTAGCGAAGCTGTATAAATATTTTCCACACCAACCTGCCAAAAATCAACAAGATGTTGGCATGGAGAACAATCGAGTAGTTTCTGAATTCAAAAATTTAAATAAAGAATGTCAACAGGAAAATAACTTTTTAATTTTCAGTTCAGTCGTGACGAGGGCTTTTGGACACATCTGTATTCAGAGGAATAAAGATTTCTAAACGATGGCACATTAATCCTCGGATAATATTAGTGTTAACACTAACTTGTTTGTGGCTCGAACAATGGGTACGTTGCGTAAATACGGGCAAAGCGTTGCGTCATTCACGATCGGTCTGTATCGAATGGTATCATTTCAAAAACAAGATATTGACACAAGTGTGTAGGTACTGTGTGACATTGTTTCAGAACTCCGTGTCTTACTTATGTATAGTTCAAGTCCAATAACACGGATTCTTGTTATCCCCTTGTATTTTCTCTGTTTTCTGTTATAAAGACTTGTTGTTGAGAATTTCTATGGAATGTTTACTGATAAATTCGTACCTGTTAAGTTTGTAGTTTTCGATGGGCGTTTCGCTTGAATTATCCGATAAGTTTGCTGGTTTAATGTTAGATAATGTTCTTCGTGTAATTTCTGCCTTCTACTAATATTCCTACCTGTATATACCTTCCCTGGTTATTTACGCTTACCTACTTTGTATGTTTTGAGGTTACAGAAATCAAATTTATAGCAGTCTGGCTTAAACGCAAATTAATCGCTATTTTGTCCTTCCCATACTACTATAAAATAATGACTAGTATAATGTTTTAGTTTTCATACAATTTTTGACATTGATAGAGGTATTTTTAGTAGGAACAATCGTCAATTGGAGATGCACTCGAGTTGCACGCCATTCGCGTGTGAAAGGCGTTGCGAGTGCGCCATGTTTATGCTAGTTTGCATTCCTCTCACCGGCAAGCAAGCGGGCGACAGAGTTGCCATGCTCGAGAAAATAATACCTACCCTGTAATTTGTTAAAGATACTGGTTGCTAGTAATGAAAGTGAAAACCACTTCTTGTAAAACTAAAGTAATAGAGTAGCTCGATTAACAATGATTTAAAAAATATATTATTATCCATTTGACCGTATTTTCCTTAAGTTTAAAACGGTTGGTGTTAATACCACTGGAAAGAGAGTAAATGTTCTAAATTATTTTGGTTTTTATTACTTAGTTTAAAAAAAAATGTACGATTTTCAACTTTGCACATGGCAACACGTACCGTCTCAAGTGCACCGTGAATTTAGAGAGCCGCTACTGAAACATGTCGTTCCTTATTAGCACTGTCTAGCGGCACATCTTGCACTAACGGCACGGTTATTGACACTGGCCATGAATAAAGACACACGCTAACCATGTATACCTATACATATTTCGAAAAAAAAATGCGGGCTTCGTTTTCTAGAAAATCTAGAAAGTTAAGCCTATTAATTTAGCCCTAACCCCAACTCTGTCTAGCACCAATTTGCCAAGCCCCTTAGTGTCATAGTTATGCCCGCCCATTAGTGTAGTTGGTAATGAGGAAGCCAATTCCAACTCACACCTCGCACTCTTAGAAGATAAATCAGCGGCTAGCCGCAGAATTTCACCAATTTACAGCAAATTGAGAGACTGGTAAATTCAGTGAAGTTTCTTAGTCTAATTTCGTATTGTAGTAGCCTGTGTTCCCGGCAAAACTTTTAACATACTCCATTTTTGACAATTGCTGCATGATGTGGCAAGGTTTAGGAAAATATCCATAGACAATAAGTAAAGTCTTTTTCGTAATCAGTACTTTACTTACCTACTTAGGTAGGTACTCAGTAATTACTTAATCCGGGGTAATTTACACTGTGCCAACTAGGTGACTAATCTCGTGTATAATTAATCGAATTATACTTTGATTATCTCCTTTATTTATTGAATGTCTACATTATAAGACTTTAATTTTAAAATATTAAAGAAAAAAATGATATAAAAATTATGCCCCACCAATGTCAAAAATCCTGTCCAAGCTATCTAGGATATAGTTCCAAAAATCCAGAGAACGGAACCTCCGATGTGTACATCCAAAAGTAGATACTGTTATGTGAAGGATAGCCCAACGAAAACAGATTAAAAACGATAAATCTAGACATTAAGGCCTCCTTAATACCTAGATGTATCAGAGTTAATCTGTAAATTTTACTTTCTGTAGCACGCTACTAGCCGGTAACCAATTACAATATCTCAGTGTTATCTCATTCAGAATTAAATGCGACAATCGTTGATATCTCATAGGTACAAATGTTTTACGATTGCACTTAACAAAACCTAGGTCGTCTACTTACTCCGACAGAGGTTAAAGCCGCTATTAATAACTTGCTTTTATCTCTACGTGAATTATTTGGGGTTAAGTTTAACACACATCTGATTAATGACTGTAACATTTTAGTTAAGTAATCGTACAACTTGAAAGTCGAGTGCATGTTCTGTTTACATGATGCTTAATTTAGTGCATTGAGATTGCCGTTTTAGACATAGAGGACTGACTGGGTCAGACAAGTTGTGATCTAAATTCTGTAGTTTATTTAGGTCATTCCTCATTCCTGACCACTGCAGTGTACAGATGCCAGAACATCAGGCTATATCAGACTGTCAAATTTTCCCAATTGAACATGAACCTTAATCTTTTGTAATAAAGTTGAAAACCTATCCAAGAATTTTGAAAGATTGGAGTAGCTTGATGAGCTGGTGTGGCCTCCGTACATAATAAAGGTGTGATATAGTATATAACCTTTTCTTGAAGACGTTGAGTTTATCATCATTCACATTATTTTCTTTAGAATCAAAGGGAATCAACAGAATCTAAAAAAACACAAATGATGAACACATCTTCACACTCTTCTAGGTAAATTGATAAGATGACTAAATCATGTGGTCCGGTACTATTACGTAACTGCATTGTGTCAAGCGGACTGCGACCTTAGATAACGCGTCCCTGATAATGGTTACCTTTACCGACCTGTGCGCGACATAGCCTTGTCGCTTTAATTAATTGCAATTGCCTTCACGTTACGTAATGCAGCGTTTTATTGGCAGGTTTGAAATTGGAATGAAAGGCTTTCTTTTTTTCACGGCCATTTGTGTTTTCGTCCTGACGGTTATGTGTGCAAAATAAACTGTGTTTATTGAGAATTGTTTTCAAGTTTGGTAATTAATTATTGGGTTTTGTGGTTAAGACAAAATTAGTGCAAGCGATAAATGGGTTATTCCTGGGTTTACGACAAACAATGTTGTTGTCGATAAAGAATTAAAAAAAACCTAAGTTTATCTGCTGTCGAAAAACCCGTGTAATAACACAAATCGCTTAGATACCTAGGTAGGTACTTATCAAACATTTAGCCCCAATTATCAGTTTTATTAATAACAAAATCTCAATTATAAGAATTGAGATTTTGTTTTTGTGAAACAAAAAACTTTTGTATGGTTAGAAAAACAAAAGACGTGTGGATAAAGGCAGAAAGAGGATGATGGGAAAAAATATAGGTAGTTGCTTAGCACGAAAAGTAGGTAGGTACCTACTTACGTACTTATGAGACTTTCTCGACAGTAGCAAGACTGCATTCGCCTTTGAAGAAACCATTGAATGAACGATCTTAAAGATAGTAAGTTGTTCATATTGACTGAATTGATTTTTCTGTAAAGAGCCAGTAGGGACTTATTAAGCTTGGAAGGTAAATATGTATATGTACTAAAATATTTTATTTTACCTTTGAATAAGCTGGCAATATTAAGGACAATTTGATACGCCGAGATTTGTTATCTGAATGCGCGTAACACATAAAATATACATTACTACAAATACCTTTACATACTAAAAATATACCTGTAGGAATATATTTTAAGATCGCCTAAAAGACTGACCATGTCATTCCAAGTATCTCATCTTAATTAGACACCTAACATTTTGATAAGCTTGGAAAATAACCCATTGGCATTGGGGTACTGACGGAGTCGACTGGTTCATTACTTCTTGTTATATTTAGCGAATTCAACAAATAGCCATCTTAAAAAAAAAATGCCTGTCAGGTAGGCACTTACACGGACAGCAAAGTCCCTATCGTTCTATTTTCAAATAGTGTTCGTCTCAAATTATTAAAACTATATGTACCTAAGTAATAGACTAATAAAATGAGGTTAAACATGGTCAGTTAAACCAGCCAGCACCATTTTTAAGGGGTTGATATTCCAAGCTGAAAAAAAATGTTTTTCAAACCAGGAAATGTTTAACGTCGCCGTTCAGATACCAAATAAAGTACCTACCAAGCAGATATTGAACAAACATACAACCCAACACATTTTCCGTGAAAACGATACCATCACTTCGTTGCATTAAAAAGATAATAAAATTAAAAATCGCATTACCCACTATCGTGTAAGCAGGTATTATCTTTGAAGGAAACATTAAGTACGAGACAATTAATTGACATTACGTAACTTTAATATGTGATAAGACAAACAAAAAAAACCTTTATGTGGTACTAGGTAGGTAACTTATTGTTTTAAATTAGGTCAGTAATTTCTCCTCTCCATCATTGATGGGACTTCAATGTCAGGCTACAATATAATTTTATTTAGAAGAGCATTTAGAGAGACAATCGAATTAACACACTCACAATTTTATTATAAGGTACACCTCTGCCTAACTCTTTGGAGAATACAGGCGTGATGGTATGTATGTATTACACTACAAAAATAATTCTGTTCTTTTGGAATTCCTGTTCTTGTTTATGGTGTGAATCTCAGTTTCCACGTTCCCATTAATTGTTTATGGTAATAAAAGCAATTAAAACATGTAAGATACAACACTGATAGTTAGATATTTATCGCGTATACATGTTAAAAAACTCATTAAACATGATTAGGTAGGTACTCATTCACTTACATTTTTCTAACTCTTGGACGGCAAATAAATCGATGGCCCACCTGATGCCTGACCGGAGGCCTTGCAAATGTGTTACCATCCCAGAGACAAAGTTGAAATATGTCATGTGCCTGTAATTACACCGGCACCTATACCCTTCAAACCTGAACACAGCGAGCGACGCTGTTTTGCGGCAGAGATAGTTATGGTGGTAGTACTTTCCCTGATCAGCTCCCTCACAAAGAGCTCTCTAGGTACCTACTCTACTACCGTCATCGAACTTTGTTTTTATTTTTGAATGTTTACATAGTATTATTTGAATTAATCATAAGTATCAAGAAAATACTATAAGGATCGTTACTCATAAAGTATATTCTTGACCTTTCATTTTGGTAAGGACACTAAGTTGAAATCCCCTGACGTTCGTGTCGTGATTGGCTATTTTATTGGCGAAGTCTCATTGACAGGTCATTGAATAACATACCTTCGGATATTGACTTAAGGTGCATGTACATACAAACAAAAAACAATGGAGACAACCACAAAAAATAATTTGATCTTGACATATCCTTGTGAAAATCGCTGTCTTTTTCAGCATTTCATCATCAGAGATGTATAAGCGTGGGGAACTTTTGAACGCAGGTGTCCGCCATTGCCAACGTTCTGTCTAGTTTTCCGAGTTCTGGGCATCTGCCCACTACACTGTATTATACTATGACTATCCTAGGAAAGTGTCAGGGGAAAAAAAAGGTATGAGACTACTAGACGTTTCCGTCACCGACCAACACCATCGTATGGTGGAGCGTCAACAAATAGGAATATTTCGTTTTCAGAGTTTAGAATTCGGTGGCGTGACCCCCGTGCATCGGAAAGCACGTAAAGCTGTTGGTCCTGCACCTGACTCATCGGACTATAGTAGAGAGAAGCGGGACTCCACCTGCGTTTGCGCACACATTTGTGCATTATAAAATCCCCTGTGTATTTGGAGACATTGAAATTGGCCTTTGTGACTGAAATTAAGTCGGGAGAATATCAAAAAACAATAAGATCATTCTACCAGTTACACCGACAAACGTTATCTCAAACATTGCATTATAACATCTTATAGACAGGATTTTGTATTACAATGTTATGATAACAGATCTAATCTAGCATGCGAGCTGCATGCTGACCCATTTCTCTTGGTTGACTCATAACTTCCGCAGAGATAACACCTGGCATGCTGCTGATTTCATTCTTTTGTACTGCAATCGTCATAGCTTTTAATATAAGCAATGGACCTATGACAATACAGATATGTTTAACTCTAGGTTATGTCCGCAACTTTCCGTGAACGTCGGTTATCACGGGTTTTATTTTTTATTACATTTTTTTCCCTAAAGTAGCCGAAAGGACCCCTTCCAAGATCAGCTATCTGCCAGTATTTGGCCCATCAACAAACAACAATAAAAAAAAAGTCTTTCCCTATAAATGCCGTGTAAATATATTTTGTTAAAACCTGTTACTTCAAACATACACTTTTTTATTTATTTGTATAGATGTATGAATACGCCTTGGACTAGATTAGATTGTCAAATCAGATAAATGAGTTACTGAAAATGAGGATCTTTGAAATGCTATACAGAAAAAGATAAGTTACCTATGTAATTCAAATCTGAAAAGGCAGAAAAAAATACTTCACAGTCATGAAAACTAGGAAAACAATACGTAATTACCCCACAAACTAAGTACACATTAGTGAAGAAATGATTAAACCTAATAAGAGCCTTGCTGCCGGTCGTGGCTACGCAATGCAGCGCAGCCGTGTGAAAAACTCATAAATCACTAATTACTATGTGTAGAACAAGCGTCGCGTTCCAGTTCATGTGAGAAAATCAAAAAGCATGCAAGTAGAACGGCTGGCACGGTGTATTTAACGAATTATTCATGACTTTTAGCATAATGGACACGGGCGCACGAAAGTACTGCGTTTCATTGACATACATTTTGATTTTATTTTAAATTTTAATGAAACTAATGTTTCTATTCGATTGGTGATGCCATTAATTACACCGTCGGATTTTGTTTAGCCTTTTAGCGGTTTGAATAAAACCTTTGTAAAACAGTACGCAATAATGGCTTGAAAGAAAATGCGATTGCCGTTCCATTTTCAAACATGTTCCATTGCACTCCATTTGAATATTTAAAATAGCAGCGGAGAATATTTTAATTTTAATCGCCAACTATTCCGATAATTCAAAACATTGTTCGAATCGACTATCGCTCGGTGCGGGCCATGTAATAATATTCGTTATCACCACGGTATAAGTCGATTATTCGACCGTGAGCGAATAAAATTTATCGCTTGATAACACTTAACTAAGCGAACGGTTTTTGTATTGGATAGTGTTGTTACGTAACGTGCTTTCGCCACTCAGTGAAACTGGCCGGATCGAATCCGGTTGCAGTTTTGAAACCTGCACTGTTACATTTTTCTGTCACACGTTACACATAGTTTAAATGTTGAGGTCGTCTATGTCTGGCTGTCCTTTTTATAGGTACTAATGGTCGCGCAAAGGTCGAATTCGACTGTAATTAATTATTTTTTATTTTTCTATCTTTCTGAACTCCTGCATATAAACTTAAACTACTTATGCCAAATTACCGACACCTCCATGCGCGCAATATGCTTAAAACATAAAGATTTCTCTTCACATAAATTTATTTTAATCTAGAGACCCAACCGGTTCCATTCGGGCGTATTTTCAAATAAACCTACCATCCAAATTTTTTGACATTTCCGATAGATTTTCAAAAAAGAAAAACCATACACACCTGGCCCGAGCAATTACGAAAACCAAAAAAAATCAACCAAATCGGTCCAGCCGTTCTCAAGTGATGATATTTCCATACATGCAGCAGTAGATACTTATATAAATAGTTGATATTTCCGACAAGGAATCATGATTAAAGGATTTATCGGCACGACATGCCGTAATCAATAGAAGATTAATAGAAAGCAACCAACTGATATCCGTCAAGTGGTTGTTGTTATTGAAAACCAATATGAACTTCAATAAAAACTTGGATATTGATAAAAACACAAACAATTCTTTATTGAATCAAGTGGATGCAATCGTATTGTGTTCAGTTTCTGTGTTATTATTATAAGAAGAAGGTATGGCAATAAATCTCAATGAAAAATACGCTGAACAAAAAATATTGTAATCAGTAAAGGATGACACATATTTTCCAGTTACCAATGAAGTTTTTAAATGAATCTATTATTACGCAGTTACACACACTATAGATATTATAGACGCATGTCTTTAATCAATCAATCAATCAATCAGCTCTATTAGCAGGGGAGTAAAAATCATCACAAGCACTTGTAAGTGTATGTAGTCAATTAGCTCCTTGCGATCTAAAACAGGTACACGATAAAGAAACTCAAATATCAAAAGAACTTAGAAAATATCGAATTCGTTCAACTTATTAAATTGCTTCATTTATAAAGAATTCTCTACGCATTCTGTGAAGGCATTGTAAAGAGCCTTGTCCTTGATAACTCTGTGATACGTAACTACTGAGTTCTACTGGTTTTTGGTCACATTTTTTTTTAACATCCATTCATCCAACGATGGCCTACGAGCCGACGGCCCTCCTGAAGTTAAGTGATCACCTCTGTCTATAGACATAAGCAAACTAGCAACCGTGCAAAGGCATTGCCATCCCAGAGAAAGCTGGAATTTCTCGTGTGTCTGTAATTTCGCCGGCACCCAAACCCTTCAAACTGGAACACAGCCACGCTGTTTTGCGGCAGAAATAGATATGGTGGTTGTACTGCCCCGGAAGAGCTCTTTCACAAATAGCTCTACTACTACTCATACTGCATTCCTCCGTATGATGCCTTAACAAGAATGTCTCGGTGATGTCTCTTGATAATGAGGAACTTTATCAACATCAGTTATTGCATTTTTCCACGTTTTTTTTTGTCACCATTATATGAAGTAGAACGAAAGAAGTATAACAATGTCCTGCAATGGCTATTACGTAAAAATCTTCCTTGGGGAAATTTTGATGATTGTCATCCCACCCGATTCTCTTCAAGCTCACTTCCCCAAGGGACACACTGCCGTTCTCGATACAGGTACCGAAACAAGTGTTCTAAAATTGAAAGTAATTAAATTATATAACAAAATGGAAGCACTAATAGGTGTGCCTCGCATCGCTACTTATTACAATATGTAACTGGAAGGTGACCCCGTCTACCTTTATCCGCCCGTCATGCGAACTCCACAGACTTTGAACGGTTATGTAAGTACCTGTTCAAACTTCGAATGTGATTTTAGTGCCAGTTTTAGTGGCTATTTTTTTTCCTAGGTTCTAGATTTGTGTTTATAAAAAGTCTGCCACCTTCATTCTTTCGTTCGAAAAATTTTGCTTCTCCAAGAAATTGGTCGTCATATTTCGGTTTCTAGGACGGGTCGTTTATCAGCTAGTTATCTACTATTGCCAGGGTTGCAGAATTTGTTAGAAAGAGTCACCGCGGCCCTTGAACGCGAAGGGTATTATGAGGAACACGGATGGGTTTTAGTCATTATGAGTCTGATATCCCCTTCCGCTTCACCCAGGGTGGATGAAGTCATTTAATGATTTTATATACATAAAAAAAAAGAAAGATAGATTAGTCTCGTTATATCGGTCTTCCTCCATTCAAGGACTGACCGTAGCTGACACTAGCTTTGACTAACTTAAGACTCTTAACATCGTTCGTTTGGCATCCAAATACGGTTGATTGAGAATTTGGACTAAAGTTCTGTTAACATGTATACAATTTGAATGTAACATGTTTGTAAGACAATGGCGGAGAAGCACGAATATCTCGCGTGAGTCCATAATCGAGAATCTGGCGAAATAAACTAGATTTTCAGTAGATATTGGACACACGATCCATGTATTCAATCTGCATGTTTATTTTAAGGGTGGGAAATCATATAACTTCTTCCGCTCTGGGCGGAGCAGACGAGAGTGTCAGACTCTTACTGACTAAAACCTTCCTTCTAATGCCCATTGCGTTCCAGGGCCGCAGTGACTCTTTCGGACAAATTCCGCAACACTGGCAGTTATTAGTCTGCATGGTAGCGGTAGCTACGACATTTTCTAAGTTCAACCAATTAGTTAATTACAAAAATAAATAACCTTTTTATAGCCGTCAGTACCTTCATATTTTCAATTTCATTTTATCCAATCATTTTTCTATTAAATCATTGTTGTTTTGGAATAATAAATTGCACAGTTGTCAGGGGCGTAGCTACCGCCGTATCTGCCGTATCAATTATACGGGGCCCCAGGGCTACGGGGGCCCCCAATGTGCGTAAGCAAAAATTAATAAAAACTTCCCAAATTTTTTGTTATTTCACAAATGACAAAAGTCAAAACAAGCAATTCTTTTTTGCCCGCGCAAAGCGTGCGTTCAAAAGTTGCCAACACCCTACATCGGTTATCGCGGTTATTATCCATAGAGGCAGTAACTTTAGAAAACTAAAGTCATCATCAGCTATTAATAATTGAATAAATCAGTTTGCCGAAAAAAAGGTAAGGAGGGTGTAGATATACCTATTTAATTTGTTTTTTTTTTTTTTTTTGGAAACAGTGACAGATACGAGTACCTATATAATTATGATTTAAAAAATATTTCTTTTAATTTTATGCAATTTTTTTTTATTGTGAGAAATCTTTACCTTCCTAAGGGCCCCCAAACCAATGTTTATACGGGGCCCCGCCAAGCCACGCTACGCTTCTGACAGTTGTATAAGAACGAACTATTTATAGTTTGATTGCCATTCACGTTGCTAAATGTAGTAGAGTTGGTCGGGGAACCTATTATATAATAGGACATGTGACGTGCCTCTCCAGTAGGGCTGCCATCACCTGAATTCCCGACGCCAGACAAAAACTTCAAAAACCCCGAATATTTGGATTAAATTAAGATTTTTTTACCGGACCGGGAAATACTTTTTTTTTATAAATAAATAAATCACAACATCATTTACATTTTCACGTTTTTATTGAGTGCGATGAAATATCCTACCGGACGAGTCCGTCCGTTATCTAAAATAGGACAATCCGGGGAATCCTAGATTGATGGCAGCCCTATTCTCAAGGGCACGCCTCGATTTAGGCGGTAAGTCCCCTCTTTGAGGAGTGGCTAGAGCGGCGCCACGGCGCCCTCACCTACCGCCTGACGCAGGTCCTCACCGGACACGGAAGTTTCGGGAGGTTCCTGCACCTCATCGGGCGGGAGGAAACGCCCGGGTGTCACCATTGCGAGGATCGCCCCGAGGACACGGTGGAGCATACTCTGGCGGTGTGCCCTGCTTGGGCTGAGCACCGCCGAGTCCTCGAGGCGGCCATCGGCGGCGGCGCCCTCTCGCGTCCGGCACTGGTTCAGGCCATGGTCCGGAGCGAGGGGGAATGGGAAGCAGTCGCCTCCTTCTGTGAAGCTGTAATGCTAGAGAAGGAGGCGGCGGGACGGGAGAGGCAAAGGAGGGTCCCCCGTCCCAGCGGCCGCCGCGGTAGACGATCCGGGCGTCGGGAGCCACGAGACGACTCCCGGCCACCGTAGACGCGGGTCTGTGGACGGTGAGCAATGGGTAGCTCACCGTCCGTAGGTTCACTAGCGACAGACCGTGTCGACGGCGCGCGTTCCACGCGCGCCTCAAAGAGATGTCAGCAAAACTGGATGGGGCCACTGAGGGCCGATGCCTGCCGGGGCTGCGGGTTGTTCGAAAGAGATACCGCGCCCCCGGAACGCAAAGGGCACATGAAGGAACATAGACGGGTTTTAGTCAGTAAAAGTCTGACACTCCCTCCCGCCCCGCCAGACATGACAGATTATTATACGGGGTGGGAGGGAGGGGTAAAAATAAGGGCAAACTGTGGGTGTGCATTGGTGCACCTCTGCCTAACCCTTCTGGGAATAAAGGCGTGATGATGGATGGTGTGAGGGACCTCGTAACGAACACTTTTACCATGGATTTTCAGTAAATGATACGAGTCCCTCTTAGATGACAAAAAAACACCGCTGTTCTGTGCAGCATCTACGGTCCTACGCGATCAAAATGTATGGAACAGCTTATTCTCTTTTCGAAATTTTGTAACTTTGACTTTATTAATTAACTGATCCATAGTAAAAATCATCTTTACAATGTCCCTTCCATCCGTTATGTATAAACAGATATATTCCATCATAAATGCCATAAAATAACATAGCTGTCTTAAACAAGGAAAACATAAGTTTTCCTGTATCTAAGCTCACAACATACCTACTACAATGTTTTTGTGTGTAAATTAATATTTATCCTTAAAGGATTTGCAAAGCCTTCATAGTGATTAGGATACACATACTTCACATGGCTTATTTGGCCAAATATTCAAGATACTTGAGTAATACAAAATATACCCTATGAATATCGGAATAAATATGTTTTTTAATTAACGCAAATATTTGCACCAATATGCCAAGCTAAGTGCCAACGCTACTGGCAAGGCAATAACAGATGCAACTATACATAGTATCTAATAGCTTTCTCATGGAACGTAAAATGAAGACTTAAAGTTCTATTTAATAAATAACAAAGGGAACTTAGCCTAAAGCGCTTCAGTATTTCAGTGACTAACTTAGTTAGCCGCTGAAATCGCTTTAACCTCTATTTTGCTAAGTCTTTTCTTTCACGACTGTTTTCCACCCTGCAGACATTGCACTTTCAACCCTGCTGCCATGAAATTACGATTCAATAAAAGATTCTTTTTTAAAATCTTATTTAGTTTTGAAACTCAATAACCAACAATAATGTTCTTGTGTAAAAAGTGTTATTGGGTTTTTCTATGAAATTCTCAGTAGCAGCTCGGAGTTTGGGTTTGTGCCCGGTCAATGGCAATAGGCTCGCCCCCTATTACATGGGACCCCTAAATATACCGGCGAAATGTTCTTCTGCCAGTGAATGACTCTAGCCATCGACAATATTTTGAACCACGATAACCAACTAGCTACCTTATCGGGCGATAGACATTACAGTATTTTGAATACGCAGTTTGATTATATCGCAGTAAACCTTTAAACCTTTCGATAATCCGACTTTCCATCTCACAAAACCTGGTTATGATCTTGAGGTTATCGTAGATGTTCTTGCTTTTGCGCCTGTTAATGTGTTTGCTAACAGTATCGTACATAGCGGTGTTTAGTAGGTTTAGAATACATCTGAATTAAAGATGCAGAAAATCCGAACAGTCTTTGACAAAATGGCAAATAGTTTGATTCATTTTTGAGACGCTTAAGTAGTGACAGCCCAGGACCCCTTAAATTTACGGTCCGCCCCTGGATATAGAAACATATGCTTAAAAAAAGAGTTATTTCAATTAGAACGAATAAAAATAGAATACTTACCTAGAATTTATTATTTTATTGAAATCCCTAACCCTCTAAAAGTTTTCAAATGTAAAACTGAATTAAATCTTTTATTAAAGACAAAATTTCAGTCCAAGTCCGGCCCTGTTTTATGTTTTTAATTTACCCACAAAAAATTGTTTCTCCTCCTTTAATGTCTTGTTATGTACGTTAATTCATTTTTTTTCTGTTACTATTGTACATGTTATGATATACAAGCTCTGCTCACAAATGTCATATTTTCAACTATAGCTAAAACATCTTTTACTTTAGCTAAAACCTCTCATTAGGTGAAATTTGTAGTAAAATTATTTTGAGTAGGTAATAAAGATTCTATAATTACTACCAATAACAGTATACTGTTTGTCCTTCGGAATAAGCACGAATTTTTAGTAGGTAGGTAATCAGAAATCGTCATCTACATATAGCTCAAGATATGCCTTAAGGCCGCCATAAAAAGCCGAAGAAGAAATCGTAATTATAATCACGACAAAAGATACGATACAAAGAATTCTGGAGAACACAAGCCTACCGGATCCCTACCAACATGTTAATGACTCTAATCGTACCCAAAAATCTTCATACAAGTCCGTCGGCATATGTTTGGAACACCTATCATTGATGGAGTTAATCCCCAAGTCGGAAGTCGACAAAAAGATCGATTAGATTTTTTATATCGATTGGAATACAAAGCAGATCCGACTCGATAATCGTATTTGTAGAAGTTCTGAGAATCTATAGGTATACGATCGCGTATAAATATTGAAAGATAAATATAAACATTGATGCAGAAGTGCGTTCTGTTATGACTTTCATAAGCTGCCGATGTAAAGTGCAGTGTTGCATCCTCGTGAAATTCAAAGAGGTATCTATGCTAATGATAGATGGGGTTTAGTCCGAGAGAGTCTAACATTAGCGTATGCTCCACCCAGATTTCCCACCCTTAATGAACAAAAAGTGACTGTGACATACGGAAAGACAGACAGACAGACATGACGAATCCATGAGGGTTCCGTTTTTTGGCTACAGAATCCTGAAAAACATATGCTAGCAATTACCACAATAAATAAAAAAATAAGTAAAAAATTACATGTGATTTTTGAATTCGATCTAGTCATGTCTGGGTTTAGGTAAGTGGGACGATAAAACCATTGTGCACACAGTGATGTAGTTGTGCCACACTGCCTCCGCATACGTAACAGGCGATTATGTTCTTTGAAAGAGGTGTATTCTGAAATAGTCTTCAAACAACACCTAAAAAAATCTATTTACTAATTCAGGTGACAACCTTCTGTAATTCTACGAGGATGCGAAACTACACCTTGCGTAAGCAATAACAATTCATTGTAAGATCAATATCAAGGCAATACAAGCCTATGGTCAACTATTTATAAGCTGCAGCACATTGTTTGCATTGTACCTTTCGTATCGTCTGTCCTATGGACTTTTGCGAGTAAGAAAATATACAATTTCCTTTAACTAGTTATACCCCGCGGTATCGCCTGCGTTTAGTTCCGTCTTTTGTTACTGCACCGAGCGCATGAGTCTTAGCGTGTTATTGGCACCCGGCAATGCAGTCGCTTACTGCCAGTGAAAGAATTTTTGTAATCGGACCAGGCCCTCTAACCAAGTCGCAAACGATAATCGTAAACGCTCGGTAGGTACCAATAGACTTTCAACTTAATACCCCAGAGGCTTAAGTTGAAAATCTATTAAAGATTTCTTAACGTTAGCGACTGGAAAGAACGAAAACGCTATGCAATCTTCATTAGATCTTCAACCAAGCACATAAAGTTAAAGATCTATTAAAGCCTACTCAGCGTTTGCGTTTATCGTTTGTTACATGGCTACAGGTGCAGTACTTCTTGAGAATATCTCTCGCAAACACGAACAGACGAAATCGTAGCTTTATAATGTTAGTATAGGGTCTCGCAATACACATAAGCGGTCCGACATTCGGTTCGGCATTCTCATTACAAACTTGATAAGTCTGATGGATTGTATTGAAAATGCCGAACCGAATGTGCCGACCCCTAGATTTGTGTCTTCGTTTATCCCACATCTCAATTTTTCAATGTCAATGCCAAATATAAATACATATGTACCTACTACACTCAGTTATCACAATATTCCTCATACAATTCAGATAAACGTACTTACTGAAATTAATGTACCTATGTATCCAAACGAGTCATTATGAACATTAAAATGGTATAAGCACCGTTAATTTTGGGCCACTAGTAGCGGTAATAACACCTTGGGGCATCCGCTTGTTGCCGCATAGATAATTAAATTCACTAACATGTAAAACCGTTGTTTTACTGCAGTGGATTTTAACTGAAGTTTGTGTTGGTATGTGAGATAGTTCGGCTATAGAAGTCAATGATTAAACTTCTTCAAGAGCATAATTATATAAGTATTTAATTTGATTTTATCTCGTCTGTGCTAATATCATAGGTGTGGAGAGTTATCTAAACGACAAACCTAGCCAAGTATAGCCTTTAAACGAAATATCTGCATATTATTTGGGAAACTGGTATTTGCAATAAAAAAAATGTATAATATTTACGTATAACGTACGCTCACACGCTTTTATAGAGTTATATTTTAAGTATCAAGAAATATGTTACTTCTCTTTTGCACCCACGGATCCTGCCGCTAATCCCTTGCTCTTTGCCTCAAAAGAAAATCCGGGTCTATTGCTTGCCTGCACAACTGCCTCTATTCTACGTCGTCACACGACTCTTATTCCAGGAAGTCTGGTCTATCGCTACTAGGTTACTTATCAGAAGATGTTAGTAGCTACAACATTTTCAACTACCCACGTAAATGCTCCCTATGGGTGGTGGCACTATGACGTCAGAATGGCGTACTTTTACACCGTCATTGCTGAAACCTAGGAATTGACGTCACTGGCTCGCGTGCTAAACGAACACGTTTCTGATTAAATGAGCCCTAACTTCTCATCAGGCGTTTTTATTAGCAAACTGCTCGTAGTATGATGGGATTAGGTTTCCAATTTATATAGAACTGAATATTCAGTACCTGTGTTGGATCTTCTGCCATATTAATTGTGATTCAGCAACTTCGTTTTGATGAAGAAAGCACCGTAAAAAAGCCTCAATAGAGTTTAAAATTGTAAACATACGATCTATGGGTGGTCAACTTCGCCCTTTTGTTCCTCATTTTTCTTTCCGTCTCCTCTTATAGAACAGTTTCCATCTTCCAGTAGGACCGTGGGTCTGTCAACTTGGAGTATAACACCAGCCCATCAGAACATTTCATTGTAAATTCCAAATACTATGTTTTAAAATAATATTATTATGAACGTCCAGAGTACAAGCGTGACTAACAAAGAGCATGGTTTTAGTAAAAAAATTCTACAATTTTTTTACGTAATGGCGTAGCTATCGACCCACGTGTTGCTTATCAATGCCATGTGATTGTTTCGGTACGTTGCCATAAAAATTCCATATAAAACCCGTTGCGAATTTATGGAATAGCGTACATATGTACTCTACAATATGTGTAGGAGAGAATTCCTAATTGAATGTATTGATAATGGGTTGACACATTGGACAAGCAGCTGTAGGAAGCATGCTTTTAGGGTCATTACATTTTCTTCCCGCGAATTGGTCTAGTCTACGTAGACTTCAGAAAGTGCTTATTTATTTCACGGAAACACAAAAACGGAATAAAAAAAAAATGTGATAAGTTAGATAAATATTGTGCGTCTTTAATGCATGAAAGAGTAACAATTATCCATCTTAACCGTATACCCATCCTCATCCTCCTACAGATATCCAAGGAAAAGGATTGTAGGGTTTTAGCATTAATTCAACTTCACTCATGATTGCGAGGTTCCAAGAATTAGAAATGAAATGAAAGGATTTCAGACAAACGATTCCTCTTCCTTGACTTCCTAATATGACCATTAGGAATGCTATAGAACTGCGAAAATCTGTTCTATTGCGAAACTGTCAGATTGTACATCCCTGGAGTTATTTCCAAAGTTATGAGGATGCAGTTCATTTTCAGCTTTGCTTTCTTATCAGTGGAATGCGAAGCATTAAATTTTATTGCTACATACGAGGGACCTATTGAACAATTAAAAACGATTAAATGTCTATTAATTTTAGAAGTCTCGACCACTAACATTGTGCATTGACAATGATTATCTTAAATGAAGGCCCGCGACATTGACCGCATAAATTCTTAAAGATCCCTATTTTTTGTGATAATTAAATAAAGCTTATAGCACTTAAGAATAACGTAGCTTCTTATTAACGAAATAATTTTTCGAATCGGGCTTGTAGTTTCGAAAATTTGCGCGTTACAGCAAAAAAAAACGCAAACAAACTTCATAATAATGCTATATAGAGTATATCAATGTTAACTTGCATAAAAACGCAACTGATAATATCTAGGCAATACAACATAACCTAGAACTATGACTTGCACTGTCTAGAACACTGAACAAGTACCTAAGACCTTCAGGAATGTGAGTGCATGCATGCAGTATGATTCTTTGACATTTTCTGCATTCACTGCGAGAGATCGCATTTTTTTCCATCAGTAGTTTTTAGTCTGTGGCTTTTAGAAGCACTGGCTTAGCCGCTAATCAAAATATACCGAGTCATCATCATCGTCATCATATCAGCTGCAGGAAGTCCACTGCTAGATATAGGCATAACATAGACTTCCAAAAGGACCGGTTAGAAGTTATTATTTGCCGAGTTTATGCTCTTATCATTGAAAAAATACACAAACAAAACCTCAAAAGTTGGATTCTATCCTGTCTCCCTCGGTGAATTTAGGTGAAGTGAGATGAGCTGTCAATCCAGTAGTGGACAGCTAACCTTAAACTTAAAAGGTTTTTACAGAATATTACACCTGGGTTATGACAAAAGCGGGTCTATAAAATTCTTATGCGGATTGTGTCATCCACTTTCTGCAAAAGACCTAACACTGCCATGAATGCAGCATACCCCCTCCCCTTTCCCCCTCCGCCTTCAATGACACCCATAGCACATTATAATGATGACTATTGTGTTTCTACCCGTGCGCCACAAAGGTATTTTTCCAGAACATTCCTCAATTAACGTTTACAACTGCCATTTATTTCCTGGTCGAGATCTAAAGACTTGTATACGTATTACGCATGGTCCTAACGTGTAGTCCATTGTCGCTTATTGCTTATATCCGGTGTCGCCAGTGCTTATTCACGGGCACAGATGTAAAGATTTGCAGGATAGTATAAGAGCAGTAAATTGATAGAAGATTGAGCGTAGTTGAGTCACGGAAAATTGCTTTGACGCGAATGTAGGGCAATTGGAATTAGAGCTGTTCTCGTTAAGGCTTGGATTCTCTAATTATTGGTGGGATTGAAATACAAAGAAAATATCTCGCACTTGATTCTTACTGCGACTTCTTTTGCGTGGTAGTAAAGTACATATATTTATTCATTTATAAATAACCAACCTATGTAGGTATTTCCAGCTTGCACCAGACATAAAGTTCTCCATGCAAACTTATTATTATAAAGCCTATATGGCACTCAACTTTAAAGTAGCTTTCTATCATTGAAATAATTTTCGTAATCGGACCAGCACTTCCAGAGACTATTTCTTACAAAAAAAACCATCTTCACGTCTTATAATATTTTTTGTGAAAACTAGCTGTACCATAAAATCTCGTTACAAAAAAAACCTTTAAAACTATTTATCGTCATCTATACACAATCTTTAACAACGCTAAAAATGTACTGACCTTCGACTAACCTACTGACTCTTCCAGACAGTCATTCTATATCTCATATATCGACGTATTATATCTCGGGACACGAGCATTTCAACCAGTTACATGCAGTACCTGACATTCTTGATGCAGGAAGTGTTTTGCAAGCCAGTTGGCTCCGCGTCGCAATAGTAGCTATAGCAGTTATTGCACTGGGAATAGCCGTATGGTCCTTCCTAATTAACTTACGTGCTGCAAAGGATTAGTCGGTAATTCAATAGATAGTTCAGAAAGTCCATTTGCATATGTATGCATTGACAATTAGAGTAATTAGTAGGCTTCATCATTGTCCATTGCTATGGACTCATGTTCTGCGTTTATCTAGAACACTAGCTTCGGCCCGCGGCTTCGTTTGCGTTAAGAAGTATAAAGTAGTATGTAGTTATCTTCATCCCCTATTTTATCCTCTTAGGGGTGGAATTTATCAAAATCCTTTGTTAGCGGATGCCTACGTCATAACATCTACCTGCATGCCAAATTTCAGCCCGATCCGTCCAGTGGTTTGGGCTGTACGTTGATAGATCACTATGTCAGTCAGTCAGTCAGTCAGTCAGTCAGTCAGTCAGTCACCTTTGAGTTATATATATTTAGATATAAAGGCGAAAGGTCATTCGAAAAGTAATTGAAATATGAAGCTTGGGGTAGGTAGGTAGTTTCGGGGATCGCAAAAGGTGTGCATAAGCTCCCCGGTGTAAGTGTGAGAAGGGAACATCATTTAGTCAGTAAGAGTCCGACAGATGATATCTTCGCCAACCCAAAGCGGAGGACTTCCATGACGATATTTTACCTAGGAATAACAAAAATGACCCGAATAATACCGCAGAAAGACGCTGGATGCAGGCCGCTTGCAAACGGTCCTTTTGGAAATCCATAGGGAGGCCGATGTCCAGCGGTGGACGTTCTGTGGCTGATATGATGATGACGATGACAACAAAATATAGGTAGTGCAGGAGAGGTAAACTAAGAATGTTTTTTCCGATAGGAGCGAAATAAAAGAGGCTTTTGACACTCACGCGGACAAAGTTATGGAGCTAAACAGCTACGAAACTGTTCCAACATTATGTCATCATCATCATCATCATATCAGCCGCAGGACGTCCACTGCTGGACATAGGCCTCCCCCATAGATTTCCAAAAAGACCGGTTGGAAGCGGCCTGCATCCAGCGTCTTCCTGCGGTCTTAATCAGGTCGTCCGTCCACCTTGTGGGTGGACATTATGTAACAACATACAACAACAACATTATGTAATACGTATTAAATATTCGATTGTGTCTTTGAGCCTTCTGCACATCCTTACTCTATGCGTACAGGAACACTGATTTTGTAATATAGTTAAATCATTTTATACTCACAGTTTGCTTTACGATGTTTCATTAGTTGTACAATCCAATTGGACAATAAACACGCCCATATAAGTGCAGAGAAATATGGCCCTTATGATATAATTATTTTATGACATTTCTGTACTACAAGTATGACCTTAGGAGCTAACAAGCAGAATAAATTAACCTTTTAAAGGCGTGAGTAAAGTACTATCTATTTAGGTAGTTATAATAACATCACCACTTGCAGTGACTTCGTGAATAGACGCAATATGTAGTCATACGTTTGAGTTTATTTATAAAACACCGTTCCAGACCGTTTGTCTGCTTGTAAAATATACTGGCTAGGGGCGTTTCGAATTTGCCTACCAAGCTGGTGGAAATATTTTTAGTATCGTATTGGGAACCTCGTTCTCTTTAATAATTTAGGGACGTTTGGCTCGCAACCCGTTGCATATTTTTGCTGTGTGTTTCGAAAGAATTTTCTTTTCGTCCTGAATGTTTACTGGATACCCACAAAAAGCCGGGAGGGGCACATCACTAGGCAAATATTCATAGTCAAGACCTTTAATTTATAAACCGGTCACACACGAGCACGCCAACTTTAAGTGAGTGAGTCACCGCTCTTCATACCTGCATACCAGCATTGATTGCAGACCATTCATTAGCAAAGAGCAGGTCAACACTTCCTCCGTGTCTGATAGAAACGCGCAGTGTGTAGGACGCCTTACGTTCCGCTTCAAAGACGACGCACGTAACAGATAAGCGACTTCGCACATGGAATACGACGCGCGACTTAGATTCGCCGCCTTCATACGCCTATTGTTACTGGCCGTTGACTTCGGCGACTTAAAAAATCTCTTTGATGATTGTAAACCACGATAAAAAAGATTTATTTACAGTTACTTTTTCTCGGCTATAATGTTAATGAATCTTTAAATTCACCACACGATTCAACTGTAAATTGAATTAACATTGATGATGAGCCCTTTTTGAGTTACAAACAAATAAAGCATCCTCAAATGGGTACGCATTTGCAATGTAGACACATTAACACCTACTTACTTTTATATGTACATTATAAATTTACGACATTGGCTCCCTGCAGCTTGTCACACTACTATAAAACCAGCAATATTACCTACCTTATTTTTATTCTTCTCGACTTTCTCATTGTAATTTATGGCTACTTATAAGGTGAAGTAAATGTATTTTTAACAAGCAATGAATTAGGTACTAGTAATGAGTCATGCTCACTGTAATCACCTGTGCATTTGTCATCGTCCGTCGCGGCTGCAAATATTTGGTGTGTGAAGTTCCTAACTGAATCATATCGTTAGTTATGTGGGAACAGTAGTAGAGCTCTTTGTGAAGGAGCTCGTCCGGGGAAGTACTACCGCCATACCTATTACTGCCGCAAAGCAGCGTTGCTGTTTTCCGGTTTGAAGGGTATGGGTGTCGGTGTAATTACAGGCATATTAGAAATTTCAACTTTGTCTCTGGAATGGCTAAGCATTTGCAAGAAACCTGGTATTGCAGATGTCTATAGACAGCGGTGACCACTTAATATCATGTAGGCCGTTGGCTTCTATGCCACTATCCAAATATTGTCCAAAGATATGTAAAAAAAACAAAGTGACTTTTCTACTACAAAGTCACGTGGATTAGTCAACCACGTTTTTTCTTTGAAGGTTTTAAATATCAGCAGAAATTTTAAATAAGTAGCTCAAAAGACTTTATTTGTATAGAAACAACAATAAATGATTATGAACTTCTCTTTGACATTTAATACATAAAAACAACCATAATAATGCTGTTATGAACTCCTTGGATCTCGTTTTTTTTTTTTGACGTTCGAAGTTTGCTCTTTTATTTTTTGGTTGTATTCATTGTTATCTTTGCCCCAATGCAATAATTCCGTGTAAAATTTTCATTTTATACATTATATTGTGTTCATTTTCGGTTTAAAGCCTTATTTAATTTACAATAATAACATACAATACACTCATAGTCCACTAAAACTTTCTTGAGCGCAAAACTTAAACAATATTAGGTTCAAAAGGTAAAACTAAAAGGGAAACCATAGAACGGTGCTCTAATTGTTTCAGTTTCTAATCGACTTGGGGACAATAAAACATTCCGATTGGCGATTCAATGTCGGTAATAAAACACAGAAGTTCTATAATTATCTACACTTTTTTAGCACAATGAGTGCCGATAGAATCTCTACAGCATTATTAGCTGCACGGAAATAGCATGCGGTTCACGTAAGCGTTTTAAAAGCATCAAAAACGCTTCGTGTAAGTACAGCCTAACTTAGTGGTAAATATTATCAAGTAGTTACTTCGTAACAATGAAGAAAGTTTATTTTGTTTTTTGCTAGGAATTCGGGTGAGAACAATGGCGGTCGGTCCAATTAACAATCAAACAATATTTTAAAGAAACACTGTTTGCAAACTTTGGACTGTGTTTTTTTAATTGGCTGCAAAAAACATGAATGATTCGATCTTGTGGTTGTAAAACATTTACTGGGTAAGGACAATTTTATCTAGTTACTAGCGTACTGACCGCGGCTTCGTCCGCGTAGCTTATTTCGGCCGCCATAAGTTACTCTTTTGGTTACTACTCCGCTCCCGTGTATCCTAGCGTGATGTTTTATAGCCCATGTCATTCAGGAATAATGTAGCTATCAATTGTTGAAAAAATTGTTAAAATCGGTCCAGTGGTTTCGGAGCCTATTCGGTACAAACAAACAAACAATTATTACCTCTTTATAAAATTAGTATAGACAAACGTAGTAAGAATTGTGACCTTAAAACCTGCACAAGTGCACAATTGCTCCATACAACACATGCATCCCTAGTACTTCCCATAACGAACCCACGCCAGTATAGCGAATAAGGTAAGTAGGACGCCTATTGGAGCGCACGTAACGCGTCCCGACGCGGCGCGACGACGGTTAAATGAGTGTTGTTGTCGTTTAACAACCCTGTACTGCTGCTGGTTTTTTTCCTGAACATTATGCAGGGTTACTTTTCATTGACCTGCCATATTTCAGGGGGTGTAAGTGGTCATGGATACGAACAAGTTTTGCTAAGGGACTAGCCCACAAATACAAAAAAAAACCGCTGTTCCGTAGGTGGCAATAGGCTCGCCCCCTGTAACATGGGACCTAAACATGCTGGGTGTACATTGGTACACCTCTGCCTAACCCTTCGGGGAATATAGGCGTGATGGTTTAATTGGGTACTTTTATTCATATTTTACCCTAAAACGGAGACTACATGGCTGCAACCATGTAGTCGGGATTCCAAGCCTTACTTATTAGGAAAAAAATTACGTGTAAAATGATTGGTACAAGTATGTCCCAGAACACTTAAAAAGGCATGTGACAGAATGTTACAATTCATTCAGTTATTAGTTGATCGGTTGAAGCCTAATAAGTAACGAGCTTACTTACTTTCTTATATAAGTACTACACATCCGTAGATTTTATATATTAACCACAGTGTAAGAAAGTACAGAAAACCTACTACCTAATTGCTGCTGTACTTGATAACTCATGAATACAAAGAACTCATACACATTAAAACATTTTCGTTTGAAAAAATATAGAACAGTTTTTTTATCATCTGTGTTTTGTTTTAAAGCGACACTATTATATGGGTTCATTATATTACATTTTCTTCGTGTAACTCAACAGCTGGTAATAGCCTAAAATACTCCAGGTTCCGTAACTTTTGACTCTCTCCCTCCCCGATTTCATCTTACTACTTACTATTATAAATGCGAAAGTTTGGACGGATGGATGTTTGTCCCTCTATCATGCCAGAAGGGCTGAAAGGATTTGGATGAAAGGCATAGATCTATATCTATGCCAAACATCCAAATCCCTTCAGCCGTTCTGATATGCGAGTCGCTTATGTGCTATCTATATAGCTTAAAGGCGACTTTTATTCCGGAAATGTTTACGGACCTCGTGGTATAGGTAATTTAACTTTACCACTGACGAAGTAGAACGAATAAGCTAGTATATAATAAACCTTTTGTCCTTTCCTTTGATATACTTTAAGTGTTACAGCAATAAAGTGTTTGTAACATTCTTTCACAAGTTTCCATGTAGGTCTTAGACAAAAAAGTCGTAGAACATTATATCAGTACCTGCATTCCTTTGCGATGTGAATTCATAATTTTGTAATTAAAAATTGCGACCAATGCTCGGTTGCCACCTTTAGATAATTGGCCTGGATTTTTTTAATTTACAACATTAATAATACCAGCATCTTGGTATGGGCATCTGAAGAGGAGGGATGATACACATGTGACCAAAAGAGTTTTGAACATAATTGTGGATTGATAGAAAGGAAGAGGGAGGCCAAAGAAAAGATGGATGGATTGTGTGAAGAATGATATGAAAGAGAAGGGAGTCAGTGATAGTATGACGGCTGACAGGATGGCATGGAAGAAGAAAACGTGTTGCGCCGACCCCAAGTAACTTGGGATAAGGGCAGGAAGATGATGATGATTAATAATACCAGCCTATTTTTGTCCCACTGCTGGGCAAAGGTTTCGTCTTAACGTCGCCAAATAAGGCCTAAGAAACGCTGGCGTGGTAACTTATAGACTTTTAAGAGAGATTGATCAGAGAAGGATGGGTGGATGGCTATAGAGAGGGACATTTAATAAACATAATTCAAAATGTTATTATGATTTTAAATAAGCAGCCTATTGTTGTTAGGTCGTAAAATGAGCAGTTTAACTGGTATTTTAAGTAAATTGCACCGTAAAACCAGTGAAGCGACATTTTGTAATGAATGTAATGGTTGCTTGATTGGCTGCAGTCGCATGCCTCATGCCTATAGCACTGTCCATAGGTACATGCCTGAGAGAGAATACTGTTCATTTGTGCATGAGATGCGGTATTATTAATGTAACTAGGTATTGGTATTTACATCATACCTAGTATTCAAGAGAAAGATGTCTCTCTGATCGACTTCTTAATTTGTAAAGAAGAGATTTAAATTTTGAATGTCCTATTTTTGGCCTTGGTGTCACACCACCGACTTCCAGACTGCGGGTTGTACGAGTAACTGTCAAATTTTCTAATGGAAAAACCAATGATAGTCCGCCCAACCTTAGAATGGAACCAAGACGCCCTGCAGTTGAGACCATGACCAATAAAATGAAAAGCAGTTGTACAATAATAATGCTTGTATGCAGGTCTCTCATAGATGTTCGCAGCGTTCACCGTAAGGGTACAATATAATTGTAAATTAATTACGAAAGTAATGCTAGCATTAGTTTATAGCTTATGTTCAATTATCAACCTGAAGAAAGAATCCAAGATATACTGGATGCGAAAGGCAAACAACCAAATTGACAATAACTCCAAAATTAACTCAACGCTTGCGATATGGTACAAAACCGGATCACCGGACGGAACTGCTATATAAATTTCGACATTGCCATAAAATTGTTTAGTAGGTATTTACGATGTTTATCGATACGTTAATATGGGTCAATTTAGCTTCCGCATCGCTATAATAGACGAATAAATAATATACCTAATACATAAGGTCAGATGACTACTCTGCCCTGATAACAAAGAATGCAGTAATCGACATTTTTGTGATTTTCACTTTTTTCCAGAAATGGCATCCCAGGAGGTTCATGCACATGAAAAAAAATTATTTTCATAAAAAAATTCACTCGAAGTATGTTTTTTATGATATGATTTTCGCCGTACTTGCATGAAAACTGCTTCAATGATAAGAAAAAACGCAGTATTAAGCATGACCTAAGAAAGAATGCAGTACTTGCAAGAATAAACTAAAACAGAATGCAGTAATATCCACTACTTTATTGTTTTGTTTTACATCCAGTAGACAAATTGCTAAATCAAAACGCAGTACTCCACATTACTGTATTTAAGTGTAGTAAAGACTTGCGAAGTCGTAGCCGTAGTCGTAGCAGTGCGATCCATTGCCGCGTTTTGTCTTAGTAAATCAGTTCGGCGACGTCATTCGGTGGAGTAATACGAATACGAATTTGCAAAAACATGTTTTTTTTTTACTTCACCCTAATGCTGCATATTATAAGAACATAAAGTAGGTTTTTAACATCCGTATAGTTTACTCAATACTTTATTTGCATTCCACGATGTAAAAACTTAGGTCGTACCTAAGAAACTAAAAAAACCTTAATCTTAAAATGCACCTATATAAATCGTTGAGAAGACACAGTACACTTCAACTTAGTTCCGAGCATATAATAATGGCAATAATTACTAAAAAAGAATGCAGTAATCAACTTGTGCTAAGACATAATGCAGTAATACGCGCAAGTGCTGCATTTAGTTTTAGTATCCTGTGACGCGGAAACGACCTGATGATAAACCGAAACGCAGTAATACGTATTATAATTGCATACATTAGTAAATTAAATAAAGGAAAATTATCTTGTAAAAGCTTGATTTTTTTCCGATTTTTTAGATAAATATAATATGGCCAATAAAATACGAACAACTGGCTCAGATCATATGAAATATGTTTTTTGCGTTTATCTCGGAACCGCCATTTTGCGATTACTGCATTCTTAGTTATGACGGCAGTACTATGAAGTCATAAACCTTAGGGTCAATTTTGTAATTTTCGAATTCAGAAAAAAAAAATTCTTAGCTATACAATTTTTTTTGGTTGAACGCGCTAATCTCGGGAACTACTTACTGGTCCGAATTGATTTTTTGTTGTATTAGTTAGTCCTTTTATCGAGAAAGGTTATATGACATCGCACTACGACACTACGGGAGCGGGTCACTAACTAAAGATGTGTCGAGCTTACAAATTAATATGCTTATTTTTCGAAAGGGAATGATGTTTTTAGCACCTTTTTTTTTGACTTTAATAACGTCTACCGTTATTATAATTATTATTTATTTTTCCCTACATAGTACAGGACTCCGCTACTGAATGTCGAAGTTTGAAATGTCGACGTATGCTAGTTCTAAAGTACAGGATCTCGATGTACGCCAGTTCGAAAGTTCACTGGAGCGAAGTATGCAAGGCCGACGTATCGTTAGTTAGAAAACATACGAGTGCGATGTACGCCAGTTCGAAATTACCCTGTTACGAAGTACGAAATGCCTCCGTACTGTAACTGGTACTCCATTCTTTTTTTCTTTTTTTTTTGACTAAAAACCATCCGTTTTCCTCCTAATGCCCCTTGCGTTCCAGGGCCGCGGTAACTCTTTCGAACAAATTCCGCAACCCTGGCAGGCACGGCCCTAGTGAGCCTCGTCTACTGTGCTGACATCTCTTTGCGGCGCGCGTGGAACACAACGAGCCGCCGACCTGGGCCTGGTTCTGATCGGACGGCGAGGCACCCAACACTCGCCGTCCGCATGCCCGCGCCTACGGCGTTCCGCCTCCTCCTTTGCTAGCATTACTGCTTCGCAGAAGGAGGTGACGGCTTCCCATTCCCCCTCGCTCCGGACTATAGATTGAACTAGGGCCAAGCAGGGTTACTGATACTGTAACACATATATTTAATCTAAATGGTTTTTTTAATAACATTATGTTTTGCTCCAAGCGCATTTTTTTTGTTTGGTTCTGGTTTATTTATTTTTTTCTTTTTAATAATTTAAAGATAGGTATATCTATTTATGAATGTGTTTTGTAAATTAATTTATTTTAGTTTTGTATATAAAATTAAATCTTCATATACGCTATGTACCTACGCAAGACCACTTATGTATTCTTTTAAATCTACGTTATCCTTCTTTAATAACTGTTCTCAGATTTTTAGGATATGGCATGATGTATTGTGTTTACGTTTCTTTTCGTTATATATAGCTAATTATAATGTTGTAGGAGTACCAGTTACAGTACGGAGGCATTTCGTACTTCGTAACAGGGTAATTTCGAACTGGCGTACATCGCACTCGTATGTTTTCTAACTAACGATACGTCGGCCTTGCATACTTCGCTCCAGTGAACTTTCGAACTGGCGTACATCGAGATCCTGTACTTTAGAACTAGCATACGTCGACATTTCAAACTTCGACATTCAGTAGCGGAGTCATAGTACAGTTGATTTATTGCATAGGTTCACTGAAAACCTTAGATTTGTATAATTGAACATAATTTATTTCAATTTTGTAAATGTGAGTACCATGGAGGCATATTATATTGGTCAAGTTACTAAATACGTGTTGGACATTGAGCATGGCGGTGGAGAGCGTTGACATGCTCGCTTTAATGTCTCGCTGATGGTGGCGCGTGCATTGGATCGTTCGGTTCCCTTCAAGATGGTTGAGCTAAATGGTGCTGATGCACGCGTCATGCTCGTGAACGGGTGCTGTCAGTTGGGATTGGTCACCTCTTAACTGCCATGGCTTTCATCTTTATTATAATTTTGTAACTTTTTATACATTCACCTTCATTGTTTTCACATATAGAAGCAACAAGAATATTGTAACCAAGATTTTGTAAAAACCAAATTGAAAGAAAAGAGTGTCCATGGAGTTTCTTGCTCGTTCTTCTCCATAGAGACCTACGTATTGGAACGAGCAACTAGCTTCAATTCTAAACTGTAACTTCTTGACATTCAAAAGTGCCTGTAAATGGTCTAATTGAAATAAATGCTTTGATTTGATTTGATTTGATTTGTAACTTCACACGGGTGATTAAAACCACACGAACGAAGTCGCGGACAGAAGCTAGTTAACAGATAAAATTGATCTGTGATACAGATCTGACGGTAAATTCTTTAATTATAAACGTTGAAACTTATCGCAGCGACTATCAATGTCAAAAAATCTAGGTAAAAAAGGATAAAATAAAAAATTAAATTTAAAATTTAAAAAACCCCCAACACAAAAACCTAAGTTTCCTTTAAAAAGTAAAAAAATAATAAAAACAAATACGTCACGTTGGGGGACCGATGTTGCATTTAGAATACGATCGTCCCGAGCGGTCCCCCAACGTGACGTATTTGTTTTTATTATTTTTTTACTTTTTAAAGGAAACTTAGGTTTTTGTGTTGGGGGTTTTTTAAATTTTAAATTTAATTTTTTATTTTATCCTTTTTATAGGTACCTACTTATTATAACGTCGATTTTGCTAAGTTTGAGACCCCACTCGAGTATATTTACAGACATTCGGTTTTTCTTCCCTACTTTCACCACTACTAACCACCATAACTTTTAAACGGCTCAAGCTATTTTCATCAAACATGTCTAAGAACACTCGTACGTAAGTTACCTTTAATACAAAAAAAAACTAAATTGAAATCGGTTCATCCGTTCGGCAGCTATGATGCCACAGACAGACAGACAGACAGACAGACAGACAGACAGACAGACAGACAGACAGACACGTCAAACTTATAACACCCCTCTTTTTGCGTCGGGGGTTAAAAATAGAGTTTTGACAAATTGAGAATAAGATTATAATGCGAAGTTACTAAAATTCCTTGACGACTTTAAACATCAATAAATCTGCCTAGATTTAACGAGATTTTAATTTGTTTTTGTATCCAAAATGGCGCGGCGTGCGCTTTTGACATGTGTCAGAAACAATATCCCAGCACTCCATAACACGACAGTTGTTCATAAAACCGGCTCAATTTTATATTTCGATTACGTTTTCATCGATCAACGTCGATATTCTTCCTTTTTCCTTCCAATCAATGTCAGAATTACGTCGAAAACAATGCACCGTGCGTATGGCCGTGGTCCCGCCGGAAACCGTAATCGTGATTATCCGGTATTTTCAAATCGGAAATACGTTTGCCGAGTAGATTGGTAACGAAATGGTGTTACATTATAATAATGCTGTACTATTCGTGTGCATAGTCGAATAAAAAAGGTGTAGTCTAACATTGTTCGTGTTGTGTACTTTGAACAGCTAATAAAGCAGAATTCCGCAATGAAATGAGAGATGGATAAATATATATTTTTTTTTAAATTAACTGCCTCGTTAGCCTATTGGTCTTAAGGTGTTTTGACCATTGTTTTTTTTATTTCAGGTAAGTGGCGAAGCGAGTTTGATGAGACGAGAGGGTATGTCTTACCTTAAGTACACATTTATATATATACCATCACGCCTGTATTCCCCGAAGGGTTAGGCAGAGGTGTACCAATGTACACCCACAGTTCGCCGGTATATTTAGGTACACACTATAACTGGTATTTAGGTTTACACATTTATAAGAAAACGGTAAATACACTGGCTCGTTAGCCTAGTGGTGCGAAACCCGACTGTACGCTAGAGGTCTTGGGCTCGATGCCAGGTAGAGCAAAAAGTGTTTTTGTTTTTTTTTTATGAAATTGTCAGTAGCAGCTCGGTGTTAGGATTTGTGCCCGGTTAATGGCAATAGGCTCGCCCCTATTATATGCGACTTAAAACATACCGGCAAACTGTGGGTGTAGGTAAATTGGTACATCTCTGCCTAACCCTTCGGGGAATACCTACAGGCGTAATGGTATGTTATGTTACAAAGAAAATTAATCAAGTTCATTTTGAGCTAGCTTTGTTGTAGTAAATATTCCACCCACTCTTATGTAAATACTGTAGCTTTAATATCGTTGTGTTTTATATTTATATTCTCTGCAAAATAAAGCTTGAAAGACTAGTTCAGAGACTACACAAAGCTCAAAATGAAAATCCAACAAACACGCTGGGTTTTTCTCCCACAACGAACCGCAGTCCGCAGACCACTCTCGCAAAGTTTTACGTTCACTTATCCATTCATCTGAGAGTACGCTATAAACACAAATACAGGCGTAAACGAGCATATATCGTAAAGAGCAACAATCTCGCCTTTCTAAGCGCAAGTAAGTAAAAGTCTGGGACAGTTATCACGACAAAGACGAATGAAGAAGGTTTATTTAAAACAACATGCAAAATGACACTGAAAAAAATATTGTAGAGCCTAAATCTATGGTAAAAAAATAAAAGTTGCTTTCTATTTTCAAACCATGCTCATGAAAGGCTGTTATTTTTTTTTAAACATGATCTAATGGCAATATTCTTTGCCACATGGAAGTCTTGTATGTTTTCGGAAAAAAACCGGGTAACTAGTACAGACAGCGACAGCAATTGGTTACCCCTCTTGCATTAAAATTCGTTCGAAAAAGGGGGTAACCAGTTGATGACGCTGACCGTACGGACGTGCTATGAAATAGGTAGGTATCTATATCTTTATCCTGATAGTTTTTTTTAATTTACTCGTTCGTAGGTTTATAAAAATGCTGTTACAAAAATGATTAAAGGCGATTAAAAGTAGCTTAGTTGCATAGTTCCAAAAGATACCTAATTCTGATGACGTTAAAGATTAATCTTGCGGCATCTTTGATCTCTGATTGTGATATTAAAAAACCGTTTGAAACGTGACTTCTGTCCGTACTTTCATAGTATGAAGCAGTGCATTCTCCCACGTTAGATGGAACGCTACGCTTTTCGACCGGCAACCGGTACCGGCGACGATCCGTTACTTTACCTGAAATGTATTTATTATTACGTCTCGTTGTCCGTAGCCTGATGTTTATATGAATTCATAGTAAAGTCACGCTTGACGTGTTACGTAAATTATGTATTTTTATGTTTAATGGTAATGCAGTGAAATCGGAAAAACAGGAAGCGGTGAATGGGCTAACGGAAAATTGGTTTTCGAGTTTCGTTTTCATTATTTTGCATCATGTTTCATGTATTTTGTAACTTGACACAGATTTATATTTCATAGGAAAATCACAGAAATTTCTCTATGGATAAGCCCTAGCTGTGAAAAGAAACTGACACTACCTTGAAACACAACATGGCTGCCAAAAAGTACAAAACTTTTTTCAATTGACAACTGATACTCAAAATGGCGGACATTCCACGTTCTGACAGTTAGAAATTAAGGCATTTTCATAGGCATAATCTCTTTGATAAAAAAAAACATTTTCATTTGAAGCGTGACTGAAAACTGCTCTATTTAAACTTGCATGAAAGTAATGATGGGCTATTAGATGAAATCGCAGCTAAATTCCTATGTATCGTTCACTTAAGTGCTGTTCTTATGTAGAAATGGAGACTTACTTCAAATTAAATTACTTATTGATTGTTTCAGAATGAAAGGCATTCACAGAAAAGCAAATTATTTTTTTCGCCTCTCTTGAAATAACAGTTATTAATTTCTAAATATGGTTTGAAATATATTAACGACTTTATGGCAGTTTCATTACTACTGTATGTACCAGTTAACATTTCAGTGTGCTTAGATAAAATCTACTACGAGTATGTTTATCTTATAAATTGAATCTTACCAAAAAGAGCTGCTCTATTTGCACCGCCTTGACAAATTGAGGGCAATTTTCTCTGCTTTGGAAGATGGCAAATAAGAAAAGCTATGGAATAGCGGTATTACAGCCAAAAAAATCATACGTTCACTTGTAGGTTTGATAGTTGATACATATAGAGGTCAATAACCTATTTATAAAAAAAAGAAGTTTTGTTAGTCGCTCACGTTTTGATCTTATTGTCGACTAGTATTTCTTACTTGCATTCTAAATTAGCTCCTAACATTTAGGTGTTAGAGTTAATTTTAGATTGTAGTATCGTTATTTGGCCTGGATTCGGTTGATTTCTTCAAGGAAAAGCGAGTCATCGTTAAAATGCAGCCGAAAATTATTGCGCCAGTAGTTCGCTGAAAACGTTAGGCAAGGTTGGTGAATCAGTCGTTCTTTACCTGCATAGTTAGCCATTTTGGCATCTTTCTTTGGGTGAAAGCGCCTATCTATTATGCATAAAATGGCAATAGTTTCAGTTTACGAGTGGAATGTTTAGCCGATTCCTATGTTATGGAATAGTTACGCCATCGTTTATTGTTTGCTCACGATTTGCAGTTGATATGCTAAGACATGACTAATGACTGTACAAACAAGGACTGATTTTCTTCTTTTCTTAGAATAATGTGATAGAATCGAGAAAACATTTCTTGCTTTGGTCTTTTCTAGTGGATCGAAGCACCACGTTCTTTTGTAGACAGTTTTTTTATGTAAGAGAATAATCAATTTAAAAAATCTAATAGAAACTTTTCATAGTTTTCTTTCTAATATTCTATGTAGGTATTATTATTTGTAAATAATTATTAACATACATACCATCACGCCTGTATTCCCCGAAGGGTTAGGCAGAGGTGCATCAATGTGCACTCACAGTTCACCGGTATGTTTTTTGGTCCCATGTTATAGGGGGTGACCCTATTGATAATTATTTAAGTCTTAAATTAGTCGTACGTTGCACTATTTAAATTCTAAAAAGAAAATGATTGTTACGATACATGAAAAGAGTTATTAACGTTACATTTATTTTATAATTTACAATGGTATACATAAGTAAGTCCCTATTACTATAATTACATTCCAAACTATACTTATTTACCGTAGCTAATATTCAAACGAATCCATAATATCCAATTTGTTATGTAGTAGCTACCTATACCTGTGAAAATTATGTAAAGCATTGATCGGTCGCGCCTTATTTTACGGAACGGCTTCATTTACATAACTTGATATTGACAGGACTTACTTTGACATTTTAAGTGGACACCTTACTATGTTGGTGCGAGATTGTAGCCTTTCAATCATTTTAATATGTCGGTTACGTAAGATTTCGTTGTTACTGTAATTTAATTTAAGCATAAAAATAACTTAAATTATAGTGACTGCTCCTCTATAAATGAAGGAAAAGATGCCTTTGTCCTTCAGTGGGACAATTACGACGAGGTAATAATTAAAATAATTACAAACTACTACCACATGAGTGAGTATCTGGTTGACATTAATTTAATTAGCTTTTCTATGTGTGTGTAGAATGTTTCTATGGTTTGGTCCTTTTGCCCTGACAAGAATAAAAAGTATGGATGTCTAATTAGGCATTTTATGTGCATAGGTATAAGGTAGAAAATTCTTAGAATGATTATGTACCGGTAGCAAATGGGAGTTAAATATTCTATGTTATATGCGGAGTAAAGATACGAAGGGACCGACTTATGGGAACGAAGAGAGATCTTCTCATAGCGGATATTACTTACGCTAGCATTCACTAATGAGTTTGTAAAGACTTTGTTAGGCCTCTTTTATACCAAGGGAGCAATGAACGCAAAAATGCGGTCACCAGTCGTGCTATTGATTTTTTTGTCCTATTAAAATAGCGATAGATTAGATAGAATATTTTTTTTCAAATACGGAATGTGACTAAATAAAACATAATTCATTAAAAAACTATTTTTGAGTGACCTACCTGATACTCAAATTTATTTTAGAGTGGTTAAGTGAGGTAGTCAAAATATTACAATAATAATCCCGTCGTCTTAAGTAGATCGATTGGAACTTTACCGATAATTAATGGTAAACATTTACTCGATATTAGCAGATAATACTTGTGTTTATGACCACAATAAAGATTATTTATGTAGGTTTCCGCTTTCGAACTAAGTTCTTACTTTTGTAATGAAGCTATAGCATTATTCTATAAGTTAGGAAAACTAATCTAAAGCGTTTCGGTGTAAAACAGAATGACAGAAGTAATATTTGAAAATTATTTTAATATAATTTAGTTCCACTCTAAATTAACATTTTTTTCGAGTGAACGATAGAAGAAGCCTAATGTGAACAAGATTTTCTCTATCACAACTCGATTTCACTCATCTTCACTCAATGTCAAGTAAACCTGTCCAAACGTTTATCAAAATACGAACAGAGTAAGAAGAACTAACGGTAACATTAAGGGAACTGGAATTCTGACACCATTAAACGCACGTGGAGTGTCATAGGTCAGAAATGTTGAATATAGTGACAGGTTGATAGACCACCTGTGAGATCGCATAGCAACCCACCAGAGGGTCCCCCCTTAGAGGGTCCTATGTGTTACGTAATAACTATTTAGTAATATGTGGTGTAGTACGCATGATAGCGGTTTAATATTTTTTTTGTGATTGAAAGGACCACCACTATGCCTCATATAAGGATCAAAGGACCAAGTTAGATATCAGTTAGTAGTTCAGTTTTTCACTTTCACATACTTAATATAAGGATATGAGAACTGTTTCAGCTTTTCTATGTGTAAAAATATCGCAAAAAAAGTATTGATTTGCAGCCTCTTTTAATAAAATGCTATTATTTTTAGTATTTGGTCAGATGAAATCTTATTATAGTTAGTTTACCAACAAATCGAAATCAGGCGTTTAGTCACTTCTTTCAAAATTCATGGAATATTGCGACAGTCTATTTGCAGCCAAGACTAAATATCACTGTAGTAAGTATGCAACGGAATTACCTATTTCCTTAGTTCTCTTCCAGCGTATTCTCATAAATTGTCACTTAAAATTAAATGTTCTGTGAAACCGCTGCAAACGATTCCTTGAACCGGCTTGTTAGCACTTCGTTTTCTTGTACCCTGAGTATCAACATCGAAGCGGTCAATTCCTGGTAACTTTGGTTAGTTTCCAGTTTAAAAATGAGCATGGGATACCAATGTAATCTTCTTTGAACTGGCAAGGAATTCTAAGTGAGACGATAAAATGGCAGAAGAACTAGGGAAAAAGGTTTGGCTTCCAGAAGTTGTAATGACGAGGTTGTAAAAAAACACAAGGAAGGGACATCCCAGCGTATCTCGAGTTGGTAATAACAAGAATTTATCAAATTGTTATTACCCTATCAACAAGTCTCTACTTGATGATGTCATAAGAATTTCCAATAAACCTGAGCATTTAAAACTCGACACAGTCGAGATTTGCTTGTAAATATTCAAATTATTGGAATCGATTTAAATGAATACTGAGCCAATTCGATTAATCGCGCCATGGATCTGAGTCGTGATAAAAGTGATTTCCTTTTTAATAGTGTCCGTCTCTAAGGACCAGTGCTAATGCTGCTTCATTGATAGGTTTATAAACTCTGACGAATGTTTTGTATACATATTTAAATGGTGTATTGTATATTGAGCGTTGGTCAGGGGATATTTTGAATTGAACCTTATCCATCAATCGTCTTAGTTCCTTGTCCATAATGATATACCTTTCACTTTATCAGTATTAAGTATAATTAAAAGGACACATAATATACTTACGCATTTAGCACCATTGGATTAGCAGCCAATTCAAATAAAACTGCCTGAAAAGCTGCCTGTTCATTCTTTACGAAAGTAATTTGCCTAGACATTGTTTCTGCAATTTACGGAACATTAAAACGTAATAGAGATTGTGAAATTTATTTACTATACCTACATAAGTAGTGCAAGAGTAGTTTTAAAAATTCTTAATTCTGTCTCTATTACATGGGACCTAAACTTACCGGCGAACTGCGGGTGTACATTGGTACACCTCCGTCTAACCCTTGAGGGAATACAGGCGTGATGGTAAGATGGTGATAGTATGTAATTTTGTCATTATTTTGGCAATGAAAGAGTAAACTGACATCGTTCTGGAGTACTTAAGAATAAGGACCAATAAAGGACCAAGTTGTCTATTGTCAAACTGACAACAGACCAACCTCTACCGGCTCAGTCTGAACGACACCTAACGATGGTCAGCACCTTCCATTGTTTTGGGAAACACATCATACAGCATATACCTAGTCTTTTGTTCCTTTTTCAAATAATTTCAATACCTGTGTCACCTGTGCGTACTAGTGTGGGAATTTCTGAATACTACATACCCCAATACGTGATCCTATTGCAAATATTTGCCGTATCAGACCAAAACAGTTGTGCTATTCTATGAAGAAGGTTCTAGTAATGAGGTGTTGGTTGACGCATTTAGTGACGACATAGTAAACAGTTTTCGGCTGGTGTTAGTTGGTTTTTGCGACTCGAGAATTCCCCAAACTACATGGACATAGGTAATATCTACATTTGTTTTTTTTTTTGTCCCGTGGCGTATTATAAAGTGATACTTACTCGGAGTTTGGATTTGTGCCCGGTTAATGACAATAGGCTCGCCCCCTATTACATAGGACCTAAATATACCGGCGAACTGTGGGTGTACATTGGTACACCTATGCCTAACCCTTCGGGGAATACAGGCGTGATGGTGTTTTTATATATTTATATACTTACACACATTATTGCACGATTTATCTTCTAGGTGCGTACTATTACGATTACGTACTAAGTAATAGTATGTACTTGTATAAGTATTTAATTTTATGTATTACCAAGTTCTTGCGATTCGTTTACTCGAGTCAGCTTAATAACTAGATTTCAATATTGCAAAGCTAACGAGCTAATGCTAGAGAAATTATGATTACGTTTGCGTTTACCTAAATAATTTTACGTTTAAGTTGCTGCTTGTATTAATAACTAGTTCATTTTGTAACATTTTTTTTAATGAGCAAACATTTAACTTTGTTGTTAATAAGTATTTTGCATACAACAAAAAAAATATGTTTATACTACGCTTTAAATATTTCTCGAACTAGCTACAGTACTTAAAAAAACAACATCTTTTTTATTAGGTACACAAAAAACATATTTTCGTAATTCTCGTCAGGGCAAAACTCTAATAAAAAACACTAAACGCAACACCATAATAATAAATTAAAGTATAATTTGCTGCTACAAGATAAACGCAGACGCATCGACACTTCAACATGCCAAACAATCTCTAAAATTAATAATTCATCGTACAACATTGTACAGTCGCAGATCCGAAACTCGTAGGTCGCTAGATCCACCATCCACCTGTGTGGGTCTGCATTCTTGGGTCCCGTTAGCTGCGCCCGCGACGACTCCCGGCCCCTGCTTTTATTTATTTTGTGCTCTGTGATCCGACTGACGTGACTTTGCGCCGAAAAATGAATAGACATGAGAATACCGAAGATTAACTGTTTATTTGGGTATTTTGTGATTCCGTAGATATTTTAGTAGATATTTGCTGTTGGATGTCTGTCAGTTTAGTCTGTATTTTTTTTTCAGAATGGCGTCCTTCAATAAAGGTACCCATATTGATTGATAAAATATATTAAATATTCATTCTAATTAATTTACAGGATGTTACCTTAATATCATCTTCACAATATAATAATTATGTCGTTACAAAACTTATCGTATCTTATTGTTAAAGTGTTTATCCTAAAACTAAAATTAGTGTCGTGTTTTTGCGATATTGTTTTCTGTGTTTTTTTACAATATTATAATTTTGTAAACCGGTTACCATACCTCTACATGCAAGATTATGATTGTAAGATATAAAGTTTATTTATTTTACTGTTTAGAAGTAAAATCTGCAACCTTTACGTATTGCGCAACTTTCACCATGCAACTAGATTGCAAATAGATACCTACTTTGCAAGTATGAATTAATATGAGTAAGCTAAGGCGTTACTTTCGGATCAAAAGGTCGCGTATTTCAATCTAATACTGTTGAATGATTACACATTTTAGTAAGTAAACCCAATCCAAGTAAAAGCTAGCATAGCTATGTTTTTTTTTTAACATTCTTTAGCTTCTGCTTATGACTTCGTCTGCATAAATTTTTAACTAATCCCTAATATTTCGATCATAAAATATAGCATTCAGGGAAAATAAAGTATCGGATCAGTATTTCCGACAATTAGCGCGTTCACACAATAAACACACATAAAAACTCAGTTTTATAATATTAAGGATAAACTAGGCACTATGTTTCCTGCTAAATCTGTACTAAGTACAAATTCTCAACGACACGTAATTTGGCACAATAACATGAGAAATTAAGACCAGTTTGTAGAAATTTGATGTGGCAAAATTTTTATTAATTTTGGTCCTTTCCGAAACGGATGTAGATAGAATAGAAAGTATTTATTTTAAACAGGATTCTAAATAAGAAGAGTTGTCCCTGTTGACAAAATTAAATATTCGTTTGTGGTCCTTTCTTTGAATTATGAGGTGGCGTTAACTACTTAAATAACAAGTACTTTAGTATCAAGTTTCATATCATGCTGAGAGGCTATTGTTTATAACAATTATAATCTTAACATAATTATACAGTGCAAATAATATTGTAAGGTGATACGGGCTTCCCCGTCGCAGGCGCATGACTAATCGCTTACCTGTTTATAATGCTAAACACCTTATTTATATAGTTCGTTTATTTCCTGTACTCTGTCTGCTGGCATTCCGGGAAACCGACGTCAATCATGGTTTGCATGCAAAAAGCTTAAGTTTGTAAAGCTAAAAACATTGTCGTCTTATAAACACTAAACATCTTATTTTTTTGCTGAGTGCAACTGTTATTATTATTGGGTTCCTAAGTAATCATATTTTGATAAACATTTATATTATTTAAAGGGATCTCTTCAAGTTACAATAACAACAACGAAAAAAACATCTTAATCATAATAATTATCGAAGAAGGGTAAAAGGACCAATTTTTTAACAACTGTCAATGCAAAGTAACCAACATTTGACGAGCTCATATAGCGAAATTTATTGGCTTCACCGAGTCCAATAGAATAATTGTCGCGGCTATGCGAATCAATAAAAATAGATTATTTTCTAGAAGTCGTTAAATAGAGTCGTGTTGTACTGTACTGGAAGTTAGCTCGTGTAGCGTTTACATACGTTTATATGTCGTAAACTTTATGGGAACAATCACCCGGTGCATAATTAGTTTTAGACTAATTTTGTAGTCTGAAACTTTTTGATAGCACCTAAAGATGATTATAAAAACCATTATTTTGGGACGTTAATATTATTTTTGTTTTTTAGATAGAAAGAGACATTATTACTTTGGTCTATGGTCTATTTTATGGCTACAACAGATGCCAAATATGAGAAAATTCATACTTTCATTTAACAAATTCTTGGCAGCCAATGACAACATAGTTTTTAATGTTTCAATTGCGGTTGTTACCGTAGTAACGAATAGACTAAATGGTTATCCAAGCTTTAATTGAATAATGACAATCTCAATGAACACTATTAAAATATCATTAGTAGGTAGGTACCTAGATAATAAAACAATTATTTTGCATTACCAGCTATTACGGAAATGCATAACGTAATGGCTGTCGGTCAACCAGACAGCAAGACCCGTACTATGGAAAAGTTTTATTTCTAAGACAGGTCTAGTGTTGCTGGTTTGATTAGTCTGCAGAAGTGTTAAATTACGTTTTGTGGCAAAAACGGTGGCTTCATTGCGACTTCAAATTGTGGTTACGACATGACGGGTTCGACGACTGCGCTTGAACAATAACAAACGATTTTGTCATTGCATACCTAAGGATTACCGCAAATTAAACAGTTTTTGTCGCGACTCGAAAGTTTGGCCGCGGTGATGCAAACTAGGTACCTCCATAACATTTTAATGTTGGATAATTTTATGAAAATTCCAGATATTCTTAATTCGTAGCAAAAGTTTTCTATCAACCAAAGTCGTTTTAATTCCGTATGTCCCTTTCCTGTTTTTATAATTGACTAGGTTCTGTACAACGTGTAGCTTTCTATCAGTTAAAATTCCTGGTCATATTACAAAAATTCTGTCACCCATGGAAACAAGAAAAACACACAAAAAAAAGTACAAACAATCTTAGCCCCTTAAAATTTTAGTGCAGAGTTGATAGACTTACTAACAGATGATAATAAGGTAAAGTCATCCCATTCTTTGAAGAAAGTAAACCAAACAATTTATGACAATATTTCACTATCTAGTCACATGAACATCGAGAAAAACAACAGTGGATTAAGAAGGTATATAAAGATATTAAAGTTGTTAAAATTGAGCTACAAGATTATGGAATACTTTGGATAGCTATTAACAAAAGATAAATCGGTTTCTAACCAAGGATACTTGATTGTGTGTAGGCTTATATTTTATTTCAATTATTTAGGCCACACAACCAGCTTTACACAATGTGGCCTTACTCTATGTCATAAAGTATGAACAATGGGGTAGTTATCCGCTGTTGCAAACCTGGCGATTCGAAAAAAATAAAGCTCAATACATTCATTTAGCTACGAAGTGAATTATATAAGTTTTTTTTACATCGGGATTGAAATATATTTAAAATTACATTACTCCGGCATACATAAAATAAAAGGCAAAGTCCGCCTTTGCACGGTGTATTTTATACATTTTGTGCATAAAGTTTTAATAAATAAATAAATAAATAAAATGTTCTAAAAAGCAAACCAAAAATACATAGATAGGACAGAAAACTCATGCGGACACATTTTGAAGACCAGTAATTGGGCGTCTAACCCTGCTCATTACCAGTTCCAGTGAAGCCGACACCGCGGGTCAATTCGTCCCAAGCGGATACATGCAACATATGGCATTTCATGTTTCAACCCTATGAATGAAATGTCGCAAGCCCGATAGGTTGACAACTGGTCTTTTTGACCAACACATGTCGCATCCTGGTCCTAATCAGTTGGATTGGGTTACATTCGCCAAAATATGTCATTTGTCAAGTTTTTTTTTAAGATAAAGAGGATGTTGTAAATGATGAGTGACAATTGATTAATGTCTGTGTTTCTTGAAAAACTCATTGTCGCTTGGTTCGGGTATTATTTGGTTTCTACTTACAGTCAAAGCTTTCGTAGAACAGTTACATTATTTACTATCGCCATCAGCTGCTGAAGTGTTGACTAACATGTACTTGACAAACTCAAGCGCTTTTTCAAATTATTTCTTGTTCTGGATCCTAAGTATTTTGCACAATATTGTTTATAATTATTATTGAATGAATCACAAACCAATCTAATTTTTAAGTAGTAACTTTTACCTTTCATAATCAACATACTTAACTCCTGATTGTGAATATTCATAGTTATTTCTTTGGCTGCAACTAACCAAGAGGTATCGTGTTGCCCAGTTACTGGGTTGTGGAGGTCAGATTGACAGTCGCTCCATGTAAAACATTGGTATTCAGCTGTCCGATTAGGCTGGAAGCTGACCCCAACATAGTTGAGAAAAGGCTAAGCAGATGATGATTTCTTTAGCTACAACTGGAACAAAAATGAGGTGTTTTTTTTTATAAGTAGACCACAGTACTTTGTATTGCTTTCTCAATCTCTCTTCGTAGGAAGATCTTCTTGGGGCTACAAAAGTTCTGCTTACCGAAATAGTACAACTACCACCATATGTGAAATCCCATAAAACCACCTCGAAGATACTGCAAAACCAAAGGAAAACGGTTGTAACAGAGTGAGTAGCTGAATGTTTTCATTTGCAAACCATTCGAGACGTTTACCGAAGTGTGGCGGAAACAAGCCGATATCGCACCGATAACAGTTTTTATGCAAATTTTTGTTACTTTTCATTTCCCACTACTTTTGTGTTCGACTGTTTTGACCTTTCTTTTTTTATTTCAGGTAAGTGGCGAAGCGAGTATAATGTGACGAGAGGGTATGTCTTACCTTAAGAACAAAATTATAAGAAAACAGTAAATACACTGCCTCATCAGCCTAGTGGTCCTCAACGCGACTGCTACGCTAGAGGTCTTGGGTTCGATTCCCAGGTGGAGCAAAAAGTGAAAACTGTTATTGAGTTTTTTTTTATGAAATTCTCAGTAGCTGCTCGGAGTTAAGATCTGTGCCTGGTTAATGGCAATAGGCTCGCCCCATGTTATGGGACCTAAGCATACCGGTGAAATGCGGGTGTACATTGGTACACCTCTGCTTAACCCGTCGGGAAGTACAGGCGTGATGGTATGTTACCTTAGTTAATACAATCCATGTACTTAACTGTATCGTCAGGCGCTTCCTACTTTCCTATTGGTTGATTTCGCGATACTCAGGTCGTAAACCGAAGAGATATCTTTGGATTAAATAGACGTGCTGCTATGTGGTGTAAAAAACTGATAACTAATAATAAAAAAATGTAGCAACAGCCTTTTATGAAAAGCCATTTTAATTTTCAATCAATATTTGATCGAAGCATTCAATAAATAACTGCTAATTGATTGAAAGTAAGTAACTGACATACAATTTACTGCATTGTCCACAAATCATTGGATGTCAGATAAATTAATTTTACAATTTTCTGTTTAAATTAATTTTAAGTTCGCTCGTAAACAGTTTTATTACTTGTCGGAAGTTCGTCCAAGGTGTACTGTAATTAAGAATAACATGTTTATTGTCATTGTCACATATTGTTTAAATTTTTATGTGGATAAGTTACATGAGATTTATAATAAGTGAAATTAAACTCAGCGCATTTTATTTATAATCATAAATCTAGCTGATAAGTAAATAATAACTATCTAATAGTTCCGTTTGCCTCATTATTGCATCAATAATTAAGTATGTAATCAATTATTCGGTTTTTCTATAAAATTCTCAGTAGCAGCTCGGAGTTAAGATTTGTGCCCGGTTAATGACAATAGGCTCGCCCCCTATTGCATGAGACCTAAACATAGGTAGACTTAGGTCCCGTGTAATAGGGGGCGAGCCTATTGCCATTAACCGGGACAATTAAATTGTTCAGAAAATAGTAGCAAAGATCATCTTTCTTTTGGTCCTCCGAGTCGGATGTTGATGATAAGATAAGGTTTAATTGGTTCATAAAAATGTTGCTTTAGATTAAGATAATTAAGCCATCATTATACGAAGAATGTATTTACGTAAGTTCCACCAAGAGATGCATAATTTAATTGAACAATTTTACATAGTTCTGGGAACTCTATGTAAACTCTCTATGTGAACTGAATGTAAGTATTTATCCGTTTATCTTACTACTTAAATTCATACTTAACTGAATATAGTCAATAAGATAATTGGGTAGATGACACCACTAATCAATTGACGTACTTTTTATGAGCTGTCAAAACGCCATTCCCCCATAGATTTTCTATGACAATACTCAACTATGACGTCACTTTTTTGTCATCTCAATTCACTAACTATTTATTGATTTCAAAGCAACTAAAAATCGATTTTTAAAGTTATTTAAAAAATCATCGGGTTTTAGTGCTAAAATTAAATGTTTTTTTGTGAAGTTATTTCTTGAAATTATTGGTTAGTGGTGTCATCTACCCAATTACGACCGCAGGAAGACTCAGGATGCAGGCCGCTTGCATCCGGTCTTTTTGGAAATGTATGGGAAGGCCTCTGTCCAGCAGTGCACGTCCTGGGTCTCATATGATGATGATGAATGGGATAATTACACGGATTTGCGTTTCGAAACCGTGTTTTAATTTAATTTCTAGTACCTAAATGATTATACTCTAAGCCTTCACTAAATTAAAATATTATAATCTAAGGCACGAAGGACAAGTCAGTAAGGAAATTAATATTATTAGATCCATGTTATGATTAAATTATCATTATTATCGAACTCGTGGCTTAGTTATGACAGTGTTTATTGCATTACTAAGTAAGACTAATTTCCTTGAACGATATCTCCAATGTTTTATAGTTTTCTATAGTGTAACTATGGGTTGGTCAGTATATCCTACTACTACATATTATAAACGTGAATGTTTGTAAGTGCGCATGAACGAAATTATCGAAAACTAGCAAAGTATCCGCGATTTCGTCCGCGTGCCTTATTTCACCCGCATTAAGTTACTTCTTTGGTTACTGCTCCGCTCCCGCGGGTCGTAGCGTGATGTTATATAGCCTATGTAACTTAGGAATAATGTAGCTTTCTAACGGCAAAAGAATTTTTTAAATCGGTCCAGTAGTTTTTGTATTTATTTGTTACATACAAAAATACAAATCTTTCCTTTTTATAATATTAGTGTAGATTGAGCGCACATATAATATAGATATAGATCTAGTTTGAAACAAACGAATCCGTGGACCGCGGACAGAAGCTACCTAATCCTCTTATAAAGTTAGATAAATCTCTATGCTAGCTCCGTAAAGTTATGACCAACTGCTTGCATACTAACATCACGATACTTAGTAGGACAATGACCGCATTTGGCTGTCTAATTTCGCAAATTACCTATTACCTAGTAACACAAAAATATTGCTAAGTACCTATAAAATTTGACAAGGGTAGACATCAATACTTGCTAACAATGAATCACATACCTATACATGTACCGTACACAATGTAGGTATTAACCAGTCAAAAGACCACAAAATTATAATGAAGGGCGGTGACCAAAACACGCATAATATTTTCGAGTCATTGATTCAACTTACGCTTGGCTTCTATAACCCAGCAAACAATACAAAGGTGTAAATTCGTAATAAATACTTGGCGAATTCCTAATGTCAACTTCATTACATAAATAAATATCCACCTATAGTTTGGTAGTCACGCGGCGGGTCAATGAACCCCGAAACGAATGCGCACAAGCAACTTTGCTGTCAGAAGACGTTCGAAGCGTACGAAAGTGGTTTGTTGCCTTTCCGCGAATAATTTGCAATAAAAGAGACACCTATTATTGGCATTATTGCAAATGACATGTTGTGCTTACACAATATACACATTTGACGTAAACATGCTAGCTTTAATAATAGCAAACGTTGTGTTTTGACTAGTTAAGTAATTACCTATTATGTTTAGGCAATTACCTTTACAAATATTGAAATGTTAGTATTTGAATTATAGTAGTTATCTTGTTCGTAATTAATGTAAACTCGGTATATTATTCAGTTTATTAAATAAATTATAATATTTATTATTTTCGTCTTTGGATACGCATACCAAACTCACACTACAAATAATTAACCCTATCACAAAAGCCTAGTCAATAAGAAATTCACCCAATCGTAACATTTTCATAAAGCAAATAAAAAGTTCTGAATGAAAAGAAGCCGTAAATAATAGTATTTAAAAACATCTAAAACCATTTTTCAAAATATGTAAACCGACAAGGTCAGAATGAGAACCGTGATTTTAAATAACTGATAAGGTTATTAAACCTGCGGTATAAAACGTTATACATGAACCTATATCGTAATTAATTATTTAGGTTACCGATAGGACATTCCGAAATTGATAATAGTGGCATTACAAACGCATTTATTATGTAATGGTGAAATTATAGTATATTATACAAGCGGACTCCCCGCGACTTCGTCCGTGTGGTTTATTTACCTGCCATAAGTTACATCTTTGGTTAATGCTCCGCTTTCGTCATTCGTAGCGTGATGTTATATAGCCCATGTTACTCAGGAATAATGTAACTAATTATTGGTGTAAAAAAAAATGTTTCAAATCGGTCCAGTAGTTTTGAATCCTATTCGTTACAAACAAACAAAAATAAATCTTATCTCTTTATAATATTGGTATAGATTATACTATTCACTTAAGTACACGAAGCTATTATATTGTAGTTATGTATTGGAGATGAATAACGTGCCCAAATTGTGATCGATAAGCCTATTTTTTCGGCTAACTTTTATAGACTTTTGTAATGTTCTAACGCTCGCCCATCGATCAAACATATCTTGATTTTGCTAGTATACCTATTGATACACGATTTTTCACAGTAAAAGTTTTTGTAATGGAATAGATTTCTAAGAACGGATACAAACACAGTGTAAATGTAAAATATCTTTTTACTATGGTGTTTTCCTTCGAATAAAACCATATTTTACTCTAGCTAGAGCTTAGAGTAATTCTCGAGTATATAGAAATAGGTTAGTATTAAAGTTTGACCGAATTCCTCAAAAGGGCACCAAAAATGTATTATTTCCCATTCATTCTCTCAACATGCGAGGAAAATATTGTGACCGCTCCGGACCGGAACTTTGAGGGCAAAACTTGTCACCTGAGAAAAAGTAAAAATTGACGCAATTATCACCATCAATCTTGCCTTTCTTGACGACCAATTATTATTGCTTCCTGTCCGTACTTTCATGCCTATTTAAAACATGTCTTAATAACCTTAATATTTCCTGTTATCATTACCTGCTGCCTGCTCAGTATAAGTTCTGCATAAATAAATTATAGTTTAATTTAGTTTACAATCTGTAATGTACTCCCGAAGTTATAAATCTACCCACCGGACTTCCCCATTGGTTCATAGACCTAAAGCACCTGAATTATAAATTCACAATAAATTTAAAATAAAGGGTGGCTTTGATATAAAATATTATTAGATTGATTTTATTTATGAGTCCGCATGCATTTTTGATTGTAATAAGATCACTACTAACAATAAATTTATCGGTGCCCTAAATGACTCACTTCGATGATCTTGAGCCAATTAATAAGAGGACTCCCACTAAGGACCAAAAATATACAACCCCATATGTAATTTAAATACAGCTTTTCTTTAACTTGCACTGTACATTACATAACGAGGTACTTTAAAATGAAGATTGAAGCAAAACCAACAATCCCACCCACTGTTTCATTTGATAATGCTAACACAGCATGTTAAAATGTACTTTAATCAAGAAAATGGTAGAAACTGGGTACATTAAGTACACATTGCCTGAGCACTAACCTTCCTGCTTTCAAGGGCGACATTGAGCAACTGGCACAAGGCACAAGGGACAAGTATTTTAACTTCGATCGACAGTCCATACTTGGAACTTCGGTTAGTTAGTTACTATCAGGAATGCATCGAAACGTTGCTCTTTGTGTAATCTATTTTTGAGCTTCATTATTATATTGACAATATTATAAGGTAATACTTTAGAGAAACAAAGGTCCTGCGTTTATTGATTAATATTGTTTACCTTTGCGTTAGTAGGTACATAACGATTTCCCGCCCCGTGTAGCACCTATGCTAATGCATTAATGGTAGATGCAAACAATTGTTTGGTCAAGCATTTTTTTTTTTTTTTTTTTTAAGATGGTAAAATCATCAAATGACCCCCCCCGTCCTGGGCGGGGCGGGAGGGAGTGTCAGACTTTTACTGACTAAAAACCATCTATGTTCCTTCATGTGCCCTTTGCGTTCCGGGGGCGCGGTATCTCTTTCGAACAACCCGCAGCCCCGGCAGGCCTTGGCCCTTAGTGGCCCCTTCCTTGTGCTGACACCTCTTTGCGCGGAACATGAACGCGCCGTCGACACGGTCTGTCGTTAAATAACGTACGGACGGTGAGCTACCCATTGCTCACCGTCCACAGACCGTGCCTACGGTGTCCGCCTGCGGGAGGCGCAATGGTGCCGTTATTGGCAATCCATTGCGCCGGCGGACGCGGCGTCAGCGGCGGCCGCGGGTGCGGCCACTTGGTCAAGCATGAGATAATCTTCTTTAACCCCCACCCCTAAGTCTGCCGGTTTTAAGCTGCTATTGGATTGGTTGTTGATATTCGATCATGTTTCGTATGAGAAATAATATGGTAAGTATAAAGAGCAATTCAAGTACTCTTTCGAAACTAGACAGTTAATGTAGTGTTTGAGTCAAATTTCATCAATCATATCGGTCCATTTAGTTAAATGTAATGTTTAATCTCGGTAATTAATAAATTAAAGTGAGAGAAAGACTACTGAAACAGTGGTTGTACCAAATAATCATAGGGAATACATATTCACGACACCTCAGATTATTTACTTAGAGAGATAACCCATTATGGAGTATCCATACATTTGATCACAACACAAGAATTTAAATACAAATTGAACACTTTATCATTCCAATTTACCGCATGACACAGCATCTGCAACATAAACACATAAATCACAGTCCAAACACAAACACATTGGATAACTAAGCCGCTTGATTAGGCCGGATTCAAAGTCCCAGTTAATAGCCCACACACAGATAGGCCGACCTTTCGGGCTAATTGTGTTATTAATATCTAATCGCTTGTCATTGCATGCACACTCAACACGTGCTGGGATAGGGAAACCCACTCACAACTGAAATAACAACAACAATGTTAGGGTACATTAAAACTTAATCAAACTAACGATGTCTAAAGGTAGAAAGATATTATGTCAGAATTAGCCAAAATACAGACCTATAACATTCTGATCTGATCATACATTTATACTGTTGCTTACAGGTAAATGTTATTGTTTTACTGCAGGGTAAAGACCTCTTCTCATACTAAGGCATGAACATTCTTCACCACGCATGCTCAAGGTGGATTAGCGATTTCTAACTTATATTATTTTATTTATAAGTCTAAATTTCCTTACGATGTTTTCCTTCAGCGATACTTACAGGTTTTAACTCATGAAACAAAAATATTTGTATTATAACTAGTTATAAATAATTAATTTGGAATTCGGTCCTTTGTCCCTACGAACCAATCACAAAGGACCAGATTCTGCGCATCAAAGTATCGTCTCACGTTATCTTCAAGAGATATAAAATCAAAACATCATCTTGCAATTTGCAACAGAGTTGTTTTGTTTGTGTCATGATGCCATGTTATGATGATTAACTACATACTGTTATGAGGAAAATGTTCGTGATAACAAATTATATACAATATGTTATTATACGGTAGACATTAGGCGCCGAAGTAATGGGCTGTGGGTTTAATCCTGTACCTTTTATGCAAAAATAAACGAATTATGAATGGCGCGATTTAAATAAATAAACGAAATAATACTTACGAAGGAAAGTTAGCGCTATTTGTCACTGCTACTTTTACAATTAAGTCAAAGTCAGCCAACACACGAGTTCTCATTTATTCAATTAATTACATCACAGTTACAGATACTAATTCAATATGTCAAAACATACATTACTAACCAGCTAAAACATGTTAGTTCTACATCCAAAACGTATGCTTAGAATACATTTAAAATTATATAGCGATATCCAAAATTACAAAATTTTATTATTAAATTACAAATTAACACCAGAGCATTTTTACGTGGTACGGTTCGTTTTAGCAAACCAAACTCGATTACGTCGAGATTTTCTATATGGAAATTCTGCTGATAAGACAACCAACATCAATTATGTTAATTAAAGGAATAGTTTCTCTTTTATAATGAACACAATTCAAAAGATGTTTACTTATCATCTCAGCCTGAGTTTATCCTTATGGTATGTTAGTCAATGCCTCAAGAGCCTTGGCCTTTAGATAGTTGGCAAGTAATATTATTTGATTTGGCAAGTAATATTATATTGGCAGCTTTGAAACATCCAAACAAAAAGTAAACTTCTAATCCTATCAAGATCCAAGCGGAATAAAACAAAGTAGCGATCACGAACTTGTAGGATGATAGACGATAGATTAAATTATATTATAGGCTATAAAAGCAATATGGATATGCCCAGATAATACCATTCCTAGTAATAATGCGGTTCACGATCGATGCTCACGCGCAACTAATCATTGTTCCTGGAAATTATTGTTTGTTGTACCAGGCAGCGTTATCGCGGAACTGGTGTTTTGCATTTTTTTCAAATAAATCTGGTGGGAGCAGCAATATTTGTAACCTTTTAATAAAGTTTAAAAAAAAAGGTTAAGTATAAACAGGATATAATTAATGTTCTCACAAATCCCTTTATTACAGGATTTATAAGCAACAAAGAGCATAAAATAAATTAATAATATAGTAGTAGTAAATTAATATCATTATGTAGTAATTGTCCTTAAGAATAATAATTACTACATAATGAACTCAAATTAAAACTCATAAGCGGTAACTCTGTACTTGGACAATAATTATTACAACAATTAATATATACCATTACCATCACGCCTGTATTCCCCAAAGGGTTAGACAGAGGTATACCAATGTACACCCACAGTTCGCCGGTATATTTAGGTCCCAAGTAATAGGGAGCCTTTTGCCATTAACCGGGCACAAATCCAAACTTCAAGCTGCTACTGAGAATTTCATAGAAAAACCCAATAGCATTATTTGCTCGACCTGGGAATCGAGCCCAGGACCTCTAGCGTAGCAGTCGCGCTTAGGTCCACTAGACCAACGAGGCAGTTATTAATATTAATTATTTGTATTATGTGACGAGCGTCAGTGGGCAACCAATAATTTATATTTATAAACACCAGCCATTAGACAGATACTCATGAAAAAATCAGGAAAATCAAAAGGATTAACCACATAAAGAACTAAATGGAAAATCCACGCAAGTGTACGTATATATTCTCGGCGTATTACATAATATATGCTGCATGGCCTGGTTCTGATAGCAATTTTGCGAAACACGTCATAAAGTATTCAGTAAGTAGGTATTAATTTGCATGATAGGGGTTACTTGTGATGCGGGCTGTTACAATTATACTCGAGCTGTTTAATAATGTTCTCAATTCGAAAAAAAAAACATTACTCTGAAATAATTTAAAGGACTTAAAAAAATGAACTCTGGGTTTAGATTTTGCTGATATTTTATTTTGCATTCAATAGTGTCTGAAATTACTTCTAATCTCTCATTTTTTTGTAAGTGTATTACCTACATATTCACTGCATTCACAGTAACGAACTTGACAGTTTTTATTAACTATAATGGTTATACTGCAGAAAGTTACTGCTACTTTGTCACTGATTACAAAAATAGTAAATGTTTTTACATAACGTATAATTACATTGAAATTAATGAATAAAATATTATAATTATGCGAAAGGTCAATGACTGGCTACACACGAAATTTCGAAAACTACTTGTGACCTATGAAGCTATAATTTTGCAGGTTGGTAGTTTAAAGAGAATTAGATTTGAATTTCCACGTGGAATATTACCACTACTACTATAATTAAATTAAACAATATATATATAAGAAAAACAATCGGTCAAAAATTAAGTTTGGTCCTTTGAGTCGAAAGAGGTAGGTAAGCCTTTATATTTTTCATATTTGTTTATATTCAAACCTTCCAACTAAACTCCTATTACTACAAGTTCTTGACTTGGTCCTTAACATTTACAAGAGCTCTTAATGTTAATAGCATAAACTTCTACTAAAATATACGTTTTAATGTTAAATACCGAGCAGGATATTTCATATCTTACGTCGGGGATTAAATAACTTAACTTCATGTTAATCCTAACCTAAGGATTAGACTAGTAGCGGTTTTATTATAATAAAAAGTTATATTAATATTAATCTTTTAGACAGAAAAAAATCTGATGTGGTTTGGAATGGTTCTGATTGTGGCTCAGAGGTATAAAAAATACAATCAAAGATGAATTTTTCCTTGTTTGGCTTATTTAATATTAACTGAGTTCCGGTTTGAAGGGTATAGATGCCGGTGTAATAACAGGCACATTAGACATTTCAGCTTAGTCTCTAGCATAGCAAAGCATCTGCGAGGCCTCTGGTATTGTAGGTCTATAGGCGGCAGTGGCCACTTAACATGAAAGGGGGCAATCTGAAAATAATGCCACTATTTTTACTTTCATTTTTGACATTGATTGTTACCGCCATGTGACGGAGATTAGAATTAGATTGAACGATTTTAATTACGAGAATTAGTCTTCAGGTGGGCAATCTGCAACTGTTTGTCATCCAATGAAAAAAAAAATTGTTTTGATCTCGTGAATCGTGAAATATGATTACAATCTGTAAGAAAAACGAAGCTGTAAAGTTTATTAATGCAAAATACGAGAGAATGCGATGCACAGTGGCAGCACATGTATGCATAATAAATACATTAGTGCATACATAAGTACTAAGTACAGATATTTTGCACTTGTACGGTATATTATTCTAAGAATTTGAGCATAAAAAGTAGGTTTTCCTCATTTGGGTCCAGGTATCTGTATTTTAAAAGCAAATCGTTGTTTTTATTACTTGTTATTGTGGTTTTTTTTTTCTATCAAATATTAAAGGATTTTATTTAAAGCTCTTGTGGAATAAAAATAAATAAAATAATACAAATGCGTTATTTAAGTATTTATAAACCTGGGGTAAAGTTACACCAGGATTAACTTCGGTTTAACTAATAATAAATGCCATTCATTGCTTAAAAAATATAACTCAAGATTTTTAAAGCAATATTTCGTTAATCTAATTTCATATTTCACAGATTCGAAAGTAAAAAAGTAAGAATAAAAATTATACGATATTTCGTGTTACTACAAAGGGTATTTAATTGTGTATTTAATAGACAGACCAACGTATAAAAATACAACAGTTCTTAATTCGTTCACAATTTCACTTATCAGATTGTTTTACTTATTTTAATTTACTCGCTTTTATTTCCATTCATTAACGTCGATTTCAGAATACTCCATTATAATTTTCACCTTTATTTAACTATTTAATGTAAACAATAAGACATATGTGCGTATTGACGTCATGTACCAAGTGTTTTCAAATGTTTGTTCAAGAATAAAGCAAGTTCAATGTCAAAGTCACGGCATAATCTTTAAGTTTGGAGTTTTGAACGCAAAACAAACATACGTAAGTAAGTTTTTTAGTTTTAACGGGTTTTTATCAATCTCCAGTCTCTTTAATATTAATCATATTGAAATTATCTTTCGCCCCCAAACGAGCATGATTATCAATTAATAATTAGGTATTAACAAACCTGACGAAAACAATCTATTTTTATAGATCTACCTCTGACATAAATATTTACTTAGTTCTAATTTTTCAAGATAAGAAAATTACAATACGTGTTCTATTTGATTTCAAAATAATTAAATACCAGGTTCTATCTTTAATTTGACGTTAATATGAAATCCTTTAATAGAAATCGTGTCCCGGACTTGCGCATGAGTCACTAGATCGTCATCTCTGGCATAAACTGGTCAGCCTTCACAAGGATCGGCCGTGGGGAAACACGGAGGAAAATTATTGTATTATCTATTGCCCTCTATTGTTTTTGTTTTATTTGATAACAATACGAGCCTTCTTGTCACATACAGATAAGTTGATTATCACGGATTACGAGAAATGCTTCAAGGTTGAAATTTGCTTGCTGTAATTATTTGTATTATCAACTTGAATTCAAATTTTCCGGTTGATTAATGTAGGTAACATTTATCGTACTTACCTACTAGAGTAATATGTATTACTTTACAATATCGACTTAATTAAAAGCAATTTCCATTGAAATTGGTTTTTCCGACTCAATTAATTAACCTGCACTACGGAACTGTTTAAATAATGAAGATCGCAGTTATCACTAGTGTTTAATTATTCATTACCGATGAAACTGAACTAGGTATCTAGGTAACTAGCTCTTGAAAAAAATGTATGTATGCCATTAGAAATAAGCTTAATAATTTACAAAACGGCTGGACACTTTTTGATGAGACTTTCACTGGCAGACTGCTGATGTTATAAGGAGAAAAGAAATTAAAACCCCAAGGATAACGAACATTTACATACGACCATGTAATCACTGGTATAATCTAGTTTAAAGCATAATTAAAGTCCGAACGTTGAAACAACATCCTTAGTCTGTTGCTAGGGCATCATTATACCTATAAACCTTTATAGGGGAATAATCTAGCATAGTTATTAGCACACTACATATGCCGCAGCCTTGAATCGGGCCTTTAAACTATAGTTCAATAGACGGAGAGGTGAACAACCCCTTTTGGCACAACCTGTTTAGAAAATGTCGATAAATAAACGTGTCCAGTTTCATTTGGCACACAGTGGAATAGGGAACTAAAGTTTAAAGTTTCATTTGACATTTGGCTGCGATTACAGCGCCACACTGAGGTGTCAAGACAAAATGGTTACTGTAAATGCGATTAACATTAAAGAAGAATTTATTTTACTTTTGTTTTGTTGAATACATTGTGTACATTATTTGATAGGCGCCGGTTTGGCGACAGTTTCCCTAGTTATTACTTCATTAGCTTCATTATGCTTTGTCTTTTTCGACAAAGGAAAATGTTATCTCAGACATGATTGTTCATTGAAGTTCATTTTCTATTGCGCTGCTCAATTCGTACTGTCATTGCATTGGGTCGAATGTGTCTTAAGTCAAAAAGATATATAAGTAAAATACTTAATTAAGTCTGAAATTCTTCCTACCTAACTGTATAATAACTTTAACTTTGATAAATATATAAAACCCTTGAAGAAGGTCACAGAAACATACCACTACTAAACATGCTGCTATTTACGTAAATTTTAGCATTTTCACAGTTCAGTTTTATTCGAGTAGGTAAGGTCATCATAAAAAAAAAATGTACAATTAGAAGTGGCCATGTGTTTTGACCTAATTATTTTTATGGTAGGTTTAAAGATAAATGATATGCAGAATTGCACACTTCCCCTTAACGTAATTTCTTACGTAGGCAGCTACAACGTTTGATAAGCTTATGTACTCATAATAAAACAATAAAAAGTGGAAGTAAGTTTTATTGATAATATAAAATGTTATCTTGGCGCCTTGATCGGTAGCCGAATTCTGGAAAGTTCGGATTGTCATGCAAAAATGGCTGAAAATTGTTGCTAAGTCAATATTATCTGCCTTATGACAAATTCTCAGCTGCTACAGATTGTTCATCAAACAATTATAGAATAGTGGATCTTCCAATAAATATGTCTAGTTTATTAACAAGGCGTGGGTGGTGGTGCCAATACTTTGACCATTCAAGACAATATATGATCTTAAAACATTGTATGTAAAAAAATCAAAAGACCCAAAAGGGACCAACGTCTATAAAATTGGTCTTTTAGTACATTTTTATAAAAACCTCTTTAAAATAATATCCGAACATAATAGGAAGGTACCTGCACGCTGGTTATAGAATTATAAATTTTACACACACTTTCGCGAAAGAATTTCGTACGTCATACAGAATAATCGAATCATGTACTGAGAGTACGTGAAATCGTTTTTGTACGCACTTGTATGTTGCAAAGATCACTGTGACCACAGAATAAATATTTTTAGTCATGGCAGTATAACAACCTTCATTGTTTTAAAGGTTAAATGGTGTAAATGGTAGGGCACGGTTGGAATAGAAATAAAATATTTCTATATTCTGTTTCTTTACTACCCATCATGACCTTAGCTTTAACCTTTAGGCTATGCTTAGACGAAAGCTTGTTGATAAATAAAAACTGGTATCTACCTTAAGCAATTTGCAAAACTACGATGGTCATAAAGGCATGTCCTCGTCTAATCTAATATCAATCATGCTGTATTAAAGAAGATAAGGACCTTTTGATATAATTTATGTTTCTTACATATGAATCACTGAGTGCCTACTTACTACCTACATAGATAATACGCCTATTTTTTTTGTAAACTACACACGTAGATAGCAACATTTTTACTTTTACAATGACTCACTATTCCTATTTTATAACAGTAATCTATTATTTGACAACACATAACTTTTTGTAGCTCTTTTAGAAATTTGATAACATGTAACTTCAACTTTGACATACTGGCTGGCTAATTAAAATCGCATTTACTCTGTGACCGCTGTATCTTGAACCGGCAAGATTGAAACTAAACGTAATTGTACTGAAATTTATGTACTTTTGACATTAACGTGGCTAGTACTACCAGTATGAGATTTCAAGTTATACTGGTTAATGCTTATCAACAGTTAGCCGTCCCATAAGCTTCGCTGTAATAAGCGATGGCGTTAGTGAAAGTTTTTAATCACACTCAACTCAACGCAACTACATACACAAATCAATCATTCTTCAATTTAACGGTAAATGGGACTTTTATACTGGTGTTAACGTGGTTTTCATCCGGTTTTTGAAGGGAACAAGTTGTGAATGTTTGTTGGAAGGTACTTTGCTAGACATACTATAATCTAGACAAAAATTATATTCGTGCGGATAAAGTGCTTTTCAGAAAGCAACGTAGACTAGTATTAGGATAGCTATTACCTACCCTAATGTTTGGTATTTTTGTGTAATAGCATGTAAGATGACAAATAAACCGACGGCCCATCTGATGTTAAGTGATGACCGCTGCCTATAGCAGTAACTTGCAGATGCGTTGCCATCCAAGAAAACAAAGTTGAAATGTCTCATGTGCCTATAATTTACATTACTTTTAAGTATGCTTAGTCTATTTTTCATTGAGACCACGGAAGAAATATTCTCAACGTATTGTAAACGCTTTGTGGTTTCCACACTTTTATATGAATCGTCGTGGAAATAAAAGGAATGTTTATGTTACGCTGTGTTGATTCGCGGCTGCAGATTTGTGTGTAATTGCAAATAGCTGTAGTATTTAGGTGTTTGTGATTATGTAGGATTGTAGGTTTAGTGAGAGCAATTGTCAGTGCTCATTTGTACTTGACCTTCATCATCAACAGCCCGGCTCCACCCATTGCTGGACATATAAATCTTTTGATCTTAGGTTACTAGAAAGTAACACTTACAGGGAAAAAAATAACTTCAATTATTGTGACGTTACATGTCCTATGATCAGCAAACGACCAAGACGCTACCAACGATACCTTATTTGTCTAATTATGATAAACTAGCTTCTGCCCGCGACTTCGTCCGCGTCACAGTTGATGTGTTATCCTACGGGTACCGTACATTTTCCCGGGATAAAAAGTAGCCTATGTGTTATTCCAGACTATAATCTATCTTTGTGCCAAATTTCATCCAGATCCATTCAGCCGTTTAAGCGTGAAAGAGTAACAAACATCCATCCATACATACAAACTTTCGCCTTTATAATAGTAGTAGGATATTATGATAAATAGTTAAGAAGTTAGGCTGAAACAGATGACCACATTGACCAAAATCATAATCCTCCTTTTTGTTTCGCCTTAGTCGAATAAAAAGAGTTCATATTTCAAACATAAACCGCCATGTCTAGCCAAACAGAAATTAAGGTCTAGGTTACAGCATCCTTCCAACTCACATGATTACAACAACGGCACGCATTCGACACAAACATAAAGCTTGTCCCACTGTAGAGAGGAAATGACATAAATTGCTGCCCGCGAACTGGACGATATAATTCAGATCATAGCAATGATTATGTTTAATGATAACAATTATGCAGCGTCTGCTCTTGAAAGTTATGGAGCGAAAATTAAATGAGTTTTAGTACATTAACCTCTTAATGAAGAACAGAGAATTGAGGTTTGTTTTGCATTCTTTGGTTAGGTGTGGGACAGACGAGGCCGTGTTTAGTTGCGGTAATTTTGGGATATAAGGAATGGAAGTTTTATTTTTTTTTATTTTATTTTATTTAAGGAAAAACAAACAGTAGCACAATAAAAAATAGTCAAAATGTCTTAAATATTACATATTAACTAATTATGCTACCCACTACGTTTTCCACAGATAACACTTAAAAATATTTAAAAAAAACTAGCTAACACAGATACAAATCATACACATATTTGCATTTATAACAATAAGAACTCGTATCTGGACTTTTAAATGTATAAAAGAAAAGGTAAAATTAAAATTAAAATTAAAATTGCGCGCGTAAATTTATGAAACTTTAAGATATTATTAATTTATTAATTTATATTACTTATATTATTTGATTTTGCTGATCCTTTAGGGTTGCTTGGACTTGTTTCTTGAATATAGGTTTACTGAGAAAAAGAATGTCGATTGAGTCAAACTCATTGTTGTATGTGTCAACTAAACGATGAAGTGGTGAACGCGAGCCAGCGTTGGATTTACAGATGCTCGTAGCAAATAGACGTCGAGTGCGTACCTCGCGTACATGAACTGATCGAGGAACCAGGTAACACAGACTCCTAACTAAGTCCGGACAATCAAAGTGATTGCGGCACACATTGAACAGAGTCATAACTTCCAGAAGTTTCCGTCTAGACTTTAAGGTCAGAAGGTCATATTTTTTAAGAAGTAAATGGTATGACATTTTATTCCGATAACATCTAAAATTCATAGCACGAAGGTATTTACGTTGTACTTGTTCTAATCTATCACTATATTTTTCGTAAAAAGGGTTCCAAATAGGTACTGCAAACTCAAGCTGCGGTCTAATTATAGATTTGTATAAGTGCAAAAAGGTGGAAGGTCGACGAAAATCCCTGGAAGATCTCATGACGAAACCAAACATTTGGTAGGCTTTATTAACAATTTTATCTATATGAGCATCCAGATGGAGCTTCGAGTCTAGCAGAACACCCAGATCGCGGAGAACGCCAACTTTACTAATTGGCGTATTGGCAAGACGATAGTCGAACTCGGAAATATTTTTCTTTTTGGTAAATGTTATAACATGACACTTTGGAAGGCTAAGGTAAAGCTTATTGGAAGAGCAATAGTTAGAGAAACGGTCTAAATCCTGCTGGAAGGTAAAACAAGGAGGAAAGGAAGTTGCCGGCCATGTTTTCATTTAGATATTCTACTAGGAACATTCCTCGCTCTCAGTTTGAAAAGTCGTGGCACGAAGTGTCTGCGTTTGCGCAACGCCTTATTTCATATTAATGGACACCCATTAACGGAATGGGCATTTTCATACATTAAGAGCCGGAAAAAAATTTATATTAATGTTGTGTTATCTTATTAACGCTTAAGCCGTTTGTTTAGCGTTGGTAGGCAATAATCAGCTCGGGCTCGGAAGCAATCGGTTGACTGGTTATGTAAAACGTGAACTTTTCTACTCTGTGGCGTCGGGCGCGCTGATGAAAGTACTCGTAACTTTCTTTAGCTGTGGTAACAGGTGGCATTTGGTCGACGGCCAGACTGTGTGGCGGGATCTATGGCATAACTGTAGTTTATATACAAAACTGTTGTTTAATTGAATTAATTATAAGCGCAGTTTGAGCTATTAGTTTTAAACGGTGTTTTTGAATGCCGACTGTTGTGATTTAACAATGTTTTTTGTGTCTAAATAGGCTCTTGTTTGAGGCTTACAGGATTCATATTGTGAAAAATAATGTTACAAACTTTAATCTAAAACTTTTTAATACAAAAACTTTAGCTTAACTTTAGAATCGCTGTCCACTTCGATTTACAATAGAAACATTGCCAAAAAAAAAAAAACAACCGATTCATCAGTATTCCATATAAAAACTCGCCAAATCGTGTACTTTCTCCTGGCTACTCGACATTTGGGCATGATTTTCCTCAAAGACGAGTCATTGTCGTGTCGCAAGCTCTATTTTAAGCGCTTTCAACTTTTTATATTGGGTAAGTCATCACTTACTTGACTTAAATTGAAAAAAAGGTGTCAACTGTCTTCCGATGGCCGCGAACTATGCGAAATCACAGCTAAGGGTTGTCCAAACATAAATAAAACAAATTAGGATAAATGGCGAAAACTGTTGTTGAACACTGGTGGACCAGGGCTCCCCTTGATTACTTTTATTGCGAGTTTCTTGCTATATGACCAAAACTAGCTAATCCACACTCATGCAATAAAAAAATATGCATTAAATATTGGATATTAGAATTGCCAGTGTAAAGCTACAGGCTGATGTGATGATGAAGAAGATTGTTATAATTAACAAATATTTAATCATCACAATTATTTAAAAAAAATAAGAGAAATTTTGACGTCGCTTGGTTGGTCATGGCAGAACTAACTCTAGGTTAACCCATCAGCACCTTCGTGGTCCTTCGCCCCGACATGCGATTTTCAAGCTTGTATCCGTGCAATATGGCTTATATTGCGAATATCGAACAAGACAACATAAAAATGCGAATAATATCTTCTACAACTGTGTTTATGTACAGTACAGCACGTCATTACACTCATCAACTGTCTATTCACCGCTCATAATACGCACACCTATAATTCCACCTGTCATGATGGTCTTAAGCCGTTCATCACATATTAGAATGGTAAGCAATTACTGCGATGACAGGCAGTCCGTCTCTCCTTGATTTTCTCTAGTACGCAAAAAAGATAGGTACGTAAAGTGCTATAATCTTACTAGTTAGGTGAGGTGAGGTTAAGTAAGATTCGGTGCTCGTCTCACGACTTAATAGGCGCTCCCACACTGTAGTGTAAGAAGCCAAGATTCGATTCTGAAATGTTATATTATAGGTGAAGCTCCCAGTGAGCAGTGAGGGAGTGCCTTAATGTTTCTGATAATATCATTACAGGTTGCGCACTGTAATGCTCAGTTCTTCTCACTAACTGATGTATTGCTTGAATCTATACTGTTACATTCCAGGGGAATAGCTCCGGGAGTGCCTTGCTGTTTTATTTCTTAAAGCTTTGCTGGATTAGTTATTAACCTTTAAAGAATCGTATTGCTAATCCGCATTGAGCAAGCGTGGTGATCAATGCTCGTCTTTTCTCTCTATGAAAAGAGGCCTTTGCCTGGTAGTTCGACAGTAAAAAGCACGTATTATTATTTATTTGATTGACAGCCGTAAATAATCCGTGATAATGATTATTACTAATTAAATTGCTAACGTATAATTGCAGAAAATATTTAAAAGCGCACCTCGCTTCGGCGAACACATACCTAAGTGTGCCATATATCATAGTTTAACTGTAAATTTAATTACTTCTACGTTATTTATGTAACAAACGCACTTGATTTTGACTTTTAAATTACTTAGAAGTGGGGCAACCCTAGCGGTCGTGAGCGGTGTAGGAAAGCGTATCGAAGCCCAGAATTTCCCTCAGGCGCCGCGTCGACACGCTCAATCGGTTTGACACCTCGCTAAATCATCAGGCATGATACCTGCGCATGATTCTAAAACATATGTTCTTGTTTTTGCTGCGTGTGGAAACTGTAGACTAATTTGTATCTGTAGTTAAATAAAAACAGCTGACAGACGGATTGACTAAAAAACACCTAGTGGTAGTATTTTTTTCGTACGGTTCATGTATAAATATGAAAGTGATTGATACCTATTTGGTCCTTTTGAAGCCCAACTACCCCAGATCTAACGCCCAAAAGGACCAAAGGTAAATCTTTCAAGTCCAAGTTTTGTTTTAGTCCCACATATAGTAGATTCTCAAGACTATTAAGAATCAAAATACTATTAGTATTATTGTAGTAATAGCTAACATAGTGTCGTGTTCCGCTGTCGTGATTGACAGGATTACGAGCCCCAGATATGGTATCAGTGACGCATCTGTACGAGAATCTGTAGTATTTGAGACTATGTAATAGATATAATAGTTTAACTGTGAGTAACATTGGAATGTGGTCTTTATTTGTTTAAAGTCCTCATTTTTCACACGCTCAAAATTGTTTGAAAGTAAAACTTAGTGGTTTACCCATGGTTTGTCAAGCAAAAAATGGTTGTGCCAATTTGCCAAGCGTTTGTAAGCCTTTTGTTGTTGATATTTTAGTCTATTTTGACCAATTACAGCAATTTATACACGCTTGACAATTTGTTAAAGATAGATATCAAGATATTATCTGTCACAGAGTCAGATGTAAACTATTTATATATATTGCTTGAAGCAAGTTATTTACTGGGTAACTCTAACCAGCTGTTGTATTAATTTATCTATTAAATATTTTACTGTACACCTTTATATTAGACAAGGAAGAAAAAATAATTCTTATTTTGTTATTATTCTGAGCGATAAGTTAGTAACGCTGTACTATTAAAACTCATTCTTATCGTTTCTCGGAGATCATTATCAGTTGATATAGGTCACACTTACTCACATTCTTTATTGTGTATTTTTATCTAGTACTTATTTCATTTCTAAATAGGTACAAATGTTTCAGTGTGCATCTGTTATTCTGTTACCATCATACCATCACGCTTGTCTTGACTGAAGGGTAAGGCACAGGTTTAGGTACCAATGTACACCCACAGTTTGCTAGTAAATTGTAGATGTCATGTATTAGGAAGCGTGCCTATCTTCATTAACCGGGCACAAATCCTCACTCCGAGCTGCTACTGAAAACTTCATAGAAAAACCCAATAACATTTTTTGCTCGACCTAGGAATTGAACCTAAGACCTCTAGCGTAGCAGTCGCGCTTAGGACCGTTATGTGTTACCGTTACCTGTTATTTTAATAAATAATTTTAATGTGATGTTCTAAAAAAAATCGATTACACTTAATTACCTAAGTCGGTACTGCCATATATATTTTGTTCCTAACCAAATCCTACAGAGCAATAAATTATAATACTTTATCAAGAATTTGTATAAAACCGTCTGTTACCTGCGCTTGCTCCAGTGTTTATCGCGGGCGATTATTATCGCGTTTCAAGTAAAACTAAATTGTCCATTACAAGTGCTGATATTGAAAAATAACAGACGTGCCGAAGATTAGCTTGATAACGGCGATATAAAGACATGACTTTACCCTATATTAATGCACAAAGCGATTCTCAAGCACTCAAAAACAAACAAAAAACAACGATTCTGTAATCACAAAAAAATACAAGCATCTGCGGGTTGTTTAAAAGAGATACCGTGCCCCCGGAACGCAAAGGGCACAAAAAGGAACATGGATGGGTTTCAGTCAGTAAAAGTCTGACACTCCCTCTGCCCAGGGCGGGAGAAGTCATTTGATGATTTCCCATGGGTAAAAAAAACGCTCAATTACATCAAGCTAAAGACTTTCTGAACAGTGACTATTTTAAGCAATTTTACTCTCTTTTGCCTAAAACTATACTAAAATACTTAAACGAATTATAAAATGATAATAAAAATATTTTTTATCAATGTCACGGCATAGTAATTGTAATTGTAACCCATAATTTTACTTATAAATAATATATTTGATTATGTGTTGGTAGTCACGTCGGTATCAACTAACAACACATAACACATTATTTCCATTTATTAAAATAGTTGCTAGGTATCGTATAAATAAACCGAGTTTGTTACTAAGCAATTTATAAAAAAAAACATGAAGCATGTAGGTACTACTAAATCAATATTTTCAGGAAACTGAATCAATTTGTGTGGTTTTGTTTCGAAATAATTGGTCCTTATGGTATCAATTTCATGCTTTGTGCAACTTGGAAAATCTCAGTGCAGAAAATCTCCTTAGTAAATCGTTATCGGAGAAAAAAAAAATGCCGACAGAGGTGCAGTTTTGTAAATTGGGCCCGTAGAAACGAGAGACTGAAATCTTGCCGTTTCATCAAAGACCTCTTTATGCAGCAGTTCCTTATTAGTAATTTCTTATCTTTACTACAGACTATCTATAGTAAGATTATAAAGAGGGAAAATATTGTCTGTTTGTTTGTTTGTAAAAGGTATGGAATACCTATGGGTATGTATGGGTATGGTATGGTGGGTATGGGTTTGGTATGGTATGTTTGGTTGGTTTGTTGTTTGGTGGTGGGTGTGTTGTTTGGTAGGTAGGGTAGGGATATCTAGAAGCACTGGACCGATAAAAAAAAAATACTGATTGAAAGCTAATTACACTATTGTCATATCAAATGTTTTATGATATTCACTTGATGAAGTCGCGGGTAGAAACCTAATAACATGATATAGCACAAAAAAAATAGCGGTACAAAACATTAATTAACTCAGTTATCTAGATATAACAGTACCATTTTAAGTTCCCGATAGATCTGAGATTTCACGGCACAACAATGCTACGATTATCAACTACTTGTAAACGAATTAATTCTTCTTAGCATAAGTAGAACAGTCGGTAAAAAGTTTCAATTGAGCTGTCAAGGGAACAATTACTTGGAGACGATTTGTCGTACTTGATTAGAAAGCTAATTGTGTTACGTGGAAGTTCCTGTTGTTGTGTTTTTAATTAAAGTTTCGCGGAGCGAAGGACCATTGTTTATTTCTATAAAGTTAAAGGGATATTTTCAAATTATTGAATAATGTTAAGCTCCCCGTTATATAAAGCGTTTTTCCTTTCTAAATATTTTCTGTTATCCAACCTGTAAAGTTAGGGAATCAATAAATCATAATTTGGTACCCCTTTGTTTACAAAGGCCCATGGAAGGCGTGGCCAAAGTATTGATGACTTACAAAGTTTAAACAATGTTTTCAACTTAAAATATCGTAAACTCATTAGAAACAGTGGCTGAGCAGTGTACATATCCATGTATGCTATTAGTTAATATTGTTATTAGCGACTGTAATGTACATCTTTGTATACATATGCTTACTTTATATTTCAGCTTATATAACTGAAATATTGCACAAATTACATGGTGATAATGTACTTCAGTTTATCATAACGCGTCTATTTGAACTCTCGATACACACTATCTCTCTACAACATACCTCTGTTTCGTGCGTTTTAATAACATGATCTATATTAATTCTATAATAACAAACTTTTTCCGGCTCATTTGGTTTCGCAAGAACGACTGCTAAAGGCTTCTGTGGCTTTTCCATTACAATTTTTTAGTAGCGATGGTCTGACACCTCCGTGCTTGGGAAAACGCTTAAAGTTGGTCCTATGTCCCATGGGGCGGCAAGCCAGATTCCAAGTCATCCTGTCGAACTTCGAGAGTAAGCGAAGAGGGAGTGCACCTGTGTTTATGCATATGTTACGGGTAATGCTAGAAGATGGAGTAAACCTAGGTTTACCCGGGTTAACTTAGTATTACCCAAGCTTCTTGGGTAAAGTCCAAATAATAAGTAAAACAAATTTTTATTCGGGGTTTACCCATGCTCACCTAGGTCTACCCAACTATGGCTGGGTAATGTTAAAAATTTGTCTAATTAATTAGTTAAATGAAAATCCAGGGGCATTTTAAACATTTATTATTCCAAAAACATTCATAAATGCTCTTCAAGCGAACATAATCGCTTGAAGAGTATAAAACTAATAACTGCAATGGCAAAAACGAATAGCAGTCGTTATTATTAAAATTGGTATTATTTATTTGAGCAAGATAAACTGCTGTGACATTTTGAATTACAAAATTTACGTTCCGAAACTCGCCTCTTCCTCTGTCGATTTCTGGTATTTGGACTCTTACCGTATCTCCAACAGAACATGGAGGAAATTTTAAACTGGATAAGGCTTTCATTTTTTTAGCTTGATTTTCTAAGCTCAATCGGGCAGATAATCTATGTTGAGTAGTACAAATTTCACACAAGTTTATTTCTTGTGGGTTCATACATCTACAACACTTCATTTCGTTTTTTTAAAATTATAATTATTTAAATATAATATCACCAGAAAAAAAAGATTACGAGAGCTTGCAAATGAACAGTCGCTTTCAGGAGGCCAGGGTTATAAAAGGTGTAATTGCAAAACAAAATGTGCTACAAAGAAGTATTCATGCAAAGCTGCAGGAAAATTTTGTAATTCAAAATGTCACAGCAGTTTATCTTGCTCAAATAAATAATACCAATTTTAATAATAACTACTGCTATTAGTTTTTGCCATTACAGTTATTAGTTTTATACTCTTCAAGCGATTATGTTCGCTTGAAGAGCATTTATGTATGTTTTTGGAATAATAAATGTTTAAAATGCCCCTGGATTTTCATTTAACTAATTAATTAGACAAATTTTTAACATTACCCAGCCATAGTTGGGTAGACCTAGGTGAGCATGGGTAAACCCCGAATAAAAATTTGTTTTACTTATTATTCGGTCTTTACCCAAGAAGCTTGGGTAATACTAAGTAAGCCCGGGTAAACCTAGGTTTACTCCACCTTCTAGCATTACCCGTAACACATACACTTTGTGCACTATAATATGTCCTGCGAACTTTGCTCGTCTCCATTAAAAATTGCCCACCGTGACCAAAATTTGGAAACGGGAGAATATTATAATTAAAAAAATCTGTACCAGCAAAATAACGGGCAAAGAATTCTCTTCCGCGACTGATAAGCATGAATCAAAAAACTTTTTTCTCAAACATCTCCCATCCCGTTCACCGGTTGAATACGTGCGTCAGTACCACAATTAATATGTTTTCCCACCGCTGGTATCTTATCAGTCGATCTGATATCGTTTGCTCACTCGAGCGTCCCACAACATCCGTCCATCGCATGCGCACCGTTCATTCATGACATTGTTTGTATTTTTTTTCTTTGTAATGACATTGCAATTTTCTATTTGTGACCTCTATTTTCCGTGTTTATTATGATTTTCTGTTGTGTTATGTTAGAATTGAAACATTACCGTTTTGTATACAGGGTGATTACTGATGTCTAGGTATCACAGAATATTAGATAATAATCGTCTTGTACCGGCTAACTGTGGGTGTACATTGGTACACCTTTGCCTATCCCTTCGGGGAATATAGGCGTGATGGTATGATGGAATGTCTTGGGATGATATAATTAAATTAATAGAAGTAATAATTATCAAACGTTATCAATGCTCTGTTGAATATTAATTGCTAACTTCGGACTATTTACAAACAATTAATTGTTATTAATAGCATCAGACTTTAATTTCGGAAAAACCTTAATGTTGTTATTGTAAACCTCTATCTAGCCTGAGATTGTTCAAATGTGTAAATTCCCCATTTCCAGGAATATTAAGATAAAAAGTTGTCAGAAAATAAAGTTATTTCTACTTCTAAGTAACTTTAACAAACAGATTTCATTAACAACTGATAATTCACTTGTTATTGTCCTTCCTTCCTTTCTTCCCTCTCTAATTTTTACTTCATAATGTTTGGCATCTTTAACAACAGCATCAACAAATTAGGCAACACTTAATTTAATAATTTAAGCGCAATATCAGCTAAGTATCACGCGTGCTAGACTCAGCATGTCGTTTATTACAAATGTCACTGTAATGTCAAGATATAATTTAGAAAGTTTAATCGCCTGCGCACGCGTCATGATCGGCTCGCGTGTAATCGCGAGTATTAAGGTTTGGCGCACATGAGATGTTTTTACGACTGATTATTGAAACATAATTCCCCAAGATACAGACTAACGCCTAGTATGAGGATCACCGTTTAGATAGCCATGTATGATGTACTTGATTAAATAAATAAATTAAAAAAAAAACGCACAATCGTTTGTTTAACATAAAGTTTTTTTTTTTAAAAAACTTCATTCACCAAATGACCTATTTAGCTGCTCATTTTGCATGACACACTAATAAAACATAGTGTTAAGTAAAAATTTTATCTACTTGCTACCTACTGTTTTTTTTTCCAAGGGAACGTTGAATATCGATTTGGAACAGGCACAGAACCCAGATCAAAAATGTATATTTACAAATAAACGTATTGCAGCATCTCGAGATACAAAAAAAAAGTGCGACATTTTAATATAGCGCTAAAACACTGTCGCAAATACGCTAGTCGCCGATAATAAGAGGCTCATGTGCGCGAGGCGTGACTTCAGTAATTAAGCGTTATTATTTTAGCACGCATTTATTAAGACGTAATACAATAGACTGCGATAATATCTAAATATGGAAAGGAAGGAAAGCAGTGCATACTAGTATTTGGAGTGAAATAATTTATAGATGACTAGCTTCTGCTCGCGACTTCATCCGTGTCAAATTCGATATATTATCCTATGAATAAAAGTATCCTATGTGTTATTCTACACTACACAATCTATTTCAGTGCCAAATTTCATTGAGATCCGTTTAGCTGTTTAAGCGTGAAAGAGTAACAAACATCCATCCATCCATCGTCGTCACAAAGTTTCGTATTATAATATTAGTAGGAAGTAAGTGAGGAATTATCTAAAACGATACGTGAGAATTTTAGGTTTGGTATCGTTTTGGTAAAACCGTCCTTTGCTTATTGCATAGAACATAATAATGCCGGTCTATTCTCATCCTATTGCGAGGCAAAGACCTCAACTCATATCTGATGGCATAAGCAACATGTAGAGAGTACATATGTATTGAAAAAATCACAATGAAAAAAATCAATTGGTACTTGCCTAATAGCACCTCGACCACTGGACCATCACGACATATTATCCGAAAGCATATTGGGGCATAATATTGACATAGACTCGAAGTAGGACCATTGGGAATTATTCGTCGTACACGTAATTGCGACCTGTAATTACAAAAGGTGCGGACAATTCCCTTTGCTACAATAATGATACGGTAAACATTTGATACCTAGTTAAGAACTAGCTAAAACCATTGCCAAGTAGGGCTAGCATTTAATAGGTGTTACATTACATGAATGACTATTAACTCTTGAAACTAGCCTTTTGTCGGACCATTGCCAATATTCTTGCAAGACAGGTCGTTCACTATTAAGATTCTGGTCCTAGGATACGGATTTTAGTTTTATACAAAGGAACTTAGGAGCTTATTTCTTTCGACAATCACGTAACTATTACAAAATCAAGTCAGTTTCGATTTTTGGTCCTTTTGAAGACAAAGTTATCGTTCCATTCAGAATACACATTACGACATTTACGACAAATTCTTTCGTCCGTTTACCGTTTAAACAATCGAATCTCGAATATATTGGACAAGCGCTCTCGGTTGTGTGAATACCAATGAATGTTTGGAAGCACACCAAAATACATTGCCAATTATTTGCGTTTGTTTGTCTGCGAGACCATTAAGCTTCTGATGTTTATGTACTATATTGTGCCCCCTTAATTTATTTACTCACAGTAAAATTTTTGACTAAAGGCAAAAATTTGAAAAGTTATGAATATTTTTCTATAAATTGTATAATTTCCTCTAATCTAGACAAGTAGACATTTCCGCCATGTTAAACATGACAGAAATAATGAACATGACATTCATGTCTAGATTATATATGTCATGTTATATGACAGAAAGACATACAAATTAGTAAGAAGGTAATAGATGCGAACCCACAAATCCTACTACTATTATAAAGGCGAAAGTTTGTATGTATGTATGGATGTTTGTTACTCTTTCACGCTTAAACGGCTGAATGGATCTGGATGAAATTTGGCACAAAGATAGATTATAGTCTGGAATAACACATAGGCTACTTTTTATCCCGGGAAAATGTACGGTACCCGTAGGATAACACATCAACTGTGACGCGGACGAAGTCGCGGGCAGAAGCTAGTTAAGTCAATATTGAAACAATTTTGCAAAACGTTTACCAATTAGTCCTAACCACTTAAACGTTTTAATTTTCATTATTCATTCATTAATATTAATGTCCGCACTGGAATGTGCAAGGACATTTTCACGTTGAACCATTGGCAAACGTTCCCCGATCAAGTCTGAAGGGACCTTAACTCAACCATTGTTGCCACACTTTCTAGCTGATGCAACCAACCCATTTGTTGTCTTCTAATTATGAACGATGCGATATCTCGAAGCGAACCGATCGATCTCGCATCGAAGTTAAATCGATTGTTTTGTTCATATTATTAACTGTTTCAAAACTTTGATGACTCTCGATAACTGCTTGCGATATTGGTATTTCATGCTGACTTTTGATTTAGCTGAGCGATTTTTTCTTCGGTTAATTATGATTGAATATTGGAAATACGTTGGGATTCAGCTACAAACTACTTAATGTAGGCACTTTTTATGCATCACCTTGTGAAAAGGGGTATAATAATTAATTGGTCCTTCGTCTGTGATCTAAGTATTAAAACTGATCTATTCCGAGAAAAAATCTCTGTAAATTTAGGCCAAGTAGGCTTTGATGTGAGCAGTCAATACCTAGCATTAGCATAGGATGACTTGTTCTCTTCATCGAGGGATTTTTTACAGAATAGCACTGCTGGTCCTTTGGTCCGAATACAGCTAAGCTAATGCTACGTATGTCTAAATTGAAAATGATTAAATAACTTTGTTATAAATAAAGAGGAATGATGTCATTAAGTTAACCTTTCACATTGGTGAATGGTGTTTGATGATTCACCATGACAAACTTCAGGTCGATTATCACGGCTGAATGTTAAACATTAAAGTTTTTATTAAACATTAAACTTTATAATATATAATAATATATATATATATATATTAAAAAAATAATATATATTATAAAGTTTTTGTTTTAGTGATAAAGCTGTCAAATATTGATTATTTTAATAATCTATTGGTATTTTATTTTATTCTGGTATGTAACGAGTTTAGTTATGCCATGTAAAGTTATATAACATTACTGTTAAATTTTAACAGTTCAATGAAGGTCTAAAGCTTATGCTTAGAATTGATTTTTAATGAATCAGAGTGAAATATCCTAAATCGCGAAAATTACTTCTAAAGATCGTAGGCATTTTAACGTGACTTGGTTTGTTTTGGCTGACACTCCAACTGTGCTATTTATCTTCTTTTAAACTCGGAAAAGAACATAATATGCTCACTGACAACACGTTACCTAATATTCGCCATATAAAAATCCTTTACAAAATATCACCCAACTTATTTAGCAATAGATGACAATTTAAAATGGGTATGGCAGCTAATAAGTAGTTAGCATCTGTACTAAACAACATATTTTAATAAAAACATTTTGTACGTCTAGACTCCTAACTATTCAAATCTGGTTTTTAGCTTGTAAATAAATAACATCAGATGATTACGTCATACCTTAATTCTTAACCAAAACATAGACTACCATGGATCGGACACTGCCCATTAATCTTGTCTCCAATAAATTATAATTAGAAGGCGATTTTTAGGACATAACTCGAGCCAAGCCTGTGAAAATTGTGGTTTCTTTGCGTGTCAATGACCTATTTGTGAATAGATAATATAAATTGTGATCAGAGGGTAATTCTAATATTTATTTTAGTCTGGTTGTTGGTTCTCTCTTTAAAACAGTTGGGAAAATGATTAGTTGATTGAAATAACGATATTCATTCATATAACTTGACAAGATTTTGCAGCAAATATAACAACTAAACGGGCAATTCATTAGACAACACTTTTAATACAATATGTAGCTGCAACATTTTCGAGCATGGCTAGGCTACATTTGATAGCTGTATATCGTAATTATATAAAAAAACTACCAAAGACGGGCCACGTAGATACTCGTAATATAGCCAAGTATTTCAGCAAATTTTAGAGCATGAACAAGCCATTCTTAAAAACAAAATCTAGCAATGTATATAGCAGTCACATATTAACGAGAAAGTAAGTACCTATGGCTTATTACGGAAAGCTGATGTGAACATTCTACATCATAGTCTTGAACTAACTAAACAGCTAATCAAAAGAATATCCAAGTCCTGTGACCATAATAAGAGCAAGAAACATAATATTAATATGATTAGACACCAAGCTTCGCAAATAACTGTACCATGACGAGGCGGGTGTGGCTGAAATCATTAAAAAGCTCCCGTACAATGACTCATATTCAACATAATTCGACGTTCATCGCTGCATTTGTATTCAAAAAGGTACAGCGAATATTTGGCAAGTCATCAATGAACACTGAATATTAATGCCGTAACATCGTGTGAAGTGTACGGTGGTGTATGTATGAGACAAATTAAGTCAATTTCTTCTGCTAGATAACCCAACACTACATAATGTTTTCGTAATCACGTTCCACAACACGTGGGACATGTCTTTATGTACCCTTCATCTTAGGTTAGCGATGAATGCGGGGCGATGCGACGCGATAATTCTCAAGAACGATTTGACTTGAAATAAAAAACATTGTTTTAAGAAAAAAAGGCAACTTAGTAAGCTCAAATTCTTCTTTTCAAATAAATTAATAGCATTAAAAAATACTGGTCCTTAGGTACAAAGCTGTCCAATAGAGAAGACTGTTCAACTTTTTTTTTTAAATCTATGTGCCTTTTTTTTTTTTTTATAGACGGTAAATCATCAAATAACTTCCCCCGCCCTGGGCGGGGCGGGAGGGAGTGTCAGACTTTTACTGACTAAAACCCGTCTATGTTCCTTCATGTGCCCTTTGCGTTCCGGGGGCGCGGTATCTCTTTCGAACAACCCGCAGCTTTCGAACAACCCGCAGAAATCTATGTGCCTAAGCTCTTTCCTCTAGTATTGGTCAAAGGTGACATAGACAACTAACAGCAGTCTACGATGGAGTAAGCATACCCACAAGAAGCCTGTTCACTCTAACTTTGAAAAGATAAGGGTTGAATGCGTTCGGAACTTTCGATTTGTTTTATACTTCAGAGGGGGCCAGAAGTTTTATAATATAATCTCAACTAACATTAAATAGCAAAGCATCATACAGGACGCCAGCCGGTCCCCATCACGTATACACTGTAGAACAAGTCAGTAATTTCGCCCACCGTCCTTGAATGCGCGGAGATCGTCGACACTGGTTTGGCAAAATCCAAAATTAGTACCGTCTTACACGTGCTTAGGGTTGGCAAATTGCTTGTTTACTAAATTATAAATATAGGGTTTCCGTAATTAAGTTCTGAATATTGGTAACAAGTCGTTTTTAATTTGATTTAGGAAAAGTTTTAAATAATAAAAAATATGCAAAAATAGTCCTTACCCTTTTCTCGTACTAACTCGTACCTAGTAAGATTTTTTATAGTTATTACCTTTTAGGTTTTTGTTGTAATTTTCTTTTTCCGTTACTATATTATTATGCCTCTTTCTATTCTAAAAATCTATACAACGCTAAAATGATGCAAATCTGGTGGCTTTGAGATCTTGAACCATTTCATAAAAAAATCCAGTATGACTAAATAAAGTACTTAATATTTTTTTATTAAGACGAAAAATATAACTCAAATAGACAATCCTGATAGAAGTAGTCAGGGCAACCCTATTCAATTAAGGCAGTAGATACACAACCGGTTTCGTAGCTATCAGTTTATGTACCTGTGCGGAGTATTTTATAAATATTAAGTTAATAATAATTATAGAAAGGTGTAGAAATAGAAGAAATAGATTCCACTTATTTCAAAGTATTTGTCCTGTTCATTTGCATGGCCAGAAGTGAGAGAGCAATAAAGGCAACTTAGTTTAACAGAATAACATCAATAGAGTTTAAACAGAAAGGAGAAGGCCAATTTACGTTCTTGTAAATTGTGTAATCGTGGCTACTTAACAGTGCTATCTAGTTACTATCCAAAAACAGCTGCTACAAAGGCGCTTCAGTGCGCTTTCAAAAGAGTGTTCGTAGAGTTTCTTGCTCGTTCTTTTCCTTAGAGGCCCACTTACGTTTTGGAACAAGCAACTAGCTTCAACTTTCTGAGTAAATGACCGTCTCCTTGACAATTAAAAAGTGCTTGTAAATGGTTAAATTGAAATAAATGCTTCGACTTTGAATATATAAAGTTTAACGACATAAGTCCGAAAGGAAAATTCTTGAATCTAGTTTTAGTTAGCATGAATTTAGTTTTAGTGTAGTAAGTGTATTGTGCAGTACTGTAATGAGTAGTAAAATGTAATACGAAACGGAAATGCGCGCGCGCCGTAAAGATAGCACCTGTACCTATTTACCGCGGTAATTACGTAGTAGGTACGCGGTTTAATTGACTATTTCATGTTTTTGGAATGACAACCATTTTAATGCATTTTTTTTTAATTCTATGTAATGGAGATCGTAAGGGGAAGTAATTTATTACTGCCGCAAAGAAGCATTGTTATTTCGGTTTGACGGGTGTAGGTGCCAGTGTAATGTCAAGCACATGAGACATTTCACATCGACTTTGTTTTTGGAATGCAATTTTCCATTCAATGACATTCCGATAGACACCAACTACAAAATATACAGGCTAACTTTAAAACTGCAAATTGCAAATCTATCAGGGTGTGTACACACAAATGCGAACATCTATTATTATGGGACCAGCTTCGAAATATGAAAAACAATCAGTGGTTTGCCTTTTGGCCGCATTTTTGTAAGGAATAGGTGATTTATAATTTTATATTTCATAAATGGTCCTATAGCCTACTATAAGACCATTTATGAAATATTAAAATATAAATCACAACAACTTCTAAGTTGTACATACTCATGAGTACTTTCGCTCAATGAAAGATACACAGTGAAATAAAATTGAACTTGTATGTATAATAAATTCCCGTATCATGTGTTATTAAGGGGTAACGCACAAATAATTAATGCACTTATGCTTACAAAGAAAATAAGAAGTAAATATCAAACTATTTTTAGATAGATGATAACCTTATTGTTCTTTCTACAAACGCTAAAGTAAAAGTAAGTAACATAAGACTGAGATATTTAATAACCAAAAGACACATTATAATTAGGGCTTTTACTACTTATTCAGTTACGATTCTAGACCTTATTGCGATGAAATTTTTCGTGGAAAGAAACCAGATTTCTTTTTGTACAATTCGATTGAACTAGATAGTGCACTCAATTAATTGCATAATATAGAATTAAAGTATGTGTAACACAAAATTACAACTAAGATAAACAGAATCAGCAAAAAATAAAATCGAATATCAAAACATCTACTTAGCAATTCCGATTGCTCAACACGATTTAAGCCTTAATAAATAAGTTTTTAAGATGACTTTAATTTGTCACGGCCATTCTAGTCAAAATGTTACTGTGACTATAATAAATTAGTGTATCAGTTCAACAAACTCATTTAATTATACTAACTGCGGCCCGCGTCTTCGATTGCGTAGTTTTTTCATCCGCGTTAAGTTACGTCTTGGTTACTACTCCGTATGTATTAGTCCTAGAGTAATATTATGTAGCCTACTCGTACTAGCCTTCCTCGATAAATTTACTATTCTATACAAAAATAATGTTCTAATTCGAACCAGTACTTCCTGAGATTAGTGCGTTTAACCAAACAAACAAATCCTTCAGCTTTATAATCTTATATTTAAAACTCTCGTGTCACAATGTTAGTTACCATACTCCTCCGAAACGGCTGGACTAATTTCAATAAAATTTTGGGTGTATATCGGGTTTTTTAATAACTTCCCCCGCCCTGGGCGGGGCGGGAGGGAATGTCAGACTTTTACTGACTAAAACCCGTCTATGTTCCTTCATGTGCCCTTTGCGTTCCGGGGGCGCGGTATCTCTTTCGAACAACCCGCAGGTGTATATCAGGTAGGTCTGAGAATTGACGAATATCTATTTTTCAAAAAATGGCAAAACCTCGTTTGCGGGGTCAGCTAGTTTTAGTACAGATAAGGCACTATCTTCAAAGCCGAGTGTTTCTCTGTGCAATAGCCTCGCCGAGTCATCAAATTCTTGCGGGAATGCAATCGCCGCGAGGGAACGGATTCAATTACATTCATAAAGTTTCTTTTCTTCTTTTAAATTTGATGGCAAAGCCGGTCTGACTATTATTGCCGTGGTAGTTTACTTTTGTCGTAGTACTTTCGCGTGGAGACGGCGCCTAAGGGCAGCTATATCTATGGGTTTATTTTGCCTCTGCATAAATGAGGCAACATATTACAAACATACATACCATCATACCTGTATTCTCCGAAGATTTAAGCAGAGGTGTACCAATTTACACCCACAGTTTGCCACAGTATGTTTAAGGTCCCATGTAATAGGGGGCAAACCTATTGCCATTAACCGGGCACAAATCCTAACCGCGAGCTGCTACTCAGAATTTCATAGAAAAGCTCAATAATTCTGCTTGACTTGGGTATCAAATCCATGATCTGTAGCGTAGCAGTCGCGGTTAGGACCACTAGGCTAACGAGGCAGTTATACTCGTAGGTACTATACATATGACGTAAAACAATTGCTAACCCAGCATTTCAATTTCGACACCCCAGTAATAATGTCAATGCAATAAAATACAATTTGTTTCAACACGATCCTTAATCTGATGTATTGTTTACGGTAAATAACTTTGGAATAAAAAAACGATTTTAAACAAAACATTCAGACAATTTGAAAGCGTTTAATACCGTGACTAAAATGAGACGGACAGAAAGTGAACGGTTTGATGAAAATGAATTCAGGAAATGGAATAAATGGTTGTAAACTTCAATAAATTGTGTTAAAGAAATATTTATGATTGTACAGCTGATGTTCTTAAAATATCCTCAAAATATCATAATAAGAGAAATAAAATAAACTTCGTTACACAATTTTTAAGCACGTTTTTCTTGAAACTTCGTCGAATTAGGAACTAGTTCATTTCAAAAGTATTGGATTTTATAGTGCTTGTATTACCGAGAAGTGAAAATCACTTTTCATTCAACGTCTTGCAATTAACTCAAGGCGAAAGTAAGACTCATTTTATTGGTCTATGGACCTCAAAAGTAAATACCAATCAAAGGTTTTAATTTAAAATCTGTGTTCCAATTACGAACACTGATTTCTACTCAAGCATATTTTTGAAATGTGCATGCACATCGCTCTCGCTTTGTTAATGAGTTTGCAAAACAAACTAGGTTATAAAAACAAGATCGAAATAATTAAATCAATATGCTTGCGTAATCTGCTGCATGCATCAATTATGATTTCTTGTTAAAATCCAGAATAAAAGTAGAAAGTAAGAAATCGAATGGCTTGACAACCGACTAGTACCAACTAGTGTTGCCGAAATCAGCCACTAAAAATGATTCGTTCATATTATTGCCGATTTGTTTATTAATAGAACCGATTACGTTATTATAGATAAAGGTGCAGCAAACAGATTTATCGATTTCATTTATCGGAAGTAACGACCGATAAAAATCGAGTATCATTATCAATCGATAATCAAGGACTATCTGCTGAGAAGGGGCTTTTTTATACCTTTTGATTTTTAATTAGGGCAGATTAATAAATAAAAGAAAAGTATATGTTTGATGAACACATAAATTGAAAAAACTTTTTCATTTGTCACATTTCGTGGCTAAACTACTGAACCGATTTTGATGAAATTTTGTACAGACCCAGATTGATTCTCAAGAAAGGACATGAGCTACTTTTTAATTCGCTACTTCTCCTGCTTCCTCGTTAACCGACCCGACATTCACGCGGACGGAATCGCGAACAAAAACTTAGTCGAATAAATGGTAAATGCATACAAAGACACAATTTAGTCACCACATAAACGGATTCGGCAATTCTAGTATTTTATATAAGAACTGCTTTCATATTTTATGGACCGATCGCGTTTTATAATCAGTCTACATATATCCTATAAATGTTATACATAACTTGATTGAGTCGTGTACACATCTATCACTGAATCTGATCTGTTGGCTACTCAGTTGAATAAACCAAATTGAATTATAACCTGTTTCTGTAATACTTTTATTCATAAACTAGCTGTTGCCCGCGGCTTCGCTCACGTGGACCTAAGTGATACTTAACTAATTAAGTATTGAATACTATGTCATCATAATCTTCCAAGGATGTCGAATGGTTGCTAAGGAGTAACTTTTGTGGGTTTTAGGAATTTGTCTGTAGACGCCTGGAGTCTGGATTTGTGCCCGGTTAGCAATGGGCTTACGCCATACCTGGGACTAAAACATATTTGGCGTAAGGAGCCATAGGCTTTCGAAAATACTATGTGATGTGATTTACTTAGTTTTTCTTTCTCGAACCATTGAAAAGCATCTTTAATAGGTACTGCTTTAACAACCTCACACTGTAGCTTGGATCGGTCTAGTATCAAGACCGTAGAAATGAATCTGGTAATCAGCCGGTGGTAGGTGTACCTACCTATAACAAAAATTTGCATGTCATTATGTTATGATTAAATATGCTAAGCTACTAACATTATCTACCATTTTAAGAACTTTTGTAACCATATTTATCTGCAAATAAATCTTTGACTCTTGACTCTCTCTCTCAGAACAACTGCCAAGATAATCTGAGCTTCGTGTTAAAACCAAATTAATAAAATGGTTTTGGGAGAAACTATGGACAGTAAGCAAGACTTATGAAAACGCTAAGCAAAGTTTTACCTCTCAAATTACCCTACATCTTTTGCAGAATGACGGTAATGTAAATAATGTATTTCCATTTAGAAGTAATTTTTAAATCTAGTATAATTCTTCTGTTTACAGTACCTACCTATTAAAAGAAAATCTATATGCAATGCATGATACATGATTGATGCATGATTCTACATGTATCCTAAGAACTTGAAGTCTGTGAGACATTCAACGGCAAAAAATGACTGTTAAAGAATTTTTAAATAGGTGAAATTGATTTTGGTACACTTTCTGTAGTTGCAATTTTTTTTTTCTGTTTAGTTATTTGGATAGAAGTACACTTTTTTGGTAGCGTAACTCAGTCCAGACAGTAAAATGTTGCACACAAAACGTTTGCAGATAAATCGTCCAACACTTGTATGAAGTGAAATGTCGAGGTTGGTAGGCCCACGCTGCGAACCCTATTTTTTAAGCCTAGTAAGTTATCAAATTATTTCTGCCGCTCTGGCGGAAGGGACACTGGCCCGGAAGGGCCAGTGCCTACCAGGGTTGTGGAATTTGTTTGAAAGAGTTACTGCGACCTTGGAACGCAAAGGGCATCAGGAGAAACACGGATGGGTTTTAGTCAGTGAGACACTCCCTTGCGCTCCGCCCAGAGCGGAGGAAGTCATTTGATTATTTCCCATCCTTAACCCATTTAGATTAAGTAAAATAATTGAGGTTAGTGGTCCAATTTTTAAGTTATGGTTGTCTTTTTTCACTTATTTTAATAGAAGATAGATAGTGCTACAAAATCATAGCCATTTAAATGGGTAAATCCAGTAGTCTAACCATTTATAAGTACAGGTAGGTACACCTTTTCCCTCTTTTTGGGTTTGCGTGTGACTTTTTTGTCTTATAAGTAGGTGTGGTTTGTATAATTTACATATTTACGTTTAAAATAAAGCCTACTCAACCGTCTTGCGACTTATATCTGCAAAGATTTCGTTCTTGGAAAAGTACCTATTTGAGTACAACGGACGTATTCATACAACAATAGCACTTTTTGCCAGGTTTCTGTAATAATGAGTCCGAACTGTTTTAACATTTCCAATCATTACAATGACCTAGAGGAAGCAGTTCATGCCTGTCTAAAACATACTGACAGGGTCGGTGAGTACGACTTGGCAGTCATACCACCAGAACCGAGCGATAAAGAAAGTACCGAAGATAACCTTATTTGCCGCATCTTTGCTACGGGATGTGCCTGGTAATATAGAGGGGACGACACGATAACAACAGCAGCGATGATAAGCCAGATCCGCTAGTGCAGCGTAACTGTTCTCCAAAATACTCTTCTACAACCGAAGATAAAACCAATGTGCTAGACAGACAGAAACTGGTAAAAGAACGGCTTGGAGATCTTCACAAACATTTGGAAGATTTTTCGATGAAAAAGTAGGTGTTGAATTTATATCAAGGGCCATGCCACCACAAATATTTCGGGATGTACGGGTAAAGAAGTAGTGGTGGGTCTGATTTACCTACATGGTATGATATGGCTCTTGCAAAGTCACAGCCGTTGCATGGAGCAACTATATTAATGTGCGACCTTCGTCTTCGTTGATCTCAGATTTGCCTCAAGATGGAGCAGGACGCTATTCACAAAAGCTATAAAATCCATGAATATGCATTTTATGTAACGCAAGAGTACGCTGGTAATGTAAAAACTGCCTAAAACAATGTTTGTGGAAAATCATGTTTTGAAAATGTTCACCTGTAATACGCCGTTGTACCCAATTGTGTTCAGCCCCCTTCAAAGAAGTCTACTTGTTATTATTATTTATTTGGTTTCTAAACAACCATAAAATAAACGTTTCGTAAAAATGTAGCTATCCTTTTTATTGTAGAAAGAATAATTCAATTCGCGTAATAATATACAGCCATGTGTTGGCCCAACATTTAAAGACTATTTTGACAAAATTAATTTTGAAGAGTCAAACCAACAGAAATTCTTTAACAGTACGTATATTTCCCGCTCTACTCGTTCCCACACCTATTCGTTTTCTTTCTTTCGATGAATAGTTTTGACTTCAATGCTGTTTTATTTGTGACTGATGTATAGACATAATTTTTTAAATAATAAAAGATTTGGAAAAATAAGCTAGTTAAATGTTATGGTATAAAAATGCCTACTTCTGTTTTATTATTGTTTGGAAGTCCACTATCATTCAAAGATAAAATTAAAAAAACGCAAAAAGTAAAACACTTACTGGGGACCGAACTCAAGCCCAACGACTCAGAAGGCGGTTGTCGAACCATTAGACCACATGCTTCGATGGAAAGTGTTCTAAAATATCCGTTCTAGTTTGCCATGATTTACTGTTTAGCTCTTTGAAGGTATAGCGTGATAATAAATATTTCAGCAGTTCAATCCTCAGCTATCTAAAGCATTCTTATATTGTTTCTCGTCTTTTTACAAAAACCCGTCGTAATCTGTAGGAAAATACAATATAATGCAACATTACCCATCCCCTAAAGCAGATAGCGTGATAATTTATAGCCTACGGCAAAATTTGGCCCATGTGGAATATATATACTAAAATTTAACAGAATCTGTCCGGCAGTATTTGCGTGATGCGTTCACAAACAAACAGACAAACAGACAAAAATTTTAAAAAATATATTTTCGGCATTAGAATCATTCCCCGACCTCGTTGCAATCACTCTTTTCCAAAAATATTAAATGTACAGTTTTGACATCGCTACGATTTTATTATATGTATAGAAGATATACAATTACGTAAAAGCAAAATCAAAATACACTTGCTTATTTCCAATTTTGATTTGAATATTAACGGTAATCTAAAAATAATACTATGTATACATTATTTATTGAATACTAGCGGGCCACAGCAAATTTCTGACTTTTCTGGTGAAATTAGTGCAACCGTTCTCAAGTTTTGAGCTTAGCAACATATTTAGCCATTCATATTTATTTATATAAATAGATAATCACTGTTTTTTAGTGTTTTATAAATTATCAAGATAATATCTACTGAAAAATTTAATTTAAATCGTAATACAAATAATACTTAGTACAGTAACTTCTTTAAAATTCATATAGTACTCGTATAATGCATGTATTTATAGTATGTGATAAAATGGTATTTATTGCATAAATACAATACTCCATCAAGGCCGTCCCCATAGTGCATGGTGTCTAGAAAGACTGGAATGTCGTTGGGGTGGATTTGAAGGTCGGCAACAGTCACACCTGCTTGTCCTTACACTCGATATCATTGAAAATATTGTAGTACACACATGCAGTTGCAGTATAGTACAGTTGTGGTACAGTATAGTGCAGTACACATACTATACATACCATTACGCTTGTATTCCCCGAAGGGTTAGGCACAAGCCCGCCATACTGTTTCCAAACCACTGCAACTTCTGTAAAGGGGTTAGGCAGTGGTGTACCAATGGACACCCACAGTTCTCCGGATTGTAATATGAGCGGGCCTATTGCCATTTACCAGACACAAATCCTAATTCCGAGCTGCTATTGAGAATGTCATAGAAAAACCCAATAACACTTTTGCTCGACCTGGGAATGGAACCCAAGATCTCTAGCGTAGCAGTCGCGTTTAGGACCACTGGGCTACCGAGGCAGTTCACTGAGGTATAGTGCAGTGTAATACTATACTGCACTATACCTCGGGGAAGTATTGTTATACTTTATATTTATGAACTTTAAAATTGCGAAATATAGGTTTTTCGACACAGCTTTTAAACACCAGTGGACACTATCTGATCGTTACATAAAAGTTATGTCCGCAAATATATCGAAAGTGTGAATAAATAAAACTGAAATTCGAAAGGGTATGAAATTTAATTCGTTTTTATTGGACTACTTATGCAAGGTGATCGAGGAAATGTGAAACGATTCTCACTTTGTATTTCAATTTTATTCAGTAATTTATGAATTTTAAAATGGAGGTTGAATTGGTTTGCAGAATAATGAGACCATTTGCTTTGAGTAAGAATTGTTAAGCCTGAAAGCCTTACAACTACATTGATGATGAAGTTAATGGTCAAGTTTTTAAAAGAAATAGTGTACCTAGTAAGAATATTTGTCAATACCAAAAACGAGCCATAAACCTGTTATTTCGATGGTTTGGGTACTGAAGGTCGACTGCCCCGTTGATCTTGTGGTTACAAGCACGACTAGGTATTAAGTGTGGGGTTTTTACTTGATTTCCAGGTCGGGCGCAGTGTTGTTGGGTTGTTTTGTGTTTTCTCAATAGCAGCCCGGAGTTTGGAAGTTGGTGGTGTGAGACCGCCATGCCTTGGAAAGCACGTAAAGTTGTTTTTCTCGGATGTCATTTATACGTCTTTGACAGTTGTTACGGGTAGTTATAAACCCGAAAGTCTGACATCCTGTCTTACCAAGGGGTATCGTGTTATCCAGTAGCTGAGTTATGTTATGGAGATTAGCAGGCGCTCTAAGTAAAATACTGGTATTCAGTTGCATCTGGTTAGACTAAAAGCCGACCCCAACATTATGTGCTTGGGAAAAGGCTATTCAGATGATGGGCACTGATTGATATAGCCAGAAGTTGTACTGCCTCGTTAACCTATTGGTTCTAAATGCGATTGCTACGCTATAGGTTGAGCAAAAAGTGTTATTGATACAGCTCTGCCTGGAATACAGGCTTGATGGTATGTATGCATGTAGCCAAAAGTTCCACTTCTGACAGAATCAAAGGCTCTATCAACACCAATAACAGTCAAACATCCTTATCATGATCACAAACTCATCATTCAATCACTCGATCTGATTCGCTCCACAACTTCTGTTACCGGTGTTATTCATCGATCACCACAGATGAATGGGTTCCGTCGCCGGGGGCGCGGGCGTGTGAAAGCGAAAAACTACCATTGTCCTTCTACAATAGGTTAACGCAACTATATCGCGGTGAAAGTTGCTTCGGAAAGGTCTCTGAAACATACGGGTGCTAGTGAACTTAAGATTTTATTTATAGACTAATTTAAAATGTTGATGCTGTCCACTTATTTGGTAATGTGAAGGGTAGGACGTTGTATGTGTATTTTTTGTTATTGTTGGTACGTCATTCTTAATGCTTCTTTGCCCTAGTTTATAGTAAGGTTAGTTAGTGTAACTATAATGTGTAGTACCTACAACGAGTAATTAATACCTGAAATAATACTATTAATACCGTCATTACCTACTTACCTATAATTGGGATTAGATCAGCGAAAAGCGATTTGGATTACTTATTTAACTAGGATCATATAGTTATAAACCCTAAATAAACCGACCCGGCCCTAAATATACCGGCGAACTGTGGGTGTACATTGGTACTACACCTCTGCCTAACCCTTCGGGGAATACAGGCGTGATGGTATTTTTTTTTATTTTCATATAGTTATTTGACAATAAATACTCGTACTACGTGACATATTTTCAAAAATAAATAAACTTGACTATTGTTAGAGATAGTTGCACTCGGTACACAAATAGTGATAAGTTGGCCCACGAGTGTTAAAGTGGCCCAATTCCTCGAGTTCGCTTACTACGATAAGTTGTTGACATACTCTATATTTAACTCAAAGATTCAACATTACAACACCTACCCATATTATAATTTAATTTACAAATGATTTAATAACGAGACATTCACTGATATCAATTTATATTTAAAACTGATCTAATTTACATTATCTGTGGCACAATTCGTTATCATGATCACCTAATAAATGATTAAATTGATTTTAAATTATCGAGTTTGGAATTGGAATGCAATTTTAACTAGGTGCGTTTTAATTTTGAAATTGAATAGTTACTGGCTGTTTCTTGTATTGTTTTTTTTTGTCGCCTCACTGACTACCTCATTATCATACTGCCGCGTGCTAAATTCTTAATTTAATTGTGTCATTGCCCTCCCGTATTCACCATGTACCTCTACGAACCTGTTTGATAATCTAAATAACCATGTTCAGCGTTAAAGACAAAGTATTTATTTGTGTGATTTCTGGTGCAAACAGATCTTACAGAAAAATTCCAGAAACTCAAAAATCTACCCTTAAAGCAACATCTTTAGCATACACAAAATAGCAATTTCACATAATATATTAATTTTTTAACAATATTAGTCATCTATACATATAATAAAATCGTAGCGATGTCAAAACTGTACATTTAATATTTTTGGAAAAGAGTGATTGCAACGAGGTCGGGGAATGATTCTAATGCCGAAAATATATTTTTTAAAATTTTTGTCTGTTTGTCTGTTTGTTTGTGAACGCATCACGCAAATACTGCCGGACAGATTCTGTTAAATTTTAGTATATATATTCCACATGGGCCAAATTTTGCCGTAGGCTATAAATTATCACGCTATCTGCTTTAGGGGATGGGTAATGTTGCATTATATTGTATTTTCCTACAGATTACGACGGGTTTTTGTAAAAAGACGAGAAACAATATAAGAATGCTTTAGATAGCTGAGGATTGAACTGCTGAAATATTTATTATCACGCTATACCTTCAAAGAGCTAAACAGTAAATCATGGCAAACTAGAACGGCTATTTTAGAACACTTTCCATCGAAGCATGTGGTCTAATGGTTCGACAACCGCCTTCTGAGTCGTTGGGCTTGAGTTCGGTCCCCAGTAAGTGTTTTACTTTTTGCGTTTTTTTAATTTTATCTTTGAATGATAGTGGACTTCCAAACAATAATAAAACAGAAGTAGGCATTTTTATACCATAACATTTAACTAGCTTATTTTTCCAAATCTTTTATTATTTAAAAAATTATGTCTATACATCAGTCACAAATAAAACAGCATTGAAGTCAAAACTATTCATCGAAAGAAAGAAAACGAATAGGTGTGGGAACGAGTAGAGCGGGAAATATACGTACTGTTAAAGAATTTCTGTTGGTTTGACTCTTCAAAATTAATTTTGTCAAAATAGTCTTTAAATGTTGGGCCAACACATGGCTGTATATTATTACGCGAATTGAATTATTCTTTCTACAATAAAAAGGATAGCTACATTTTTACGAAACGTTTATTTTATGGTTGTTTAGAAACCAAATAAATAATAATAACAAGTAGACTTCTTTGAAGGGGGCTGAACACAATTGGGTACAACGGCGTATTACAGGTGAACATTTTCAAAACATGATTTTCCACAAACATTGTTTTAGGCAGTTTTTACATTACCAGCGTACTCTTGCGTTACATAAAATGCATATTCATGGATTTTATAGCTTTTGTGAATAGCGTCCTGCTCCATCTTGAGGCAAATCTGAGATCAACGAAGACGAAGGTCGCACATTAATATAGTTGCTCCATGCAACGGCTGTGACTTTGCAAGAGCCATATCATACCATGTAGGTAAATCAGACCCACCACTACTTCTTTACCCGTACATCCCGAAATATTTGTGGTGGCATGGCCCTTGATATAAATTCAACACCTACTTTTTCATCGAAAAATCTTCCAAATGTTTGTGAAGATCTCCAAGCCGTTCTTTTACCAGTTTCTGTCTGTCTAGCACATTGGTTTTATCTTCGGTTGTAGAAGAGTATTTTGGAGAACAGTTACGCTGCACTAGCGGATCTGGCTTATCATCGCTGCTGTTGTTATCGTGTCGTCCCCTCTATATTACCAGGCACATCCCGTAGCAAAGATGCGGCAAATAAGGTTATCTTCGGTACTTTCTTTATCGCTCGGTTCTGGTGGTATGACTGCCAAGTCGTACTCACCGACCCTGTCAGTATGTTTTAGACAGGCATGAACTGCTTCCTCTAGGTCATTGTAATGATTGGAAATGTTAAAACAGTTCGGACTCATTATTACAGAAACCTGGCAAAAAGTGCTATTGTTGTATGAATACGTCCGTTGTACTCAAATAGGTACTTTTCCAAGAACGAAATCTTTGCAGATATAAGTCGCAAGACGGTTGAGTAGGCTTTATTTTAAACGTAAATATGTAAATTATACAAACCACACCTACTTATAAGACAAAAAAGTCACACGCAAACCCAAAAAGAGGGAAAAGGTGTACCTACCTGTACTTATAAATGGTTAGACTACTGGATTTACCCATTTAAATGGCTATGATTTTGTAGCACTATCTATCTTCTATTAAAATAAGTGAAAAAAGACAACCATAACTTAAAAATTGGACCACTAACCTCAATTATTTTACTTAATCTAAATGGGTTAAGGATGGGAAATAATCAAATGACTTCCTCCGCTCTGGGCGGAGCGCAAGGGAGTGTCTCACTGACTAAAACCCATCCGTGTTTCTCCTGATGCCCTTAGCGTTCCAAGGTCGCAGTAACTCTTTCAAACAAATTCCACAACCCTGGTAGGCACTGGCCCTTCCGGGCCAGTGTCCCTTCCGCCAGAGCGGCAGAAATAATTTGATAACTTACTAGGCTTAAAAAATAGGGTTCGCAGCGTGGGCCTACCAACCTCGACATTTCACTTCATACAAGTGTTGGACGATTTATCTGCAAACGTTTTGTGTGCAACATTTTACTGTCTGGACTGAGTTACGCTACCAAAAAAGTGTACTTCTATCCAAATAACTAAACAGAAAAAAAAATTGCAACTACAGAAAGTGTACCAAAATCAATTTCACCTATTTAAAAATTCTTTAACAGTCATTTTTTGCCGTTGAATGTCTCACAGACTTCAAGTTCTTAGGATACATGTAGAATCATGCATCAATCATGTATCATGCATTGCATATAGATTTTCTTTTAATAGGTAGGTACTGTAAACAGAAGAATTATACTAGATTTAAAAATTACTTCTAAATGGAAATACATTATTTACATTACCGTCATTCTGCAAAAGATGTAGGGTAATTTGAGAGGTAAAACTTTGCTTAGCGTTTTCATAAGTCTTGCTTACTGTCCATAGTTTCTCCCAAAACCATTTTATTAATTTGGTTTTAACACGAAGCTCAGATTATCTTGGCAGTTGTTCTGAGAGAGAGAGTCAAGAGTCAAAGATTTATTTGCAGATAAATATGGTTACAAAAGTTCTTAAAATGGTAGATAATGTTAGTAGCTTAGCATATTTAATCATAACATAATGACATGCAAATTTTTGTTATAGGTAGGTACACCTACCACCGGCTGATTACCAGATTCATTTCTACGGTCTTGATACTAGACCGATCCAAGCTACAGTGTGAGGTTGTTAAAGCAGTACCTATTAAAGATGCTTTTCAATGGTTCGAGAAAGAAAAACTAAGTAAATCACATCACATAGTATTTTCGAAAGCCTATGGCTCCTTACGCCAAATATGTTTTAGTCCCAGGTATGGCGTAAGCCCATTGCTAACCGGGCACAAATCCAGACTCCAGGCGTCTACAGACAAATTCCTAAAACCCACAAAAGTTACTCCTTAGCAACCATTCGACATCCTTGGAAGATTATGATGACATAGTATTCAATACTTAATTAGTTAAGTATCACTTAGGTCCACGTGAGCGAAGCCGCGGGCAACAGCTAGTTTATAATATAACATAATTACCTACAGTATCTACAATTTTATTTTATTCAAAATCTTTAAACCCATAACAGTTCGCCGGTATGTTTTAGGTCCCATGTTATAGGGGGCGAGCCTTTGCCATGAACCGGGCACAAATTCAAATAAAAAAAAAAAACTTTAAATACAAATTAATTATTTACATTTTAAATCATAAAAACAAGATCAGTCATAAGAAAAGCGTTCCGTTGTTCTGCCTTCAAATCGGACGAACTGCTACATTGCTGTATTGAATCCGATCAATTGACAAGTTCATAATGAAGCATTGACAAAATACCGACGCGTATTTGGACATGTTTTTCAACAAGTTTTATAAATAACTCTTTTCCTTTTGCAGGTAAGTCACCATGACTCAATGGATTGCCGCGACATGGCAGCGGCGTTCTGTAGTAAGAATACTCTTTTATTTTTAATCCGTGAAGGGACAAATGTGGGTTCCGCCGATTATGTACGAATATTGGGCTTAAAAAGCAAATTAATTTAACTGGAATTTTGGTTGACACTTTTTAAGTAAAAGTTTACATTTTTTACAGCTTTTAAATCACTTTTTTTACTTCATACCTATTGGTATAACAGGCGAAAGTCCACACTTCACGTCCTATTACTTACATGATTAAAAAGAGATTTAATCAGATCTCAATGCCTTTTGTATTCGATGCCAATTCCTAATCTAACGATGACGAATCCAAAATAACATTCCTAACGTGACTGTCTCTTAATGGAGGAAAGATTAAAAAAGATAAGCCACGCGCTGTATTTTGTGGACATTAGCTATCTTTTAATTAAGTTTTACAGGCTTTTTTGCTTCTTGAGTTAAAAGTTGTGATTTTTTTGTCATCGGACTATAATAACTTCAAATCAAATATAATTTTGGAAATTTTACTTTGAGGATTCATTCTCAAAAAAGCAAAAAGGAGTAATATTAAATTAGTTATAATTTGTTCATTACTAATGTTATCCAACACATTCAAGTTACAAACATTATCGAGATGATCAATTAGTGTTGTATGAATCTTTTAATCGATATTAATATGCGAAAATTGCAACTATTGTATTCGAGAACGTTTGCTATCTCAAATAGTATCGCGACTGTCACAATGGACCGCCAGTTATTCGATACCGTTATTCGAATCGATAGTTTACTGTTAACATTATCACGACTATTTCACGACTCGCTTTAGACTCGATTCGTGCCCGTTTTATTTTTTTACACTTTTTTATTGACTAATGTTTGAGAACTTTTTCGTCTGGTACGTTCTTGGGTGATAGATCGATTTTTTAGGGATTATTTTAGATATTTTGCCACACATAATTTAGTATAGTTATTTATAGCATGTATAGAAATAATTCAACATAATAGCTTGTAATAGTAGGGAATTTATTTAATTAAGATTTTATAAAGTTTTGATTTTATTTTACTCTCTTGCCCGTGCCCGGTTGTAATCCAAGAATCTCACTTTAACTTTAATCTTAAATAAAGAAGTAATATTTTGAAATCACTTCCCATAGCGAAGCCTTCCTTATGTATTACCAATAAAGTCCACTTCTAAAAGGACAAAGCCCAACAACGTGCTATCATGTTGCTTGCACCCAATCCATCCAGAATGTTTAGTATTCACCGATGCTGCATGCAATTTGAAACGTTTACTAATGTATGTAGATGGGACATAAAACTTTTCTCCCCGAACCTTGTTTCACGTAAATCACGAAGGCATTAAGGCTGTCAGACAGAATTTGTTCAAGTTCGCTTGAAGCTGAAGATCACGTTGCGGAGATTCATTGCTTGTAAAGTCTATGTGTCTTCGAATTGTCACCGAAAAAGGCAAAAATGTTGTTTTAAAAGGATTATATTAATGGCTTGAACTTACTCGTGTAATGCTTCGGGAAGTAAAGAACAGCACACTTCTCCATGTCGGTGACGGGTTTTGATAACCAGGACCATTTTTTTTGTGCAATTTTGACTCGAAGGACCAGTTTTACACACTAGTTATGTAATATATTGGGCATTGTCTTTACGCTAGTAATATCAAACATGGTTTTTATTATGCACAAAGGCGCATGCGTTCGAACCACAAATAGGAAAAAAAGAAAACACTAGTAATTTCTAAAATTATTGTTATTTATGATTATGACACTGTCATTTGAAATGCACTTTTCGTCTTCAAAAGCGGCCAGAACTGTCTTCTTTATCAACATAATGCCGCATGCCGGTTTGAAAGCCGTGGACCAAATTGCAGGCACCGCGACTTGCTCTTAAGATGAGCTCTGGCATCCCGTTGCCACTGAGACAGACGTATTCCACTAGATGAGGGTGAAAGGGACAGATGGATTGCGTCCCGTTTTAAAGCGCATGTTTGTTTTGAGGTATCTTGGGTTCTTAATCACGTCTGTCTGTGTATTGGATATCTAACTTGAGAATGTACTTTAGTGTAAGTATATTAGTTTTGTGTTTGGCTGGCGGGCCTATTTCTGAGTTCCTGTTTTTGGGGTGTCTTAGATTGTTTAATTCTTGGTTTAGAGCCAATATTAAAGGTAAATAATAATATATTATGTCATTTTCTTTTTGATAAAATTAAAGACAATTAAGTAAAAATAAAATTTTTGTTTTTTATAAATACGATGGAAACACTACAATTTTTTTTCTTGTATAATGGGTGCGTTTTCAAACACAAATTCACATACACAAACAGCCAGACCCGGATCGACTAGGCCATATACAAATATTTGTTCCGTACAGGAATCGAACCCGCAGCACAGTATGTGCACAACATTTTCAGCATCGTATAGCAGGTACCTAGTTAAAATAAAAGAAAATTAATACACGTAAAATGATATCTATGTAAACATTGAAATAAGCGAACCTACAATGTATATTAAAATTAATTAAGTATACATTTTTTATTTCACAATGTCGAAGTGTAAAACTGTGTCCCTCTTTAGATTTTAAGATAAAAATATAGTCGCGATAATTCGAAGACATTTATTACCGATTTCTGATAAAAAAAATATTATGAAAGGTTTATTTCCTCGTTGACTTTCATGTAAATAATATGTTTACGATAGGTAGACCGGCACGTATCATTAAAATAAATTAAATTTTATTGATTAAGATTTTAAATACGATACAATTAACGTCTTCCAGTTATGTAGGGAAGGGTATAGCAAGGTTTATTGCTACGATAGAGGTCTTCGGTTCGATTCCCACGTCGAGCAAAGTGTTATTGGGTTTTTCTATGAAATTCTTAGTAGCAGCTCGGAGTTACGTTTTGTGCAACGTTGATGGCAATAAGCTCGCCCCCTATTACATAGGACCTAAACATACCAGCGAACTGTGGTGTATTGGTATATCTCTGGTAACCCTTCGGAGTGTACAGATGTGATGGTATTATTACCCTGATATTATACCATGTACCATCACGCCTGTATTCCCCGAAGGGTTAGGCAGAGGTGTACTAATGTACACCCACAGTTCGCCGGTACTAAATTATAATACGGCATTGTAATTATTATGCTGGCCTGATATTATAATACGGGGTTAAAAGGTACCTTACTTATCTAGCTGTTAACTAAGCATACTGCCTATCAATCTAAATAACATTAAGCAGAACTAGTTGCTGGCATGACAACAGAAAAGCCGTTGAGCTTTCCATATGTTTTCACTAATTACCTCATTTAAATGAATTCATAATTCTGGTTTAATCTACAGTAAAAACCAGAATAAACAATTTGTTGAATACAAATAAATAAAACTAACGCTTAACCGTTTTATAAGCCTCTTTAAATCTGGTAAGTAATATTTTAATTTTGTTTTGCTATTTTAGGTTTCTTTTGGGGTTACTATCCGCATTCATATTTGCCAATCTACATAAATCTAATAAAGGTATCTTAGTTTTTTTTCGTTTTAAGGCCTGTCTACACCGAAGCTGACAACTTATGGGGGTGGTATTTTGCCCGTTTTGGTGTGGACAAGCCTATATAAATACTACTGTAGTATCTGACCGTACTCGCGACCGCAACCGCTGTCGCAAATTGTCCGCAACAGTGTGGCCACGCCTTTACTAACAAGCCAAATATTCCTGTCAACAATTTATTGATCAGGGGGCTTACTATGAGCTCTTATAGCAGAGCAGAAGTTGCCTGGAAGTTGTACTATGACACCGTTAAAGCAGGTATTTAACGATGACATAGTACAAAATAGCAGGGCAGTTCAACTTCAAGGCAACTTCTGCCCTGGTATAAGACTCATAGTAAGCCCCCAGCACTAATGTTTGTTAGCCATCAAGTCTTCTTGATCATTTTCAAAATATTACCAAGGTCTACTTGACCTCTCAGTCTACTTGTCCTCATTTAGACAGAAACCTATCTTTATGTATTCCACAAACCTTTTCATAAGGTTTCCTTTCTAATTCAGTCCACGACAAGACGGGTCAAGGATATAAGCCTGGTTTCCACAATAATTTCCACTTTCAAGGTCCTCTTTTACTAAGTCTTTTCTCGTCCACTACTAAGTATAGGCTTGTCCGCGATAAGGGTGTGGCCCCACTGAAAGCTTTTAACAAGAAAAGTATTTCTTGCCATTTATGTCTTACCTGGTATATCAAATTGTAGTTGTATCTGTTCTTGAACTACACAATAGTTAAAAGGTACTAGTTAATAGCTTTCATTGGGACCACTCCATAAATCTTATTTATTCCCCTTCCATACACAACCATCAGCATTAGGTATAAATCAATCTTCATCGTTTATAAAATCAAACGCGCTCACAATACGAATGAATGAGTTATTGTTTGTATCGTGTCCTCCTTATTGTTAGTAATGAGGGGTAATTAAATACTCTGTGTCTGGAATAACAAATGATTATGTGTATAATTAAACAATCAATGAACCTGTCTCTGTGTTTTGTAGAATATTGAAAGTAGGAACGATTGATTGGGGATAGTTTTCAAACATCAAATATTGAAGGTCCTTAATTTAGTTTTAGACTTTCTAAGTATAGGCACGGGGTCTCAACGGGAACGAATTATAATTAGTCTTGAAAAAAAATCATAGATGGCAGTATAGGTTACTCTAACAAAATTTACAACCACTAAATTGCGTTAAACGGCAGATTTTGGCTGAAGTAAGATTAGTAAATATTAAAACTTCATTGCTCAAGGCTGATTTATCTATTTACATTCATAAATCACGTAATTTCGGCAAAAAAAAAAACTGAAAACTTTAACTTCCATTCGATCGTGATTCGAACCCATAGAATGATAAAGTCGTTAGATGCAGCTATCTGTTACCCATTTAGTTTAGAGCTATTTGCAATAGATGGCGTTTTACTCAATTTTTACAATAAGCGTAAGGGTAGCAACTATTGTTATTAATTTACGTTTAGTTACTTCATTTATGTTTACTTATTTATTTATTTTATAAACATATTACTTACAACTCAGATCAAAGAAATAGGCAGATAGAACGTGCGCGAACAACAAAATGAAGCTAGTTTTTATTAATGTGTGCGCGGCTGATAAGTGGCGCCGTGTACGGACACGTGCATCTGTGTGCGTTTACGGTTGCCAGATATTGAGAAATACTCCCATATTTTTGTTCAGTTAAATTGTTCTCAAATATTGTAGGTACTACAATTTTTTTAAATTGGAAACGCGATTTTGCTTTATGGTTATACCCAGATAGCAAAAGCGTGTAGTATTTATTAATTAACAAATAATAAGGAATAAAAGTTAATATGCGTAATTACTTACTACCTATTTAATTAATTTATATCAGACCAGATATAACACTTAATAACGCTTTTTGGTAATTTGTTTAATAAACTATTTAAGAAAAGGTTTTTTAATTTAAAAAGATAAACAATCTGTTATAACAATCAACATATTTATTAAAATAATAATTATTTTACACACAATCATTAAACCCGAATAAATAAATTTTCCCGTCATAAACTAGCAACACAGACGATTTAATGTTAAGGTTTTGTGTTTCAAGTGAACCGAAAATATTTTATGAAAAATAAATACCAAAACAATAAAAATAACAAGAGTTATCTGTGGAAAGATATTCCATCTTGTTTTCTTTGTTTTTGTGAACAACTTTTGCAGTGTACCTACACAAAAGATGTTTTATGTTATGTTTTGACTTAAAATGGCAAATCACTAGAGACGTGTGAGCGAGACGATGCGTAGCTTGGTACCTAAGTACCTACTGTGATACTGTTGCGTTTTTTTTTTTTAGGAAGTACCACTCGTAGCGTTACAACAACACGATCCTGTGGTGGCCAAAAATTACTTTAAGGCCCCCAGCCAGGGCTACTGTCGTGAGTTTGTATTCGCTTTTGATTTTGTATTTGCTTTGATGATTGGACACACTCGCGTGTTCTGAGCGCTCTATCTGCCTATTTTTTTGATCTGAGATTTACAAGTAAAAAAAAAACTTTTTTTTTCATTTTATTAAACCTGGAACTATCAAATTTACTAAACATTAATCAAGCAGATAGTTATTCTCTCTGACCATGTCAATTCATTCCCGTCATGTCTGATTAAGACTGTTGTCCTTGTCACTTGTTGTTTAACAACTGACGAGTGTGCGTCTACCTGATTCGAATGTGTTTTTGTTTTCTTCTATACGACCTGGCTACGAATTACGGATTTTGGAAAAGACCAGCCTATGACTTGACCTGGACTCTGAATACTGAATAACAACGAACCTTGCACATACGACGACCTAAGCTAGTAAATTTCGGATTTTGCTTTTCTCCTCACTAGGAGCTGTGCTAGGAGCATTCTCGTGTAATGTAATGTAATGTAATGAACGTTACAGATACGAATTTGAACATTACAAATAATATCCTTGGGGTCGAGTTAATAATATCGAAAGTCATTACATTAACAACATTGCTGTATCGACAACGTTCCATCGACGAGTTAATGAATCGACAGTAGGTACCCAAAATCAATGGTACGCTACATCTACAGTACTTACTCCAAATCGATGGCACGGTGTCGATACAGGCAGCGTACCTACTATCAATATTATGTAATATAATATAATTATCTTATTTCAGCGATTTCACCCTTTCCCACTACAACTCGAAAATTGTCCCACGGGAACGTAAAATCGGAATAAAAACTATCGTAAAAAAAATCCAGGTTGTAAACTAGTCGTGTACCAAACATCCAAATCCGTTCAGTATTTTTAGCGTGAAAGAGTAAGAAACATCCATCCATTCTCACAAACTTTCGTAGGTATTTATGATAACTGTTAAAGCCGCAAATCGTTGCGCGAATCATATTGTGATCAACATTCAAACTGAAAGTGACCTTCGAATTGTAAAAAACGCGAGAAAAGTTGATAGCTCACTCACACAAATAAAACTGTTGTCCTTGAACTCACGATGAGGTGCAATGAAGAGAACAGAGAATCTATAGAAAAGCAACGCCCTCTAGAGTATCATTGCCACTTAGTTTCGATTCCACTTAATATTTAGGTTGACTCCTAGATGGCGTTGTAAAACTACTGTTTCTGGCAATTAGTGAGTCGCCGGTACTGCCATCTATTGAGAAAATGGAGAAAAAAATATTGCCAGTCGAATTGCCAGTTTTAGGAAGGTCACATTTCTTTGTATGGGATTGGGTATCTGTATTGTAATCTGTGGTATAGGTAAGGATTGTCAACTCGTGAAGCAATTTAGTTGGACTAAATTCAATATTAGTAAATTCACCTTTCATGACATATCTGCCCTTTTGTTGCACTTAGCTCTTAAATATAGGGTGTGCTTTTAAACGCGTGATGGAATTCAAAGGCGCTTAGTACTAGTACCATTTTGTCATGCTAAATGTATAGAGCAGCTTATTTTTTACATGAGTTCCTGATTAGTTTCATTAGTTGGTACAGTTTTATCAGTACTTCACCCTCTTATGTTCTGTGGTTTCTGCCTACCTCCATAGGAAAAAGGCGTGAGTTTATTTATGTATGTACATCCTCTTGTAGTGAGTCCCACATACAACCTAATACCCTGTAATATATTAAATTCAAATACTAAGCTAAACAAATTTAGTCTCAGATAAAGAGTTCCTTACTCTCACTTAAACGATCACGTACCACAAACATAACAGACTAGACAGTCTTCCATCAAACTAATAAAACCTAACTGTACTCAGATTTATCTAGAAGTCCCACTTTGTTTACAAAGAGTGCATTTTTCGCGCATTTGACATAAGACATGATGGCACGCGGCTTTCTCACGGCCCTTCAGTATTCAAACAAGCACGTTCTGACATTGCCGAGCTGTGAATGTGAAATTATGCCGATACTCGGACAAGCATCACAAATCTACAATACACCTACTGCCTAATCCGTCAAGGGACTTTCAACCTTACCCCAACGAATTAAAAGCGGAAAAAATCTTTCAAGATAGAATTGTAGGCTGTGTTTTGTGACACGAATACTCATTACCACAAGCGGATTACTGAGTTGCGTCATTTCTCTGTAAAAATATTTAGTTCGGTGTCTGTTTGTGTCTATTATATTCAATGGGTGTACTAATTTGAATGGCCCATTCAAATTGCTTTATAATTAGGTGCATAGCAATGTTATTCTTGTGTGAAATAATGCCTTCTTTAAAAAGGTTTTGGGTTCGACTTTCTCGACTAGAATTTTCTAGTGTGGTGAAAATTATGAGAGAGAATTTGTTGGAAAGTTATCATTACGGATAAGGTTTTTGCAGGGTTGGTTAATTTATCTTTTCTCAGTACTGATTTCTCTGATTTGTAAAATACTTTCAGTGCCCACTTAATTCGCTCTTGACACTGAAAGATCGATGTATTTCAATTAGGTAGATAGACTAAGAAATGTACCTACTACTTAATTGATTTTTGAACATCATTAATTAAATACTAGAAAATAAAGACTGATTTCTATTACAGAAATCAATCTTTCTAGGTTTATCTTAGACATTTGTGACATCGGTGAAGGAAAACCTGAGGAAACCCGGACTTAATGAATATCCTTTTCTTTATGAGTTGAGGCTTTTGCCCTGTAGTGGGACCAAATTGGTCTTATTATTATTTTTACCCGACTGCGACAGAAGGAGGGTTATGTTTTTCGAGGGTATGTTTGTATGTATGTATGTATGTATGTATGTATGTATGTATGTATGTATGTATGTATAATTGTTTGGCACGCTCTGCAGGCTGAACGGCTCGATGGATTTTAGCTTGAGAGGTGTCGTTAGATTCGTATTTACTGTGAGAGTGACACTGGGTATATAAAAAAAAATAAAAAAAATGGCGGATTTTTGGCGCCAAATTCAAATGTTTGGCTCGCTCTGCAGGCTGAACGGCTCGATGGATTTTAGCTTGAGAGGTGTCGTTAGATTCGTATTTACCGTGAGAGTAACACAGGTTTTTTTTTTTTTTTTTTTAAAAAAACACTGAAAAAATAAAAAATAAATAACGGTAATTTAAAAAACTAAAAAACCCGACTGCTATTCTTTAAAAAGCCTTAAAACAAGATAAATTGTAGCAGTCGGGACCCATTCGGGACCATCTGCAATGTAATATAGGTATGTGCTCTCAATTCACTCACCCTCCATTTCCAGAATGGGCCCCGACTGCTACAATTTATCTTGTTTTTTAGTTTTTTAAATTACCGTTTTTTTAGAAATACGCTAAAAACCCTAAAATGCACATCATACTTAGTACAAAATCGAGCGCAATGTCAGCTTAAATCTGGGCTATCGCATACAAATGTCGCTCGCTCATGTAACTCATGTACTCCGCGTTATCGACACGAGATACCGTTTACTGACAGTAATTGAGCAATTACATTCCTTACAACATAGTTTTCAGTACAGTTTGCCGAGTCTTACTGTTTTCGCGTACCGTAGGTACTAATTTATACAATTAATAAATCGTTGTTACAAGTTGTTAAATGTATAATCGGTTAGCGAAATCGATTAATGATCGCATTTGTCTAGTTAGATCTGTGCAGGGTTTAGTAGCAAAAATTATAGCTTATAATATTTGTGAATTCTCGTAACTTTTAAGAACATTTTAATCTTAGTTTCAATGTGTCAAACATACCTCTATTAACCTACATTTTTGACAAGGTGACTTTGATTGTTCATAAGATAAAACTTTGAATACATTTTATACGTTTTTAATGACGGGAATTGGCCTTTTGCCCTATGCCTTAACTTGATTATACTTTAGATCTAGGTAATTCTTTTATTAACCTGTATTGTCCCAATGCCCGGTATCCTAAATTCCTTTTCACTTATCCCTTTGCGTTGCCTTCTCTGGCCATTCTCCCATAAATAAGCATTAAGTCATCATGCCAACTTTGCCTAGGCTTCCCTCGGCGACGTCGCCCGTCTTTCGGCACCCACTACGTGACGTTTCTTGCCCATCCATCTTCTACAACGGTACATTGGTACTTAGCACAAATCAATCCTGCCCAAACCATAATATTTGCTTTTAAGCTTATTAAGACATTGTTTTATAAAGGATTAACGACACACATAAAAGACATCATAACATCATTGTGTCTGGTATAGTCGTCCAGTCCGATCAGAAAATAATCCGGTACTATTAGAACGTTGAATGCTTGCTCTTATCGCATACCGCAGTACATATTCCGTACTGAACGCTCGCGTATCTTGGGATACACACCTGAATATTGTGTCTGGATCTATTTTCCTGTATTCCAGATTGTTATGGTCTGTAATAACGCGTTTTATAGACGGAATATTCGATGCAACACAACAATGGGAGCCAATCAAAAGCGGCTTACGTGAAAATATGTCTAGAGATAGCTATAGCTGTTACATGTTTCGTTCGAGCCTTTTATTTAGGCTTTAGGGAGTTAGCCAACTTTTTAAAAATATTGTTGTTGTTGTTGTTGTTGATATACTTTGAAACAATCTATGTTAGTGCAATTTACATGATTGGTACATTTGGCAAGTTTTAAAACTTGAGAATAAGCGATGTATTTTTTGCAATTAGCTAAGCGGTGGTTTTCACGACAAATAATACCTCATTGGTTCTAATCGTCTTGTATAATCTATATATTTCATATTTTATGTAACATTGGTAATATTAGCTGGTTGAAGAGATAGTTTTTTTTTTGTTTAAACGCGTTAATTTCCGCCTCTTCTCATCCGATTTTGAAAATTATTTAGCTCATGGGATGTTACTTTACCCCTAAGAGCATTATTTACCCAAAATCAAAGGGATCCGCCAGAAAAATCACGCATAGGTCCCACGCAAAAGCAAACTTCTTTATAAATATGTTACATTTTTTATATTTTTCCCATAATCTATGTTGATTGTCTTGTCTCCTAAAGACATTTACTCTTTCAATTCGAGAAAATGACTATGTAGAGGCAGTTGCCGGCCCATTGCTTTCAAGAACACAACGGTATCCCTTTCCCTTGGTCGACTTACCCGACATGCAAGGAATGATAAGTAGGTGACAAGTACATTCCGTGTTTTTCTCCTACAGTCAGATAAACGTAGGATTGAACACGAATCTTTAATAATATTATAAAGGAGTAACGTTTGTTTGCTTTTAGTTTGTAAGAAGGTAATCTCTGGAAGAATTAATCTGATTACAAAAAAAATATTTCACTTCTTCTTCTTAGCTTTTCGATGACCAACTGTATAATAAATTATATTGTTGCGGCCCAGAATTTAACCACTTTGACTGCGTTGTCGGTGGCAGCCATTAATATTTTATTGATAGAAAACTATACTATTGCTGGACTGTGTTTCATGGTATACTCACTTGACTTCCACGCGGACCTAGACGTATGCAGAAACTAGTGAACACGTTGATATTTAAGACATTTTTAAACATACATCGCTGATTGCTATAAATCATAATTTAGATGTCTAATTTACATATTTTTAAACGACATCATTAAAGTTGGATGATATTTAATTTTCGGCACACGTGCTATAATTTCCGTTAGTTATTGAAATCAATCTCTATGGCCATAAATCTGTTTATTAAGTACTTTATGCTTATTAAGGTTTCTGCATAAAATCATGTTATAATTTCGTGTTTAGTTCTGATCAATTTAAAATGTAAATTGTTTTTGAATAAGGAAGTGATTCATTAAGCGTTGAGTCGTTTATCAACGCTAGCTGCTAACTGAAGGGTTAAATTATATGGAATTCTAATTATATTTCTGTAAAATACTCATTAGGAGCGTATAATCGAGTATGAGATCAAAACTTTAGGTTCAAATGAAAACTCCATGGAGCCGCGAAAATTAAACCTCTTTAAATTATAACGTTCGAAATTTTAAGTCAGCGCAGAGCTCGATTGTTTCCTTTTTTGGTTTGTACCTACGTTTGCGGCATCCTTATTCCACCAATATATTAGGCATCCTACCAACAGAAATGAAGAGCCTATCAAATTCTTGACAATCATAATAAATAACATAGTGCGTGATTCGGATCGTGCCCAATGCGCATCCAATTAACGCCCTCGTTATAGTTTGCGGGACGCTACGCGGTATGTCGGTTACGTAACGTACCCGTAACGGTACGGACGCGTCAGCCGTGAGTTACCGTGCGAAGACGATGACATTCTACAGCAGGGATGGCGAACCTTTATCGGTGAACGTGCCATTTTTTTTCATAAAGAAAAATCTGACTATGATGTGCCATCAAAGAATCTTGATTTAGCCATTTAATGGCGAAAATAAAACTACATGCTATAGACTCTTTGTTCGCAACTCGTTTGTAAAATAATCGTAATATTTATTATTTTATGTTCATTTAAATAAAAGGTTAGTATGATTTCAGCTGTTGCTAATTGGTTTCTATCAAGTATATTGTTTTGTCATTTATCGGCGTGCCCAAATTATTTGGTGGCGTGCCATTGGTTCGCCATCCCTGTTTTGCATCTAGTACTTAAAGACTTGCTAGAGATGTCATAGTGACAAATGACGAACGTCAGATAAGATTGTACCTATCATAAAATGAATTGATGCGTGTCGTAAAATTTAATTGAGAGATTGTGTCATCACTAAGGTAGGTAATTATGCACTTATGCGCTAGGGTACTAATTCACTAAGCTAATTAATAAGTAACCTCGACATTCATACATACTTATTTACTGAAAGGAAAACAGCAGTTGTGCAAAATAATAAAGAATAAATTAATATAACCCTTTGCGAAAGAAAGCAGGTACCTGACTACACAGCTACAAAATATTAATTAAATTTACACAGAAAATATTATATAAAAAGCCAAGACTTTATTAAACGAGGTCTGAGGAAGGAATTCTACCAAGTTTTAGGAACGATCACTATCTAATTTAAATCTGTCAAAAATGAGTCTAATTTAACTATTTTTTTTTGAGATTTATTGTCGCTGATAGGAGATTGAGACTAGATTTTTAACGTACCTATATAACTAGAAAACTCAGGCTTCAGGTTATTTAATTTTGCTTTATGCTTACGTACCTATTCTTAATCATTTTATTGGTAAAAAAAAGTTTAGTAGGTACTTTAGGTACCTAGCTAAGATTTGTTATCGAAAAATTAATCCTGTTATTTTCCGTTATCGTATTCAAAGTCAAATCATTTATTTCAATTAGACCATTAAAATGCACTTTTGAACGCAATTCTGTCCTACTCCTTTTTTTTTAAAGACGGGAAATCATCAAATAACTTCCCGCGCCCTGGGCGGGGCGGGAGGGAGTGTCAGACTTTTACTGACTAAAACCCGTCTATGTTCCTTCATGTGCCCTTTGCGTTCCGGGGGCGCGGTATCTCTTTCGAACAACCCGCAGCCCCGGCAGGGCCATTCTGGCCCACTCCTGGGCAAAGGCCTCCCTCCATTCCTTCCATCCTTCTTTACTACCTCATTCCATCCTGTTCTGGAAGAATCTATCCAATTCGTCCCTGCATCTCCTGCGTAGCAGCACGATGTTAATTAAAAAACAACCTAATCATCATTACATCAGATCCTAAAACTGTTAGCTTATTAATTTAGTTCAAATGTTTGAATAAAGTTTCCGTTGATAGTACAGCTTCCTTCCTCTGTTATCATTAGTGAACGTTCGTCTCATTGTAATAATATAGTTATAAAATAATACTGGTGTTATCTGTTTTCATTAGCTTACCGTGTATTTAAGATTAATAATATTGTGTGTTTGATCTTAGATAAGGCTGTGATTCCCATAGGTGCTTTTTCCTGTCTTTATGAGCTAAACGTGACACGGGGCGTGTCATTCAAACTATCAAGTCCGTCCAACCGATTTTCATTAAATTTGATACTTATATATGACATAGTCGGAGCCACATAAATATTAAAAATAAAACACTTATTTCTTATATCTGTGGTCGGAGCAGTCGCTAAGCGATTGGCTGCTACACTACTTGCTGCAGGTTACATTTACGCACAGAACAAATTAATATCTGTATGGCCTGCAGATTGTTGTTCCGGGTCTGGCTATATGTTTGTAAACGTACCCACGAAACACGAGAAATTCCCAGAGTGGGGCTAAGGCCTTTTAAAAAAAAATACATTAGTATAAAGTAGGAAATAGTATAAACCTAATGTAATTCACATAAAAGATTTCATATAGAAGAAAGGCCGGATTCATCGGTTCGGCAAGTCGATGAGGTAAATGCCGAACCGCTTCTGTGTATAACGCTGAGGCCGGTTACAGTGCTTGACCGATCGTCGGTGCGTACGTCAGTCGCGCTTTTCATTTTAATGAAAATTCACAAACCGTACAGTGCTGGACTGACCGTACGCACGCGTATATTGGTACGCACTGCGTACGAGGACCGTCGGTCGAGCGCGTCCGCATGCGTGCCGTCGGTCGACCGACGCGCTATGGAAACATATGAACGCGTTCAGTGCTGCACCGACCGGTGGACCGACCGCACGGATGTGCGTATCATCGTTGACGAAAAATTATTTCGTACTCAAAATGAACAAATTTATGGACACCGAACGATTTTTTTTTTTTTTTTTTTTTTTTTTTTTTTTGGTTTTTGTTTTTTTTTATTTTTTTTGTACTTGTGTACATTTCATTGTTATAATACTCTTGTACGGTAATTTGCACCTGCCATGATATCTCTTCGCCACCTTTGGTTGACTGGTAGAGAATGCCTAAGGCATTAAGTCCGCCTTTGTACTATTTTTTGTGCATAAAGTTTAAATAAATAATAATAAATAAATCACCGAAGTTCGTCTTCGTGAACCACTCTGGAACATAAGCCATGTTTTGTATTTTATTGTATATATTTTGTACGTTTTGTATTTGTATATGATATCGTCTACGTCTTCTTCTATTCCTAAAACGTCTACGAAGATAATAAGCAGCTATTAAACAATTCGTAAACGGTTCCTTTGCGTGCGACTGTACCAGTCCGGTCAGTTTGTTGGTCAGGAGAGCACTGAATGATACAAACTGACGGTCGGTTCAAGCGTATCGTCAGGACGGACCGTACGTACTGACGGTCAGTGGAGCACTATAACCGGCCTCATACAAACTGACGGTCGGTTCAAGCGTATCGTCAGGACGGACCGTACGTACTGACGGTCAGTGGAGCACTGTAACCGGCCTCAGTTAGACCATACAATAATGGCACAAAACTTCAGACCGTTTAGGATACGAATACGACATAATAATTTGTTTTCACCGCGGTTGGCCACTTACGCCCACTTCTCTATATTGTTACTATATACTACACTTTTATACCTATAATACAAAAGTGGGGCATATCTAGGAATAGATTAGTAGTTGTCGCTGTTCGTGTATGACAGTTATGTGGGTGACAGCTTGATAAGCTGCTGTATGGCAGCGTACGTTGTTCGCATATTTTACAAAAGTAATCTGTACTTTAATGCATTGTAATAGGTAATAAAATATATTATTCCCTGTCGAAGGTACTTCGTTTCGTCGATAGTGAATCAACTCGCAAAGTATGTAATAAAGGGTAAATAAAATCCTGTTTTACGGATCGTAATGGAAAGCTTTGATTTTGTTATACTGTTGTCTATAGACCTCAAAGTATAGTCAATTTTTCTTGGTTCTGGGACAGAGTCTAAGTTAGCATACTGTACCACAATAATGCTGTTATTTATTTTTTCTTTAAAAAAAAAGTTTTCCAGGAATTTCTCTTCTATCGTGGATGCGGATACAATTATATAAACTCACATATATACAAACAACCAGACTTTTTTTTATAGACGCGAAATCATCAAATAACTTCCCCCGACCTGGGCGGGGCGAGAGGTAGTGTCAGACTTTTACTGACTAAAACTCGTCTATGTTCCTTCATGTGCCCTTTGTGTTCCGGGGGCGCGGTATCTCTTTCGAACAACCCGCAGCCCCGGCAAAACAACCAGACCTGGAACACAACCTACACAATCCTACATCAATCGTGTTTCTGAAAATTAAAACCTACATCTCTAAAAATGAGTCCACCAAGAACTTTTAAAAAATGCCTCTAGGCATACAAGTATCAGGGAGGGTTCTGGTGGGATCTTTTAAGAATAAACGGAACCCTCTCCATGTGCTGATGGTGCCACACTCCCCGGCCTTTTCCTCAAAGATCGGATGCCTTTTGAAGGATTTCCCCCCAAAAACAAAAAGAAAGCATACAATATTATAAAAAACTAAAGAGTTTTCCTAGCAAGGCCAAGACACTGGAAAGAATAAAAAACCAAATTCCATAATACTTATAAGTATTCCAGTAACACTCAAGTTCACGTAACGAAGTCTTGTTAATGTTATTACCAATGGAATCCGATTAACATTATACATATTGGGTGAGCCTTCACGTAACGCGACGCTCAAATGTCGCTCTAATTGTAATGGTCATTCATAATAATCATAACTAAGTCATGACAATTTTAAATTAGGTCAAAGAAAAAGGTATAATTTAAGTGAAAAAAAAAAAGATTTTTAAAAATCCAATACTTACCTAATTTATGAATATGTGAACTCTTTGGTACGTACCAAGTTATGTTTGAAGTACTACTTAAGTAACCGAATCTTTGTACATACAGAGATTCGGTTAGTAGAATAGCCTTCAAAGTTTAAAACGCTAAATACTTTTAGCATCCGCCGGCGACTTCGTCAGCGCCAAAGTTAATAAGCCACGGGAACCGTACATTTAACCGGGATAAAGTAGCCTATGGAAGGAATTTGGGGAGGCCTTTGCCCAGCAGTGGGAAGTACGGGCTAAAAAAAAAGGTAGCCTATGTGCTATTCCATCTATATTTTCCTATGTCTATCATTATCATCATAACAGCTGCAGGACGTCCACTGCTGGACATAGGCCCCATAGATTTCCAAAAGGATCGATATGTTAAATTAAAAATCAATACCTATTGTTACCTTTTTCCCTTCATTCATTGTTTAAGGTTCCAGATAGATGGGCCTATTTGGCGCAGCCGTGAGGCACACAGTTATGTTGTTTTTTTTTTATATAAAATAACCTTCTTGTGTATATCTGTGTGCACATGGTTTGTGTCAATAAACTTTTTTTCTTTCTTTCTTTCTTTCTTTTTAGATTTAAATAAGTAACCCCTGTATAATACAACCGCTCGATATAAATCCTTCACACCCTTTCGTATAAATCTCATAAAAAGAGTGATGAATGTTCTATAAAAAGCTTCCGTTAAGCCTCCATCAGCAAATAGCTATAAATAGTATGAAAATCCAATTTACAAGTTACAGGCGTTATCTAAGTGGGCGCAGGCGGGGTTAGATATGCGGGAAATTGAGAAAGATGGACCGGCAGTGACACTGCGTGGGAGAGCGTGGGAGAGTGTAGTGTGACGACATGGGCCACGGTGGCCCATCCCCGTGACGTCACGCCGTGCCCCCGACGACGCCGACACCAACCCTGTCATTATAAAAATAATAACTTGATAAATATTTATGGGCAGTCAATGAATAATTTTTATAGCGGAGAACTTTGCGTTCCCAAACAGTTTCTTTGAAAAAAATCTTTACGAAAGATACGGTACAAAGCTATATAGCCTCTAACAGTGGCCGTTGCGTCGTCTGTATCAGATAACTGTGGCCACAGAACTGGAAAATTGGATGGGGACGCAAAAACTTAGTTATTTTTCAATGAAACGTGGAATTGAAACTGAGAGTGGCTTTCTAGTCCTATTATCTCTTTGATTTAAACCTTTCTCGTACGTACGCGTATTATGGAAGCTTAAAATGGAACTCCCCGGATTATATTAGGTGATTGTGGTGTGTAAGTGATTTAAGTGAGTATTCTATAGGTTCAATATAAAAGCACTGACGTAAAAGTACTTGAATCAAGTCGATATTCTTTTTAAAAATAAGATTATTCTATAAGTATATTAGTTTTATTTTAAGCGATAAGCACAATTAGTACCACAAAATGATTTCAACAAAGTCAACAAACTATAGGTATTTAGTTTGTTGGCTTTTTCTAAAAATAGATTGAATTTAATATCTAATTATTTACACAGCCGCCTGTTCGAGCTAGGGCCTCAGAATGTTCATGAAAATTGACAAATTCGACTTTAAAGGCATAACAATTAGGTTAAATATCACTGTTACTTATCTTCTACATTACGACTGCAATCCATGTATTAATTAGGTAAAAATATTACACTATAATTAAATTCTCATTCATTAAATCGCATTCCATAATCACTCGACTGTCCTTGAATTAAAAAAAAAACATGAGTGTGCGCAGATTATCAATATAAAACCTTTTAACGCAATTAAAATAAAAATCAACCAAAAATCGTTATCACGTGTTCCATTTTCCAATCTGATTTAAATGTAGAACACCATACGTCACGACGTGGGTAGTTGATAACACGTTATATGGAGCAGCAACTGTTAATGCAGTCACTGAGTGAGATTCTGACGTCATAGGCTGTCTAGACAAATTTTATGGTACGCTTCTGATGACGTCACTAACGCCTACGTTAGGGGAAGTTGGTTTGGGAATTCAATCAGCCGTAGGTAGGCTGAATTACAAGTTATCGTAAATTCCTTCCATTCTAAAAATAAATTACAAAAAAAAAATTGATCCAATGCTTGTAGCAAAATTTGTAAAGCGTAGGAAGCGACAGGTTAACTCCACGCCTACTCGACAATAAATAAGTTGTAATTATGTTTACAGGTTTTTCTATTGGGACCAGGATTGAAGCAAACTTGAAGCAAACTTTGTGCTTACATTTTTTGCTCATCTTTTAGCCTTCTAACCGCCTATTAAAGTAAGGAAACTATGGTTGTTTTAGACCCACTGGCGCTGAAAACAACTTAGTTGCTAAAAATGTCATATTAGGCCCGTGCCTGCAACTAATTTGGAGTTAAATGATAACCATAGCTGGCGCAAATGGGCCTTACTGGATTAACTGCAACTCGCTTGATGTAGTACTAGCGATCCGCCTTCGTTTCGCCCCGGGTACCATTATATAATATAAACCTTTCATGAAAAAATATCGAATTGAACGCGAAAACCGCAACAAAATGCGTTGCGTATTTTCAAAGATCTAAGCGTAAAGACGACGGAAAGCAACTTTACTTTAAACTAAGTTAAGAAGATTAGTGATTCTACGTATTAAAGGCACAATTATGTGACACATGTGTCACAAATATGTGACAACTAATAAATAAGTGCAGGAAAACAAAATCATAATTTAGTGATTTTCTGGTTAACATAACCTTCCTAGAATAAAGAACAACCCATTATTACAAGGCTTTCTCAAGGACTTATTAATAGGTCCTCAATACATACTTAATTGATTTCCACTTAGAATGGCGACTGACGAAAAGTAAAGCCTTGGCGTACCAGTAAATAGGACTTCCATTTGCTGGCTCTTCAAAGGCATACTTTGATTAATATTACCAAGAAACTGAACTCTATTGCTTCATAAATGTGAACCTTTAAGGCCTCAATAAGCTGCAATATAATACTTTTTCTAGTGTATGGAGTTGTAAATAACGAAAACTTCAAACTACTTTTATTGATGTCCTATTTTACGACTGTCTTAGATTCAGAGATTAGCGCGTTTAATAAACCAACACAAACGAAAATACTCTACAGCTTTATTATATTTGTATAAATAGAAGATAGTACTAGTAATATACTCGCTAGAGCTTGTTTAAAGCTCTAGCGAGTATCCTTAGGTTAGGCAAAATCGGCCCTTAATGACAATCATGTATATACCTATTTCCATAGATCTTTCCACCATTAAAATTCATGAGACATCACTAGTATCGATCAAACATGTTATTTACAAGCGTTTTCAGCATTCGGCGAAAACATCAGCAATGGCTGGCGTCAAAGCCTTAAATATCAAGCTAAAGAAAAGATGAGAAAATTAAATACACATTAACCATTGCTGTACGTATTGATTTGATGTCGATACTTTTTTGATAAAGAAAGCAATGTAACACGACCGATGTTTATGGTCGTGTAAGTAACACGAAGAGGCAGGGATGAGATGAAATTGTGTGGTGTTAAGCAATTATCTTCCATTTATTGTCTAGACGAGATAATAAGTATTAAATCGAGTTGCTACGTGGAAACAAGGATAAACTTCATTTGTTTCAGTATGATGATACTGAAAGAAATAAAGTATATACGTAGATACATGAATATTAAATACGATTACTTTCAGCGCGTATATTAAGAAGCATTAAGGTAGAATCTATTTATAAATAGATAGAATTTATAGAATGGAATAGTCTTTATACCGGTTGGAAGCGACCTGCATCCAGCGTTTTCCGGCGACCTTTATTAGGTCGTCTGTCCATCTTGTTGGTGGACGTCTTACGGTATATGTGGAGATCTAAAGGGGAGGCCTATGTTCAGCAGTGGACGTCCTATGGCTGAGATGATGATGATGTCTTTATTGTAAACGAAAAAAAAAACATACAAAATCTTTTAAAAGTTACAAAGGTGCTAAAATATTGAACAGACAACTTTCTGATGCATTTAATAGAGAAAGAGAAACGATATGTAGTCATGGTGTGAAATTCCACCGTGAAATGCTTTGGTAGATAAGAAGCAATTAATTATGTGACAAAGATGAATTTGTCAAATGGTATAAAAACAATGCGAGCTCTGAAATTCTTTAGGCATTTCTTTATAGAAATCGTCGCTTCCGAAAACTTGAATTGGGTACAAACCGTGTGAATTTTCTCAAAAACTTTTTTTTTGTAACTTATTTCTACCTTTTGGCCCAGTATCTACTGATCTCTAATTTATATGTAAACAATTTCCCGCCTCTATTACTACTCCGCCCATCGAACCGAAAACACAATCGTACACAATCTAATACTTTAATTACTTGCTTACAGACCGCATCGTTATATTGTTGTACCAAAAGACCAGAATTCTCATGCGATGACTCTATTGTGACCTATTTCGCACCAATCTCAGAGTCCCACGATTGCAATAACAGATGTTTAAGCTAACAAGAACTGTGAATACTGCTCGTTAGAATGAGCTATAAAAATCTAGTTGGTTCTTGCATGCAGTTCAATAAAATCATTCGGAGCATAGGACCAAAATGTTTCTTTAGAAATGTGAAATGTTGCTTATACAAAATCAATTCGGAGAAAAAGCTATTGGAATAAAATACTTGATGGCTGAGCAAGAATCAGGTTATTTATTGTTGTAACTTAAACAGTTTACTCGTTTCAGCAAGCATTAAACAATCCATCATTGTCAAACTTATATTCTTTAAGGCTTTCTTGTAATTTCATTTTTCATTTCAACTTTTTTCATCTGATAATACTGCTTTCATAATTGGCCCAGATTAAAAGCAATTTTAGGTCTTACCTTACTAGGATAATAATTCGCTATAAATTAAACATTATCCCTTGTATGTTCAGACAAGTCTATTAAAATGGTACATAGATTTTCATTGAAAGGGCAGACAAAAACCACAGTGAATAAACATCATCGGACAAATAGCGGTGTCATTGAACGACTTTACATTATCAAGTTAACAAGAGCAAGTCAAAATGCACTGCTCGATCGCGATAATGGCCAATCCGACAACGGTATAGAGTGAACCGGATGCGAATCCACTTACTATCGGTTGGTGAAAGTAGATGTTACAAAAAATGCTCCCATTCCTTGCGCCGCTTGATATTTCATGAGACATTCACTTGATACCAAATAGCGTGTGTGTAGCCTGTTTTCTGAGCAACACGATCTGGACCAACCAGGTTTTGGATCAGAAGTGGGGGAAAGGACTTGTAATATGGCTTCTTGATACGTTTTACCTTAATTTTTAAAACTTGCTTCGTTTTTAAACTTTAAAACTGCATTCGTTTTTATATCATGCGAAATTTCTATTCTACGGCATGATAATGTCGTGATGTCATTGCTATTTGGATACCGTTTAGTTTATTCACACACTTCGCCATAGATATGTGCTGTACCGTTTTGGTATTCGATAGGGTGCAACTCGTGACCGTGTTATATTTCAAAGTAGGGGCTAAAGGGGATATTGGAGCAAGATGAATGTTTGGAATTTTGAAAGTTTAATTAGAACGTGCTGTGTTCATAAATAAGGGGAGATATATTGACGGTGCTCTACGGGGAATTCGGTGTCAACTAAGTAGCTAAAGTTATGTTGAAGAAACCAGGAATGTCTAATAGCGTGTAGGACCGACGATATCTCGAAGATTGCACACGGAACTGGGAAGTTTGGCAGAAAGGAAGGAAGGCATATACTCAACAGTAGGTGATTCCGGGCTAAAATGACAATCAGTCATCGAATAGTACAGAACTATTCAAATACTTACTGGAAGCTAGTCACAACAAAACTCTCCTCATTAAAGCATTAGTCCGACAACGCTACTAATAGATCACGACGCAAAGTGAAACACGAATGAATTATTTGATTCCATCTGGCATTGCACCCTGCTTATTCAGAAAATAGCTACATTTAAGTGTTTCTCACGTCTTGTGCCTCGTTTGAAAGCTACGTCGTCCTTAGGGCCTAGCACGAGCGTGCTGACATAAAATTTCCCGCTCCAAATCGGAAATACGACTAAAACATTTTGGTATAAGTAGCATAATTAATATCACACACTGATATGAATATAGTCTCCAAGCTAATTTGATATTATGTGTGAAACGGATATTTTCATATTAAAAATCGATTGAAATTACGTCACGTTTGCTCTAGTTTACCTCCTTCTTGGCCCTCTGATAGTTATTATGTCAAACTGACGTAAGACCGCCACCGCCCTGTTTGAACGACGCGTTATGTTTCCAATTTTAAAAAGGAACGGTTTTTTTTTAATATATTGATGATATTTTCATTTAAACCGCGCGTACACTGGCCCTTTGGATGGCAAAGTTAGCATGCACCACTGGCATGCACGACGGGCGGTTTACGGCCCACTACACTGCATGCTCCAAATTCTAGCGCATTTTGTCTTACCTATAAAGTTGCTCCACATCCTGAATATAATGGCGGCTAAAATAAACTGTGCAGTTTAGTATACTGGGAAAGTGTTTCCTGCTTTCTGTGTTTGTCCTTTCCTAGAGAAGGGGTTATGGGTACTTAACTATTGGAAGGAGCCTAGTTTGAACGCCTTTATTAGTTATTCAAAAAAAGAAGTTTAAAAAACTAAAACCCGACTACAAAAAATTCACGTTCTAAAAAGTATGAAACAAGAAAACATTCTCATCTGAAAGCCGTGGTCGTATGCCACTTTACCCTAAACTTTAGTGCTAAAGATTCATGTTCTATAACTATACACATACAGTTTTACCTGAATTAGGTGGCATACGACCACGGCTTTCAGATGAGAATGTTTTCTTGTTTCATACTTTTTAGAACGTGAATTTTTTGTAGTCGGGTTTTAGTTTTTTAAACTTCTTTTTTATTTAAAATATTTTGGGGTTTAAATTTAGACATTTATATGCGTAATATTATTGGAACTGCAACATATATACACAATATATGAAAATTTAAGTCTCCCAAACGAAATATTGGTTAGTTAGCTAGGTATGATGCGTTCTAAAGGCTGCTATGTACAATTTACTTATATAATATAAATATATTTGAAATGTGCTAATTAAGCCCTTTAATTTGATATGCAACACCACCATATTTGGAAGAAAAAAAAATTTTTTTCACATCTTCTTGAGCCCTAGAGGGCGCCACATACAATTTATTGCAACATAATGTAGCCTATAACCAGCGGACGATGAAGACGCTTCTAATGACACCTCATTTGTCAATTTACGTTAGACGGTTTAGAAGTTATGAGGGAACAGATGAACATCCATACATACATACATACATACATACATACATACATACATACATACATACATACATACATACATACCGGTCAACCTCATAACCCTCCTTTTTGCTTCGCCGTAGTCGGGTAAAAAGAGGCTATGGCGGTCTGCTGTCAGTGTACCATCTCACAGATTCGACATAATGGGACTGAGATTCCAGTGTGGTCAGATTACCGTCATTGTAGAATGGCAGAAATTTTGATAATAACTAGAGAAATATGTTGTAGGTATGCGTACTTGCTAGGCGAATAACGGTTTCTTTATTAACGACATAAGGTCCCTTTTTCTATCTTTAAAATTTCAGCCATGCTTACATGAATAGGCCTAGTGACACTGGAATCTTAAGACATAATTTCAGTCGATATATCGATTTTCACTGTTAAGCTTTCATTTGTTTTACAGTTCAGAAAGAATAAACAAAAGCCGAATCATTAACACGGGCTCAGTGTGGTCTTATGACAAGTCGATTAAAATTCCACTTCCAAAATACAGAAAGATCATTGCGCATTGCGCGTACGAAAATTAACATTCCTTACCAAAAAACCGTAAAAGTCTAAAGACTTTTCGAAATAAACGCCAAATATTCCAAAGATCCTTAGCGAGAAAAGCTCCAGTTATCCTTGTAAGTGGATAGGAACCTGTAAATTTATAAATAAACCTAGAGATAATTTACCCAATTTATGCTGGACATAATAAAATACTTGACGACCTTAAGTTTGCTTGGAAACAAGGAACATAAATGTTCAAAACGATTTTAATATTCGCATGCAAATACTATAAAGTTGTATTATTTATGCATTGCACTATGAGATACAAAATTTTATGCATTACTGCAAAATTTGGTTAATACCTATATTTTAGAGAACAGGATCTTAAATGTCCGTAACATAATATCGATCGTAAATAAAATTAGTAGACATGATTTCATTTATCAGAATTTACATTAATTATCGTAATAGTGATGCGGATTTGGGTGTTGGCTCTGTTTTGTCTCCTGCTTGATATGGAGGGAAGTAGCAATTATGTTATTTTTTTTTACTTTTCAATGTTTTTTTTCCTGCTCTATTTCGTAGTGAGACCAAGACAGTATAATCGTTTCTCAGGAATATCGAGCTTCATTGCCTTTTCACTTTTCTGGTACTCGCCACTGTTGATTGTGGCTTTCAGGATTTGGAGTGGTTGGGAATAGTGAAGTAAGCGATAGCAGGTGGATTATTTAGAATAAGTTTAGTTTTAGCATCGTCTCTAAGCTTTAAAGACGTTTAATTAAAGATTGCAAATATGGCGTTACAGCTGTAGTCATGCACCAAGTTCCCATCTATCTAATAGTTCTTCACCACCTCCGTTTCACATAGGTTCAAGCGAAAAGAATCAAATTTAATTGCTCAAAGAACAATGCAATAAAATAAATGCGGTTGGGACTGACTCTAATTGATTAATGTGTTTAAGAGGCTAGTGTTTTACTATCATAAACGTTTGTTCCTTTCTCACGTGTGATTTAAGTGAAATGTTTGAAAGAGATGGGGATAGTCCGCCTATTGTTTCCGATGAAGCTCTCACGCGACTGTTCACTATGAGTGATATGATAAATTGTTTTGATAATGTTACGGCTTTCATGTAACAGTACATTATGGTGTTCTGTCTTGAACGATATATTGATAGCAGTTTGTTCTTTAATTGCTTTTTCAAACTAAATTTCTTTTGCACTTTTCGTTTGCACGTAATTAGTATCGTTCATTAAAAATATGATAATAATGTACTTCCTGGAAAAATCGAACATGGTCAAAATAAATGTTCACAATAACATTCTGTGCCCTATAAAATGCAAGTATTTTATCAGATAGGTAACGGATGTCTGATGGAATAAGAAATCCTATAAAGATAACTTGATTAAGCATTTATATCTTATTAGTTAGGTCTTGTTCTTTGGGTCCGGTTCCGCGATGCAATACCTACGTTTACTACCCAGCTAACCTCGCTTACCTAAGCGTGTTTATCAAATTGCTAATTCAAGTATGACATCACCTAATCCTTATCGTTTAATTACTCGTTTAAAATTCTCAATTAGTGCGTGATAGACTGGTCTAAATCTAGACCAATCTAAAGGTTATTGTATTGTGCTGAGGCTGCTAGTGTTGTATATGTGATATTTTACGATTACACAACCGGCCAACTTTGAGAATTGGTACGCGAACCGGTTTACTGGTCCAGTTGCATCACTATGCACATTTGACAGCGCAGGTATGTGTGTGTGTGTGCGCAAAGGTGTGTAACCGGTCTATTAATAACTTCGATTAGTTTACGAAATGAGGCTATTGTTTTGCTTGGAATTGAGATTGAATTTGGTAGATGGATTTTCAATATAGCACAGATACTTTTTACATATCCATTGCACGCAATTCCACATTACTGAAAACTTGTTTTAGTCTTTGTCACCATCTCGAAAGGCTCACGTTTGGTTGGTCCAACTGTCAATGGCGCAACTGTCATTGGTTGACAACACGACAAGTGAAGCACCACAAGTCGCGGGCTCATTAAAATGTTTCCCAATTAAATCCCAGATGTTCACTATCGTTTTCATCTTTACTGTAACCAAATCTAACAATTCATTGTGTTAATTGGAATGCACCGAATTCATGAAACGGATATTGTTTTAGAAATACGTCATCAAAACCATTAAGGTTAATCTTAGCTGCCCTTACATTCACTGCATATCATTAAGGAACCAACAGCACTAATGAAGAAGAAAATGTATGAAATATTTTGGTTAAATTGTGTTGTAATTTTTGTAGGGATCAACTGTGAAAGTCGTTCGTATTCATGAATACTTTCACATCCTAATGGATAACCAGGCAATAAAAAGTCAGACTGTTATAGTTATGTAAGTTCTCAATAATTCCATCTCCATAACCTTACTTCATCAAGATTCTGGCTCCCGTCCGTTACCGCTGCTAATTCTACTTAGCCCTCGAGGAATGCAAGACACTTGTATACTACATATTCATACATACATGTAGGTAAATATGTACACTTCGCAATCAAGATTAATGCACTGACAATCTTGTGAATACTTCCATTTGTATAACTCTATGACTTGTGTGTGAAAAGAATTGCTCAAGATATTTTATTTAGGTATGTCTATTTCGAAGTTTTACTTTTTTGATGACTTTTTTAAAGTATTGTCGGCAGCTTACTTACAGTTTTTTTGGTGCGTCTACTTTTAGGCTACATAATTCTACTTGTGTACGCTAAGAAGTAAATCTAATAGAATCACGCATTCGTTCCAACATTTAGGGATCCATCACAGGCCTCAACTGGCCAGGCCAAAGACGCCAGTCCTACGACATTTAAGCATGTATGTTTTGTTTGTGAATAGATATTAGGAATAAGTTAAATAAGGTACCTATGTCTACTTGGTAGCTTCAATGCTGAGACTTCTTATTCTTAATTCTCTGAAATCTCAGTATATCAGTCTATTAGCCGTTACATTTAACCCCATTTATTTAAAAATCAAAACAGATCAAAAAAGTACCATAGACAAAACTTAGAACCTGCTTTCTTTTCTACCTCTTTTTTCAGAGGCAAGAGCGGAGTATTTATGTTTGTAAGGCAAATAACGAAAAATAAGTCAAGTTTATTTATATTAGTGTTGTAATCGTGTTTGTACAAAGAACGATAAATTGCGTACCTATAGGCGTACGGATAAATAAATAATTAAGTGATGTAATAGAAATATGGTTAGCACGATAACCTCGTACCTATCCTTTGAAAATGATAGATAAAGATTTTGATATGTTTTGATGAGTAATCGAAAATTACTTAGTTCAATATTTTGACATAAGATAGCAACAGGAAAATCGATAAAAAAAATGAATTTAAAATGGCAGAAACGATCTTGATTAGCTCAGTTCTAAATTTAAAAATATTTATAACTATGCTGCATCTAGGCAATAGCCTTGTTCTTAAAACTTGTAAAGATGAAAATATTCTTTTTAACAATTTTATTTCCAAATGTCAATGTTAACAAATTTTATTACTTAATTAAATTAATAGTTTAGTCAAATACGTATAACGCGGACCATGAATGAAAACTTAGTATGAAAGGACCAATACCTGCCGTCCTGAAAACTGTATTTTTTCTGTTTTGTGGTAAAATTAGAATGGGGTCTAGTAGAGTGGTGCAATTAAAATGCTTTGCAGAAAGTAGACTGTCCAGAATTCCCATATATTCCGAACTCAACCTGCTCCTGTTTATAATATTTCCATAGAAGATTTCCAAACTAAATTGGAGCCCAGTTGTAACAATGACATCTTTTTTTAACATTAAGAAATCATCAAGTGACTTCTCCCGCTCTAGACGGAGTGCGAGTCTCGGACTCTTACTGACTAAAATACATCCATGTTATCCATCCTAGTGCTCTGTGCGTTCTAGGGCCGCGGTAACTCTTTCAAACAAATACCGCAACCCTGGTAACTATGGCACCTACTTAGCAAATCCTCTCAACTCTCAATTTTATAAAACACACACTTATCGGCTAGAGATTGCCAAACTGTTGAATGTCTTAGTCACGACTCTTACTCAATAGTAATCGTGAATCCACACGATTCTAAACGTGTAATTATATTTTTTATTTAGCTTTCGTGAGACAATGAGCGCCTAATTTTGCACTGTGTGAATATATTGTTTCTGAATAGCTCTAAATGACAGACGACTTGAAGTTAGCTATTACATAGACTAGTGCTAAACTACTATTAAGATTTTGTCTAGAATTCTAGACTTCGTAGGATTAATCATCCAGTAAATATTCGATACAATAAACAAGTTTTTTTGTATTGGTTTTATTGGCATTTTGGTACAATTCTGTCTATACTTATGGATTTGTAAATTTATTTAAGTGAAAATTAATTACCGTACTTATATGAAAGATGATCATTTAAGAACGTTTGTCAGTTTGTATGAAATAATTATGTTTTTTTTTTTAGTTTTTATGCATGAATTTTTTTCTAAAAATGTGACGTTGATATAAAAATACAATCTTAAAAATGAGAAAAGAAATGCTTGATGATTTTTTTGGATATTCATTAAATCACTGCCACAATAACTACAAATATTTTTATTAAGTATCTCTTTAACTTGTAGGACTTGTATAATTTTTTTTATGTACTTTGGAGTACAAAAATATCTTTGAACCCAGGTATCCTACACACATACCTACAACCTTTTTTTCCGCCAGTCATTGAGTCACACAGGGCAGTCAATGACATCATAATTATGTACCATGTCGAGCCTTTTCTGGGAAAATTTCGAGGCACGAAATATGGCGTGAGATAATTACCGACCCACTAACGCCATCTAGTTACATGTGACGGAAAACTTGTTGCCATGGAACGTATATTTTGCACGTACTTTAGGAACACGGAGGCATTCCATTCCAAAAAATCTTGTAAGTAAAATTTACCCTACTTTAAAAGTAATGTTACTACTATTAAAAATGCGAAAGTTTTAATGAAGGGATGTTTGGTACTCAATCACGCTAGAACAGCTGAACAGATCTGGATGAAATTTAGCACGGGTTTATTTGAAAAAATTACGGTTCCAGTGGAATAACTTTGGCGTGAACGAAGTCGTGGGCAAAAGCTTGTAAATACATATTTTTTTTAGCACAAACGGCTCCAAATTATTACTATGTCAAGGACTCTGAACGCTTTACGGTTTGTGCCTTATTAACTTTTTTATTTCCCTTGGCGGCGCATCTTCCGCTGACATGTGCCTAACGACTTGAAACAGACAAATAAAAACAAAGAAAAAAAATAAAGAAAATGTCGTGATTACAACCCGGACACACTGTCACGATAAGCTTACTTGTAGATGAATCCTACGGTTACAAAAAAACAAAAAGAAAATCTACAAAAATGTATCCTATGCTTCCAAACAATACAATAACTAACTCCGTCTGCCTGTTTTCTTTAAAGAAAACATTATCATCATCATCATCATCGTGCAACAGTCCACCGCTGGACATAGGCCTCTCCAATCGTACGCCACTAACTCGTTTCTCCACAACTCTCTTTAAAGAAAACATATTTCCCTCAAATTATAACAAAACATTATTTCGGTAATATGCGTCAACCCAAAGCCAAAACAAGGTTCACGCGAGCGATTTAATTAGCGTTGAATTATCATCTTAGTTCTAATGCTACTAAAGATACACTCAATTATTTTCCTAAATTATGCTAACAAGTTAATAAATAGATGCTGAACGGTACAAAATGACCGCTTTAACCTTAGGTGTTTAGTGCACTATGATGTAGAGGCATTATTAGAAGTTTTCTGACGCACTTCTGTCAAAAAAAAATAGGGGAAAATTTCCCTTTATTTTCATTTTTCCGACATGTCTAAGCAAGTTCCACATTGTCGGCAGTGTAAGCCTTCTGTTTTTCTTTATTCTTTGACTCCGACAGAAAGCTGATTGGTTTGGAAGTATCAATCAATCTAAAAATAAAGCAGCTTCATTTGATTGAAGTACAATTTTATTGTAAGTAACGAACGGAACATTGTGTCATTATTACCAAGGAATTTAGTGAATACATCTTAGTATACAGCGTTGTTTTTTGATAAATTATTGATACTTTTATTTCTTACTAGCTGTGCCCGCGGTTTCGCTGATGTGGACCTTGATGTACCTTAAGTAATTAAGTATTGAATACTACCTATGTCGTTACAATTTTCCAAGTGAAACAAGGTATGATCAGCTGATAGTTGTGATAGTGGTGTGTCCCATATGGAATTTGTCTGTAGACACCCGGAGTCTGGATTTGCGCCCGTATAACAATTGGCTATCGTTCTACCTGGGACAAAAAAATATTTTAATGCTGTTATTTCTTATACTTATTTAAAAATATATACACCATAAATAAAAAGTTTTCTGCTAATAAAACTCATGTGACTTTTATCGACATTTGAATAAAGAAAGTAATTGAAATAAAAAATCAAACCTCATGAATATGAATGTTACTTTCCAAATAATTGCTTGGCAACAATAAAATATGTGTGTGAAACGCAATATGCGTAGGTAATTTTAATTCATAAATCAATATTGTGTTTAACTGTTTACCTACTTCTGTTCATTAGCGGACATTCTTCATCAGGCACGTGTGAAAAGGAAAGAATTTGATATCGTGTCAAATATCTAATTTTAGACACGCTTCCATAAGCTACGCATAATTTTAATTCCCAATACATTCGTACAAGTCAATCACATTAGGTGTGAACCCGCATTCCGAACAGAATTTAAATGTTTATCACGAACTACTATTTGGTTTTTCCCACAAGAGGATCACAGATATCACTAGGTTCAATACCCGAGAGCTATTTTATGAAAAATCTCAAAAACGCTTTTAGTTTGTTTGTAATAAAGCGTAGAGGAAATGCAAATAAAACGTATTTCTTGGAAAACTCTAAACACTTGCGTGCAAAAAAAACGAATCAACACTCAACAGACGCGTCAGCGTCAGGTACTTACGCTTCTTTTTATTTTAAAATTCGCTCCATTAATTCGGACGTTTTCGGAGCCGACACACACACAGTCATACAAGTACATACATACAGGTACTTGAAATATGCCTTTCTTTTGCGTCTTTCGTGGTACGTAATGTCGGAAGCTCATCAAGCAGTCGGAAGGCGTCCGGCAGAGGTCGCTGACCGTGTTCGGCTCCATGGCCGTTCATTCGCCTCCTCTATTTGTACAGTGGTGCCTATTTACACTCACTGCCAAGGTGAGGGACACACTATTAAGGTGCATATCAATTAGAACGTACCGAAAATTGAGATGTATTTTCGCGATACTGAAGTGTTTGCTCGCATTTATTTTTAATTTTTTAAAGATTTTTTCTTCTGTCTGTTGCGCTTTGTTCGGACAAAAGAGTGCTGTAATAAAATATTGGGAGGACTTTAAAAGTAGACTGGTTTTTAGAACTAGTTTTTGGCTAGACAGTTGTTTTTTGTTTATTGTTTAAATAACCTCGATGTCTATATATTTCACTCTGTTGTCTAACTCTGTTGTCTGATAGTACCTAGTGAAAGTTTCATTCAAAGTTAGTTTCAAGTTTTGAACGAGATCGTTGGAAATCTTCTATGTTTTAATGTCAATAGTCTACTCGAAAATATTTTATTGAAATGAGTTTAGTTTGTTTGAAAACCAAACCACAAAACAAACAATGGTTAAAATCTTAGACTGAAATAACTGGACACTTTAGCCTCCTCTATATCATATCCTCTTACATTGAATGTCAGTTAGCGTAATAGTAATTAACAAAAAAAACACGACAAAAAATTTACCACACAAAGTTTTTATTATTTATCACAAAATGTCAAGGCACTTGATTGGGCCACACACAAACTGGCACACAGCATTCTAAACGAATGATCTAGTCTGCCGATACCTTTAGAATGCTTGAATTGCGAATTATTAGGCGTTGACCCTGTAGATGCAGAGCTATTTCATTGCTACAAATTATATCACTAGTGATAATAATGATACTTTATTAAAGAATCTGTGAGGAGTCATTGAACTCTTTTTTAGACAAGTCGGTAGTCTCGACCAGTTGAATGTTGGTAATTGAAGAAGACCAAACGAAATATGAATTGCAAAAAAAAAAGTGTTTGAGTTTTGGCTTAGTTGGAAACAGAGAGCTAACCACGAACGCGTGAAGTAAACGTACCGTAAATTCGGTTTTTGAAATTGGATTTATCTGATTTACACAAAATATATGTATTACATTTCGTTTGAAGGCTTTATTTATATCAATGGGTTTATACTTATTGTGCTGGTCGAATAAGATTAAACCAAAAGACTAAGAGATAGGTAGTCGTTTATCTAACTCGAAAATCAACTCTAATCAAATAGGTATTTTTACGTTTACCCACTAGTGCCCTAGGACTGGCGTTACGATTGAAATGACAAAAAAAAAACAGTTTACACTTTTCTGAGGGTGGGTACAAAATGCAATTCTACAATCGTACACAATTCTAGTGAACACAAATAACTACTTGTGCTATTTACATAACAAACAATATATCCTTTTCGGGAAATCACAATTCAAAAACCGAATACGCTAATAAGAATAACCCACTACGAGACTACAAGAAAAAAACGTAAGTCTAATAATAAATCGTCGGAAAATCCAACACAGTAACTTCCCGAGTTTTCCTTATGTACTAAGGAAAACTGGTACAAGTAACTAACAGTAGCCGTTAATTTTAAATTCAACGCTAAATAACAATTAAATGTTACATAAAAACACACAACTAGAAAAAAAAACAAAACAAACGATACTGAACTCTAAGATGTTGCGAACACCGTTCTATATACATTATGTTTTTTTTTTATCTTGAAAATGGCGTAACGTCTCGCAGTTTATTGACCGACGATGGTTCAGTGCCTACATACTTATGATCCTATGTAGCAGTATCTATGTAAACAAAATGGCTCCGTAGCAGGAGGTTAAAAGACAGATTATGGGAAATTTTAAGACTTGTTTTTGTCAAGTTCATGGACGTTTTGCGAATCTAAAATGACGGAAAAATATTTATCCATTCCGACGCTGTTTTATGTCTAAGAAAAACTGTATCACCTACTTAAGGCATTAAGTTTACCTACTCGATTTCAGCAACAACAAATACTTACTTAATTATTATTAAATACTTGGAATGGTTGTTTGAAAAACCCTATGAGGTAATGTGCTTGCATTATCATGATTTACAGCAATCTATTAGCGTTATTACTGAGTGCAATGATGCATCTGTTTTCCTTGTAGAGTTATAAAGGCTGATTTATTGAAACCTATTTAGTAATTAACAGTGGATGTATTTGGCAGTAATATACCTCTTTAGACCTCTTTTTAATTGTAACCGACTGACAGAAGAAAAAAAAACTTATTGATACTAAACCTATATATAATGTACTCTATGATACTAAATATGTCATTGGGCAAAAATATCGAAAGTCTTTTTCTAATTAAATACATTAAAATAATAAAAATGATTGTGAATGTAGCATTTTATGTAAGTAATAGAATAAATGAAGGTTTTGTTAATTTTTCAGGAAAAATTGCGTCTAAGATTTACTCAAAAGCAAAGTAAATTTCCATGTTCCTATGAAGAAAAAGTCCTGCTTGAAAAAATCAGTAATGCCTAAAACTAAATTCGATTATTCTTTCCAGGAGATGCAAGATGTATTGGAAGAGGACTCGGAGATGACAGACTGGCTGATCGAGAGGGATTCCAAGTCAGGAGTGGTGTTGCACGACCGACTCATGACCGACGCGGCGCTCGGAGCCGCCCCCATCAAAACAGAACACTCCTATAGTTTACACTCAGATGTTGAATCTGCACCCTCATCGCCACACCATACCAAAGTTGACGGTAAGTCTAGAATATTCATACAGGCCGACTTTGAATACATTGTTGAACCTATACCATTTTGGTTAAATAGTAAATATTGAGCTCCATATTTACTTCTAGGCGTAATATTTCTACTTTAGAGATGATTGTTTCCCCATTCTTCTCCATAATATATTGATACTACCTCTTGGAAGGAGCAACTGGATTCATTTTCTTTTTCTTGTAAATAATGTGCAAAGGCTTGGATCTGATTGAAAAATCATGGGCCTTTAACTTTTATAGGAAATAGATTTTAAGAGCTAATAGTAATAATGAAAATAAACAATATATTTTCATTTTGACCCTAAAAGATTGTACATATACATGAACAATCATTGTATTTGAATACTCAAAGTCAACCTAAACTTTAGTAACTAGAAACCAAAATGAACAATTTCAGTAGAGCGTGTTTCGTAAACCTAAATCTCTCATTTCTCCTAGAACTAGATTTCGTTGGCAACTTCATTTGCATGGCAAATACGTAATTCAAGGCAAGCGCCGGGAATCAAAAGCAGAAGTGCATGCATCGGCCATTTGCATTTTTAAATGAAGATGGTATATCTTTTTCTGTCTGAAAATACAATTCGTATTTAATTTAGGTACCTCATCAACTGGTAACCCCTTTTTCAAACGAATTTTAATGCAAAGGTTACCAATTGATGAAGCTGTTTGTACTATTTAGTTCTCAATGTTTTATAAATCGCGTAGATTTGTGACTATAGTAATAAAAATCTTTTATTATCAGACACTAGCCCATAGAATGTAAGTAACAAAATGACTTAAAAACCTATGTTATGTTACAAGAAATATGCTCTAAAGGCCCGGCCACACCGAAGCGGACAATTTACGAACGCTGTCAAATGCTTCGGTAGTATTTATATGGACGAGTCTCCACCAATGCCGACAGCGGCTGCCAGCAATATCATTAGTAACGCTTATCTTTATTTGAATAAACTATCTACTAACTTAAAATGCCCAATAAATGCATTATGAAAGAAATTAATAGCAAGTAATAAAAATTTAAATATTCAATTTCACACACAAAAAGAGCTGACTGGTATAATATAATCAGCATTCAATATGTTCAACAAAACTCATATATTAAAGAATTAATGGCGTACAAAAGTAGATATATCAGAAAGACCGTTAAGAAAATTGTGTAAAGACAAGTTTAAAAAACTCGTTTCACGGTTCTGAATACGAACGATTTAAATTACAATACCTTCGTTGCGTAATTTGTGTACCTAACAGGTACCTACGGTGTTTGAAACCCGGCTTTATTCAATGAAATTTATTTTAAAACTAGCTTTTGTACACTACTTCGTTCGCATAGAAGACCATACAACAAATCCTATTGCTTCTTCTTTAATTAAACTAGTAGGTACTTCCAGAGATTACCTTATACAAATTAATAATTTTACCAATTTATAATATTATTAGTAGTTATATTAGTATTGGTTATGCACGCCATCACGCCAGTATTCCCCGAAGGGTTAGGCAGAGTTGTACCAATGGACACCCACAGTTCGCCAGTTTGTTTATGTCCATATATTAGGGCGAGCCTAATGCCATTGACACAAAACTCCAAGATGCTTCTGAGAATTTCATAGAAAAACCAAATAACAGTTTTTGCTCAACCTGAGAATCGAGTATTGGTACAGTCTATACAGTTTATTTACAGCTATTTATCATCAGCTTGACATTGCCAAAAGATAGTTTTACTTGACTAATAAAATACTTTGTAGTATGTTATGTACTCGTATGATATTGGTCCACCTTGTTCAGAAGATAACCTTGTGTCAGAGGTGCATACAATTTGGCGATTACGTAAAGACATTTTGTCGCGGATGCAACGATAAGTCGTAGGTATCCCTAAATTATATGGGTTCAGAAACTATTTCGGAGATGAGCAAATATCGTATACTGTTTAAAGTTAACAAATAAAGCAAAACTTCATCGGACGAAAATGGTTGGTTTTTTCGGCAGGAAACCTAGCCGAATACCGTTCCTACTCGTACAATTAACAAAAATATCTAATATAATGGTAAAAAGAAACTGGCAAACTGTTCAGCCCTTCACACATACACATTCACACGTGTACATAGGGGTGATGTATTCTGTTTATAAACCTTTCCCTAGGTAGAGGTACTCTACAAATACATAAATCTAGTATAAACTACGAAATTCTAGAACAAAATAATGCTAAAGTGTAATTAAGGTTTACGTAATTATTTTCCATTAAAACAATGTCATTGCCTGGTGACCTCGCCCATTGTCAACAGCCTGTGACCTTGAGCTGTCAGAACGAAAGCGAATAACTCACTATTGTTGTTGGAAACACTATTTTATGTGTATTCAATCGCTTTATGGATTTTTGATATAATCGCGGCACTGGCGCAAGCGTGAGAAAATGTATGCCTTTGTGATCGTGGATTTTATGTGTGAAAATGTTTAGGTTAGGTTAGAAATCTAGTTGATTTGAATACTAGCTACTGCCCGCGACGTCCTCTACGTCAAAGTTGAAGTATTATCCCAATGTGTTCTACATTACGGAATAAAAGAATTCTATGTGTTAATCCAGGAAATGGTCTATCTATGTGCCAATTTTTATCCAAATCGATTCAGTGGTTTACGCTTGATTGAGTAGCAAACATCAACATCAGCATTATTAATAGGATTACTTCAGTGTCATCAAGAGATGACAATTTTCGTTGACGATTAAAATTAATTCGAAAGGGAGCGTATTAAGCACCTTTAATAGGTAAAAATAATGATGACAACTTACGTCAAAGACACATTCTTCACAAAAACGTATTAAGCATAAATATGCTGAATTAATTTTTATTATTTAAACCAACATCAATTTGGAACATTAAAAATAAAAATAAGCAAAATGTCGGAAAGCACGTTCATCAGCAATTGCCGTGTTATTTCTCAAGTTATTACATTATTATTCCATTTATTCTTCAAATACACATATAAATTACATTTTTAAATATTAGTATAAAAAATATAAAAACATTTAAAAATATAAAAAATAGTAGCCCACCGGCGTCGGGAACAGGGTCCAAGCCACCGGTAGTCAGGGCTCCTGAGAAAGGAATCTCCTAACGATACGCGCCGTGTCTAGGAGAACCGCTTTCTGAATCAAGCCCTTGATCCAGCTGCCCAACGAGAGCCTCCTAAGATGTTGGTCGAGGCTCTTGGCAATTAAGCCATTGGCTGAAACGACTATCGGCACAATGATCGCTGAGTCCACATCCCACATGTCGACAACCTCGCGAGCCAAGTCAAGATACTTGATCTTCTTATCATTCTCGGCCTTCACGAGGTTCACGTCATGTGGGACTGTTATGTCAACAATCATTGCGCGCTTCTCTAAGCGATCCACCACCACTATATCAGGCTTATTGGCTACAATAGTCCTGTCAGTGATGATGGATCGGTCCCAGTACAATGTGACATGGCTATTTTCGAGAACTGGGTCGGGCACATACTTATAGTACGGTACTTCCGATTCTACAAGGCGGTATTTCAGAGCAAGTTGCTGATGGATGATCCTGGCTACAAGGTTGTGCCTATGCAAGTACTCTTCGTTAGCTAGACGAGAACACCCAGAGATAATGTGGCGGATTGATTCCCCCGGCCGGTGGCATCCCCGACAAATGTCAACCGTGCCATCCTTCACAATAAATCTCCGGTAGTTATTCGTCATGATAACTTCGTCCATAATTGCACAGACAAAACCCTCGGTTTCCCCAAATAGGTCACCGAAGCGCAGCCAGGATACGGACGCTAAGAAATCTACATCGGGCCCATGTAAGGCCCGGAAAAAGCGTCCGTGAAGCTCCTTACTCTGCCATACCTCCTCGCGATCTTTAGTCTCCAGCACTACTGGTTTGCGCCAGTTCTCTTTAGCCAAGGAGAGCGGGGTGAGGCCCTTATCCACTGCCACAACATCTCGGTGCATCCCCACGTCGGCTTCAAGGAAATATTCCCTGAGACTGCATATCTCGCGGTTGTGGAGAGACTTAGCATTTAAAAAGCCACGACCTCCACACTTCCGCGGAATATACAGTCTCATCACCGATGACCGCGGGTGATGCATCCGATATGCCGTTAACAATGTACGGACTCTCCTATCCAGGGCGTCGAGTTCCGTTTGAGTCCATTTAAGTATGCCGAAAGAGTACATCAATACCGGCATGACCCACCCGTTGAAGGCGCGCACCTTATTTCCACCTGACAAAAGACTATTAAATACTTTTTTCAGGCGGCCAAAGAAGCGCTCCTTCAACGATTGCTTCACGTCAACAGTATTGATGCCCAACGCCTCCGACATACCTAAATACTTATAGGTCTCCGTTGAAGAAAGGGATCTAAGGTTTATGGATTCCGAGAGTTGAACTCCCTCGGACTCCATAATCTCCCCTCGCTTGACATGCATGACCGCACATTTGTCCACACCAAATTCCATCCTGATGGCGCTACTGAAAGTTTCAGTTACCTTCAGTAGCTTCATCAGTTGCAAATTGTTGGGGGCAAAGAGTTTCAGGTCATCCATGTAAAGAAGGTGAGATATTACCTGACCTCCTCTCTTCAACCGATAGCCTAGACCTGAATCCTCCAGCAGTGTGCTTAGGGGATTCAAGGCTAAGCAGAACCAAAGCGGACTCAAGCTATCACCCTGGAATATACCGCGCTCAATCCTTATCGGTTCGCTATTCCTTTGGATATTTCGACATCCTGGATAGCGAAGGACCGTGCTCCATTGCCCCATACACGACATCAGGAAGGCGCGTAGAGTTGCATCAATTTTATACAACTCCAGCACCCTCATGAGCCATGTATGTGGTACCGAGTCATAGGCCTTCTTGTAATCTATCCAACATGTCGACAGATCCTTCCGGGATCGGCGAACCTGTTGGCTAATAGCCATGTCAATGAGGAGCAGCTCCTTAGTACCACGGGATCCAATCCTACATCCATTCTGAGAGGGGGACATGATAGAATTAATCTCAATATGATTGTTAATTTTAGCTCTCAAAATGGATGTAAGAACCTTATAGACCGTCGGCAGGCATGTGATCGGTCTATAATTTTTGGGTTCCGCAGTACTACCTGATTTATGGAGCAGGTGGGTTATTCCTGTTGTTAGAAACTGGGGCAGCGATCCAGATTCCAAGGCTGACTGGAATCGGGACGCCAAGCAAACGTGCGATCCTCTGAACCATTTTATCCAGAAATTATGCAGCCCGTCCGGTCCAGGGGATTTCCAATTAGGTAATGGACGGACCGCACGAGCTACATCTTGGGGGCAGATGGTAATTGCCCCCATTTCTGGAATTGGGTCGCACGCTCGCTCGATATCCCGAGTCCAATCACCCTCAGTGTGACTGACAGGCATTACATTACATTATTATTATATTGAATACCTAAGTACAAACCTACATAACATACCGACATGATCTCGTCATTCGTGTCAATTTCTATTATTGCTAATTACGCAATTATTTATTCGATTTATTATTCTTATTTAGTGAAATTTGTAATTATTAAATTTCAGCTATACAGAAAACTTTTATTAGTCTTGACATGCCTACAAGTTGTTTCTAACAATTTGTGAAGCTTATGAAAACTTTTGTCGACACTTTTTCTTACTTACAAACAAATCCGAGATGAAAGACCAAACAGGCCTTGGTCCTTAGAGTCGATAAAAGACTAATCACAACACAAGTTTGACGAGTATTATCTAGGCTGAATTTGTGTAGGTTTATCCGATTATTATTTACAATTTTTTTAGTTCTTTTTCTATCTTACTTCGTTCCAGAAGAATCTAAGGATAAACGGATGGATTAATGTTTGTATGTTATTCTTTTATGCTTTAACGGCTGAAATAAGCTGAAAATTGGCACATAGAACTAACTTAACACATAGTTTTACTTTCTCATTTTTGAGTTCCCGTGTGATTATTTAGGGTTTTATTATTTTTATTTTTGCTTAATTCTGAATTTCTTTACGCAGACGAAAGTCACTCGCAAAAACTAGACTTTAATAAACGTTAGTTATCTAACGAACTGGATTTTCTCTTAACCAAAATAAATTATACTCATAGTGATAATTACATATTTCCAAGCGGTTCATACCATCTAAAGCTTCTTTAAAAACGAATAATAATTAATATTTCAGTTAATTCTGCTCACAAGTGTACCTACTGCCGCAATAGTTTTAACAGCTGGCCTGGTATAATGGTATAACAAATAATTACATATGGCGTCATTGTTCGTAAAACTTATGTATCGTTTTATTGCCTAAAGATTAATATTCACGTTTTATGTCGCGTGGCGTCTGGGAACTATTAAGAAGTAGGTACTGGAAAGTACTTCTTGTAAGAAAGCACGGATCAGTGGGAAATTCTACAATATTTTTGGAACAAACCTTTTGTGCCCGGTTAATGGCAATAGGGTCGCCCCCTATTACATGGGACCTAAACATACAGACGAACTGTGGGCGGTCATTGTTACACCTCTACCTAACCTTTCGGAGAATACAGGCGTGATGGTATGAGGTATGTTTAGTAACAAGCGCAATTTGACGAAAATGCCTCTAATTCACCAAAATATTTTTTTTGTCGTTGATTGTAATGCTGTGATGAAATTGCGACTTCATAGATTTTTAACGGCTTTCAATATGTGATCTGAGTATTGTAAATATTGGAATTATAAAATTGTAATATCTTGTATTGCTTTAGTGCAGTACCTTTACCTAAGATTAATCTACCTTTACCTAAAATAACTGGTCTTGTCCTTAACAAGAGAAATACATCAATAAATCTTTGAGAAATTATATACTTTACTCAAAAGAAAAAAAATATTTTAATCCGATAAAAAACTTGCAAATGATTTATCTACTTTATAAAATCCACAATCGATCCGCTTTTTCAGAATCCACATCACAAAACACAATTCGCTTCCAAAATACTGGTTAATAATTAACAAACTGGCACAAAATTAAACATACTTTACATACAAATGAATGAACAACACGTCAAAAGTTATTTATAACTCGTTCAATTTCACCAAAACAAGCGAACAGTATTATCAATATCGAATCAACATCCGCGCATTACACACGAGGTTACAAAGTCACAAGTGCTTATCAATTTCTCTAAACATTACTAAAGATAACAGTGTTTACTCTATGAATCATTACCATGTGGCTAGAGCCTTACCCCCACGACCCCGTCACCCAATCTAATATGCGTTCTAAGTTGTAAGTGATAGAGTTCCAAGTGCAGTGAGCGAATTCCAAAGTCAAGGGTGGCCACGTGTTTTTAGATAAACTTTGACATTTTATAGTATCCTAGTACTTTACAATGTTGCCGTTTACATATTGAGGGTGTTTACTTTGAGCTCTATGTATAATCAGAAGCGTCAAATTAGTAGAATTTTAGGTTACTATTTGTCATTTTTAAATTTAAGTTAAAAGATTATGAAGGTCAAGTTGCATTTGATACACTATGCATACGATTATTTATTTGTTAATTAATGCCCATGCATGTACCTAACCAAAAAGTCACGTCTATCTTTACTTAGGTACTTATTACATCTTTCATTAATTATTTTGAAGTCGTTAATTCTAATTTCTATGTGCCTTAAAATCTTAACTACCTTTTTGTTACAAAAAAAAATGTAGCTAATATATACCATCACGCCTGTATAACCCGAAGGGTTAGGCAGAGGTGTACCAATGTACACCCACAGTTCGCCGGTATATTTAGGTCCCATGTAATAGGGGGCGAGCCTATTGCCATTAACCGGGCACAAATCCAAACTCCGAGCTGCTACTGAGAATTTCATAGAAAAACCCAATAACACTTTTTGCTCGACCTGGGAATCGAACCCGGGACCCCTTGCACAGCAGTCGCACTTGTGACCACGAGACCAACGGGGCAGCCTGTATGTAGCTAATATAAAAACAATAAAAAGAAACAGTTCAGAAAGTCGAGCAGGTGGCGTTCCGTGGTTTCTGCCTACCGCCTTGGGAAAAAGGCGTGAGTTTATGCATGTATTTATGTTCAGAAAGTCTATGTATAAAAAAGAAAACGAAGTCGAAAGTTAATTCTTCCCATGATTGCGATCATATTTTTATTCAGAACCATACCTAATTAACCTTTTGTTTATGAAAATATATAATAGGTCAAAAGTCCTACTCATTTTAGTGTTTAAATGAAAACAAGTTTTAAATGTCACAACTAAACTTTAAATATCCCTACGGCCCCCGTACCATGACGTTTTGCATAAAAATAAGCACAATGTTTTTATGCGCTACCTGCCATGAAAAGTAAGTAATTTTTCACACCAAAAATAAAAGTAGTTTGACTGCAATAATTTTTACTCAATATTACTTAGGTAATAGGGGCGAGCTTATTGACATTAACCGAGCATAAATCCTAACTCCGAGCGGCTACTGAGAATTTCTTTGATAAACTGAACTGTGGGTGTGCATTGGTACACCTCTGCCTAACCCTTCGGGGAATACAGGCGTGATAATAGTATGGTATGTTACTTTGGCTGATGGGCATTAAGCGTAGCTAGCTATAGTAGCGTAGTTACAGTTAGAAATATTCATTTTCTGAGAAAAATTAATTAAAAAAATCATATTATTATAATAAGTTGGTATGTGCCATTAAGCGTAGCCGTACAATAAATCATTTTAGCCCTAAAAAAATTAAGCGTCTGTTTTGACATTACTTTTCTACACATTGAAAATTAATAGCTCTACCCCGCGGCTTCATCAGCGTTGGGTTACGTCTTTGATTATTGCTCCGCTCCCGTGGACCGCAGCGTAATGTTTTATATTGCACAACCTTCCCCGATAAACAGGCTATGTATTGCAAAAAAGGGTTTTTAAATCGGACCAGTAGTTCCTGAGATTTGCGCGTTTGAACAAACACACAGCTATAAAATATGAGTCTAAACTGATGATAGAACCGCAAAAAATATTTATTATGATCTACATTTTCATCACATGACATTTCGCCATTTACGAAATTTATACCAAATAAGTAGGTATGCAGATTTTACAATTCTGCATTAATTATATAAAAAAATAACTGGTCATAGCAGTAGGTACATATAACTATTGCATTGTCAACCTTGAAATTGCACTGTTATTTAGACGAATTATTTAATGTCCTGTTATGGTAAAACCACTAGTTGACAATCAAGTGGTCAGCTTTTGACATTTAGAAGTGAAATATTTGAATTTTAAATAAAATGTTATGTATAAGTGGCTCAAGGCCGTAGTAGAAATATTAAAATGCCTTTAATATAGGTACCTAAAATCACGATTTAGGTATCTATTTTAAATGCAAATCTACATTCATATTATTTATTTGTTCGACTATTCATAATGACATCTAAAATACTGTAAATTAAAATTCAAAAAATGAATTATAATCAGCGTCATAGAATACTTGATTTAAACAAATTAACCTAGAATTAATAGAAATATAAAAACCGAAACACGAAACTACAAACTAAGTATCTAAATACCGCTCATATATAAAATCCATTAAAAAAAATCGGACCACAAACATTACAAACCACTAACGCCATCTTGTGGCTGGAAATACCAAACACTATAGATAGAATTAAATAAATATTTTGCGATTGCCGCTATCGATAATATTATCCTCTATCGTACACTTAAACAAAATTAATAAAGATGGACAAGATTTGATAAAATATCGTATTGTAAATTTAGGAAAATATATTATTATTGATAATAATGATGATAAACTATAGATATTATACCGTCACAGATATGGTTGATAATATAGGTACTTACACTACGTAAAATAAAAAACAATGAGGCTAATGCAATTTTTAAACATATGCGTTTATAACCCATATTATTTATAAAGATAACATAGCATATCAATGAGCAACTCATTAGTAAGAAGTAAATTAAAATATGACATAAGGTATGATAAACTGATAATAGCCGTGCACGCGTTAAGCTCTACAAAAAACATGAACAAATTAATAAATCAATCTATACTAATATTATAACTAGGAAAGATTTATTTGGTTGTTTGCACCGAATATGCTCCGAAACTACTGGATCGTTTATGACCTTTTTTCACCAATAGATAGCTAAATTATCAGGAAGTAACATAGGCTATATAACATCACGCTACGACACACGGGAGCGGAGCAACAACAAAAGACGTAACATAACGCGGGTGAAAATATCCACGCGGAGGAAGTCGCGGAGGGGCCTCTAGTCATAGGTATTTCTTTAAACTTGGTTTTTACTCACAACATCAGCAGTGCTATTCTGTAATAAGTCGCGAGCAGAAGCTTTAATAAAATATAACAGTCCTAAAAAATAACCATCCTGATTTTCTCGATCATGATTCGGATAAAAGTATCCAGTATACCAAAGATCTAATCTATCAAAACCAAACAATAGAACAGTAATACAAAAACACAGCTAACTTAGAAATAAAAAGGTCTCCACAAACTCGCCCACAGAAGATTCTTATTTATTTTTAAACTTTTTTGTAACTATCAGACAAGCCGTTACATGCCGAGGCAATCATTAAATTTAATCATGGCCAGTTGGACTCTTCAATTTGCAACTGATTTTGGTGAAAGGAACCACGGGTTAACGTACCGCGATGGGCCGATGATTTATCTCGAAATGTCAAGTGTCTTTTTAAATCTATGGAGTCATGGTCAAGCAACTTGATAGGAACGTTTAAAGTTTATGGTAATTTCCTTGTTTCAAAGAATGGAGGTGTTTCGTAATATTTTTTGGTTGGTAACGTTTCAAATTGACAAAATTATTAAGTTTTTAATGTAATGGGCATAGCTTATGGTGGGTCCACACGATACAGACTTTTGTCTGTACAGAAATCTGCACAGACTATAAAGTCTGAGTAAACATTTTTACTAAGAGGTCTTTACCAAATGTCTGTGCAGACTTTTCATCAGTTCAGACTTCGATTTTAATGAATAAATTAAGTAATTCAATAATCATGAGTTTTGCTCCGACAATCGTACAGACATGGACGCAGACTTCCGACTTTTCTGATACACCGACATTTGTCTGTACTGATTTGTTGTACAGACAAAATTCTATAGAAGTCTGTGTCGTGTGACCCACCATTAGGTGCGATAATGTATCATCATCATATCAGCCGGACGACATCCACTGCTGGACATAAGCTTACCCTAAAAATAGCCACAATGTCTTGCGCTGTCTGCACCAAGCAATTTTCCGCGATCTTTACGGTTTTACGTGTTTCTAGGGCACTCGGTAACCCAGCGACTTTCAATCTCCAGATGCTACTGAAAACATTCTTAATGGAAAAACCAAACTCTTCCGACTCGGTAATTAAACCAAGGATCCCACGTAGCTGTCGTAATTGTAACCATGATACCATCAAGGCAGTCAAATAATTGTATCTGTAGACTAATTTAAACTTAAACTGTAATTTGTGATAAGCACAGTAGAATAATAATGCTGTGACCATTAATATACAAAAAACCCTGAAAATACAAAAAGTTATGATCATTGGGTTTTTTGTATATCAATGGCTGTGACAGAAGCTGATCGAGTTCAAAATTTTTATTCTAATCAATTCAGAATTTCAGATATAGCTCTCTATAAACTCCCAATGATTATAACTTATCCCTAAAACTAAGCAAGTCATGCAGTCACCACACATGAACCTCATTACCGTTTGCGTTATGAACATTTCATCCATCGATAAATCAGCCGATTGTCCTGTCCCTCATTCATCATAGTGACATCATCTATTATGGACGACATCATCATGTCATCTATCTCACTTGCCGCTATTTTGATAGGGACATTAAGGCCTATTACGTATTCGTACGGAACTAACGATGATTTAGAAAGACAATGCTGATAGTTATCTTTACTGTTACTTCGTTCTAGAGTAGGAGGGAAGGACAATTTATTACGCCAGATGCTCCCAGAAACGTTGTTAGATGTAACTACATGATTCATGGCCCAAATCGTAAACTACTTGTTCATAAATTTTCTATAGAAAATGGTACTTGGCAGTGCCACTTTCGGCTCCTGTAATAGCCATGGCATATACAATTTCTCGGCTTAAGTTCTCCGGCTAGGGACTCCCTGGGGAAATTTCCCAGTTATGACATCAGAAACCTTTTTATCACCCGGACAGTAATGCTTGTAAACATACTTCTATCAATTACGATCGAAATATTATCAACTAACAGGCATTTTAAAAGATTTATGATATTATCTTGCTTTTACGAACACCTGACACATATGTAAGTAATTAATTCAATTCATTATCACTTTTATGGCCCATCAGCCTATTTATGAATTGTTTGCTATAGAAAATGGCGATCTTTACTTTTGTTTCCGGGTTGTTCATTAAGTTTTCTTCCTCATAGTTGTTACCTAACTCAAATTCCTAGATCCTCATAAATTTATAGTTACAGAATTTTATTACCTAAAGGTAATAATTTAACTGTGTGCTAACGAAATACTGTTATGATTTCCAAAATAATTGGACTCTCATGTTATTATAACTTCGCAGATAATTGGTTTCTTGAATTGCTAGGTAACCCTTAGATAATAAACTAGCCGAGCTAGCGATCATATAACAATTATATTGGCGTTTACTAGTGTGCTTCGGCACCTTAATACAACACAACCTATAAGGTACAAATGAGTCGATTAAAACAAACCTAGTCTTAATTCTCACAAAAATATCAATAACTAAGATATTTCAAGACTTGTAGTACCAACAAATACTTTTCATTGTGCGTATTGCGTACTTGAATTTACATAACCCCAAAGCAAATATTACACGAACACTCATCTTTATGAATACAGCGATTAAACGTCAAAATTAATTAGCGAATTACAAAACTTACCGTGCGTAGGTATTCCGTTCTAGAAATTAACTGGAACTACTTGTAATTAATGAGTTAATCAAGCGTTCATGTTCAATATTCAATGATGTAACTGTAAAAACTGTAGGTAAGAACCGTTTGGATGTTAATATGTAAGGAAGGCCTCATGCTATAGCAGACTGCTGAGTAAGGAATATAATCTCAAACAGTTTTCTGTAAAATAGATATGAGAGGATTCGACAAATTGGATAGATAACAGGACTGGCTTTTTCTTTTTTTTTTTTTTTAGACGGGAAATCATCAAATAACTTCCCCCGCCCTGGGCGGGGCGGGAGGGAGTGTCAGACTTTTACTGACTAAAACCCGTCTATGTTCCTTCATGTGCCCTTTGCGTTCTGGGGGCGCGGTATCTCTTTCGAACAACCCGCAGCCCCGGCAGGCATCGGCCCTCAGTGGCCCCATCCAAGTTTGCTGACATCTCTTTGAGGCGCGCGTGGAACACGAACGCGCCGTCGCACTGTGGAAAATAATGGTCTGTTTCTGATTAAAAATCAATAACTTCTTTATTTCTGAATATTATGTTCTAAAATTTTGCACAAATATAGAATAGTGTATATGGCTTCAAATTGAATGTTACTTATTATGATTAAATTTAAAATAATAAATTAAAAAATAAAACAAATTCAAAATTATAAAAAATCTCCAATGTTTATTTCTTAACAATGAATACTATTATTTTAATGTTTACAAAAACCAAATATCATATAGTACATCAAAATAAAAATCAAATAAAATAAAAAAAGCATTTTTTTAAAGATTAAAATCGAACACAGATTAATTAATTAATTGTACTGTTTACTAAATGTTATGTTATTTATACTTGACTAGCTGTTCCCCGCGGTTTTACCCTCGCTGCTCAGCACCTGTTGGTCGTAGCGTGATGTTACATAGCCTATAGCCTTCCTCAAGAAATGGACTATCCAACACTAAAAGAATTTTCCAATTCCAACCAGTAGTCCCTGAGATTAGCGCCTTCAAACAAACAAACTCTTTAGCTTTATAATATTAGTATAGATGAACTTCGGGATCTAAAATTAATTCGTTCACTTTCAAAAGATCTAAGGTGTCTTCATCAAGTTCCTTCACGTTTTTAGTATACGGTTTTCTAATGCTGGTAATGTAAGGATCTGAAGTATAAAGAAGAGTATGAAATACATCTTCGTTTGTAGCGGATCTTGAGCATTTTCTAGCATGATAAAGACGAAACTTTTTATAATCCTTATTGCGAGATTCTTGTGCATCTTCCGAAAGTTGACCAATAGGAAGTACTGCAAAATGCTTTATGACACTATCTCCATGAATCAAAATTTTGTGAACTGAAGATGGCATGTAATACCATTCATAATTGCTCACATAGATCCTAGTATTCTCCATAGCATAACTGCCAAATTTTTCAGCATTTATCATTACACCCTATGAAAGAGCTTGCAGAATTATGTAAAGTCGTTTAATCAAATTTATATCCACTCCTGTAATTTCAGCAGAGCAGCTTGCATTGTGAAAAAATCTTCTGGCAGTATTACCGTCATTAGAATTACCACTTACTTGTCTTGGTTTGTCGATGATCAATCCTAGCTCTTCACGGAAACGCCTTTGTACCAGGGTTTTCTTCTCTTGCTTTAGTCGTTTCTTTTCTTCACTTGTGGCTGACCATGTTTGGAAAGACAGGTTATAGGAAATATGTAGAATCATTTCCATACAACGAATCCAGGCGTGCAAAGTAGACAGTCCGTATTGATAAGAATCTTCATTTTCCAATCAAAACAGATAATAAATGCCCTAATATCAATGATAAATTACAAAACTTACCGCAAACTATTGATGTAAACAGCAACATTTCAAACCGCAATAGATAGCGAGCGGTTTTCCGTTTTCTGACTCTTATCACATTTTTACTAATTACTCCGAAACCCGCAAATATCCGCAGCTGTTATTATTTGATTATGTTTATGGATAGTTAGGCTACAAATCATCATTAAATGTAAAGCAGGGGTAAACGTGGGTATCTGTCAAAAGTCTCATTGAACTTTAAAAAAACCTCTTTTTCACCATATTTTATTTTGCAATTATTTTAAGGTGAACCTTAACATAACATTAAATACATATTAGCTGTTTCATATTCTTCAAAAGACGAGGTTTCCAGAAATATATAATACATTATACCTTTTCCTGTAACGTATAACAATAAAATCAATTTAAAAGTGATGAAGTGAACGGGCCTGACATGGACGTCCGTCAAAACTATAAAGTTTGTGGTGTTGTAAAAAAATCATTTCATTTAATATTTATAAATTTTTGATATTATAATCTAGTTTGGTCCTTAAACTATTGAGTAAAATAAAAAAAGCATGCCAGTAGCGACATTGACAAAAACCATTTTTAATCAGCAGTTGTTCTACGATTTTCCATAGTGCGTCGACACGGTCTGTCGTTATTCAGTGAACGTACGGACGGTGAGCAACCCATTGCTCACCGTCCACAGACCCGCGCCTACGGTGGCCGGGAGTCGTCTCGCGGCTCTCGACGCCCTGAGCGTCTACCGCGGCGGCCGCTGGGACGGGGGACCCTCCTTTCCCTCTCCCATCCCGCCGCCTCCTTCTCTAGCATTGAACCTAAGACAGGATGATCAGTAGCAACATCGTATTCAACACTAAACCGTACCTATGTATAAAATGTGAGTTGAGATGGACGCTTAAAAAATCGTAAAAACAATTAAACCGAAAAGAGAAAAAATAAGTTTGTTCACAATTTCAAACAACAGCAACGGGTATGTGTTATCGATGCTATTTTTGTAACGTGTGGGACGTTACGAAAATAGCATCGAATAACAGCCTATGTAACGGAAAATAATAGGAAAGTGTACCACTTTCCAGGTGCATCCCACGCAGTTGATAAAAGTCAAGTGAGGGAAGCCACTGGCAAAGCTGAAACACGTGGGCGACGGGACAATGGGAAATTACTATTGCCATTTTCGCAGGGAAAAAGCAATTCTGTAACCTTTACCGTATTCGTACAAAAGGACCAGATAGAGAAAACTGTTTCTCGTGAATAAGTTTCTACTTTTCTGAATAATATCTTTAAAGGAATGTAAAGCTTGGCTATTAGGAGAACTAAAATTTTAGTTATAACCAATTCAGAGCTCTTTAACTTGAAATTGGTTATAACTAAAATTTAAGTTTCGGAAATTTGAGGATAGTTTTTATCCATGAATTCTAAAGAATACTTTAAAAGTTACTTAGAGACACCACAATATGCAAAGTTATAACAGCTGTTGCATGAGCAAAATATTTAATTATATTATAGCAACACGGCGATCTGGTCCTTATGGGGTGATTAAAAAAAACAAACGACATCTCAATGTTTAAACGTTTTATTGCATCTTATCCTTGTATTCATGTTTTATAGGTATTTATTCATACGTAATGCGATATTTATTACCACTTTAATATTCATACAGATGCACCATGCGGATTAAGTAGTAAGATAAAAATTACTCACAATGTGAAATTCAAGTGATTGTTAAATAAGATAAATCCAATATGTAAATATTTGAACATAAGAATAGTAGGTATGAAAGACATTAAGATAACATTAATCCAAAACTTAATAATTACTGTAGAAATAAAGATGTAAATGAAAATGTTACTGTGTTAAAGTCAAAATTAGGAAATATTCATTATGATATCAGAAATATTGGAAAAGAATGACGATCAAGGACTAATCTTACTATAAATGCAAAGGTTTGAATGGATGATTGTTACTCAATAACACCAGAACTGCTAAACAAATCCGGATTAAATTTAACACAGAGAAATATACACTCCGGTACTCTTTATTCCGGAAAAATGTAAGGTTCTCGTAAAATATTGTCTTAACTTTGAGGCACACGAATTCGCGGATCAGAAGCTAGTAAAATATATTCTCGTAATCATCGTATTCTTTTCGCATATTAACATATTCCACGCAGATTACCTACCACAACTCTAAATACTGTACTCCTACCAAGATACAGAATTACATGAATCAATTAATGTAGAAACGCCACCATCATGCGCACGAATGCCGCGGTGCTCGAATCACGCAACTCTCCAAACGCACTTCCCACCGAAATGTTCGATTCCGTTACTAGCATGCAACTGTTGCAATACTAGTATAGTGGCGATGAAGCGAAGCGCATAGAAACAGAAGTTTTTTAAAACGTTGTTGTGGACTTAATTATGTGTGACTTAAAAACTCATATGACTTTATTAGAATAGAAATATCTTTATTTGCTATCCTTAATATGGATGTTTTGTTGAAATCTAAATTTTGTATGCCTTTTATCTACCTTAAAATGAGGCATGCAATTTTTTGGAAGGAATAAATTAAATGAAGACACATATTGTTACATAAATGCATACAGTTCATTTATTGTCTCAGATATCTACGTATTTTCGCAAACATATCATACTGAATCATATGGAACTTAGTATAATAATAGGTTCAGTAGCAAGGACTTGAGATACTTTTAATAAGTTAAGTAACCAAATCAAAGAATTCTTTCATTTAAATTCTTAGAGATAGTATAAACCTTTTTTAGGAAAAAAATTGAGCCTGCTTAGGCTCAATTTTTTTCCCATATCTTTCACCGAACCCATCCGTCATTTTGCATCCACAGCCAAAAATGGAGTTATCAATCCTGAAAACTGGTCCTACACAGACCTACCCTATCGTAACCAATCTACAAAAGTTGGTCCTTAGAACCTTACATAAATTCCCTATGACTTTCAGACATGGAAGACGAATGCTACCCAGCAATGCCAGCGAGCGCGTGGAGCAGCCGACGACGGTCCAGTGACTCCCCCCCTCGGGAGGTAAAAGCGGAACCGAAGTCTGAACCAGAGTCCCCCGCGTCTTCCTGCCCCCCCTCACCCACCCCTGGCACACCCGTCGCACATCTCGACTATGTTATTGATCATACGGTAAGGAAGTTATTTTAAGTCTAAAATGATTCGGGGCACTGGAGTATTAATCCTAAAGTTTCTTTATTTTAATAGTTTTTAACTGGTTTAGTTATTAAATATAATAGTACTGAATTACTGCTAAGAGTGCTGCAAATCTTAAATGAAACGCTTTCTGGTTTTCAACAATGACTTATTTTATAATATTTAATGCTAACACTTGCTTATCTAACACCCCACTTAATAACAAAATGGCTCATAAAATAGCATTAACAGAACGTCATTCACGATTTTTTTAACGGTTTCGACACTTTCTAATGCATTTTCTGTTGCGTTTTGTGCACAATAAAAGTGGTATAACAGCATTCTTTAATCATTGTTTTTTTATTGGACATTTATCTTCGAGAATTGGCAATAAAGTTCGAGCATTTAATTTAAAGAGTATGGTTATTGAATGACAGGCACGCGGGCACGCCTTCCATCGATAGTTAATGACGTATAGCGTCTTCATCTCGCATCTATCGGCGCGACCTGGTAACCCGACAAAAACTAAAGGTCGTTGGAGTTCAAATATTTCGTGCACCTCACTTTGCTGCTTTCACCTGTACCATATCTGTATGTAAACGGGGCCTTTTGAAATTGGCGGTTTTTTTTAGGATTCCGTAGCTATACATATAATTATCATACAAAGTTTATTCCTAATAATTTCACTTTTACAATAAAATTGTATTTCTTTTTCGTGATGGATGAGCTCTCAAGTCTAGTTTAGGTCAGAGGTGATATAGACAAAGACGATGATGGAGTGAGCTTACGAAAAATAACAAATTTCATGATCGACTAGTAAACCCTAATACGTTTTCATTTTTTTAAGAAACAATGAAAGAAATTAGAATAAAATAAAGCATAACAGAAACAACGCACCACAAAATGATACGGAACTAAAACACAGACACGCTATTTTCCATAGCGTGCGTGAGTTTTTTAGTAATTACGCGTATAATTATTATCTTTAATCGTGCTCTCCGGTGGTTTTTGTTGAACACCACCGTGCAGTGGAATCTTAACGATTATTGTAAAACAGTAAGCAGTCTTTACAATGCAGTTTGCATTCCTCAAATGCGTTTTAACTTGAGCCACTTCGGTGGTATGTGTGTCGTATTTTAAACATTCTGCTGCTGGCTTGTTATGATATGAACAGGAGCTGGTATTCTCCTCATCACAGGACATTACTTCAGAAACTTATTTTTCAGTTAAACCATCTTTATCTACATTCCTTTTAAGCCACCAAAGTAAGGGTCTTCTTTTGGTCACTTTGAATCGTTTCACTAATCCTTACAGAATACAAGGAAGTGCCTCGTTAGTCAGTGGTTGTAAGCGCGACTGCTACGCTACAGGTCTTGGGTTCGATTTCCAGATCGAGCAAAAGTGTTATTGGGATTTTCTATGAATTTCTCCGTAGCAGCTGATTTATGTTCGGTTGATAGCAATAGGCTCGCCCCCTATTACATGGGACGTAAATAAACCGGCGAGCTGTGGGTGTTTATTGGTATACCTCTGCCTAAGCCTTCCTGGAATGCAGGCGTGGTGGTATATATGTGTGTGTACAAGGAAGACACTAAATTTCGTTTAAGAATCTACATCAGAGCCAACATCATCCACGAAACTCATTCTAGGCACTAATCAGCTGCATTATATTTCCAGACTGGCACAATCCACATGCCTCAAGCAGTGCTACAGAAAGTGGGTGCAGCAGGCATGCCGCAACTACTGCTCAGCGCTGCACCACGTCTCGCCACCTCGCTCAACTCTAACAAACTCTCCATCAAAGTCACCTCCAGCTCAGGGGCTTCAGGTAAAACACTCTTATTGTTGTAGCTGTTAAAGGCGAATATTGTGCAGTCATAGACATTCATGACTAAGACCCACTTTCACCAAAATCACTAAATACATTTAGTGCCTGAAACCTATTTAGAACATCGTTGCATCCCTGTTACATTGTTAGAAGGTGACAGAGACAGAATGATAGTCTGAACACATTTAGCGCTAAATATGTTTTGCTAACTTTGGTGATAATGGGCCTAAGACCCACTTTCACCAAAATCACTAAACATATTTAGCGCTAAATGTGTCTAGAACATCATTGCATCCCGGTCACATTACTAGAATGTGATAGAGACAGAATGATAATTTAAACACATTTAGCGCTAAATATGTTTAGTGATTTTGTTGAACGTGGGCCTAAGTCCTGGTACTAAGGCAGGTCATCAGGTTAAGATGGTTTTGCAATACTGTCGACTTTTACAAGTCGTGTAATGAACTCTACTAACTTTCATGAAAATAAAAGACTTCATCGCCTTCTCTTAAGTTGTTAATTATTTTTGTAGCAACTTAAGCTAGCGTTACTTAAGGCTCTCCAAGTTTATTGTGGGATTTTTTCAGGGATAACCCGTAGCCCACCCTAGATAATTAATCAGGGCTCTTCTTTTTAGTGTTTCGATGAGAAACTATTACCTATACAGTTATTATATTGTTGCGGCTACTTTGACTGCGCCAAAGCAAAGCAGGTGCCGACAAATCAGGTTTAAATTACAAATTCTAACTGCTTATTTTATAATTCCAGGTTTCAACCTCCCCCCGACGCCTCCGTCGTCGCTATCATCGTCGGACAGTGAGGGCGCGCTGTCCCCCGCACACGAGGCATCCGCAGCGCCCCTCGCCCCGCCCGCTGCGCCCGCGCGTCGCTCGCACCTGTACGTGTCGCACCACACCAGGCAACCTATCAACACGCCGCTTATTAGCAGTCAACCGGTAAGGGTCAATGAAGATGTTATAATTGCAGATGTTAGGGATGGGTTCTCACTGTGGCAAGTGTGGTGAGCCAGTTGAATTACAGTTACAGTCTTTGTTATCATTATACCATCACTCCTGAATTACCCGAAGGGTTAGGCAGAGGAGAATCCATGTACACCCAGAATTCGTCGGTATGTTTAGGTCCCATGTAGTAGGGGCGAGCCTATTGCCAGTAACCGGGCATAAATCATAATTCCGAGCTGCTACTGAGAATTTCACAGGAAACCCTATATCACTTGTGCTCGATCTGGGAATCGTACCTTAAGACCACTAGGCTAACGAGACACAGTCTTTGTTCCATTGTGTATTTACCCGTGTGTGTACATACCATGCCTTTGTACCAGGTTTTCTTGAAAGTGAATGACGAAACATAAGTTGGGTTTTACTTGACAATATTCAGACGCTTGTTACAATATTCAGTTTACCACAACTTTAATTAAAGCGCTTTGTTCGTTTACAGAAAGGGTCTACTGGCACACTAGTGCTAACAGAGGAAGAGAAACGCACGTTACTCGCTGAAGGATACCCTGTCCCTACCCGTCTACCCCTCACCAAGGCAGAGGAGAAGTCACTCAAGAAGATCAGAAGGAAAATCAAGAACAAGGTATATTCTGAACTAACATTTGATGAGTAGATAAGGTTCTTGTGTCCCGAAACAAGATTTAAATATCAAATCATTCTTCCAGATTTCAGCACAAGAAAGCAGACGCAAAAAGAAAGAATACATGGACCAGCTAGAAAGGAAGGTTGAAATCCTTATATCTGAGAACACAGACTACAGGAAAAGGGTGGAAACCCTAGAGCAGAAGAACGCCAGCCTGTTGAGCCAAGTGGCTTCCCTGCAGGCCATGGTGGCGCGCGGCGCCCGCAAGTGATGCCGCGCGGCCGCCCCGCCTGACGTCACGCCGCGCGCGCTCCCACTCCTGACGTCACAGGTAGCACGCTCCGCTCGCGCGGTCCCACACGAGCTCGCACCGCTCCAGAGCTCGTGTCTCGACCGCCGCGACCCCGCAAGGCTGTGAGACAACTCACAGTGCATCGTTTGTCAAAGTATGTCGCTGTCCCATAACGGAATTAATGTATATTTTGGATGTATTTACATTTACGTCGCGTACACAAGTGTCCGGGGAAAGAACTGTCAGCGTTTGAATGGTTGCTCACTGTTATTGTTAGTAAATAGGTATTCTGTGGTGCTGGATCTATATACCTGCTACGTCGGTATACAAACTGTCAAGTGCCACACTAGATATTTATTTTATACAACTCTGAAACAGTTTTCGTTCGAGACGCGAGGAATGACTTGATAACAGGGAATTATAGTACTGGGGTTTAGATAAGTATCGATAGTTATTTACGCGTGTTGTTTGAAATCTCGTAATATATTATTATAGCGCTGTAACGGCGATAAATTGATTGTAAGTTTTATTTTATGCGTGTTTTCATTGAAATGTGCAATTAGGTTAAGGATTTTATTGTTACCCAAAGCATACATTGTACTTGTGTGGGCTCTCCGTCGTTGAACACATCGCCGTGAACAGACCGCCGGGCTGCACGCGGCCTGTTCGACACAATGGTATTTTTGACACTAGATTAAACAATAGAGACTACTGAACTACTTAATATAGTTTGGGGACATAGCGTATTACCGAGTATACCTATGGAACTGAGATCGCGTGTGGCGGTGCGTCGAGTTATCGGGAATCTTAGTAGCATAATAATGTAAGACGAACAGTGTACCAGCGTCTGTCTTACCGATTAATATTGAATTCCATGAATTTGCATTTATAGCGAAATGTGTATTGTCCTAGAGATTTTACCTTGTATTTAAGATAAAGTTAGTTATGTATCTAATAGTGGACCTATTTAAAACCGATTTGTGTGACAAGTGTTTTCGGTTATGTCTAGTCTCTTGTAGAACCGTCGGCCTCGTTCTGCAGGCCTCCATAGAAACATTAGCTGTGTTCTCAGTTCTGCGCTCTATGTCGACAAGTACAAAATAATGGCATGCCTTCAACGGGAATAACGTAACTAACTGTAATGAGCTAATTCATTTATTTACATGCAGTATTTTAAATATAAGGGTTTGCCCTCAAAACAAATACGGAGACACGGAAATATGTCATACAAAATGGGTAAGAGAGAGAATTGTTTCATAAAACCCATAGTCCCATAAGTTTGTTTGACATAATGGCTCCATTTTTGTAGCATGGCACCTAAAAGCTTAATAAATAATCAATTTCAAACAATAACTTCTAGCAGAATCTCCGGAAAAATAGTCGTTGCATTAGTGTATTCGTGGTCTTGCCAACTCTGCCGTAGCTACACCGGTTCAGCGTGATAGTTCCATGCTATAACAAGCTGCTAGTGATCTTTCTAACATTCTTTTTTTAACTAAACATTCCATTTCTTAGTAATATAGAGTGACTTAAAGTGAGCTCGAGTACTTATTACAACTAATTGTAGAGTTTAGCGCCGAAACACACTTTAAACCTTTGTTTTCAGAAACGGTCCGATTTGTAATCAAAAGCCGGTTTTTCAGTAACCGGCCCGGTGACGGCGTCGCTGTAATTGGTCAAGTTTAGGCCTAGAAAGAGGGTAACTAACGTAAAGAATTTCGATTTTCAAATTGGAAATGCGACTTCTATTGCATTTTAGTTTAATTTTTTACGACAAGCACAATTACTATCACCTATTGGTATGTATAAAGTCTTAACAACACTAAATAAATATTATGTGTAACGAAGTAGGTATTTCCAATTTAAAAATCGGTCTGCAACGTTACGGTTACTACGCTTGCTCGAACTAGGCTCAGTTTTAGAAAACAAATGTTTCCAGTGCGCCTCGACATTGTTTAACAAACTTTTAAACAAATTAACACATTTTGTAATTAAATAAAATGTACTGTTTTAAATTTTCGTTTGAATAATTTATAAGACTAGCCAATCAATGTTAGTTTTTTCTAAATTTTAACGTCGATTTTCAATGTCAACCTGTGGAGGGTGACCTCAACATTTTTGTGATATCGATAAGAAATCAAATTATTATTAAAAAAAAAACATCGATATTAGAGATGTCACTGTCTACACAATGACATGAAAATCGACAAAATTGTAAATAAACCCACACATAAATAAAATATATTTACCTGAATGCCTGTATATATACTAGAAAGGTTTAGGTAGTTAACTAAAGGTAAACAAATCGTAGAAAAGGTTTTTTATAGTTGACACTTCCTTGTTTACAAATACGTTACAACAAAATCAATTCTAATTTCGATTTATGCGATACTTTTCTCTTTTATTAATGTATGTTAAACTTTATCATTTATTCGTAAACTACTCTTCATATATGTCATTGTTTGGACACCACTTTTTTGTTAGTTTTATAAAATAGTATAATATTTTGTAATCTGTCTATTGTAAAGAGCCTAAAAAGACAGGTTCCCAAAACCTTTAAGATACGATGAATTAGATAACGTCGCTAAATTGAAGAGTACGCCCGTGATGTAGTATGGCAACTAAAATTGCAGGTATTAAGTTTAGTCGATTAACCAGGCGCCTTTGAAAATTGCGAGGGTCATGTAGGTAATAAAACAAGAACAGAAAATGTTTAAATTAGATAAAATGATTGATAATACCACTGAACGTTTTATTATTAAAGTGGGAGATAGTTCCTCAAATTCTGATATAGACTAGAGCCTATTATTATACGACTTTAAATAATACGATTTTAAAATTTGAAGTGAAAGGTTTAGCATCCATGAGTCACGTGGTTTGTTTTGTTTACATTTAGTTAACTACCTAAACCTTTCTAGTATAGGTAATATCATTGTTTCGTATTAATATTTCACTGTTTGTGCAATTAATTTGTTCTCTTATACACTCGTAAATGTTCTTCCTATTTAGTCGTGTAAGAAAATTTTCTATTATATTATATATTATAGCGCTGAATTAATATATCGACATTATTGAAGCCCTGTCTCATCAGGGAATGTTTTAAAGAATTGAGATATATTTTAAGAGATTTTTTCTAAGGAAATTTTAGATTATATATTATAAACACTGTTTTACATGTCTTTATCACTATACAAGTTAGGTCTCTAGTTAAAAGTATCGTTAGTACTACGGTCCTACATACAAGGTTATTATTGAAACTGCAAGTGTGCCTGCCTATCAGCTATTGATTTTAATGGGATAAGCATCGATAGTAAAGTATCCTTTATAGAAAATATAATTATTTAAATATATGAAATATTCAATTCCTAATATGGCATTTACCGTCTGCAAAAGTGATTTAATAGGAATTATGATGAATTAAATGAACTTAGTAATATATTTAACTTATAATGGAATTAATATATGAGAGAGGTGCGTTTGCGCCGGGCTTATTATGACATAATAACTTGTAATGTAAACGAAATGCCAAACATACTTACTTTTATATGTTAGTATGCACCATACATATTTGGGTGACAATGTTACGATTCATTCGAGGTTGTTTCAAGATTGCATGTATGAGTTTGTACGGACACGTTTTGTTGATCTCTGATGGATCGTAATCAGTGCGCATGCGCGACTCCCCTGCTGGGGACCAATCGCGTCTTGTTATTCATTATAAAGTAATTTTATTTGATAGTTTTATTTGTTAAAACTATACGTTACCTTGAGTCATGATTTGTTGAATCGTTTGTTTTATTATTATTTTTCCAATGACAAGTTACATTGCGGTTTTACTGTCACCCTTCTAATAAAACGTCAAATATTGTAATATCAATTGTTTTTTTTTATCTATACCCGTCAACGGTTTTACCTTTTCAACTATGTTATTTTAAGGAATCCGTGCCCTAAGGGTGTCCCGGGATCGTAAAGGCTATAACAAAGCTTTAAGAAAAAATAAACTTTAAAAAATTATTCGATTGCGAGGGAACCCTTTGTGTGTGCACACACGACTCGGATTTTGCAGGTTTTTTTTATACCTAATATGTACTTCGATACTTACGTAGCGTAAGTCACAATAGTTTGTTCTGTTATTGTAACTTCATATTATTTCCAAGAAATCCTGACAATCATGAATCCAGTAAGAGCATCGTCATCATCTGCTTAGCCTTTTTCCCCAACTGCGTTGGGGTCGGTTTCCAGTCTAACCCGATGCAGCTGAATACCAGTGTTTTACATGGAGCGACTGCTTATTATAATAATCCAACAAGAGCATCAAATAAATAAAACCCAGAACTATTATCTCAACATTTTTATTTTTCTTACATCAAGCTTATTCATAGTCGCGCTTACATACAAATCTGTAGATAAAACTTCCAAATACGCAATTAAGACTAGATTTTTATATAATTAGTACAATAAATGTGAAAACCAAAAGATTACATTGAGAACTACAATATGGGAGCACCTATGGTTTTTCTATCGCTCAGTCTTGGTTTAAATATCTACACTTATACTCTACTTAATATCTAAAAATACAAGTACATCTTAGTACTTGAACTATAATTATTATAATAGAATCTCAATACAATTGAAATATTTTGTCGGAAACCGAAATGTAAATTTTGTTATAATTTCTATGATTTTGTGTGATGAGCAGCTTTTTGGGTATTTCTGTCTTTACCTCCAAGTACCTTATTATAAGTAGGTATTTTAAAAACGCAAGAGACTATGGCAATTTGTAAAAATCGCCAAAGTTTAAAAATTGGCATCGGCGAATTGAATTGAATAAAGCTATGCACTTGTATCAATTAGCACGCAGGTTTTACGAAAAAGAATGATAAAATCTCTACATAGTATAAAACTTCCCGCCGTCTATATGACGCCACTGTACGTGTCCCGATTGCATCACTCTACAAAGGTCGCGGAGATTGTAGAGTATATCAGCATCAAGACCAAGTTCACTCTGAGGGTCGAGCGGTTGGAATCTCACCACGGCGTGAGTTTCAATTCCTTCGTGGTGAGGGTGCCAACTCAACATCTGTCGACTTTTATGAACGAGGAATTTTGGCCGAGAGGTGTAGTGTTCCGGCGATTCCGAGGCCGGATACCCGACACCGCGCGACACACGACGCCGCCTTTACGTGTCAATTAGTTTTTAATTATGTTTTTGATATGTATTAGTTTATTATTGTATAACATTATTTTGTGTATTTTATCTATGGGCCTCAGTTGCCTGACAATAAAATGATTTATTATTATTATTATATGCTTAGTTATAAACTCAGCAACGGATTTTAATGTGCTTGTCATGAATACTCGTATAAAGAGTAAAAAATCAACACACCAAGAACATCACGCTACAACCAACGGAGGGTAGAACCAAAGACGTAACTGAATGCTGGTGACACTGCTAGGTATACATATAGCTAGTAAAATGTAAATACAAAACCTCTAATAATATCATTGCTGGCCAAAGAAGCCAGCGGCCCATCAGATGTTAAACGGTCACCGCTTCCTTTTTATTGAATCAAAATAAAATTTATATAAAACCTGCGTTTGTCAGAAAAGCAGTCAGTCAGTTCTCAAAATATTGTCATTCTCATCTTTACAAGTTGGAAAGGAGACTTACATGAAATCAATTCCAAATTAAATATTTACAGGCTTTGCTCAAAGCGTTATGAAGACTTTCTTCTTTGCCATAATATGGGCAATGATGACCCATAAGGCAGTCCCCCAAACAGCTTCCACCAGGCTTAATGCATGGGTCCTCATGTTGGGGACTCTCCAGTGGAATGGGAATAAGTGGGCGCAGAGAGAATGGCCCACGTAGAGAGCGATGGCGTTCAACCCTGGAGCCCTGAAGGGTCCTCCGCCCCAAAGCCTCCAGGCGTCAGTGAGGGTGTAGCAGAAGCAGAGCAGAATGAGGCAGCACGCTGATGTTACGAGAACGAATGACATTGACCTGGAAAGGAGAATACAATTTCTGTAAGATTCGGTATTTTCATTATCAATTGGTACAAAAATCTGCAATTATTGTCATCTTTTTGACACCTAGTTTTTTTTTCCTTTTGGTTGGACCAGTATCCCTAGTACCTAAGGCTAGAGGGAGATAATTGGTTCAGTATCCCCAAAAATCAACCTTAGTACTTTTCGCCCAGGGGTCAAGTTCGCTTACCAAAGGTTCTTATTGATGGGCACTACTCCGTGTTCTCTAGAGAAGCCAGCGAGCAAGGCTCCAGCGAGTGCGAAGACCAGCGCCCACGCAAGCCAGCGAGAGATGCGAGCCTTGTGGGCGCGTTGTAACAGGACCGTGGCACCTGCTTGCACGCCCAGAAGTACTTGCACTGCTGATGTTAGGCATCCTGGTGAAAAAAGCGTAGTGTTAATGGCAATCTTCCAGAAAATGTTGACTGGAACAGTTTGTATGAAATTATCACCCAAATAACCGGCACTTATCATTAATCGCCATGATTCGTTTTCGAAGGTACAATTTCAATGTTACTTCAGTTTTTCGACTGCTGAATTTCGCCAGAAAAAATGTAGTGTAGGGGTTATTTGCAGTTTATTTGCTCACCTTCTTACTGTTGAATTTTGCCAAAAAGCAATGCCGGAGAATACATTTACAGTCTAGGTCATAGGTGAGTCACAGACAAGTCGATGATAGAGAGAGCTTACGAGGTAACGTGTAAAAAAAAATACTTAGCCCAAACTCGTATCAAGGATACAAGGTCAAAACGGGTAAGATGTGAGGTTTGGTTACTCACAATCACCATTTGGCCCTACTGTTATGGTACTTATGGAATCTGTTGGCTGAAAGAAGTCTATACGTCTATAACCGCTAGATTCTCGTGTAGCTTACCTAAAAGCCCCTCAGGATCCGTGGGATCTCCTCCATAGACACGAAGAGCATCGCTTTTCTGGAAGAGATGTGATCTTCCCAGGAGCAGGCGGTCGATGTACCCAGAAGCGCCGCCGGCGCAGCCTGCCGCCGCCCAATTATCGTGGAGACCACCGGGACCCAAGTAACCCCTAGAATGGAATACAGGAGTAATAATATGTAATACATCCATATTTAGAACTAAATACTTAAAATTATGTATGCACGATCAATCCATGACGTTCGAATATTAGTAGATAATTACCGAAATTCATTACAAGGCTACTTCAATATTTAACTAGCTTTTGCCCGCGACTTCATAATGGACGTCACGCATGCAGTAATAAAACAATAATTTGTTTATTTTTTAATTAAGTGTTTTTTTTTTGGTTAATTGGGGTGAATTTTGGACGTTGAATCATAAAAATTATTTCACGAATAGAAAGTTACACTTTTTCCGAGTTTCATAGGCTATGTTTGCTGGTAGATTTGACAGCCACGCGGACGAACTCGCGTGTAGAAGTTAGGACTTATTACTCACATTGGACAATTCGGATCGTGAACCACGAAGGTGATGACGCTGTGTGCTGCCACCAGGATGCCTGCCAGCACCCAGCACCACACACAAGATAACACGTCCTTCAAGGCTTGGCCACATGCTCCCTAAAAAAAAAGAAATTAATATAGTCAGCCTAGTTGCCCCACCATGAATCATGGAAGGAGAAAGAGAGAGAATTTGCCTATTCTCCTTTTCGAGTTTTCTGTTGTAGAAACTGTCAGCAACAAAAGCCTTGGTAGCCTAGTGGTCCTAAGCGCGACTGCTATGCTAGAGGTCTTGAGTTCGATTTCCAGGTCGAGCATAAAGTGCTATTGGGGTTTCTATAAAAAGCGCAGTAGCATCTCGGAGGATTCATGTCCGGTTTTTTTTTAATGGGACAAGCCCGCCACACTGTTCCCAAACCACTGTAACTTCTGTAAGCCAGAATCAACAGTGGCGACCACAAGGAAAGCGCCGAGGCAATGAAGCTCGACGAGTCCCGGAGTAACGATTCAACTGTCTCACTGTCTGTCTGTGTGTCTGGTTCATGTCCGGTTAATCACAATAGATACATGAGATCTAAACATACCTACTAGCGAACTGAGGGTGTACATTGGTACAACTCTGCCTAACCCTTCGCGAAATACCGGCGTGATGGTATTATTTATTTATTTATTTAAAAAAAAAAATAAAAAAATAAAAATAATAATAATAATACCATCACGCCATCATCACCACCATCATCAAACACCATCATCACGGTATGTATGTAATGATGTCTGAAACTGGCTAGCCTGCCAAATATTTAGTTATTTTAGCAAACGGATATTTACCATTTACTCAGGTATACAAATTAGATGTGCGTGTGAATTGAGGGACCACACTGGGAATTCCCGAAATAAAAATCCTAGGATTTAGTAGTAGACTTAAAACAAATGTAGAACGAATCTGGGAATTTGTAGGCAAATATACTAAAAACTACGACCCATAAAGTGTGGTCCCTCAGTTCTCATAGACGATCAGCCAGATCTCGGAAAGTATCCAAAAAAAGAAAGTTTTGTAAATACAGACATTTAGTAGAGAATTTGTAAAGGAATATACTAAATAACAGACCACAGAGCATTAAAGATAAACAAAATATAACGACTGCACTGTGGTCGCTCAGACCATATAACAAAAATAAATATTTTAGTGAATATTACTAATAAAACCGTTCTTTTTCTACATAAAGTTTTAGTAGAAGCCTTAACACGTTTAGTAAAAAAGAAATGGACCGAAAATACTGAAGATTTTTGAAGATAGCGATGATTAAAGCTGGTCCCTCAATTCTCTCCTCCACTGACATATGTGCGTGTGCTAGCTGCTAGACGAGAGGAATATCAGAAAGTCTAATGTACTTAACTTTTAGTAGTAAGTTTCTACTATATAATAGGTATCTAAAATTGGGTATTTCTTACCTCTTAGCTGACATAATATTATTTTTTTAATCCTATGAAAATAGATAGAGCAGGGTGACCACACAATAAAACAAAATGTAGACAGTACTATTATACTTTATTTAATATATCATTATTTAGACGAAACGATAACAAGGTTGCACGGTTATTTTACTGGGCTTATGTGTATTTAGTAAAAAGTAGATTACAAAATTAACGAATCACTAATAATGAATGTAAGTATAAACGTATTAGTTGGTCAGCACTTTCAATTATTATTTTTTTACCAATGGGAAATCATCAAATGACTGCCCCCGCCATGAGCGGGGTGGGAGGGAGTGTCATATACTTTTACTGACTAAAACCCATTCATGTTCCTTGTCCCTTTGCGTTCCGGGGGCGCGGTATCTCTTTCGAACAACCGGCAGCCCCGGCAAGCATGGGCCCTTAGTGGCCCCCCCGAATGTTTGCTGACATCTCTTTGAGGCGCTCGTGGAACACAAGCGCGCCGTCGACACGGTCTGTCGTTAACATACGGACGGTGAACTACCCATTGCTCACCGTCCACAGACCCGCATCTACGGTGGTCGGGAGTCGTCTCGCGGCTCCCGACGCCTGGAGCGTCGCCCGCGGCGGCTTCTGGGACGAGAGATTCTTCTCTGCCTCTCCCGTCCCGCCACCTCCTTCTCTAGCATTACAGCTTTGCAGGAGGTGACTGCTTCCCATTCCCTCTCTCCAGACCATGGCTTGCACCAGGGCCGGAAGCGAGAGTTCGCCGCCGCCGATTACCGCCACAAGGACGCGGCGGTGCTCCGCCCCAGTACTATCAATAAGTTTGAGATATGGTTCATCATAGCAAAAGAAACGCTCAAATTAACTTAACGCATTAAATTAACCGTACAACCTTTGTTTTCGTTTCGTCTAATGTATAGTATAATAGTACTGTCTACATTTTGTTTTATTGTGTGGTCACCCTGCTCTATATATTTTCATAGGATTAAAAAAATAATATTATGTCAGCTAAGAGGTAAGAAATACCCAATATTAGATACCTATTACGAGTATATAGTAGAAACTTACTACTAAAAGTTAAGTACATTAGACTTTCTGATATTCCTCTCGTCTAGCAGCTAGCACACGCACATATGTCAGTGGAGGAGAGAATTGAGGGACCAGCTTTAATCATCGCTATCTTCAAAAATCTTCAGTATTTTCGGTCCATTTCTTTTTTACTAAACGTGTTAAGATTTCTACTAAAACTTTATGTAGAAAAAGAACGGTTTTATTAGTAATATTCACTAAAATATTTATCTTTGTTATATGGTCTGAGGGACCACAGTGCAGTCGTTATATTTTGTTTATCTTTAATGCTCTGTGGTCTGTTATTTAGTATATTCCTTTACAAATTCTCTACTAAATGTCTGTATTTACAAAATTTTTTTTTTTTGATGCTTTCCGAGATCTGTCTGATCGTCTATGAGAACTGAGGGACCACACTTTATGGGTCGTAGTTTTTAGTATATTTGCCTACAAATTCCCAGATTCGTTCTACAATTGTTTTAAGTCTACTACTAAATCCTAGGATTTTTATTTCGCGAATTCCCAGTGTGGTCCCTCAGTTCACACGCACATCAAATTAGTTAAGAATGTATATGTAACATTTTAAAATGCTAATTAAACCGAAAGTGAACGGCACCTTGCCTTCGAATCAATCTAATGTATGTGGCACGTATAATAAGCCTTACTTTTTATACGTGTCTAGTACTTTTTAAATTACCATACGAACTGATAAAATCTTATCCAAAGGTATATATTACATTTAAAACCCTACGAAAATTAAGAAAGTAAACTGTGTTTAAGCGTTTTTTCAAGGATGGAGAATCATCAAATCACTTCTTCAGCCCTGGGTGAAGCGAAAGGGAGTGTCAGGCTCATACTGACCAAAATCCCATCCGTGTTCCTCCTAATGCCCTTTGCGTTCCCGGATCGGATCAGCACTTCAGCAGGTAACTAAGGCATTTACTTTCTCAATTTTCATAATTATTATCTTTAGTCGGAAAATCAGTACCTTCACCAAGTAAAATCGTTTTAGATACCTACATACTCACTTTTACACTTTCGGATCGCTAAAAAATCAAGTTCAAAATCTTTGACAGTTGTTACGGATAGTAAAGTCCCACAAGCGCGAAAGTCTGACAACCAGTCAGCCAAGTACCAAGTTGTTACCAACCAGTAGACCAAGTGGTATAGCATTACCCAGTTACTAGGTTGTGGAGGTCAGACAAACAGTCGCACTGTGTAAAACACTGGTATTTCACAGCATCCGGTTAGACTGACCGATAACCCAACATAAACATGATGATTTTTTATTTTATTACCCAGTGTATGTACATTTCTGACTTTTATCCCTGTGTATGTACATTGCGTGCCGAAGATCCACATCATTTTACAGAAGCATAAACAAAATTCAAATTCTTCCTTACACTCACCCGAGGAGGCGCGTAGTACTTCGGTGCCGTGAGGGCGTAAAACCCAGCGCCGATGAGGTAGGACACTGCTAAGCGCTGGAGGACGCCGAAGATCCGCAGCTCGTACAGCATGTTGGAACCGTAGATCGTGTTTAGGGACATGCCTAGCAAGAACATGATGACTGAACGCTGGAAACAGAGAAAAGTGATACTTGAAAATATTTGGCTAAGTACGTAATTTGTCTGGCACAATACACCCTGGACTTTGTTTTTTGAATTGACCACTTATGTACGATTTCTACCAAACGGGCGGCATCGGAGCACATTTACACTGTACTTAAGAAAATTCAGGCTTCTACATAATATTTAAGGTTCATGTTTGCATGGAATTCCTAGTACTCGGTTAGGTGCAAGCAGTGGAAGTCGCTCATTAGGGTCTGGTCAGTACATTCGGTTCGGCATTTTTAAAACAAAGTTATCAACAGTAATATTGAATGTGCGTTATTATTGCATAAGTAACCATCCAATATTTTTAGACTTGTTCACCTTAAGAATTACCAAATAAAGCAGGTTTCACAATCACGTTCACACGTTTCACATTCCCAGGCTAGAGAAACAAATCACTTATATAATGAATTGTTGAATAGTAAGTGTAACCCAAACTCCTTAGTTACAATAGACCTCACTGAGGATTCTCTTGTAAAATATAATAATAGCAATTATACAGTGAGTCACAATAAATTTAAAAAATATGCAAAGTTTAACAAAATCATTAATAAATGTAAAAGGTTCAGAAAACAACAAAAACATTATTCCAATAATATTAAATTAAGGAAAGAACGTGTTTTTCTAGTGAATAAATTAAATAATTTCCAAATTAAATTAGAGGACAGTATCAACATTTATGAGGTTGACACTCAACGCCTACAGTCAGAGATTGAGGTGCTTGAAGGGTCACTATATTCTCTTTCTAAAAAGTATGAGAGCTCACAACATCAAATTAAAGAGCATATACTTGCAACAAATGTGTTAGTGGATATTTGTAGCTCTGGTGCAGACAGAATTGACCCAGTGCCGCACAGTACCACTCAAGATATCTTACTGAAGGAATCCCAATTTGAGGCTCCCCAGCCTGAGGTAACGGAATACCCGTCCCAGTCTGAGAATGTCATGGAGTGTGTCCCTAATTTAAGTGTGGTACCAGATATTGAATATGGTTCATCTCTGGATCTGCAAGACAGTAGTTCTCTATCTAATATTGAAGTTTGTTGCTGTCCCATTATATTTTCAGATAGTTTAGGAAGGGGTCTGGGGAAATTACTTAACAACAACCTTAGACAATCTGCTTTAAATTATTGTATGCCTGGAACTTCCTACAAAGAAATAGTGTCTTCAATAACAAAAAATGTTCATAATGCAAATTCTATCATAACAATATTATTAGGTAATAGCAAAAATGTAACAAAAGACGACATTACTGACAGTGTCACAGAAATGTTAAAACTTAATTGTCAGAAAATAATATTGTGTGCTTTTCCTTACTTTGAGCACCTCTCAAAGACACAAAATAATAACATTCATATGTTAAATAATCATATGCATTTTCTTGTTAGTCACAATAGTGATAAACTTATGTTTCTAGACATCAACAGTTTTGTTGACAAATTAAGATCGACTAGGGATACAGCGTATCTGCCCATTAGATTTAGACGTCAAATAGCTTGGCTATTAGCTTTTAATATTAACTCAGACATAATTAGTATGTCGAAGTCCTCCATAATTAGCACCACACTATTTAGTAACAATACTAATGTTAAGGTGGTAACAAAAAATAATGTTTTAAACTAGTAATTAAGACAACAGAAGATACCAACGACAATTTAGTTAAACTTATCAACAAAAAGGTATCTTCTAGCAATCCCTTACCAAATAGTAAACATGGAGGTAAGCAACATTCCTTAAAAATATTTCATCAAAATATTCAAGGTTTTTCTTCAAAACAATTAGAAATTGAACTGTTTTTAGAAAAGACAATGTTCGACATTATTTGTTTTACAGAACATTGGTTAAAGGAGTATGAAATGTTAATTAATTATGAGAATTATACTGTGGCCAGTTGTTTCAACCGTAAATCTATGCAGCGTGGTGGTTCACTAATCCTTATTAAAAATAGTATTAAATCAAAGCCCCGTAAAGATATAGTTGAACTATCGGTTGAACATATTATTGAGCTGTCCTGTGTTGAGCTAGATAAGCATGTTATAGTGTGCGTCTACAGACCCCCAAATTACCAAAATTACTCTATTTTTGAGACTGTAATGGAAGATGCTTTGTCTAAACTTACAACTGGTAATAAATCAGTAATAATCTGTGGTGACTTTAATATCAATATTCTAGAAAATAATTCAAATAGCAGTAGATTAATAAGTCTTTTTAAATCTTTCAACCTATCATATGTTTTTCTAGAACCAACTCGAATAACTTCGACTACTGCTACATGTATTGATAATGTTTTTTGTTGCTGCACCTACTTAGATAAAGCCATAGTAAATTATCTTCCGTCTGATCACAGCGGACAAACCGTTTCTTTTGAGTACAAAACATCATTACAAAAAGTGCAGATACAATCAAGACCAATAACATCTGGTAATTTGAATAAATTTAATAGCACTTTAATTAGTAAGTTATGTGTTCAGAGCCTTGATATGAATAGTGGTAGTACTTTGTATGAAAAATTCTTTTCAGTCGTGCAAACAGAGTTTAATAATATTTTTAAGAAAAAAACCAAAACAATTTGCCCAAAATTTTTATTTAGTGATTGGGCAACTAAAGGTATCAGGAAAAGTAGGGAACGTCTATTTGAATTGTATGGCCTTAAGCCTTATGTAAATACTGAAAGTTTTAATAAGTATGTTGCTGCTTACTCTAAAATTTTTAAAAATACTTGTAAGTCAGCTAAAGCCTTGTACATTAGTAACAAGGTTAAATCAGCAGATAATAAAATAAAAACGGTTTGGAAAATTATTAATAACGAAACAAATAGAAATAAAAGACATAATGCTGATTATAGTCTAGAGACTTCCCGAGGTCCCATAAGCACAAATATCGATGTGGCTCAGGAATTTGTAACATTCTTTACCAATATTCCAATTAAAACTACTGAAGCTTTAAATTCCTCGCCCGCACTTGCTATGGATTTAGTAAGGGCTAATGTTTCAGCCTGTCCCAAGGAATTTAAATTTAAACATATTAACCCTCTGATTGTTATAAAGACGTTCAAACAACTCAAGAGCAAGGTTACCGAAGATCTGTGGGGCATGTCTACTAATGTATGTAAATCAATAATTGAGACAGTAGCACCCTATTTAGCTTTGATATTTAATTTGTGTATAGACCAAGGAGTTTTCCCTACTTTAATGAAGCACAGCAAGGTTATACCCCTATTTAAGTCCGGGGATAGCAAAGACACCAACAATTATAGACCTGTGTCGATTTTGCCGGTTTTCAGCAAGGTGTTCGAAAAAGTGATGCTCAATCAAATGCTCAATCATTTCAACTGCAACAACATCTTGCACGATCAACAGTATGGTTTCACCAGAGGGCGTTGCACTACAGACGCCGGTGTCACTTTAATTAAACACATCTTTAATGCATGGGAGGACTCACAGGATGCCATTGGCATTTTTTGCGACCTCTCAAAAGCGTTTGATTGCGTAAATCATGAAACACTCCTCCTTAAGCTCGAGCATTACGGACTTGGTCATCTAGCGCGTGACTTGATAAAATCGTACTTAAATGATAGACTGCAGCATGTGCAAATAAACGGTGTAAACTCATTAGGCTTAAAAGTAAAGATGGGGGTTCCGCAGGGTTCAATATTGGGTCCGTTTCTCTTTTTAGTATATATTAATGATTTACCTCATTTACTGAAAAACCAACCTCAAATGGTGTTATTTGCTGATGACACTTCACTGATTTTTAAAGTAAATAGAAAGGCACAACATCTTGACGACGTAAATAACGCTATGCATGAGGTTCATAATTGGTTTACTATAAATAACTTAGTATTAAATGAGAAGAAAACTAAATGCATAAGATTCGCTTTGCCAAATGTTAAAAGTATGTCATGTAACGTTACATTAAATAAGGATATACTGGAATTCGTCGAAAAGACAGTTTTCCTAGGGATTACGCTTGACTCAAAGCTGCAGTGGAGTCCTCACTTAACATCTCTAGCAGGGCGGTTGAGCTCAGCCGCTTACGCTGTCAGAAAAATCAGACAATTAACAGACGTGGATACCGCGAGGCTGGTCTATTTTAGTTACTTTCATAGCATTATGTCTTACGGTATTTTGCTTTGGGGGCGGGCTGCAGATATAGAGTCTATCTTTATTCTGCAAAAGAGGGCTGTCAGAGCCATCTATAATCTTTGCAGGAGCGAGTCTCTAAGGGAATTGTTCAAAAAAATTAATATCATGACGGTTCCTTGTCAATATATATATGAAAACATTATGCACGTTCGAAAAAACCTTCATCTTTTCAAAAAAATTGGTGATAGACATAATGTTTATACTAGAAATAGGAATAAATTAGATCAACCAGGTTTCAGATTGTCTAAAGTACACACTTCTTTTATGGGGTACTGTGTAAAATGTTATAACAAAATACCGCTCGATATTCTCGAACTAAATGAGAGAAAGTTTAAAACTTGCATCAAACGCACACTATGTAGTCAGGCATATTATAAGTTAGAAGATTATATTAATGATAAGAATGCTTGGCTTAATGCTGGTCCTGCTCCACAGAGACTCGGGCTCACAAATTAATAGATATTGTTTTTTTTTTGGGAATGTTTCTTACCCCTTTTTTCATTTTGATTGACCTTAATAACGTTTACCGTTATTTTATTGCTATTTATTACATACATCAGTCGAATAGGTTCACTAAAAACCTTAGTATTATATAATTTAACTTAATTTATTTCAATTTTGTAAATGTGAGTACCATGGAGCCATTTATTTGTTAAGTTACTATGTGTTGGACACTGAGCATGGCAGTTGAGAGTTTCGTCATGCTCACTTTAATGTCTCGCTGACGGTGGCGCGTGGGTTGGGTCGTTTGGTTCCCTTCAAGATGGTTGAGCTAAATGGCGCTGAGGCACGCGTCATATTCGTGAACGGGTGCTGTCAGTTGGGATTGGTCATCTCTTGACTGCCATGGCTTACATCTTTATTATAATTTTGTTATTTTTTATATTTCATTCTTTCACTTCATTGTTTTCACATATAGAAGCAACAAGAATATTGTAACCAAGTTTTTGTAAAAACCAAATTGAATGAAAAGAGTGTCCATGGAGTTTCTTGCTCGTTCTTCTCCATAGAGACCTACGTTTTGGAACGAGCAACTAGCTTCAATATTAAACTGTAACTTCTTGACAATTCAAAAGTGCCTGTAAATGGTCTAATTGAAATAAATGCTTTGATTTGATTTGATTTGACGGACCTCACGAAATCTAGACTTTAACAGAGCTAAAAATGTTACTGTGGCTAGAATGTAACTGTTTCAAAACCATTATTAACAAATTATTAGATTAAACTTAACTGTTTGTGTGTGTTTCTGTGTACCTGTGTATTTATTAATGCGGATGTATGTAGCCAGTTCAGTTTACAACAGATTCTAAGGTTTTTGCTCCGCCCCTATAGGCCGTAGCATGATATTATATAGCCTATAAAAATTGAATAAATTGACAAAATCGGTCTATAGATTTCTCAGCTTTGGTAAAAACAAACAAACAAACCTTTCCTCCTTTATAATATTTATCTAAGCATATTATTTCTCAATAACTACATCGATGATCCGATTATTAATCATCGATTCCATTATCAAACAAATAATTCAATTGTTCACGAAACCACAACATTTACTAAAACCCAAATACAATGTTTACAGTACAATGCAATGTTTCTAAGTCAATAATGAATAACATTTACAAACTGCAATCACCAAATCATGAACAATAAAAGAATTACCTTTTGCCTACCTATCTTTCACATAATATGCATAAACAATTCTATTCGAAGTTGACAAAGAAAAGTGGACTAATAAACGAATCATCATCATCATCATTTACTCAGCCTTTTCCCAACTGCGTTGGGGTCGGCTTCCAGTCTAACCGAATGAAGCTGAATACCAGTGTTTTACATGGAGCGACCGCTTATCTGACCTCCACAACCCAGTTACTAGGCAACACGATATCTCTTGGTTAGAGTGGTTGTCAGACTTTCTGGCTTTTCACTATCCGTAATAATTGCCAAAGATCTATGGATGAAAGCCGGGACCAACGGCTTTACATACTTTCCGAGGGCTGGGGGCTGTCACACCACCAACTTCCAAACTCCGAGCTGCTACTGAGAAATTACTTATCAAAAAACCCAATAACACGTTACTTATTGCCCGACCTCAACAGTCCTGCGTGGCTTGCGACCACGAGAGCAACGATAAACGGACCAATTAAAAGAATAGCCGTAGATAATTACATCTTAATTTAAGTGCCCACATCTGCCAAATAACAGACATTAAAACTAAATGCACCAATCACGTGTCACTGACACTCGCCGATTGTTCTACATGAATTGTAACAGCCTCCTCTACTATCTAAACCAGGCCATGTCCGCTACTGGGTCACTATATCGAGCAACTAACTATGCCTTCAGTATAAAATGTTCCCGTTACTCTCATGTGATATACATTGACGGTAATAATGACTCAGTAAAGAAAAATAAACGTGCATAAGACGATATGGATGGTGTGGACAGCGATGTTGTAGATAGAGGCGGAGAGAGCTATCTAGATGTTATCACGCACACAGAATTTCCAATGAAATATGTAGCAAAAAGTCGTCGTAGCATTAGCGGCAGGTGCGCCGAAGTGGTACTCGTACGTATTGGAGATCTGATCAAGGTACACAATGAGACAAAATGCGGAAGTCTGGGTGATGCAACGAAAGTGAACGGATCGCGTGCGGTGAATACAAATATCTGTGTGTCTATTGAAGAGCACATTCATCACTAAATGCGATTAAGTGTGAGATAATTTTTAGTTCCTTGTTGTTTAACTGCTTTTATTGCTTAAGAAAATCCAAGCAAGAAGCTCACAAAACGAAGTGCTCCTTAACAGATTGCTTTTGACTATTAAAAAGTATTTTTCAATAATTTTGCATACGTGACAAACGTTAAAAAAAACGAAAACAAAAATTAAAAACGGTTTGCCATCGATTTGGTTTCTTAAAAATTAGAAACCAAATAAAAAAGTTGTTCTCCGTACTATTATTATAATTATTCATATAATATTCCTAATAATTACCATAATTATTCAATGTGGTAATATGATTGGTATGTACATATTATTATAATTATCTCATAATTATTCCTCCATAATTATTTTCATAATTTCTTTTTGTCCTCACGTGTTTAGTTACCTATTTATCTACTGACACAGTACACAAACTATACAGAAAGAAAGAAAAAAGAAAGAAAAAGACATGTCATATGTAATTGCCATAAACCATGCGCTCACAAATATAATAATTAAAAGGTCATTCAAATAAAAATCAACATTATCGTGTGTCGCACAGCTGTGCAAACTGATGACTCTGTCAGATGATACCAAGGAGAGTACTGCCTCGTTAACCTAGTGTTCCTAAGCGCGACTGCTACGCTAGAGGTCTTGGGTTCGATTCCCATTCGGTTGAGCAAAAAGTGTTATTGGTTTCTTTTATAAAATTCTCAATAGTAGCTAGGATGTGTGCTCGGTTAATGGAAATAGGCTCGCCCCTTATTATGTGAACCTTAAAAATATACCGGCGAGCTATGGGTGTATATTGGTTACACCTCTGCCAAAGCCTTCGGGGAATACAGGCGTGATGGTGTGTGTTTATCAAGAAGAAAAAAATATAGTAGGTACCTATTTGAAAGGCACGAAGGAGCTGCTTATAACACAATCGGCACACCTCTTGATTTGGACTCGCCTACTTTAATCCAGTATTTGCATCACAATGCAAGTATGCCTTTCACAAGGAACCGAAGTGACCTCATGCCTAGAGATCAATTGTACACGAACCATCCCATGCATACATATCTGAACAACCACCTATAAGCTTATTGTCCTCAATTTCACTCTTGCAATAGTTTCTTAAATTCCTTTGTCGATTTCGCTTAAATGAGTAAATCAATCAGTACAAAAGGGAGGATTTTATATAGCATTGAGTGGGAAAAGACAGTCAATAATGATGGTTTCAAATCTTTCAAATTATTTGAGTCGTTACTGAAATCCTGAAGGAAAACCTGACTCCTCATCGAAACAAGACCAATCCTGCGGTCCCTTCCTACAACTATTATAAATATGAAAGTATGATAGATAAAGTTTTAGGACGTTGGGTTAAATCTGAAGTCGGCGCAGACGAACTCACGTGCAGTAGCTAGTGTTATAGTAATTTGTTAACGTGTTTAAACTCACGCCTATAATAATTCAGGACTGCCCAGCTAATTCAACAATGAAGACTCGTGTCCTTGACTCATAGAAAACGCTTGATTGAATGATTAATACAAACATTATTATCGTTGATTAAAATAAATAAAAGTTAGTGCAGCGGTTGATGATCTTTAATTAGTCAAGCTTAATGGTCTGAGATTTAATAGCGATAAATCAAAAATAACTGCCTCGTTGCCGTAGTCCTAAGCGCGGCTGCTACACTAGAAGTCTTGAATTCGATTCCCAGGTCAAACAAAGTCTTATTGGGTTTTTCTATGAAATGCTCAGTAGCAAATGTGGGTGTACATTGGTTCACCTCTGCCTTACCCTTCGGGAAACACAGGTGTGATGGTATATCAAAAATACCGTATAGGCATCTTACGTAACTCACTGAACTACCTACACTGTAATGATCCAGACCTGAAACTTTATGCAGATCTTTTAGCATCCTTACTGTGGGTTAATATAACCACACAGCATTTACCCGGCGCATACGCATTGATCCGCGTAACATTTACATAACGAGACTGGTTTTAAAGGTTGACCTTAAACACCCCTTTCACAGTTAGCGCGCCTGCCGACTGACTGCTTACGTAAGCGTGCTGTTACAAGTGTTACACCACACTATTATTAAACAGGACCCGATGGTATCAAACAATAAACACAATCATTATTTAAAATCAAAGTGTGCGTTCTATTGTTCTCATAAGACTAATTCAAATACGCTCATCGAGTATTTTTTTTAAATTTGGAGACCTTATGAATTCCAGTTCTGAATCTTGAAGACACGGTTGGAGCAGTAGCTAAGCGATTGGCTGTTGTGCTGCGTGTCGCGGATTCAATAGAATAGTTGATCCGGGTCTGGTTGTTTATGTATGTGATTTTATTGTTGTAAACACACCCACAATGCAGGAAAAAACACTAGGGTAGGCAACGTTAAAAAAAATGCCGTAAAAACGCACGAGGATATTGTAGAAAAAAATTATTAGTTATGAAACAGGAACAGAACACATTGTCATTTAATGTCCTGGAAAAAACAGCCGTTTTCCCTATAATTATAATTTATAACCATAGAAGAAATTATACACTTTTAATGACTATAGAACTTACCCTGACGATCTGCATAACGATTTTCCACCTCGGGACTCCTTTAGCGAAAGCACTCTTCACCGACAGAGGGATGCACACGCCCATGATCCAGAGGAAGGCAGGGAACACCAGGTCGCCAGCCACCAGACCATTCCACGTGGCATGCTCTAGCCACCAGTAACCACCGGCGCCATCGTTTACGAAGATCATGAAGACGATTGCCATCCTGTAGAAAATGAACTTATGAATAAATATTCAAGCAAATTGCTAACTAAATACGCACTATACTTTTAAACAGATTTCTAAACCAAATGTTGATTTGATTGCTAAAAGAAAATGTATAAAGTATGAAGTCATGTTGCACCGGTTTGAGGTAAGATGAACTGGTTGATGATAATAATACCTACATCTTATAGTCCTACTGCTGAGCAAATACCTTGTCTCATACAGAGAATGTGAAAGAAAGGGAAGTAGAAGACGACGATGATAAATTTAAATCTCTTACCAAAACTAATTAAATAAAACCACCCGATGATAATGGAGCGAAATCTATTTTAATGTGGCACAAATATGATTACGCTATAAGTACTAAAAACGCTAAGTAACCTATAATCACAGCACTAACAAAAAACGTGTGAATAGGGCTATTCACACACAATCTTTCTGGTCGTGCTAGATTTGAAATTAACACAAACGTTACGTAGGGGGCCGACGATGAAAGCCTTCATTAAGGCTCATTCTCTCATTTGGCGAATGTTCTTCTATTTATATCAGGGTTGGCGAACCAATGACACGCGACATAAATTAGTGGGCAAGGCATTTCTTTATAGGTTAATTATTATTATGGCTATCGGTATGTGCCTAGTTCTACATGAATTGTTTTTTTTTCTTTGATGCGCTTGGTTATTTGCTTCCCACTAAGCTAAGATGATGCATTTTTTCCCAAGTTTTTTTGTATGATTGTCCTCATATTCAAATTGGGCTGAGTTTTACCAAAACAAACAATTCTAATGATTTGGGATATTTAACGGTAATGTATTTTTAATTATTGTAAGCATAAGTTTTAGATGTATATTGACCTGTTTTTACTGGATGGATTTATGTTACATAATTAGCATATTTCATTACTTCGTCGTGATTCATTGAATTCTTGTGAGGTTGTAAGTTGGATCGTTTTAATAAACAGTAATTCTTTACTCACCCTCTAAAGGTGTCTAGCGCTCGTAACCTCTGCTGTATAGCCAGCTCCTTGTCCCCATACCTCAGTTTGCCCGTCTTCCTCACCCGTGACATGATCAGCTTCACGATGCCGTACAGCACCCATATCGCCAACAACACGCCCAGTAACAGCAGCAGAGCTGATGGAAGAAAATATTCCATTTATTCATTTGATTTTTAAATAGAAGGCAAATACATTACTTCGGCACAGACTAAAAGGCAAACGTAACATTACAAAATAAACAAAAAAGAAATCTCTCCTCATCATATCTGCTAAAAGGCATCCACTGCTGGATATAGGCCTCCACCATAGATTTCCAAAAGAACCGGTTGGAAGCGGCCTGCATCTAGCGTAGTCTTCCTGAGTTCTTAATCAGGTCATCCGTCCACCTTGTGGGTGGACGTCCTACGCACTGCACCGCCCTTTTCACTCCTAGGTTGATATATTTTACGACTTCCTACCGATCTTTTATCATCACTTGTTCACTTGTCAATCCATTTCCGCTAATCATGATGTTTTCCGGATGGTAAGTAACAAGCATTATAGTCTTCATTTACATCAACAAACGTTTTTCAATCTTAACAGCAAATCATTGTTTAAGATAGTTTACTTAGCCCGCATTGTACACTCATTACATTTCCTTAGAATTCATTTGTTCCTGTTAGAAAAGTTCTGCTTACGATTGTATGATATCGTCCGCGTCGTAAAAATGTTTACAATCAACCGTTGATACTCACGCATTTTCTCAAAACAGTTACACGAGAAACAATCCCTCTTTCCTCTCTTATTTTTTTGTTTATTTTTACTGTTTTGAGACGTGAGACATGGGTTGCTTCTCTCGACTTCTCGACCTTCCACCGAAATTATCCATTGTCTCCTTTAAAGTATTGTTGTTACAAATTTATTGAATGATTCACAAGAATAATGATGTTTATCCAAAATCCGGCCTAAACCTTGCTACCGTCCGCGCCCTCGTCATTGAACTATTGTCGATTCTAACGTTTGTATCGTCCATATAATCGACATTCAAATCGGCCTCAGTATCCTCTTTATATCCATAAGTATGTTTTGATTATTTCCAATTAAGGTCACCGATGGCATTTACTTTGATAGTCTTACCGGTTTCTGTGCCAGGGTCAATTAAATCGCAGCCTGGATATTTTGCAGATATCCAAAATCGATGACAATAACAATAAAATTATTGAATTGATGGAGGCCGCATTATTATTTGGACATGCAAATGAGCCTGACTTCGCATGGGCATTATGCAATCTTGTACTGATAAAGGTTGGATTATGATATCTTGATCTCATTGATGCAGATAAAGTTGACATTCCGTTTTAAGTTTCTTGTTACTTTTTACTTGCAGAGTATGTTATTGACCACAATTTGTGTGTAGTTCATTGCCATCACGTCGTTTTATTCTCAAGTATCTTAATTGTTGTCATGAATTATTTAGATTTCAACAATGAAACAACTAAATACAAACAATATCTATGTCCAGCATCTCCATTTTATCGTGACGTAGCCGCTCTACCTATCCGATAATCATAATCCGAATTCATCTCATCGAAAATGTCTAGATAAAATAACTATATAACGTTAAACTCTCTTATTTGTCACCAGTATTTGTAAGATACTCGACATAAGACGAATTTCACTACTTGAAAATGGAGAAAATTCTCCTGTGTGTGTTGTTTTTTGTGACAAATGTGTTTAGTGAACCCAGAGTTGATCCCTTAGTCCTGATCAGTAGTCAAGGGTTGGTCAGAGGTCATAGAGCAACCGATGGAGACTACTCCAAATTTCTGGGAGTGCCGTACGCTCAAGTGGACCCAGATGATCCTTTCGGCGTGAGTACAATGTTTCAATCTGAAAATGTAGCTGACGGATGTTACCAGCCGTTCAATGTCAGGCTAAAATAGAAATAGGATTTCAAATAGAGAACGTAGCTATTTTATTTGTGTTTGAATTCCTTCCATACCAGCTAGGTTAATGAGAATCTATATCAGGATTAAAGAAGCAAAAAGGAATACATTGGCAGATCTGCAAACTTGCCAAGATGTGATCCCTTATTTATAATCGTAGTTTCTTCCTGCCTGTCCCCCTCTCCTTATCGCCTTCAATAGCCCCTATAAACCACTATCATAACTGACACAATACATCACAGTATTTTTTTACTTTGTAATGAATTATGAATACCGACATTATTGATAACCGTAATGGGGTCATCGATCCCGCAGCAATGGAAAGTATTTATTAAAAAGTAACATCTTGTGTATTGTTGTCACATCTGTTTTACAATGTTTCTGTGTTGAGGTTTAATTTTATAAACTGAAGTAGGTAATTAATTAACAAATTGTAAACAGGATATATTTTAAATAAATAAGTATCCGGGATCTCTATAAATAAAATTATATATATTGAACAATAATTAATAAATAATGTGCTGCTACTACCGCTACTACTATAACGTTATATAAAAATGTTTATAGGTTTATACCTATAAACATTTATACGCCCAATTTATACGCCCTTTTTCTGGAATAATTTTATAATTATTCTAGAAAATGGGCCCCATATTTACAGCCATAGACAACGTACTCTTTTGTGAGTCCAAAATTCTTTCAACATCTTGTCGACAGTCGACAAGATGTTGAAAGAATTTTGGACTCATACCTTGAATGGTGACGTCATTCCACTCAATACTGTATCAGTCAATGATTGTAGGCAGCTGATATCTATCGACATCTAAGAAATATGTCCAAACACTCTTATTCAAGAGAAAGATAAGTTTGATGTCAACGATCTAGTTCAGAGTTAAGTAAAAAGATCAATAGAGAGAATAGACAATTCGTAATTGCCAGAATATTATATAGAAATCCTGACAGACGACAACTGAAGGAGGGATTAAAATCTAGCCGTAATCTCATCTCAACGGCAATTAATGTCACAAATATAGGTAAACTAGAAGAATTTTAGCATTTTTGGCAGATTGAGAGTGAGATTAGATTGCAATCGTTCCTTAAAGTTAGTGGGAATGCTCTTTTGTTATGTAAGTTAAATTTATAATAACTAAAACATCATTTTGTTTCAGCCATCACACGCCCGACAACCATTTCAAGAAATAATCTTCGATGCCAACGACGGGTCCATCAAATGCCCTCAAATGGGGTCCTCAAATGATGACTCTGAGACAATTGACTGTCTTCGTTTGAACATCTTCGTACCTTTTAAAGCCAGTTCCAGCAATCCCCTGCCAGTACTAGTTTGGATTCACGGCGGAGACTTCGTCCGAGGAAGTGGAGGAGATTTCGGAGTCAGAAACATAGTCAGACATGATGTTCTAGTCGTTACCGTCAACTATCGTCTCGGTCCGTATGGATTTATGTGTCTAGATAACCCAAGCGTACCTGGTAACCAGGGACTGAAGGACCAGTATACAGCCCTGGGCTGGATTAGAAAGAATATTGCGTCGTTTGGTGGCAATCCATACAACGTTACTATTGCTGGCCAAGATGCTGGGGCCACATCAGTCCTTTTGCATTTGTATGCTGATAATACTAAATTGTTCCACAAAGCTATTGTAGAAAGTGGCACACCACAAAGTGAAGGCATGTACGTTAACTCTGATGTAAACAGTGCTATTGCGATAGCTCAGCATTTAGGAGCAAACACAAATGACAATGATGAAGCCCTACAGTTCCTCATAAACTCTCCTCATAATTTAGTAACAGCTGCTGCTCACGAGTTGAACTTACAACTAAGACCTTGCAAGGAGAAATCGTTCAGTGGCATTGAAAACTTTGTTGAAAACGATCCTTACTCTTTGACAAACGAGAGGAAAATAAGAAATACAGCTGTACTGATTGGCCATACTAGCCAAGAACGTGACTCATTAAGCAACGATTATTTTGATTCGGATCCATTTTATAGAAAACTGATGAATAATTTTAATCTCAATGGACAACAGTTAGAAACAGCCGCTACGTACGTTAGGCGATTCTACATCGGATATGACCCTGTATCAGAAGATGTTGCAACGGAATTGAAGAATTTTGAATCTGATTTTGTGTTCAGTCACCCATCAAAAAGAGTAGTATCAAGACTATTGGAAGAAAATGTTGGATCAGTCTATGAATATTTATTTAGCTATGATGGAAGTTCTGGTGGTCAAGGCGCAGGACATTCAGCAGAACTTAATTATTTGTTCGATATAGGAAATGAGAATGTGAAGAGAAATGAAAATGATCAATTGATAACCGACCGTATTACAACATTATGGACGAATTTCATTAAATATGGGTAGGTTACAATATTGCCTTTAAACCTTTTGAATATTAAAAGCTAGAAGTATATAATTTAATGAGATGATGGTACTCCCAATTTTTTTTAGTTTATCATTTAGAGAGCCAAACTTAAGTACTAAAATGGCATCATGAGCTCTATTATTTTACTCATAACCTAGATATTTACAGATCAATGCTTATGATATAAATAATTCCCATTTTCAGAAACCCTACACCACAAACGTCCGACTTACTACCAGTGACGTGGACACCTGTCACAGCCACCGACAGACCGACGATGGTCATCGACACAGACATCAGGATGGACAACCGGGTTGAGAACCAGAGGATGGCATTCTGGTACCTCTTCTACTCAATGTATGGGAGCTACAGCAACTTAGCCCGAGAATGTGTCTTCACCGAGTGCTGTTAAACGATATCTGTGATTTTTATTTATTATAGCAAAGTATTAAGTTCTGAAATGGGTATCGAAAGTAATATTGATTGATGTGTAAATATTGTAATTAAATATTGAATTCTGAAAGGTCTAATTTCAAATCCTTAAAATTAACTTAAAACTAAAAACTAACTGAAACTAAAACTGAACTAACTAAAACTAAACTAAAACTGGTGATTTACTTCTAACAGAGGAAAGATTTTTGGTTTGTTTAATGAATTAGGCCCCAAACTACAAGACCGATTTTTTTTTTAAATCTCCAATACACAGCTGCATTATTCCTGAGTAACATAGGCTATATAACATCACGCTACGACTCACGGGAACAGGCAGTAATCAAAGACGTAACTCAACACGGGTGGAATAAACCACGCGGACGAAGCTAGTTATTGATATATGACATAAAAAACTACCAAATTCACCAACATTTACATTCAAAACGGTATTTGCTTGATACGTTTAATTCGCAAGTACAATAACAAGTCAGTGGCTCTTTTCTGGGTCGTTCGTCTCCAGCGGATGATGCTCATCAAGACAAATCGGCTTCACAAAGGATTCGGGCCAGCTTCGCCTCCCGCCCACTACAGCCCACTTAGGTACACTTGATCGCGTGTCGTGATTCGTTTTTTTTCTGTTAACTACATCTAATGATGATAGCTTGTGCAGAAATTGAGGATGCTCCAATGAACTGGGATCTGTTGCCAATTTTGTCTTAAGATACTGGTTATAAACTTCAAGGTTTGGTTTGCTTGCAAATGAATGCTCAATACTTATACTGTTGAGAATTCATTTGTTTTATAGAGATGCAATAATAGGCGTGACTGTGTATTATCATCACGCCTGTATACCCCGAAAGGTTAGGCAGAGGTGTACCAATATACGCCCACAGTTCGACAGTATGTTAATAAGTCTCATGTAACAGCGGGCGAGCCTATTGCCATTAACCGGGCACAAATCCTAACTCAGAGCAGATACACAGAATTTAGTGGAAAAATCCAATATTACTTTATGCTCGACCCGGGAATCGAACCCAAGAACTCTAGCGTAGCAATCGCGGGAACACTGAGCTACCGAGGCAATTAAGTGTTTTAAGATGCTGGTTATAAAGTTCAAGATTTAGTTTGATTAGTTATGTAAGAATTAGGGATTCATTTGTTTTTTAGAGAAGCAATAAAATACGAGTGGTGACTGTGTTTTATTTTTTCAAATTTATTTTCTTGCGTCAGGAATCTTGAAGTCCATGACATTAAGGTGATACGTCGCAAAAGAATCTGGTCCAGCAGCAAAAAAAAATAACTTCTAAATTATAGGTACACAATACAAGTTATTGTTATTATCATAGATATGTTTAAATTTTTGGTTTACTAATAACTTCAGCAGTGTTATTCTATAAAAATCTTCCTCGGTAATTTGGATCAATTGAGCTTGAAGTGTGTTGTCATTCTCTAGCATATATTGAATGAGGAGCAGATTTTTCAGAGTTAACTTACTGATATCTTAATATAATTAATTACTTTGCTGCCTGAATTATCTTGACTATAAAGTTGCCTGTCTTACTTACTTACGGAATTTGTTCGAAAGAGTAACCGCGGCCTTGGAATGCAAAATGGCATTAGGAGGAACACGGATGGGTCTTAAAAAGTCTGACTCTCCCTTTCGCTCCACCCAAAGCAAAAGTAGGCTATAAGCTTGACATGATGCTGCAACTACATATCGCTGCCCTAGTTCAACAGTAAGATATGTTGAACAAAGTATGTTTTGAGTTATTCATACTTTTATGATTTTAGTGTCATTAATTCACATGTTGTTAATTGAAATGTAGTTGATTTTTTAAAACTATAGCTTAGTTTAATGTGTTACGGAGTTATTTATATTTATATCCGATTTTTGAACCGGACAGAAGTGCAAATTTTTCACATGAAACAAACCTTAACTCAATTTTGTTTTTTTTTTTTAGATTTCTTACTGTTGAACTAGGGCAGCGATATAACGTTTACTACCAACTTACTTACAGTAATTTAGACTTACACTATCACTATACTTTCATCAGATAATCTAAACGCACTAAAGAAAGTATTGGAAAACCACTATTACTCCCTATAATTGTATATTTACATCAGAATCATTATATTTATCTGCAGTTCGTGATGTGGTTTCCTTACCACTTTCCTCGTTGCATCGGGGATAGAACTAATCAAACATCATTATGACTTCGGCACTTGTAATCTAACTTTCACTAGAGCCCATCGTCGCCAATACAGAATATTAGTTACGCCATTTTCACAATTTTCTCTAAGTTTCGGTGCGTGACTGTTTCCATCTGACTTGCCAATTTATTATTACTTCACAGATCTGCGGTGATCACCACCTGCTGTTTTGCTTTCGTTTTTTTATTGAAATTGAATTATGGACTGTTATCTCAGAATTACTAGACCTACTTCAATTTAGCATGGCTGAAATTTTAAGGATATATAGAGGGGTTTACGATCTATTTGTATACTGTCTAGGCTGAGAATTGGGCTAAATAAAGAGTGACAGATAGTGAAATGTACACAAGTTCTAATGGTAACCTATTTTCTTCAATTGACTTTTGATTCGTTGAACCACTCTGACTCGACCAATCATCTTACAATATAAGTCTGCCTTTAGAACATCATATAGCATTGCATAATTTATTCATTAGTATAGCTACTACTTATGAAATTGAAAAAATACTGAAATGTAAAAAGTCTTCTTAGGTACGGTGTAAATGTAATTTATTGTACCATTGTACTAAGGTTCTGGTTAGTAAGTGGCAATGACATTAGCATATTGAGGAAAAATAAAGGACATTCGGTATTGCAATCTCACTAGTAGGTACAAAAACATACAGTGAAACTATACAATATGCGCACTATGTATGTTAAATAATAGAATTGTATTCCGCATACCATATAAGTACTTTAATTTAAATTCCACAAAAGTTTTATAATTAATTATGCATGTATAGTATGAGTTACACAATACCTACCTATTATGTAATGCAAACTTTGGAAGGTATTTAATTTTGGAACAAATAGGGGAAAAAAACAAATTACTGGAACCCATCATAAATGTTAGAAATATCGGTATAGTTACTATACAAATATTTATTATATTAGTATTGTTTATTAAGTTAGGTTTACCTAAGGAGTTTTTACAGTTCGGTTTGGAAAAAAAGTGATTGCCAGATTCATGAGGAATAAATAGTATAAGCTATATAACACCTTGCTACGGCACACAGGAGCGGAGCAGCAACCAAAGACGTAGCTAACGCACGTGAAAAAAAAACCCACACAAACGAAATCGCGGGCAGAAGCTACTATAGGTACCTATATATAAGTAGAGGATACTCATAATACACGACTACTTCTAATGCAAACATCACTTGATTGAAGGTAAACAATAACGTCGAAGATGTCATCAAAAATAATATATTGATACCCGCAGATAAGTACACCAACTTTCGAAGGAAAAGGCCAATGAGATTACATTGTATGTCAAGGATTTGATACTGATACAAAATATTGTTATTTGTATTTATTCCAAATTGTTATTTGCGCTGTTTTTTATAATTCAATAACAAATAATTCCAAAGAGTACCAATTTTTTAATGATTTTTACAACCAACTTTTCCTTTGACGTTTATTTTGGCTTACAAACTATGAATTCTGTTGAAAAAGAAGAGCTACCTACCAAAGACGGCGATTACAATATAAATAACTAACCGGCTTCTTGCTTACGACTTTGTCCACGTGAAAATTCAAATAAAATACGTTCTTTGCTGTCGTGTCCTACCATTATGTCTACCTACAAACCCTGACAAATTTCAGCTTCATTGGTTTGAAAAATTTCGTGGGTGAATGACCTTTTCCTGTACTATAAAATTTGATATTATCAACAATGATAAAAATATAAATAAAAAGACTTACGCAAGTAAATGTCGACGGGTTCCTTGGAGGTGCGGATGTCGCATCCCTCGGAGGATGCGTTCATATTGTACACGCCGAACTCTCCCATCTCCGGCCTGAGCTGGCACAGCAATCCTCTGTGCAACAAACAGGAAATATTCAAGCAAGTATATCGTAGTCAATAAAAGTCAAAGAAAAAAATTCCCTTGAATCGTTGCTTTTCCAAAGACAAAATTGGAAAACGATTTTATCTCTCTCAATAGGGGCGAAAATGTGAAGGGATGAATGGACCGTGGATCGTGCCATGGATCAATGTCAGTCGTCTTCCACATATTTCAATCTTTTCACATTTTAACTACGTATAAGAACAGGAATGTAGTGCTACTATGTGATCAAAAATTACAATAATTGTTGGTGTATTTTTCGATAACCCAGGTGCACTTCGAGAGACCACCAGCAAGGCAATCAACTGTTCTGGCGTGACTGGTCTTTCTTAAGTGGTCAGAGTAGATCAAAAGTTCTATTTCCTACCCGTACACAACATACTAGTTGAAACGAGGAGTTCAGTTGTTAACCTAAACTTCTAATTATGACATCAAGTTTCCAGAAGCATCAATGAAGGGCTAATGAGCTTTACACAAATCTTCACGAGCACATAATTGCATTCATTCACAAAGAATTTTGAAAAATGGTAATTGGCAACCAAAAAAAAACATGCCCAAAGACTCTCAAAATTACTTAAATTGGATTCCCAAAAATTCAATGATTTGTAGTAATTTGCCAACTCAACTAATCGTATCAGGTAATCAGGGATCGGCTTACTTTTTAACCTGAAATAGCCAAAAAAGTAAGGAAAAATTAGCCGAGATTTTTTATTTAGTTAGCCAAACTTCGATAACACCGCAACATGTAATCTTACCTTAGTTCACATGTTAATCATTCTTTAAACTCAGCGTTTGCATAATACATTTTAACATGACAAAGACATCTGATAAGACAGTACAACAAACTTATTCAAAAGCGCAAACTGATAGGATCTTGCCAATACCTCACTGTCAGTAACAGGGCATTGTATTTAAAATTTTCTAATTATGCACCATTGAATGACAGGTAAGTCCATCGTTCACAAACACCGTCGTAATTGTACCCTGAATCAAACTCCCACGATACATAGGCAATTAAGCAATTATTAATACGCTGCGTATGTTTTTCTTCTACACTTAGGTCAAGGAGTTTCATAGTTACATTACATTTTAAGAGTGCGTGGTATTCTCACGTTTTCTTCCAACAATCGAAGCTTGTTCGTCATTTACATAAAGAGTGAAAAGTTTGATGCAATAGCAAACTAAGGTTTTCGTTTTGGCACAGCGGTTTTAAGTTGTTTTACTAGTTTTTTTTTCTTAAGTTAGTTTGAGCCTATAAAGTTCTAGGATGTTTTAACATCTAACATTAGTCGGATTTATAACTAGCTGTACCAGTGGATAAGGCTTCTCAGCTTCCCAGCTTCTCATGCATAAGGTTGCATGGTTTGATACCGGGCAAATACCAATGGGACTTTTTCAATTCATATGTAGGTAAATTCTAAGTTTCTCTTGGACATGTCTGTCATAGGTGTGTCATCGTGAGGAAACCTGGACTTTTAATGAATATAAGTCAGAAATCGCCAATCCGCCTGGAGCAAGCGTGGTAATCAATATACTCATACCTTCTCTGTATGAGAAAAGGCATTTGTTGCCCTGCAGTGGGACCATAACAGGTTGGTATTATAAAGCTGTAGCAACGGTAAAATAATATTAAGGTGCCTGTTGATAATGAAAAACGAGCTCTAAAATAAGTTTTAGAGCTCGTTTGCAAAATTGTAGTGTAACATAGAATTGTATAAGTACAATTCTATGTTACACTACAATTTTGCATCCAACAATAGCTACGACTGCTACGCTAGAGGTCCTGGGTTCGATTCCCAGGTCGAGCATAAAGTGTTATTGGGTTTTTCTACGAAATTCTCAGTAGCAGCTCGGAGTCTGGATTTGTGCCCGGTTAATGGCAATAAGCTCGCTCCCTATTACATGGGACCTAAATATACCGGCGAACTGTGGCTGTACATTAATACACCTCTGCCTAACCCTTCGGGGAATACAGGCGTGATGGTATACAATAGTTACGTTTTGTCACCCATTTGTTTACACTCCCATCCAATTGTTACGGAACAGAATATACGCATTTGTAAATATTCACTCATCAACATCACGTTATCCTGTCTCGTTTATTGTCAATGTCTCACTTTCTTAAGAACGTATATTATGAATACGTTAACTAACATTGCATCCCTAAAGAATTCGCCTCAATATGAGTTTTGCGAAGCATTCATTACCTCATCACTCACCAGAGAAAAGATAAACAGGACAATGTTTGCAGATTATTGCGTAACTCTCGCTTTTACTTTTGTGATTTCATTTTATGTTTATCTTGTTTACTTGTAGGTAAGTAAATAGTACAGGTGTACGTGAAACTTAGTCAATCTGAACAAAACGACCGGCCCTAAGTAACTCAGGTAGACTTTTGAAGATATCTACAGATTCTGAGAATTCTAATCCTTCGTTTCTTCCTCCTACTGTGGGATTTTTTGATTTTGGCATTACATGATGAGAGAATAAGATGTCGCCTAGTTTAAATAACAAAGAGCGAAAGTTGATTTATTCAGAAAATAGGTTTTGTTTTATAATAATTATGTTTATCCGTTTTGGAATCCGATTTTTCAGGATTCCACGATCTATAAAGAATACATTAGGAATGATCTTTCCCTGTCGAGGTCGCGGATAGCAGGTGGAATTTTAGTCGCTGAAAGTCCGACATAACCCTCCGTCTGGGACGAACGGAGGGTTTATGTATGTGTGTTGAATCCATGAGAATTACCAACCCAATTGAAAAAATAGATATTATGGTCCCTCCAGAAAGTAATTAAAAATGATTGATACTTACGTCGTGTCTCCAGCGGTGACATATGGTTCCGTAGCGTTGGCGTACACCCGCCATGTTGACCGGCGAGCAGTACTCGCCACCCAGAACTTCTCCTCGCCTGCCGTTATGTTCTCCTGCAGTTTGAACGGGCACTGGAAGGAGAGAGCACCTTTAGTCATGGGTAGTCAGAAACGTGTCAACGTTTACCTTAAGAGATTTAGTGTGATAGATACGTGGGTACAAGCACAGAATAATCTTACTACTATGATATATGCGAAACTTTAGGTTGAATGGATGTTTGTTTCCCAATCACGCCAGAATGGCTAAACGGATCTGGGTGAAAGTTAGCACAGATAATAGTCTGAAATGACTACTTTTTATCACCGAAAAAATTACGGTTCCCGTGGGATAATACATACATTTTTTTTTTTTTTTTGTTTTTTTTTGTTGCCGGGGTGGAAAATCCTCATGGATGTCCACCGCCCTGGGTGGGGCGGAGGGGTCTGTCAGACTCTTACTGACTAAAAACCACCCCGGTGTTCCCTTCTCATACTTACGCTGGGGATCCCGGGAACGTACGCGCCTTCCGCGATCCCCAGCTGGTGCCGGCCGCTGCGGGCCTCCTCAGGGGATAATACATACCTACATCAACTTTGACGCGGAGGAAATCGCTAGTAATAATTAATTAACAGAACATTTTGTATGTCTGTTGATCAATCACGCCATAACGGCTAAGAAGATTTGAATGAAACTTTGCACACAGCTTGAGGATTAAGACATAGTATATTTTTATACCCTTAGTATGTTTCTGTGGTATCATTTTCGACTTGCACTAGTTGCTAGCAAAAGCTAGTCAATAATTCTTTTGTTTTTTAAAAATACTAGCACTTGTCGAACCTAAGTAACATTTCGACTTTCAATTTCTGGAAAATCTATTATGTATACAAACCTAATTTTACTATTACAAAGTATCTTGGTAATTATAAAATTATTTTCAAACAACAAACAAAACGCCATAAAAAGTAGCCTACATAGAAAGGAACACTCGGGTCGTTTGGTTAATTACCGTACATCTAATTACCTATTAACTTCGCATTACTTTACCATTAAAATTACCTCCAAAAACATTTCTTACATAATGCAGGAAATGAATATTTTAAGTTTACATTGTAAGCCACATATTATAATTATAAACGTGTGAATGTTTTAATTAAAATGTCTTCACAAAACACTATAACTTTAAAATGTGATTATATACGCGCTTGATTATTTCCTAAACATTTAAGAACGAAATTATTAGAAGATTACATTAGTTCACACCTAATTCTTAAAATAGAATTATTATGATAAAGACATTACCTACATTTCTACAATTTTAGAACTTAGATTTTATCTCTCTTCTCAAAATAGAACAAAAACAAAGTAAGTATTATGAATAGAATATATAGAATCGTGATTACTGAGTCTTACAAGTCTCAAGATTAAACGTCTCCCCATACATATTATACACATATACATACATTCACATATTATATACATATTATTCTCGCCGACGAAGAAATCTGTCAAAAATCGGCCCGATTGTCGGTCGTGTGGGCAGACCCTTATACATTCTTTGATAAAGACACAAATAAACAAAAACCAACAAACATATGAAACATTAGCTTCCGCCCGCGTATTCGTCCCACGGGATATTATCCCATGGAAACCGTATATTTTTCTGGAATGAAAAGGCTAAAGCTTAAAGAACAGCTAAAGGCTGAAACTATGTGCTATCCTAGACTACAATCTATATTTGTGCCGAATTCCATCCAGATCCGTTTAGCCTTTTTGAAGTAATTGAGTAACAAACCATCCATCCAAATGCTCGCATTCAACTTCCTAGGCTAATAACATCGTTAATAATTATGCTACAAACACACAATTACAAACAGTACGACAAGTACATTCGAGTGCAGCTTTCTTAAAACAAAAGAATAACTACATTTATGAGTCATAGGTTTGTACTGCATGTGCTTACAATATGACTAACTCCACCCTTTTTAACATGCAACGGTTCTACAAAGTGAGAATAAAACAATAGTCGCACCGCCTGTTGAAGCTTTGACTGGTAATTGACGGTTCATAAGATCACAGAGAACAATGTGACATCTTGCATTCCTTCGATGATTGAGAATTGAGAATTAATTAAAGATTGAACATCTTTTATTACAAGATTTACTTAGACAGCTCTAAAAGTTTGTTTTGGACTTTAGTTTAAGACATAGTCAATATACACTATACGTTCCTGAAACGTGCAGATATTGTGTTATATCAAATGCATGATGTCAAAAAGCATCCCAAGTCATTCTGTATGTCCCAAACTCCGACTTGGCAACGGCCCACCTGATGTTAAATGGTCATCTACAGACATCTGCAATACTGGAGACTTTACAGACGCGTTGCCATGTCAGAAAGTTGAAATGTCTCATGTAGGAATTACACCAGCACCACACCCTTTAAATCAGACCACAGCAGCTTTGCTTTGCTGTAGAAATAAGTATAGTAGTAGTACTGCTACGTTTGATGAAGTTTGTTCACTGGCTACACTAGATACTTTCAAACGGTTCTATAAAGACGTACCTACCTACCCAGTTTTCAACGATTGAGTTTTTCACTTCGGGTACAATTAAGTTGTCAGTCTCAGCGAGTAATGAACTAGTCATAGAAGTATTTGCAACGCTCGTACGCTTCGCTACTAAATCACTTGAAGCGGTAATTTCTCTAACTGGCTGAACGGTGCGCACGCGGCGAATACTTGACACACATAGCACAATAACATCGAGATTTTCAATGTTTACTACTGTTTTATGTGTTGTTATGTGATTATTGTAAATGAATAATATGCTAATGATTTGCTTGTGACCTCCCACTGTAATGTTATTAGGGGAGAGTTGGATATTACCGAGCCCCTAAGGACTTGGACCTATATTTAGGAAACTGTTTGATATTAAAAGAAACAAAATTGAGTAATTAGTAGGACATTTATTCAGGTACGCATACCGTATAACAAAAACTTCCAAAATTTAAACAAAAAGTAATTATTGACAATTTACTAAAAAATGAGAAAACGCGGTATTGTCAAACTGGTCTGATAATATCGTGCCCAGGGTTAACAATAGTTAGTAATAAAAGTAAATGTAGGTATAATATTTATTTATTATATTATATGTATTTTCATCCAAAAAGTCATATTAATCACAACAATTGATATCACACACAATTGTTTATCTTAAACTCAATAAATTACTCAAATTCAATAAAAAATGTGTTTTTTCGCTTATGATATAAAATACCACAAACAGACGCACATACAGACACATCATACATAACTCTTTTGTCGAGGTAAAAACAAGTTAATGTAAATAAAACATACTTTTCATAGTTCGACTCCCCCAGCGCGGAATTATCAAACTTGATCATTTTATTTTTTAACCACATAATTTTATGGAAAATATTACAGTGCGTAAAAACGTATTCAGACATTAATTCTACAGTATACAAGCATTACAAATGTATAGTATCAAAGTATTACAATATAAATACAGTATTACTTATCTCTTACCGGTACACGAAAAATTATAAGGAGTTACGAAAAAAACATTTTCAGCGCATGCTGTCTCCGTCGTCGCGGGGACAGTAACGGCGGTGCTTGGGGAAGGGTGTAGGCATGTCTGGCTTCGATGTATACGCACTATATCGCAGAACTAGTGGATAGTTTTTGAATTATGCTGATGCGCGGAATTATCAACCGCGCGGTAATATCCAACTCTCCCCTACGTATGTAACACAGAAACAGATTTTGTAGGTATACAGGCTTGATTACGCATACTACCCATGAAACAAAGTAACATTAGATAAACAATATAGCAAGGATACAAGTTTTATTATTGGTGTGAAAAATTGATGTTTATGGTAGGTAATGCACAATGCAACACACACAAAACATTGTGCTATTCATTTAATATGAAACTAATGAAAACAAACCTTTATTTATTATTATTAGTAATAACATATTTTACCCATTTATTCTCCAAACAATGTATATTTTTCTATGTTCGTTAGTCACGAAATGTATATTAAATAAAAAATTAAAAAGCATTAACACCTTATTTTTGTCATTTCGCTTCACTGCCAGTAAATTCTCTGATAAGACTGACAAAATGTATATTTTCTGTAACTTGATTTACAATGGACAGCGAGGTCAAACTATATAGCAAGCTATCTTCATCCATAACAGCTTTATAACTATCATCAATTCATCATAACCTCTGTATACTCAACTCCCATATAAATAAACCAGGATATTAAAGTTACGCTTAACATAAGTAAACTTCAAAAATTATACCTATCGTCAAACAAAAGTTACTATTGGTGAAAATTTGGTCTGCATTTATTGAAACGTTTTTTTTTTTGTAATAATATGTTTTTTCTTGTAATAATACCATGCAACGGCTTCGTTATAAATGTAATCAAGGATTCCTCGTTTTGATCCTTTGTTTCGTAAATTAAATTAATTATTAGTAAGAATGATATTCTTTTTATGATTTCAAGTAAATTATACTTCAATTGTTCTAATATTGTAGCTGTTATGTTGTAAATATAAAACATAATACCTATTAAATATAAATTATGTTTTCGTTCTATGAATATTGTGTAACATTTATTATTGTACATTTTGACGATTAAGTATATTTTATTCATAATTTACGTATTACCAGCTTACAGGAAAATCGATTTAAATCCCAGGTTCCTAACTACTTTATTAGGTAAATAGCTACTGAGGTACCTAAAGTATACCTACACAACGTAGAAAAAATCATTGTACTTATAAGACTTTTTATTTTGTTTCAAGGCAAATATTCAAAAGTCGCCCGATCTTTGGGGATAAGACCGGGGAGTGTGGGATTTTCACCTCACTAAAACCACCCAGGTGGACACCATCAGCACATTGTCTAAGACCTAAAGCGACAGATCGCCAGTTTGATTCCAACAATATTTAAAATCACTAAGTAATTATTTTTTATCACAACATCATTAACCAACAATTAGTGTAGCTACCTGCATGTTTCGCTGGAAATTTGTTCTACCCTACAATTACTTGCATGCGGGCACTTCCCTAGGAAATCCCCGTGACAAGCTGGTGATCGATAGGTTACAGTCGCATTGATGTTTAACCGATACTTAACGATAATTTCCAACGGTACCATGCGGCTACTGAAACGTTTTGAGCGCAAAGTAAATGTTAGTTAAACAAATCTTAAGGTAATGGCCACTATAACTTATCAATTTATTCAATAATTAGGTAGCTTTTATTGACCTTGCAACACGAATTGATCAAATCGATATCAGGGGGACAAGTCTACAAACTTTTAGGAGCGAAAATTCCTTATTTAACTAAATTAGGATTTTTTGAAAGATTGATATTAGATTGCGATCCCTCCTAAAAGTTTGTAGACTTGTCCCCCTGATATCAATTTTAATTTCAAAACATTCAGATTTGGAACGTTTAAATTTGAAAGTAGAATGGGATCTTTTAAAAAATCTAATATTAAGTATTATTATTTGTTAATATGTTAATTAAAGTAAGAGCTCATACTAGAAAAGTGTGTGTGTGAGTCATCGTGGTTATTTAAATTTAAATGGTACTCTATTCAATTTACTAAAATTCTAATTTTGCTAGCTACCGAAAATCTAATTTAAATGAAATATATTTAAGAAATCTCTCACGAATTGATAAATGAAAACATTATATTTATTTTACCATAAGAGATCAATGAACTTGAACTCTCAGTTTCAATATCAACACTAGTCACTAAGGATTCACAATACTGCAATAAACACGATACGACAAATAATAGTCTGGGAAACGACTAAAAGTATCGAAGACACGACAAAAGGCAAAAAGTCGCAAAAAAGTTGCAGTTTTTACGCTACAATCGCTGCATTGCCTCCCATAAATAGCATTTAATATTCTTTTTGATTGACAATGATACATGTACAAGTGAATGCAGTCGATTATCACTGTTTAATGAAGTGGGACAGTACACAGTTATTTTAACTTTAATAGGTACCTACTTGTTTCTAACATTTATTATTTATCATTAACCCGTAAACTGTACCTAATTGTTTCACTGTAGGACAAAATACTGTTTTTTTAACAACAGTACACACAAGTGTACTGTTGTTTTAATTAGTATGTTGGATATCTCTGACTAAGTATAGGTATTTGAAGTTTAGGTTTTACGTTTTGTTTGACTGTAAATGAGCCGTTTTCAAAGTATATATCTGTATCATTTCACGAAATTATAAATTAATACACATACTCTGTCAGAACCTCTAAACATTTAACTATGTCCTTTAAATTTAAAGCAAAACTATTGATTTGATAGTCAAATAAGCCATTCTACATTTTACATCCGCTCAATACAAAATGAATACTCACAATTTTCAAAACAAAAATTTTAATTGCAGTAGGTATCAAATTAATTATTAAATTAAAACATGTAACAAGTAGGAATCTGACCGCCAAATTACTTATTGCACAAGTGTTTATGTATAACCTAGATTCTTTGAATATAAACGTAGCGAGAAATTGGACAAAAAAATGTCTAAGAATTTATTTATTAAATCGTCTTATACAACGACCGTAACCCGAATGTGTCGTAATGTTTATTATTATTTTCATGTCTTGAAAAAAATTGCATAATAGTCTTCAATAGAGGATTACTTAAACAATACATTTGTGATGCGTAATTGCATATTGTTTGATAAAGAAAGTTTAAAATAATTCGATAACATTTCCCTATTTGAGTTTATTTTTATTTTTATTTACTATTCTTTTCAAGTCTTCAGAAAAGGATGATAAAAGGCGTTTAATAGGCGATTTCTGATGCGTAATTGCATGTTGTCTTATAGGGGAAGCCTTGACATAAATAGATAACAATTAATTGTTTTTGATTGTATCAGCTGCAGTCGATAAAAGGACGCCAAAATAGTGCGCCAAATTTGAGTATCTAATCTCGAATAAAGAAGATGAAATATTGTGTAAGCCCAATGCATATTCCTTACTAGCTCTTCTGCGTGTCGACTGCCCGTAAATCCATATCACAAATCCGTAAATAACATATATTTAAAACTTACAATCAAAACTGTGTATGCCAAAAAAATTAGACAATAATACATGATTTGGTTTAATAAATAAATAAATAAATAAATATCTTGGGACAACTCACACACGGCTATCTGATCCCAAGCTAAGCAGAGCTTGTGTTATGGTAACCAGACAACTGATATACATACTTATATAATTTATAAATACATACATATTATAGATAAATCACACCCAGACACAGAACAAACAATCATGCTCATCATACAAAGTTTGTCCTGGGTGGGAATCGAACCCACGACCTCCGGTTTGATTTGAAAATAGAAAGTAGGCATCATAAACTGCATCTCAAACAATAATTTTGTTACTAAATATTAAGGTTTACTAACATAGATATTATATAAGATTCTTTACTTACTAAACCATTACGGATCTAATTCGTCCTAAATAAAGATTATTTTATTTAAAAACTGTTGCGGAATTTATTTAAAAGAGATACCACAGACTACAGTTCCTAGAAGGAATGAAGTTAAAAAAAATATTATATGTCAGGTACACTAAGAACCATTTTCCCAAACCCCAAGTCTGCGTGTCAAGTTTGTATGTGGAAGAAATCGCACCTTATGAATAAACTCACTGCGTAGTGTTCCGTTTTTTTTTTTAATGCGTTTCCTAAAACGCGTAATGTTTGGAAACAAGCGTTTTCCAACGCCGTTAGTATTAGGTTGTGAAAGGGAGCAATGACCTTTAGGTGCCTCATAAATAAGTGAAGTCAGTATTTTTAATAAAGGTACGTATAAAAAGTGGGTACCTACCCACTTTTCATAAGTAAGTTTACCCAAAAAGAAACAATTTGTACAAATACTACCAACAAATTATTCCTTTTTCGAAAAAAGGTAGGAAAACGCAAAAAAAAATACTTTCTTAGTCGCAGAAAACCTTTATGCAATGTGCTAATAATAGTGGTCCCAGATAGTATTTAATAAAAGTAAATTGTCTCTCGTTTCATACAACTTTTTTTTAACACACTTGTAAGGAATTAATTGATATTCATTGATACGAAAATATATTTATAATTTCACTATCATGATTGACGTTCACGCAATTTATTCTTTGTCAAGGTAGCTATATAATGTCAAAAAGAGATTTTATAATTGTCCAACAAATGAAAGAAAATTACCTAATAAATGTTACAAACTGAATAATTATTCTTATTTAAGAACTCAAATTAAATGTTAATTTATTAACATTAACACATAATACGGTGAAATGTGCATTTCTCATATTTAAATTATTTATATTTAAAAACATGCAAAACTCTTTGCTTCGTTTAAAAAAGTTTCATTTCCGCACTAGGACAGTAATTTAATGTAAAGATCACATGTGCGTTATACACTGCATTAGGAATATAAAATTGGTAAAAAAAAGCTACTTTTCCAGCGAATGTGTTGAGACATTTATTAGGTACGACATCATTTATTGGTTTATTACCTACATACGTCGAACTGCAACGTTTACCGCGAATTTTCTATCAAAATAAGTGTGATCTGGAAGAACCAGTAACGTTCACAGGAACTCGTTTTAAAACTGCAGCAGAATTTAGTACTAATCACTCACTCTATAGGAAACTATATTGCTTTAAGGAAAACTCTCTATTAAGGTAAAGTATTTTAAAACAAATTTTCCTTGAAGCTAAAAAAAAAAGCTGAAAAATAATGAAATTCCAATACTCACTCGAAAACAATCATCAGAAACGGAATAAACTCCAACATCAATTTCTGACACCCCCACCATGTACGCCTGGTCCATATTCAGGGCTGTCAAGTTCAGCCCCTCGTACTCCGCCACCCCTGGATCCTCCAGCCATGATCTGATCACTTCGCGGTACCACTGCCAAGTGTCATTCGATACCCCCACAGATTCATTCATTATTGCACAGTTCAATAAACTTTGAGACTTCTTCAAAGAGCGAAGTAGTCAAAACTTCACTTTTTAAAAATCGAATATCATTTCATAACTTAACTTTTTTTTTGTTTTTATCAATAGTGAGCGCGTCTGTCCGCCTGTCTGGGTAGTGTGTGACTGAGCGCTCGTAGTCGCAAACCGGTGCGGCGTCGCGTCTCCATAAAAGAGCACATAAATAATAAGCTTTCTGCAATGCGATCTGGAAATCTTCACAACAATTAGATGAAAGCGCGACAGGCTGCAGTGCGTTTACCTGCACTTCATCAGTTTCCCACGATTTGTTTGTTTTAATTACCTGTTGGTGTTGATTTATCTAGTAATAGCTTCTGCCCGCGACATTGTACGCGCGGTTTTTTACCTGGGTTAAGTTACGTCTTTGGTTACTGCTCCGCTCCTGTAGGTTGTAGCGTGATGTTATATAGTCTTTACTATTCCACATGTATCTGGCTATTATAACTTTTTTTCGTGGTTTTTCCAATACTGTTAGTTTATAAGATAGCGCGTTTAAACATACAAACAAAAAACCACATATAATTGTCGCATTTATTTTCTATAAAACTTTTTTGCTCTAGCCTTTAAATCAAATTAATTAATATTAATATTTATAACCTAAAGTGGATTACGTCCTTTAATCGAGACGACCGACCGAAAGATTGTCATTTGATTCCTCTTCCCTTCGCTCGTTCATTCATATAAATATAAGGATATGTTCACTAAATTACATATAGCTTTGAGAAATGTAGAAAACAGGACATCATAAGAAAAGTTCTGTACCTTGAAAGCGATTGATAAAGAAGACGAAACTTCTAAGTAAAAAAATAATAATTAAAACACATCACAAGGTGTCTTAATTACTTCACGAATGTCCAACTTCACCAAGATCTGCCAATGTACTCCAGAACCCAAGATCAGTGCTCCTCATCCAAAATGGACATAATCTCAGTAACAGGTCTAACTTATTTAATTAGTTCTTCGAACTCTTAAGTTGGGGCAGGTTAGCTTAACGATTTCCTTTACTTCCACTGCTAGGTAGTTTCACATAGTTTGAATATTTTCTCAAGTGGACGAGGTTCTAGAAAAATACTTTGTAGAATCATTGATTTCTCCTACACCTTTAATCAGATATATTGTTGCTGCACAGGCCCTCCACCTCCTTTAATCAAATATACATAGTTGCAGCACAAGAGAATACCTTCAGGTGTTGCAATGGTAAAGCGACTTGTGCCCTTGGGAATTAGTGACCGACAAAGTCTTTACTTTGTGCTTTGTGGTTCCAGAGTGCCAGACAATGTGTATCGCTGTGATGGCTCTTTAGCCATCACAGCGATACACATTGTCTGGCACTCTGGAACCCAAACAGTAGTGCGATTCTCTAAAATGCAAACTCGAAAACCAGTCTCACTATACTCTATAGTGACCGCGCTCACTTCGATAACGAACCCACTTGACTTTGGTTGTGTTTTCGCTTGTCGTCGTGACGTCGCCGGGGTGATCGTGTTTAACAGAATACCATTTTGTTATCTCACTGCGGATTCAGCTTTCGAATTACGAAGTGAGGCTTAGAGAATCGCACTGCAGCTGACATTTACGCGTACGAAGTCGAGAGCAAAAGTTAGTATGTTATGATTGCGCCTTGAAAGCCAAAGCCAAGATCTACAGCCATCCTTGCTGATATAACCAAACAAAACGATATTAAATATCTACCTAAGGAACTCCAATACCTATCATGGATAGTTCAGTTCTTAAATCAGTTATCTTGTCTGCACACTCGGTAGAAATCTTCTCACTAAACAGCATTCTGCAACAAGTCCTAACTAACTTGTCTAACTGGGTACTGGTAGTACCTATCTAGTATTTGCTTGTGTAGAAGAAAAACCAGTACCTATTCGATGGATATTACCTTATTTATAACTTTAATTTATTGCAAATATTTACCTACCTCACTGTGCGACTGGTTGGAATTTTTACTAAAATAATTTTCTGTGTAAGTTCTTCAAAACATGCCTAACGTCAACGTCGGTATTTTAGATGCCATAATAAGCTTTCGGGTGCGCGGATCAACTGTTTACCAAGCTCCTGACTCATGGAAAGAGTCACCGCGGCCCTAGAACGCAAAGGGCATTAGGTGTCTGACACTCCGTTCCGCCTCGCTCAGAACGGAAGAAGTCAGTTGATAATTTCGCATCCTCCAAGAAAAAAAAACCGACTTAACCTCTTCCGTTTTCCCCAGATGAAGGGTATACATTAGGAAGTTCCCAGTAAAAAAGGTGCATATTTAAACAGTTAAAACCAGACTACTTTTAATAGTTCAAGACTTGAACTGCAGCAAGAGATACATTGAACTTGAACTTTAAGTGCAATGTATCTTTTGCTATTCATTGGACGTTTGCCCATTTGCTCGCAGTCACTTTGTAATCACTGGATCTAAAATTTCAAAAATAACCCTTTGTGACAAACCAGACTGAAAGTAATCTTATAAGGGTACCGTGTTTTTCCTCTTGTAGTAGTTAAAGTTATGTATATGGTCAGAAATTGGATGTATTTATTTTAACCCTTTCAGTGCGGGCAACAAACCATTTGCGTTTTTAGACGCGCATGCGCGTCGCCTGCCCTTAAAGGGTTAAATTATGTTAAAATTTTCTTGTATTTTTTAACCTATTCCTAAAACATTTTATGTAATTAACATTTTGGCAATACTGTGGCAATACTGCCAGCTTTTTGGAAACTTGTGCTATTGACAGCGATGCGCATGATGTTTTTTTTGCCCTTTGAGAGTTCCCTCTTTCTCTTTTAGAATTTGTACATTGCACCTTATAATTTCATACTTAATAAAAATAATTATGGTCATTTTATTCATTCACAATACATATTAAATACCTTTTTAAATGATTATATAATGATATTAAAATATTATTTTGTGTTTTGGTTAATTATTAATTAAGATTTATGTTAATTAAATAAAAATTATTAGTAACTCCGTAATTGCCATATCTAAATATAAATTAAAATAGAAAAACAAAAACAATGTTGGTAGCATAATTTTTTCTTCCGAAACACTAAAAGAGAAAATCATGAACAATATGAAGTCTGAACAGCGCGTTCCTATGTAAACATGGACTATAATTGACTTTATATATTAACATAATTATTATTATACTTGCCAAAAAGTTATTTATTTGACACACTATATAGACCAATGCATAATTTGTCGATGGTAAACTAATCGCGTCCACCTCGTGGGTCAAACGTTGCCGCCCCTTCGGCCATCAGCTCTCCATGGCATGTGCCCTGCCCACTGCCACTTCAGCTTGCTGATTCGCTGATGACGACCGCAGGAAGGCGCTGGATGCAAGCCGCTTCCAACCGGTCTTTTTGGAAATATATGGGGGAGGCCTACGTCCAGCAGTGGACGTCCTGCGGCTGATATGATGATGATGATATTAATCGCATGGACTTTCTTTGTAGAGTACAATTACTACGTCATTGCTACTTCTTTGCTGTATCGCAACGGTATGCTATCGTTACAGTATCGCTGCGCTGTGACTACGTGATTACTACGTAATTGCTAAGATTTCTCTTTATCTTCGTCAAATGCTGAACAATCCGACGCTTGTTGATTACGTTTAATTGTCTGTCACAATGTATGCGTCTTTTTGCTTTACTGCATCATTCATTGACACATCTGAATATCAAGTTGTAGACCAGTGTTTTAAATGTATTTATTTATTTGAGATGCGTGTGTTCTTGACTCTAGTCTAGGTCAGAGCATTTGGCATTGACATAGAAACATACCCATAAAATTACGAAATGACACATCACAAAATTAAGCAAAAAGAATAACTTATTTTAAGTCAACATTGAATTTTATTACCGACTAGCGAACAGCCTGCGACTTCGTCAGCGTGGCTTAATTCACCCGCCATAAATTACGTCTTTAGTTAATGCGCCGCTCCCGTTGGTCATAGCGTGATGTTATATAGCCTATGTTACTCGGGAATAACGTAGCTATCGATTGTTGAAAAAATTGATAAAATCGGTACAGTAGTTTCGGAGCCTATTCGTTACAAATAAACAAAAAAATCTTACTTCTTTATAATATTATTAGTAAAGATGACACCGCAAACATTTTGTAACGACTTGCAAAATGCTTGCTCTAGCTAGCTAATCACCCATTTAACTGGAACTGAAACAATTATGGCCTCTCTTCAAGAACCCAGACATGCCAGTTATCCTTCGGATATTAAATTAACTGACTGGTTAGATTAGATCTAAGTCCGTCTGTCAAGAAAACGATCGCTGCACTACCGTCGAAGATGATAAGAAGTACATGCAACTAGAGACTATTATTATTGTCTGTTCTTTTTCTGAGTAATTCAAAGAGAGGATTTTTTTAGATAAGTCTGTAAGTCTTTATTATTTATCTACTGTTAGATTATCTTGTCTTTATGCCTTTGTTTCATTATCTGTTCTGTACCGAACAGGTTACATACATACATACATAAACTCACGCCTTTTCCCTACGGGGGTAGACAGAAACCACAGAAAGCCACCTGCTACATACTCCTTTCGCTTCGTTCACGTCCATTTTTTTTTTTCCTAACAGATTATTTTATTTTATTATTTATTTAAAACTGTGAACGTCACTGTCCCCAACCGTTGGCAATAAAAAGTACTTTTAAACTTGAAAAAACACCGTTCTAAATTCAAGTACTTCAACAATCTCAGATTTACCTTTTAGGGCAGTTCTACTTCATTTATAGCCATTTAAAAAATTACTATACTCCGTTCTTTGTGCAATTATCGATTTGACACCATACCAAATACCTTTTGAATCCTAAACGTCAAAGATAAATATTTGCTTAGACCTTTAGGTCTAAGCAAATATTTTTAAGCGCAACGTTTTTAATAAAGAAATCAATGTACAGTCCTTAGTCTCACCAAAATCGAACGCCGATCATTCGAATATTATTATTTTTAATAATTTAATTTATAATTAATCGCGTCTTACCACTGTATAATGTCACATCGATCATCATTAAACGAACAGACTATAGTTTATTCACGTATATTCATTACCACAACTCCTTATGCCTCGTAGGTCAATTATATGCACGACTATAATATTTTGGCCTTAGCAAAGGAAACTAAATACTCCGACGTGTTAGTTGAATGATCATCTGGTAGTGGGTCACACGCACATAAGACGGTGTTATCAACATGTTGATTTAGTGATTATTTTGTTCGTGATTATGAAGTTGTTGGTGTTTTTGACGATATGTTGGTTATGTGTGGAAGCAGAGGATACCGGGCAACCGGCCGGGTTGATGGCTCACTGTGAGTTGGTTTTCAAATATTTTTTGTTACTTTAGGGATAGTGTAATTTGTTTATCTACTTTAACGTTTATTTTGTTATTTTGCGTAGAATAGAAAAATTATAATTAAGTAACTATTTAAAATTTTGCTAAAATAATAAAAATTCAAAATCAAAATTGCCTTGAATGTTTATTTTTTAATTAAAACGATGATATTTTTTGTTCAGATTCAAGTAAACGCATAGAATCACTAGAATTGGTGTCAACTCAACAACCTTCTATGGTACGTCTTAGGTACCGGCTAATATGCAACAAGAATAAGTACGTATTTGAATTAGCTGGACACAAGGCCAAACAATATAATAAAATATTATAGTTTGTCATCGAAACGCTAAGAAGAAGAAGAAGGCCAAACAACCTACGAAAAGCTTAATACCAAAAAAAAAAACAATGAAATAAAAATTCTTTATTTTTCCAAAATATGGTAGGGTCCGAGATGGTACTCAAATAAGTAACGATATTAAGTGGCAAAAAAGACTTCGTAATTTGTATACAATTTTATTTTTATTTTCCCGGTCTGCCCCCTCCTAGCCAAAAGTCTCCCTTCACTCCTTCCATCTTACACGAATCTGTAGGTACTTCAACCCTCCAATTTTGGAGGAATCCATTCAGTTCATAACGCCATCTCCCCGTGTTCCGCCGCCACCCCGTCTCTCTGTTTTGTGGCACCAGCTCTGTGCTCCTCGAACCCACAGTTTAATTAGAAGGCCTTGAAATGCCTTAACTTTTTAAACTATTTTTTTAAACCAATACCATCCATATATGTTTTTCTAGGTCCAGGAATGAATCGTACAACCAAATTCTCTGAAGAAACGAAGCGATCCCTATCAGTAGTGGTAGTGCACCCGTCTTCTGGTCTCTTCGGGTACAAGGAGACGAGATGTAAGCTGAGTGTAGATGGCGCTGCGTGCGCAGCCAAACATCTCGACCTTAGGAAGGGGAAAACGCAGGTGATATTAAGTTATTAACTAACTGTGACCGGCTTTACTCACGAGGACTTGTGTGTTGAATAAAGAGTGAGGCAAAACAAAACCAAAAAAAATGTGAATTGTGAGTTGCATATTTGAGTCGTCGTCGTGGATTTAGTTACGTGTGTTGTTCCCTCAGGTAATATTTTGAACTAGCCTCTACCCGCAACTACGTCTGCATGAATGCAGACGTAGTTGCTGTTTATATTTTACGCTTAAACGGCTGAACAGATCTGGATGAAATTTAGCACTGAGATAGATTATAGTGTGGAATAAAACAGAATATTTTATAACCCGGATAAATGTACCCGTGGGATCATAATTATATATTATAAAATTTAACACTGACGAAGTCGCGGGCAAAAGCTAGTAGATTATAATCGTCACATTCGAATGGAAACGAAATCAAAAGCCACAATATTAAGAGTTGGCCATGACTCTAATGATACATAAACTAATAATAATTAGCTAATGATCATTCACGTTAACGATCAAGGCTTCACATAATTCAGTTAGATTGCATAATTACACTGGGCTGAATTTTGCTACATACAATGCTAATTTCGTCTTGTATCTTCAAACATTTAAAGATTTTTGTAGTTTAGTTTCTTATTTTGCCAATTAGGTTTACTTCTCTAAATATGAACCAATACACTTGAAAATTCCTTCAATTTTCTTTTATTGGTTTTAAATTTCGAGCGATGATTATTTTTTATTTGAGATGGGCTTGCTCTTGGCTCTAGTCTAGGTCAGAACTGACCAAAACAGAGTGGACGATGGAGTGAGCTTACCCTTGGCTTACCCAGAAGAAGCCGGTTAACTCTAACTTTAAAGAGATTAGGGTTAAATGCGTCCGGAAATTATTTTAAGCATAAGTTTTGACTGTACATTAACCTGTTATTTATGGACGGTAATACATTTGGTATATTTAATTAGTTTATATACCTATTTAATTTAATTATTAAGAGATTGGGTTTGGTTAAACTGAACTCAATCGAGATCCGTATAGACCGTCATCCCAACTATAAGATACCTTTTTAACAGCCATGTTACAGGGAGTGTAAAAACGCCAAAGACCTATAATTAAAGAAGCGTTTGTGTTGTATCTCCTCAGGTGATGATCAGTGGCTACATGGATGGCTCCTTCTCTCCTTTGGTGCGCTCGTTCATGGCTCTGTACCTCGGTCTTGGGCGAAACGTCATCGTGCTCGAGATATTTCCTATCTTGGTGCGATCATATCCTATGTAAGTATTTATTTACTTAGTCATTTTTGTGTTTCTAAGTCATTGGATGGCAAATAAGCTAACGGCGCACCTAATGTTAAGTGGTCGTCACTGTTGCCTATAGACATCTGTAATACCGTAGCTATTACTTACACTTATAAACATAGCATAAACATAATATAAACATATCTGCCTGACTGCCTCGTTAGCCTAGAAGTCTTGGGTTCGATTCCCAAGGTCGAGCAAAGTGTCATTGGGTTTTTCTATAAAATTCTCAGTAGCAGCTAGGTGTTAGGATTTGAGCCCGGAATGGCAATAGGCTCACCCCCTATTACATGGGACCTAAACATACTGGCGAACTGTGGGAGTACATTGGAACACCTATGCCTAACCCGTCGGGAAACACAGACGTCATGGTTGGTATGTATAAACATATCTGAAAGTAACAAGTCCAACCTGTTATACAACGCACATACACCTTCGCGCGAGTTTCATTAAGGAACAAGCCATAAAGGGAGCGACTGTAAGAAGCAGTCCCTGGGAGCAAGTCATTAGCCAATGCCAACCAACTGGTTGAGCTGATTTTCTGAATCATAAACTCGGTTCCTAAAAAATAATAGCCATGCTGGCCATGCTTTCTTGTTTTACCGGCGCAGCGCGAATATAATAATATTTTTATAAGGTGGTATGACTTTTTTGTATTGTGTTAGATATTAGCGTAGCCATTTTCGAGTTGCTCACAAAGTTATAAATAAAAATTCTATAACTTTTAAGTCAAAAAAATAAAAATATTTTATAGATATCAAATGCTTTTGATCTTCTAATTAAGTTAATTATTAACTTAAGATTAAATGAATCAATTCAATAAAAAAATAAATTGAAACCCCGCAATCAAGGACCAGACCTATTAAAGCTAGGTATTACTTACAAAAAAATTTGAAGAATTTCAAGTTTCCAAGTCCTTGAATATTTATTTTAATAGATAACCGTATACTCAAGGTAAGAATATAGCTAAAGACCTCTCAGTTTAACCTTCACCTTTAACCACCTAATGGATTCTGACGTAGAACAATAATAATGTCGTCACATTTATTCTGGCTAAACATACCTGTAATCGGTAATCAAGTTTCTAAGAGATTTTAATTTGCTCAGTAATAACGGAAGCAGTATGTCATTGTGCTACATCAGGCAACTAGCGATTTGAGTAAGTGACAAAGATCAACAGAATGAATATACCTTAGATGTAAATTTTCATACTTAGCCACTCTAGAAAAAGTCTAGACATCATCGATATGCATCATAACGATCATGCCATGAGATGACCCCGAGAGCCTCTACAGACTATCACCAGCATACCTAAACTCACGCCTTTTTCTATGGGTGTAGGCAGAAACCACAGAACGCCACGTAGCACGATCTTTACATACTTCTTTTGCGTCGTCATCCACATTCATAAATCTGGACATACAAGCACGTCGGTTACGAATACTGCACACCCGACCTTTCTGAAGTACCTAACCATCATCAGCATGATTAGCCTTCTTCTCAGTTTTTTATTCTTTTTGTTTCGCTGGCAACAACCAAACGTTAGCATGTTGGCTAAAACATATAAATAGCTTTATCACCTTAAAGCCTTAATAACTACGCAAATTGCCCATCTAAGAAGCATTGAGCAAAAATGATTGCTGGGAAACTTTGTTTATTGAGAAATGTCACTGTTTATGATAATTATGCTACAAGCAAAACATTGCATACATGAGCAACAGTCAGTCGGTACACAGCACAGGTAGTTCAAATTATTATTATGATAATATTTAAAACTGGTTTCCGTAAATAATATCTCTGTAACGAGAACCAGAACAGGCTCTGTCTGGTTCCCAGTTCTGGTCCCCAAGCAAAAAATAGTTGCAATTATGGGAAGAATGTGAAATTTTCGACTAAACACATCGCTGTTATAATGCAGCTTTTCGACTGATCGCCAGCGATGTCACAGCATTCTATTCTACCCTGCCAGGGTTACGATTTTTTTTTAAAGAGTCACTGCGACTCTGGAACGCAAAGGGCATTAAGCGGAACAAGGATGGCTTTCAGTCAGTAAGAGACGCTCCCTTCCGCACTCCCTTTTGCTCCGCCCAGAGCGAAAGAAGTCTTATGATGATTTCCCACCCTTAAAAAAGGCATTATATTCTGGTTCTTTCTAAGACAGTTTTTTTTTACCGATGGGAAATCATCAAATGACTTCCCCGCCCTGGGTGGAGCGGGAGGTAGTGTCAGACTTTTACCGACTAAAACCCGTCCATGTTCCTTCTTGTGCCCTTTGCGGTCCGGGGCCGCGGTATCTCTTTCGAACAACCCGCAGTTCGAAGGGACAGTTGGAATATATATGTTATGGACCAGGTGATTAATGCGGGCATTATTTATAATGCACGAGCATTATGCATAATGTCTAGCTTATCGGGCTAAGTAATTAATTACTTTCTTAACTTCATTATTTATCACATTGCACGGTCATTATTATACATATTGCTACATGATAGTTGGGCAATTTGATAATAAAGCTATATGTGGCAGTTGTTCTAATAAATAAAGGGAAATTATAAGTCTAGCCACAAAATTATTTATTGGACACGTGATTAAACTTCTAATTTTATAACTAAGCAACGGGAAAATGACATAGCCTCTAATAAACTAATTCGTCTTTTTTACAACTCCCACTAAATATTCTATAGCAAGCGTCAAGTAAAAATCATCAATTATTGTGACTTGTCCTTCTTATTTATGCATTGCCACCTAATTTACTAACTCGGCCACGGATTTTACATCGCGTCACTATTTTACGTTTTACAGCTTCAACGCAATGTCCTCAAAATAATTTAATTCAGGCTTCCACAGTCAGCATCATTTATTATAACTTAGCATGTAAAATAATAAATCATATTCTTTTATCGTGAAAATAGCCGACAGGGCTCATCAGCGATGCAATTTATTTCGGGACTTGGGGCACCCCGACTCGGACAAATTAGGTTAGAAGGGGATGGCGGGGTCTAGAGAGCGAGCAAAGCGAGCGAATAGACCCCGCCATCCACTTTGTGGTTATTTTTTTTTGTAAACCCTTGAGCCCCCGACGAAGTTGGCGAAGAGTCCTGTCGGTGAAGTGTCCTGTCGGCGAAGAGTCCTGTCGGTGAAGTGTCCTGTCGGCGAAGAGTCCTGTCGATGAAGTGTCCTGTCGGCGAAGAGTCCCGGTTTTAAATGCAAAAACTAGTGGATTTTTAAGGTAGAAGTCCTTCGTGATTAATCCAAATAATGAGTCTGATTATTTAAGAGGTTTAATATTTAGTTTATTTTATGTTAAATATGTTACTAAATATGTTTGTATTACTCTGCCCAAAATGTGATGGGCAATATGTATAGTGCCCGGTCAATTTGATTATTTGATTATTTTATTTCATATTGGGCATTTTTCACAATGACTGGGCATTATGTATACTGCACAATTTATCACTTGGTCCATAACATATATATATATTTATCTCAGAATGATATAATATGTGCCCTGTGGTTGCTCACACACGGTGCGTAGTATCTCCCGGTCGGTAGCGCGCTACTTTTTGCTCTCCACGCGCACACGCAAAAGGAAACGCATAATTGACTGTCTCGAGGCACTTGGAACTTGTATTGAGATGGATATGTATATTAAGTGGCACTCGCCGATCATTATTCATTGATATAAGAGAGTTGTTAGTACTGTAGAGGTGGGAGGGATCTTACTATTGTTATATTATCTATACTAATATAATAAAGAGGTAAGATTGTTTTGCTTGTTTGTAACGAATAGGCTTAGAAACTACTGGACTGATTTTAACAATTTTTTCACTAATAGATAGCTACATAATTCCTGAGTAACTAGGCTATATAACATCACACTACGACCCACAGGAGCGGAGCAGTAACCAAAGACGTAACTAAACGCAGGTGAAATAAGCTTCGCGGACGAAGTCGCAAGCAGTTCGCTAGTATCTTATATCTTTGTTGAAAGCTGTAGTCACGGTCTGTCATTCTCTTCTTAATAGTAAATGTAGCATCTACCTCAAAGCATAAACATCTCAAGAGTTCTGCTTATTCAGCCGTAGCCTCTATAGTAGGTACTTGCCTAAGAAGTATCTATAATGTGGTTGCACGCACCTCTCGTGATTCGTGAAGGTCGGTAAAAAATTTGGTACATGACTTCACACGATATGAGAGAGTTGTGAGGAAAAACTTACCTTCGGTGCTTTTAATATAGGAGTTGCAAACATGCACATGAAAGACCTACCTGCTACAACTAGGTAGGTACGTGTATTAATTCAGAAATAAATGATCTTTGGTTGTTTTGGCATCTGCTAAATTAACTGCTTGGCTTTGACACCAAAAATAGTGTTGAAAATTGCGTAATAGGGTGCAAGATAATGATGCTCGCATAAACTACCTGTTTTGCACGCAAATTACAACTCTACTACGGATGCAATTTAGTTCATTATTGCTCAATGAAAACTGCACAAGGCGGTTACAGGTACATTACATAAAAGTCAACTCCTATCAAAACCTCGAATTTGTGTCAAAGACACTAATACAGCCTGTGTTCTACATTCCAGAGCTGCCCGCATCACGAAACCGCTGGGCGAGTCACTAGGCGAGTTCCTGGCCTCCTTGACCTTCCATGGCTTATCTCCTCGGAGGATGGAGATCGTGGGCGCAAGCCTGGGCGCCCACATCGCGTCGTACGCCTGTGACACCTATAGACAACTGACCGGCCGACGACCCGCTAGGCTTACTGGTTTGTGCGATTTTATATGAGAGATACTTATATAGGTAGCTGCACTAGAGAATAGAATAGTATAAAACGCTAAGCCGCAAATACGCACATATTTTATCATATTGGCAATAGGTTTGCCCCCTATTACATATGACCGGCGAACTGTGGGTTGGTACACCTCTGCCTAACCCTTCGCGGAATACAAGCGTGATGGTATGTCATGTCATTTTATCATATTTTAAAGACCTGTGTGAAATGCAACATCAATGAAAAGTGAGCATAGCGGCTGTCAGTCACCTTTGTTTTTGAACGCCAACCTGACTTCCAAAACAAGAAAATACCTGCTGAATTGTTGCTTTGCAAACACCGTTATGCCCAGATGGTATAAAGATTTTTTTAAAGCTTGATTAAATTAATCTTTGGTTATAATCTCGGTGTTCCAACGGCAAGGCACATACAGTAATTGTTAACACGATGCTATGAAGTAAGTACGTTGCTTGATTTCACTTTAGCTTATTTAAAGAAAGAGATCAACTAAGACCAGTTAATTATCTTCCTATTTCTATCTAGGCCTAGATCCGGCCGGTCCTTGCTTCCGCAACGTGCCGCCCACGGCCCGCTTGCACGCCGGCGCGGCACACAATGTGGACGTGCTACACACGAATATCGACGGGTTCGGCATCGCGGACCCTTTGGGACATGTCGACTTCTATGCTAATGGGGGTAAGTTGTTGTGTAGCTTGGACGATACATGATCATATGTTAGCAAGGCTTCTTGGGTTATATAGAAGACCTTTACATCACGTGTCTAGTGACTCTATTTTTGTTTTTGTGGCAAATTTTGGTTGATAATTGTAGACCTTGCAAGTAGGTAGGTACCTAAATGTGTCTGATCTGTGAGTACAGTCAGGAAAATGTATCGTTTATCAGATTGATAACGTTTTGCCGTGGTAAAGCCATTAAGGACAGAGGTCTTACATACAAATACTTTTCTATAGGCAGTCTATTTATTCTGATACTAACAATAGGCCCTGCAGGACATTGCGGTATTTTCTGCAATTTTTTAATTACCTACCATTTTTTATAAAGTTGTTTTAATTTTTTCCAGGTGAATACCAACCGGCTATAAAGGGAGACTTCATAATGCCCTGCTTCCAACTATGCAGCCACGTTCGTTCAGCGTTCTACTTGCTACTATCATACAACAACCCCGACAAATTCGTCGCCGTTCAGTGCGACTCGGTCGCAGACGCAAGAGTTGGCAATTGCTTTGACGGAACAATAGGGACGAATGTGCTTGGACCAAAGACTAACTTTAGTAAGCCGGGGGTTTATTACTTACCGACTAATGCTAAAGCACCCTATTATATGGGGTTGAATGGGTTGAAGAAGCGGAAGTTTGGCGTCAATGATTATTTAATGACGCCGGCGCCTGATGAAGATATGATAATATGAATAAGATTATTGTTAATATAGTTTGATGATTACCAAGTTGGTGAAAAGGAATGGGTGCAGTGCAAGCACTTCATAAATGCAATTGAGTAGATGACACCACTAACCAATAATTCCAAGACAAAACAAAAAAAAAATACACGGAAAACCTGATGAATTTTTAAATAACTTTAAAAAACGTTTTTTAGTTGTTTTGAAATCAATAAATAGTTAGTGAATTGAGATGACAAAAAAGTGACGTCATAGTTTAGTATTGTCATTTAAAATCTATGAGGAATGGATGGGGGGAATGTAGTAATAATATATACGTCATACATAATAAGTACGTCAATTGATTAGTGGTGTCATCTACCCAATTAGGCTTTGTTGAAATAAGTATTATGATCTCTATTTGATTAACTCGCCCACCTGTGGCAAAATAGTATCCCGCCATATATCTTTTTCCTTTTATGAGGTTTGTACTTAGTGGCAGTAGTAGCTCGGAGTTTGGATTTGTGCCCGGTTAATGGCAAAAGGCTCGCCTCCTATTAGATGGGACCTAAACATACCAGTGTACATTGGTACACCTCTGCCTAACCCTTCGGGGAATACAGGCGTGACGGTATGTATCTATGAATGTACTTAGTGATATTCTTGTTTGTGAGTAGTGGTATCTACGAAATACCGAAAACGTAGAGGGGTTATTTCAAACTCCGTACGACACCAAAGATTCTGTGAATCATTAAAAATTTACTGATGCCTATTTACTTCGTGAGAATTATTATTAACTTTGGGATTTTACTCGCGACTTTGTCCGCGTGGAAGACAAATTAAAATGCACGTAGTTTTCAAAATTTTGCGTGAGGTCATCGAGTAATCTTTCACTTTTATAATATAGGATTCTTTTCTGTGCTTTGGATTCTGTAATAATGGGGACATGCATGTTTTTTTCATTTTTTTAATTTATCCTGATGTACTAAACAGTAGTAAAACTCTTTTTCCAATAACTATGAAACTAAAAAAGATATAAACCGTCAAAGATTTGTTTCTATCTCTTTCTAGCAAAACGAAATTTAACACGGAGTTTACATGGCCGTAGTGTTGAGCCGTCACAGTCCATGTCGGATCTCCCTGTCTAAAATCATGCATTCCCTATTATCTGATTTGTATTAAATTAACATTGTGAGAACGAAACAGAGGTACTTACTAAATAAAACAAAAAAACTAATACAAGAGCAATTTTATTGTAAATTTCATCACAATACGCATTAACAACAACAAGTTATTATGTTCCAGTTAGGCCGACAGACTGCTTCGGTACAAAATCTATCTACGTAGGTATATGTACAATACGCTGCTTTATTACATTCGAGCTCGTTGCGCTAAGCAACTTTGGAAGCCATTCATACTAATATTACGATACAAAGACTACTATGAAATTCGTGAAATTCATTAGTTGGGTACATGACACCATTAAATAATAATTCCAAGACGCAATTTCACTTAAAAAAACACATTTTATCTCTGAAACCCCGATATTTTTTTAAATAACTAGCAATCGTTTTTAAGTTGCTTAGACATCAATAGATCGTTAGTAAATTAAAGTGACGAAAAAGTGACGTCATAGTTTAGTATTGTCATACAAAATCTATGGGGGATTGCGTTTTGACAGCTCATAAAAACTATGTCACGTTGATTAGTGGTGTCATCTACCCAATTGATATTACCTTAAAATTAACTGTTTGATATTATGTAAAGTTCATTATTCAAAAAGTACACTGACAAACAAAAATCTAACTGCAATAATTATGTTTGCGCAAATCAAAAATCGGTTACAAAAATAATATCAATAGCATTCTCGTACAAAATATGTCTTAAATAAGTAGGTCTTTCCAATAAATAGTTAATATATTAAATAACCTATTATGAATAACATTCAAATAACACAGATACATGAATAAAGTAAAGCGTTATATTTCATTGAAACCAAGCGATAGTAAGTGACCGTAACAATCCATTCAGATCTCTAAATCATAATATAAAATAGTAATAATAAAAATAAATCTGTGTGTCTTATGTATGTACCTTAAATACGGTATATTTGACGAAAATAATTTTTAGGCGACGCATAAGCACCAAACGCAACGTAATCGTTCTAAAAGCTTTATAAACAAATCTAAAAAATAGGTTTTTTATTGGAATGTGACTATAAAAAATAGATGCCAATAATGCAAAACACATGTACACTCGCGGCACCAAATGATTAAGCCATTTTCGAATATTATCCTTTCACGTATGCCGCGCATATTATCTTTTCGAACTATCATTTTCATTCATAAGAATAATAAAATTAATCTCATGCACGATGATAATAAATATTGTGGATAAGGTGCTCAACCCTTTAATTCCGCGACTGTACATTACATTTTATTCGTACTTTTAAATGTATGAAATATCTTATAAAATGTAGAAATATCTAGTTATGTTTAGGTATCAAAATGTGGATATATAAATTGGGATTTCTAACTATATTATAGGGTTCCGTTCCTCAGAAAAAAATATTCGAATATTAATATAACATGGATATGACGTTAAATACGATATTTATGTAGATTTCAGCCCTAAAATGGCTGATTATTCTAATTTGATATAGAATACTTAAAGTGAGGTGTTTTTATACAAAAGTTATCACCCGTCGTCACTCGCTATTGTCGAACAATTCAGCGGCTTACATACTTGCTATTTATTATATGATATGTGTTTAATTATAATATTTAAACAGACTAGTTTTTGTCTGCTTTAGACCAACTTCATTAGAAGCATGAATAGTTTTATTGATGTACAATCGCGGACAATCGTGGTAACCACTTTTAACGTGCTTAGTACAGATACCGGCAAGGATCTTGAGCGCTGGCTTCCACTTGCGCAAAAGTAAAATATCGTTCCAGATCCGTGCCCATAATAAGGTTGAAAAAGTGGTCAAACGCTATTGTCCTCGATTGTACACTAGCAGAATGAAAACGTTTGAGAACAAGTTTCACTTTTTACCTGCTGTTATTTTTATTTCTGATATTATATAGTGACATACAAATATAGACCTTAAAAAGGCCAACTTTTTTATTCTGCGACTGTCCTTGTAATTTTGAACGAAATAATCGCTAGTACTTATGAGCACTCACTGGCAGAAACTCAAATAAAGTAATTTCATATGATTTGATTATATGTTTTCAAATACAATAAGTAATTAAACGCTAAACATTTCCAACTACAAAGTTTTAGGGCTATCATTATTCTGACATAAGAAAGAGACACTATACCAATGTATATTTCCATCTCTTTCGCACCAAGGAATAATGCTAATTCTAGAACTTCCTTACCCAATTCAGACCAATGTCTCGTTACCTTTGAAGCTTCACCCCACAAGGCATTTTGGCACTAACATGTATTAGTAAAAGATATTTACAAATTATTTAAATCCCAGAAGAGACTCGGAACTACTGAATACTGAGTAATAATATTGCGATATTATTGAAAATGGAATACTGAAAATGGAAAATATTTAATACAGGTTACTGTGGATCCTTTACAATAAAGCAGGTTACATAGTTGCCAACGTAAGCAATTGAATTAAAGTTCAAAATCGTCTTTGCTTGATTATGGTACAAAACGCAAAGGATATACTAAGTTTTAGATGCGCTGTACAAAATAAATGACAATGATAGCGTCATTTTAGTTCTTCCCGAATAACAGGTATTTTCACTGCGAAAAACACACCGTGCCATCTTCATTCATTATTTGATAAAAACACTAAGAATATATTAAGGAACTGGATTACATCGGTCTTACACTAGAAGACACGGTGAGTTTACCGCAGAAAATCTACAATATAGTTGCAAATCACGAGCGAGACGCGATATTTCATTTAAAACCTTACATCTATGTTCATAAGACTCATTTATGCTCGTTCGTGATTTGAAACAACTAGTTGCTGAGTCACACTAAATACAGCTACAGTTTATTTATTTTTTTAGTTCAAGTATTACAGTTCGATATGAAGTTACTTAGTACTTACGTCACATGTAGCTGCATTCAGTGTGTTCCAATTTCAAATGACGTCACATAATTGGCTCAATTGACCTATCACATTATGGGGAACTCAATGCTCCAAAGGGCGGAGCGGGAAAGCACTAGTTACCGAGGTATGTACTCCAACGGGTACCACGCAACGGTCTCCTGTCGGAGCGGCAACGTGTTCAGCGGAATGACAACGCCGCCTAGAAACTGGTTCTCCTGTAACGAGTCATAGTTCCATACCGTTGCTTGTAGACTTCGGTTGACGACTACGTCCATTGGTAGTCGGTATTCTAACATTTCCATGAACGAAGGGTGCGAGTTTCGTTTGAGGACGCGCGTTTTTCTTTTTGTTTCTTTTGATGGGTCAGGTACTAGGTACACCTGGGGAAAGACAAGGAATTAAAATTAATGAAATAAATTATAAATAATATGTACGTCCCTTAACATACAGGAAATTCTAGACAGAGCTCACTAATATTATGTACAGATTTTCTCAGTATATAAATAAGCATCTGTTTGTAAAGATTTACTAATACCGGCAGTAATTTTTATTCGCGCGACTGCTACGCTCGTGATCTTGGGTACGATTTCCAGGTCGAGTAGTATTGGGTGTTTCTATGAAATTCTCAGTAGCAGCTTCGAATTAGGATTTGTGCCCGGTTAATGGCAATTGGCTCGCCCCCTATTACATGGTACCTAAATGGGTATGTATGTATGCACCAATCTTTTCTTAACTTTAAAAACATATATCTATCGCTCGGCGTAGTTTACAGTTCAAAAGTCATCCGTGCTAGCTATACAATAAGTGTCATTTTACCTTAACATAAGGGTTGGGCGGCAGGCCCTGCGGCGTCAGCGCTAGCGACTGCGCGTGCAGTATCAACACTGACAGTACTCCGCTAGCGTACTGCACCGACAGCTTCAGTGAGCCCGAACCGCTGTTCTCTGGCTCTGCTGTTTCACCTGGAAATCATTAATTGTATATGGTCAATAAAGTCTATAAGAACGTTAATAAGTTTATAACGGCTCAAAATACGAACTCTTAAAAAATATCGGAGTATTTTCAAAATAACTCAACCGCCTTGATAGCTTAGTAGTCCTAAGCGTGACTGCTAAGCTAAAGGTCTTGAGTTCGATTCTCAGGTGGAGCCAAAAATATTATTGGGTTTTTGTATGAAATTCTCATTAGCAGCTCGGAGTTAGGATTTGCGCCTGGTTAATGGCAATAGGCAAATGGAACCAAAACATACCAGCAAACTGGGTGTATTGGTACACCTCTGCCTAACCCTTTGGGGAATACAGGTGTGACTGGTATGTTAAGGATATGGAGAAATAAATACTCCAAAAAGTTTTAAATAGAACAGTTCTGGCACTGACCTCTCCGTCTCTGTGGTTCCACATCCTGCTGGTCTCTCAGCAGAGGGTGGAAGAACGTGTACACAAGGTCGGAGTGTGCGATCTCATCGGCGAGACTGAACAGAGACGTTAGGAACGCTTGCACGTCGCCGAAACGCCGGTCTGCCACCTGGCGGATGTTCGAACGACCCACGTACAGGCCTGATGGAAGACTGAAAAGAGAAAAACGACATATTTTAGATGACGCAGTTATGCATAAACTTACGCCTTTTTCGCATGGGGGTAAGCAGAAACACAGAACGCCACCTGCTACGGATCCTTACATACTCCTTTCGCCTCGAGCACGTTCATGCACGCCGGTTACGAGTAAAAAAGAACTTCTATGTAACTTGACTACCCATGTTTGCAAAGAAATAAATGATTTGATTTGAGTACTGCGCACCCGACTTTCCCAAGAATCTTACCAATAAGGTCAGGATAGGTCCTTTCTAGGGCGTCCCCTTCCGGCGTTGCCAGTCATATGTTTCATATAAATCCTTTTTCTTAGTCACCGTTTCGTTCATTCTTTCAACATGATCGAACCATCTAAGCATATTCTTTTCAATCTTTGTCACTACAATATCTTTTTTCTAACACAGTCAACAGTATAATTACAAGTACATGAAAACATGTTTAGATTATTGCATTGCTTATTGACGAGATATAAAATATAAATAATATCGGAACTAACAAAATTGCTACACTAAGTCAAATTCTATGTTTATATGTTTGAAATAGATACCATATTGATAATAAGTTAATAGGTTCCGGGAAATGAAATACGTATACCGGTCATCGCTTATCATAACAGCTTTGACACAGTAAATAACTAGCCATACAAATTAAGGCTTTAAGTACTGTGCGTTAATATATTTTTTATAATGATAAGATATAAAAGGTGACAGCTTGCGGGCGGCGTGATGACAGCTATCGGTTGGATTTTTCGAGGCGATGTCAGCGGCTGTTATGACCGATGACCAGAAAACTACAATCTTTGTAAAGACACGAGAAACGTCAATGTATTATAGTAAAAAGAAAAAAAAATTAAAAAAGAGAACTTCCTCGTTAGCCTAGTGATCCTGAGCACGACTGCTACGCTACAGATCTTGGGTTCGATTCCCAGTAGGAGCAGTTGGGTTTTTCTATAAAATTCTCAGTAGCAGCTCAGAGTTAGGATTTGTACCCGGTTAATGGCAATAGGCTCGACCCCTCTTGCATGGGACCTAAACCACAGATTAACTACCTAAACATACCGGCAAACTGTAGGTGTACATTAGTACGCCTCTGCCTAACGCTTCAGTGATACAGGCGTGATGGTATGTTATGTTAAGTATCTGTGGAAAAAAGAGAAGTCATTGAAGTGAATCATTCCTTCACCTTTATATATGTAATGTATTTGGAATGTAGTCACCTAAAGCCTTTAAAAACTCGATAACAACTCCGTGGCCTTAATCTATCAAGTGTCAAACAAGAGATACACCAATCAAACTTATAATATGAGTAATGTTTTAAAGGAAAATAACAAAAAACATGAAGTGTTATGTACTTATCTGTTTACCTAAATACATAGAACACGGTATTTTAGCCTTGCGTCACCGATATCGATTATTGTGTTCGGCCAATACTAATCCGTCGATATGTCATGTCGTAAATTAACGTACATTAGTGAACCAAATACAAAGATAATGCAGTATTTAGATTACAGATATTATTTTCCATTTCGAGCTCAATCTGAGTCTTATCGTGGAATTTTACATGTTATTCTGAATTATTTGCTAGATACAATGAAATAATCACGTTGGCATCTGGTCAAGTCTTTCACTAATCAAAATGGCAGCTTATGGATTTTTACAAGGGTATGTGTTTGACTCAATTCCTGTCTAATGATAGGACACCAGATAATAAATACATGCCTGGTGACATGATGGATAATCAATAACATGTAATGGGGCATTTTTCTTAAAACTAAGTAATAGTCAGCACGGTTACAACAAAACCCAATAACAGAAATGGTTGCAAAAAATACAGTAATTTTATTTTTCCTTAATTTTTTATATTTCATTTACTCTGCAATTTAATATAATTATGCTGTATAACGACAACTATCAAGCCATTTGTTAATGAATTCACACCGTTAGCAAATAAACAGGTTTTATTTATTTTGAAACAATTCATCATCATCATTATATCAACCAAACGACGCCCACTGCTGGACAAAGACCGGTCGGTTAAAACATTTTTTTTTTAATTCACTAGCAAATTTTATTCTACCGCTTTCCACAACTAGATTAAAGCCTACATTGACAACACATTAGTAGAAACGACTATAACCATAACACGATTTAAAAACCATTGTACCTCCATATCCGGACGCTTGATTACATAGAATAATTTGAGTCTGATTAGATTACAGTCATTATTCGAGGCTCTCACCTTATCTTATCTAGCAACACAAACGTATTGATTTAAACAGTAATGGCTGAACGAGTGTTGTCACCACTTACTCTGTTTATTTGCATTTAGAATTTGTGTTTGTTTCAATTATAAGACTGTTATTAGAGACATTGAAATACGTAAGTGAGAATTTTATATTTTTTTCCGTATAATAGAACTTGTATCTGTAATAATCTCAATATAAAAACCCAAGCATTCATTATGATTCAGTGTCATATCTAATAGTAATACAACCTTATCTATCTACGGTCCTTTTTCAAAATTCTTTCAGTTGATAACACAGTGAGTTACGTAGCAACCCTGTTGTGTATCGTGTGCCAGTGCAATGTTCGGGTTCAAGCATTCTCTCAACTTCCTTAATGGGAACAGACGGAAGTCCAAAAAGGATAAAGATGATATCGGCTCGATGGTGTCCATCACAGGAGCTTACAGGACTAATAGAGATGAATTCTTTGGTAACTATGCTTATTTACCTATTTGTCTTTCCAAGTTAAACTGTTCTGTTTTGATTGGTTGATGTGTTTCAATCTATTAATGGCTTATAAAACCCATTGATGATTTGCAAGAACATCTTCATAACCTTTCCGCCACTTTGCAATCGCCGGTCTACTATATACTTAGCCGTTGACTTTGATTTTCATTTTATCAATTTTCAGGATACTACGCGGACCCTGTACAGAGGAAGTCGACACCCAGCACCCACCATTACAACATGCCAACCACGAGCACGGGGCAACCGACAACACCTCTCCGACAAGCGAAAAGCACCAGTGACCTTATTAAAAACAAAAACCTACCGCCCAACTTACGACCAGAGAACCCGGGGGTCTCACAAGACCCCCGCGGCGCCGAACTAGAACGTAACAATAGACCCCAAGAAATACCCAAACGCCCGGAGAGAAAACTAGACGCACAAATACGAGTAGACAAACAAAGAATGGAAGAGCAGAAGAAGTTAGAAAAACAACGGTTAGAAGAACAAAAGAAATTGGAGAAGCAGAGACAGGCAGAACAGAAAAAGAGGGAGAAGGAACAAGCGCAACAGGAGAAGATGCGGAAAGAGAGAGAAAAGAAAGAGGCTCAGCTAGCGAAGAAGAAAAAGCAGGCCCCACAGCGTCCCGTCGCGAATCCTTTAGCACAACCAAGTGCGAGTACATCAAATCCTTTAGCACAAGGGTCTGGACAGATCCCGCACTCGACAAACACTCTAGAAAGTTCTATAAGTAAGTCTAGCGGGCCTCCGCCTTACTCTGCCTCGAAACCAGAAGGAGAGAAAGATAGCAGTGGTAATGTGACTTATACCAAGCCTGTCGACACGGGAAGTTGGGACATGGTTTCCAAGCATAGAGAAAATATCAATCGTCCCGCGGCTTCGGGAACTGCGCCACAAACTAAGCAAACAGTGATGGATTTGAACTACAAAGTGGGTGAAGATAATAAAGAAAATAGTGAAGCTTGACGTGGTATAAAGTGAGTCAAACTTTTGTTTATGATATTTGTAAGTTTGTTATGAGTTGTTGATATGTTTGAATAATGTTTATGAAGGATTAAATTTATATTTTTATAGATTGGTGTTGTCTGTATTCTAAATCTTGTGTCTCTATGAGGATGCTAAAGATATAAAAGACATAAAATAGCTATATTCTGAGTGCTGGATATTTTAATTCATGTTCAAATATGATACAGACATATTTATCAATAAAATGAATTGCATGAAGAACTCAAGCGATTCTAAAGTTTTGTTTTGAAACTAATTGACGATTGTACCGATAATAATTACTTTAATCTAATCTTTAACATGATTTATGTAACGAGAATTGGAAATTAGGTAATGTGATGCGCCTGTTAGCAAGCTGAAGGTTTCAGTGACTTCACACACACACACGCGCACGCACTGTGCACACTACTTGCACAAGAACCACTCGCTAACTGCTCGCGAAAATGTCCAAAGATGGCCCAGTGTGCCCAAATGGACCCAGAATAATGTTGGCCTCTAGCTACTGTCGTGCTTTCAAAGTCGGGTTGGACCACTCCTTTTTCTTTTGTCAAAGATGACCAACCCAATCAATCAAATTATGTAACATTTGTCGGTTTTAGCTGGCTTTACTTGGCTTATCTTATCAAAATACTTTGGTGGACAAAAGACCCTTATTTGGATCGCCCCGTTGGGCTTAAAAATAGGAATTTCTCAGTAGCAAACCGGAGTTTGAAAGTAGATGGTGTGACACACCCGTGTCTCGGAAAGCACATAAGCCGTTTTTCCGAGGCCGCAAGTGTCGTATTGCCGTCCCATCATACTTTATAGTGAGGGAAGAGGAAGGGCACCTGTGTACACACACTTGTGCTTTATAATATCTCATGCGTATTTGGCCATTTTTCTTTTAGATTAGCCACCAAAGACAATATTATTATTATTTAAACGGTAACTAATGGCCGGAATTGGCTAAATTGCAACTACAGCACGCCGCGAAGTAATTGGTATCCTAGCGCAAGTAGTGGTAATACCAATTAGTAATCGTTATAATTATGATAATTACAATTTATCGATAATTATATCGACACGATAAAAAACGATAATTATGTAAAATTTTATTTACAAGCTAAAAAACTTAAACCCGATAATGAGCTTGCCCGTGATCATTGCCAGCAATTGGTCCGTTTTTCTCTTAATGCCCTCTGTTTTTCAGGGTCGCGGTAACTTACATACGCACATAAACTCACGCCTTTTTCCCTTGGGGGTAGCCAGAAACCACAGAACGTCACCAGCTACGATCGTTATATACTCCTTTCATCTCGTCCACATTCATACATCGGGTCATACAAACACGCCGGTTACGAGTACTGCGCACCTGACCTTTCTGAAGAACCTACCAAAAAGGTCAGGGTAGGCTTTTTTTTTTTAAATTAACCGCTATGACTGATATTTGGACAGAAAAATAAAAAAAAATCTTACCTATGAATTTTGGCCAAAGGAAAGTGCAGACAAATCTTCTGGTATAGCTCAGTGAAGTGCTTGTAAGAGCGGTACAGCACGAAAGGCGTAGTCTGTCCTTGTCTAAAGATGCGAAGTGCGTATACGTAGTGCTTTTCAGGGTCGTAGCGCTTCTCGAAGCCGAGGCATTCTACGCTTACCAGCCGGCCTTCCTGTGCCATGCTGTGGAGAAAAAAATAATTCTTTATTGCTTTTTTTAAAACTTTATGTAACAAAAACTACAAAGGCGGCATTCTCTACCAGTCAACCAAAAGTGGTAAAGAGATAACATGGCAGGTGCAAATTATTTAACAAGAGTAAAGAGAGGGACTTTTTCCTGCCTTTTAATGTATAACAGCATGTGTGACTCCCGGGAGTAACTTATTGTATTAGACAGGTGACAGTACTATGATATATTATGCAAAATACTATTTTTACCGATTTTCACTAGAATGACCCGACAATTAATTATTATTTAAATTCGCACATTAACTACTACTAAAAAGTTAACTAAATTTATAGGCGAACTGTGGGTATACATTGGTACACCTGTGCCTAACACTTTGGGGGAATACAGGTGTAATGGTATGTTTTATGTAAAAAGTTACTTACGTGTATGTGCGTGGCATAAACGACAGCAGTTCGGAAGTATTGTTGCTTTGATCACCACTCGCGCGCAGTTGAGCCAAGTTGTGTAGGAAGAAGTTTATTGGTGTGAACCTGAATAATAAATAGTTACACATATTATTTTATAATGACATAGAGGACAGTTAAATGGTCTGATCTGTGTTAAAAAAAACTCCATTTCACATTACACGAGTACATAATTCTCAAAGCAAGAAACTCATTCCACTTGGTGGAGATTTTTACACAATTTCTGAAAAACATTTAAGGGGTACAATCTCGACACAATCTCGACAGCGGGAAATTTCAACTAATCTTAATAACTTCTACATTTTACTAAGATTAGTTGAAATTTCCCGCTGTCGAGATTGCCCCGCTGCACCATATGAGGAACAGGGTAGAAAGTTTATTATCCGCTATTGAAAAGGCAGGATTCTCCGACCAGATGGTAATTGTATCCAGGTACTGCCCGACAGTTGTCGTCGGGTTTCAGCATGTTTTACTAGCACTTTGTGTTTATTCGTTACCAACAAAAATATAAATCATTTATCTTTATAATATTAGTTTGAAGATTTAAGATAACGTCAATTGTAGTTTTGCATACGACACGACCGAGGTCACCACAATAAGATAATCATTATTTATTTATTTTTTCTGAAGGATGTACTAAATGTAGTGATAGTCAGCACATACTTGCTCTTGAGCGAGGAGTGTATGAGCCTGGCGAAGGCGGCGGCGGCCTCCGCGTTGGTGGCGGCCGGCAGCAGCGCCGCCCGCACGTAGCTCACCGCCGCGCTCGTCACGCCCGTCACGCCTGACATCGCCATCTGGGGAGACATATTTACATTTATAAAACACTCTAAATACTATATATCTTTCTAATTTTCAAGCTAAGTGAATGATAGAGAAAAAATGAATGAAAATTATGAAACATTAATGAATGTAAAAGATTTAACTTCCTATGACAGAATTATCAACAGCAGCTTACACGTACTTACAAAATCAAATTAAGTTTTCGTTCGAGAAACCGGAACTTTATGCAACAAAACTACAAAGGCGGATATAATGCCTTGCCTTATGTTGTCCTTTAGTGATGAATGCACACAGACTTTACACATGGACTTATTTTTTTGACGGACAAGAACACTAAACATAATATGGCTTGAATTAATTTAAAGGACTTATTTCAAACATACTAAATTACCTGATATAATTGAATTGTAATACCTAAACATGAAAATATGCGATGTGCTCTTAGAGAAAATTAGCGACAATTAATTACTTACCAAAGCGAACAAGTCGAGTATATGGTCGTGATGCGCCCTCACAACGTTGAAGGCCATGCAGCACAGCTCCACGAAGTGCTGGAAGCGCTGCGTGGGTCGGTCGCCGCCGTTGATCACGTACACCATGTCGTGGGTCAAAACGAATGGGGCGCGGTCTCTGTACAAAAAAGATTAATATAAAACAATTAATATGAAACTTGACATTTAAGGCTCTAGACAGACGGACTGCATTTCAACTGCAATCCAACTGCAAATTTGCAGTTCGCATGCAGTTTGAATGCAGTTGACACGACTGCAACAGAACTGCAAACCAACCGTGCAGTCCGATTGCAGTCGGTGTGCAGTTCACATGACTGCACGCCGACTGCAATTGAACTGCAATCGGACTGCTCGGTTGGTTTACAGAACTGCAAACCAACCGAGCAGTCCGATTGCAGTTCGCATGCAGTTTGAATGCAGTTGACACGACTGCACACCGACTGCAATCGGACTGCACGGTTGGTTTGCAGTTCTGTTGCAGTCGTGTCAACTGCATTCAAACTGCATCCGAACTGCAAATTTGCAGTTGGATTGCAGTTGAAATGCAGTCCGTCTGTCTAGAGCCTTAGTCTTTTGATGAACAATTTTGCCAAAATGACGAGAAGAGGGTGTTTCTCGTCGTTTTGGCAAAATGTTAACTCTTAAAACTAATCTTAACATTTTAATGCAATATCAAAACTCAAAAACGAAAGACCTAAAGCTTAGTATTAAACGTTAGCTTTATGAATACCTAAGAAACATTTAGGAATGCTATAATAAATGGTATGAGTATGACAAAACGAGACAGAGGCTAGTGACAGCAAAAAAATATGGTGCAATTTTTGCAATAAATTTGTGAGTAATCATTCTTTTGAAGTTTTTTTTCAAAAAAACTTTTTCGGTTCTGCAATTTAAGTATGGGTGTTTCATTTTGGTAAATATCGTTTAACTAGTTCCACTAATATTTTGCAGCTTATAAAAAACACAAAAATAAAAACAAAGAAGAATTCACAAGATCATGGTACCTCTTAAAGTTGCCAAACATCTGCGCATCTCCGAGGAATTTGCCGAAGTCTATATGAAACAGATGTCCGGAAGTCTTCAACATGATGTTGTCGTTGTGTCGGTCGCAGATACCCAGCAGATACGTCGCCACGCTGTACCCGGCGCACGACGCTGAGAAAGGAAACATATTTCAGATATTTTAATGTCGTCTGTGATTATTTTGATGAAAAAACTATTATTTAGTCAGCTTAGGGCGAATTCAATAAATCTGTTCTATCTAGTAGTTTTATCCTGTGAATAAAAGAGTCTGACAGTTACTGATAAAATATTTCTGACTTTGGTTAAATAAACCTTTAGAGATCTATCTTCTGAATACTGTAGAGGGCCTGGCTGAATGAGACGAATACATACTCATTTTAGATGATTCTGCTATTAAAAAAATATAATATTAAAAAAAGAAAGTAACAGACCGTGCCTACAGAAGCCAAACTTAAAATATATTTAAAAAATGTAGTAATAATTAATATTTCAATAAACGAAGTATAAATAAAACGTATATCCAACTCAAATATGTATCAAATATATTTTTCTATATTATAGTGACAAGTAGATTCAACATTATGGCAAAACACAAATAAAAATAGAAGAAAACAATACCAAACACCAAACTCACCAGTGAAATTATCCCTTGCTCGTTGATATTCCAGTTCAGAAGGGTTGTGCTTCGCCAGCCACTCCGCTATGGGCTTGTCTTTGAACGAGCCCGTGAGACCCCACTCCGTCTGTATAGCACGGAGCGTTTCTGCTTCTGACACTATCTCGATCATACCTGAAAATACATACATGTTACCATCTAGTAATTACTAATCATGTAAACATCACATTTGTGATCGTTATTGTAATATACCAAAACTCTAAATATGGCAAAGGCACATTTGCGTGATTGGATTTAGAAAAAAAAAATACTATAAGCAACATAACAAACGCGGGCGCATGGATTTCGGTTCGCATGCCTATGTCGTACATCCAGAATAGACGCCCACTCCGTGCTCTCGCGCATTTTTTAACGCACGCCCTAGGTTTTTTGTTTGAGACGTCGATGCAGAGCGGAACTTTCCGTGTGCCCGCATGCGGCAGCACGCTAGCAATTAAAGTAAAAATGTAGTTTAAATTAATATTTGGTTTTATAATATGCCGCTGTGCACTCAGTCTCTGCAGTTATTGCAATACAATACAAGTGCTACTGCATATTCCTAAATAAAATGAACACAGGCTCGTTTTTGCAAAACCATGACATTTCGAATGAGTGGTCGTAATACAATGATAACACAAAATATGAGTACGAAAGTTACAAATGAATAAATACCTCTCTTATCACTGGTAGGCAGAGCTTGGAATGTGACTATTCGTAGATCTAAACCAGCCCTCAGCCATAAACTGTCCATCACTTTGATTACTTGTAAAACCAACGCGTCTTGACGCAAATCATCGCCCACCTAGTAGAAACAATTATAGTGAAATTGTAGTAAAAAAACATATGAATGATTGTGCAACCTAAAAGGTCTAGGTCTAGATTATTAAATGAAAAGTAAGCCTTCGAAATCAGACCACAGTGTATTTTTAGTGTTCTGAGCCTAAAAGAGGATACAGAGCCTTTATAAGTTTACATTTTTTTATTGATTTTCAATCAAGCAACTAACATAATCATATTATAATTTCTACAAAGTGACTGCGAAACCGATGTAACCTACTTTCACGAAGTTGTTTCCTTACCTTAAACATAGCAGGAATGACAGCGTTGTCACTGCCAATGAAGTTAATCTTGAGTGGCAGCGTGTTCGAAGCGAAGTACATACATGACCTGGATTGAAAGCAGCTTGTTAGTAAACCAATTCACTTTAGTATTCCAACCTAATATTTTGATAGAACTTTGGCCTCAAAACTATGGGGCCTGCAACTACATAGAACCCCATATACAAGGTGGAAGAAACATCATAACGAAATTTTTTACCATGGATTCAGTACATGACTCTGGACTATACAGGGTACAGCCCGCAGGATTTCAGGACACCTTTTTTCGGTTATTAAGAAGAAAAACAGCTGTTCCATACATTTTGACTATGTAAGTGTTGCTCTTTTGTATGGAACAGCTTTTCTATTCAAAATTGCTGACGAAAACGTTCCTTCCCGGGGGCTTTAGAATCATTTGCTAGCTCCATAGTAAATTGGCGGTATTGCGTTTAGACACCTCACAAAAAATATGTCAATTAATTGGTGGTGTCTATATCTATTCGTTGCATATAAACAATTACATACGAACGCTAGAAACGCAGCGTACTAGGCGCAGGCCAAGTACACCAGTTATAACTATTTCTAACAACCTTAGACAAGTTAATACTCAGAACTCACTTGACATCGACATCGTGTACATATTTGTGCAGTGCGAGCGGTAAGGCGGCGGGCTGCTGACGTAGTATCGTGGCCAGCTTGTCACTGCCCGCGGTCAGCGCTCGTTGCCGATTCGTCTCCTTCGCGTCTTTCACTGCTTGGGCTACTTCTGATAGCGTCTGTAAGAATATGATGAGGATATAGTACACGGAACTTTAGCGCGCAGTATTATTTTGGTTTGGTGTATAAGGTGCATGTATTTACGGGTTGGAACGCGCTTGCTCTCGCCTTTACTTGAGAAAAAATCTGGGTTCGTTCGGCGGGCTACTTGTAATAACCACGTGCCGTGGTTTTAGAGTTTAAGATTAATTCTAAAACCACCACCCATTCTAGATTATACTAGAAAGGTTTAGGTAGTTAACTAAAGGTAAACAAATCGTCGAAAAGGTTTTTTATAGTTGACACTTCCTTGTTTAAAAATACGTTACAACAAAATCAATTCTAATTTCGATTTATGCGATACTTTTCTCTTTTATTAATGTATGTTAAACTTTATCATTTATTCGTAAACTACTCTTCATTGATGTCATTGTTTGGACACCACTTTTTTGTTAGTTTTATAAAATAGTATAATATTTTGTAATCTGTCTATTGTAAAGAGCCTAAAAAGACAGGTTCCCAAAACCTTTTAGAAGATACGATGAATTAGATAACGTCGCTAAATTGAAGAGTACGCCCGTGATGTAGTATGGCAACTAAAATTGCAGGTATTACGTTTAGTCGATTAACCAGGCGCCTTTGAAAATTGCGAGGGTCATGTAATAAAACAAGAACAGAAAATGTTTAAATTAGATAAAATGATTGATAATACCACTGAACGTTTTATTACTAACGTGGCAGATAGTTCCTCAAATTCTGATATAGACTAGAGCCTATTATTATGCGACTTTAAATAATACGATTTTAAAATTTGAAGTGAAAGGTTTAGCATCCATGAGTCACGTGGTTTGTTTTGTTTACATTTAGTTAACTACCTAAACCTTTCTAGTATAGTAACATTTTTATATTAGAATAGTGAATGAGAATAATAAAATTAAACTCCATCGTAGACTTTGTCTATGTCAACTCTGACCTAGACTAGAATCAAGAGCTTACCCATCTCGAATGTAAAAATTAAAATTAAAATGAAATCATTGTCCCGTTTTATTTTAATATAAATTTACCCTTTGCCAAGATGAAGAAAGCACTAACCTTTACAAGTAGCTGTTGCCTCAAGAGAGTGTTCTGCAAGTTCTCGCCACAGATGGCCAGCAGTGCGCGCAGCAGTAACCTGTAACGCCACGTGGCCGCTATCCCGGCGTCGGCCTCGTGTGCTTCAGAGGCTGCGTCCTCTAGACTAATGCCTAGGTACTCTTGGTTTGGGTCCTAGAAAAAAACATATGTTTTACAACAAGCCATCACGCCCCGTTTTCCCCGAAGGGTTAGGTAGAGGTGTATCAATGTACACCCACAGTTCGCCGGTATGTTTTAAGTCCTATGTGATAGGCTAACCTATTACCATTAACCGGGCACAAATCCTAACTCCGAGCTGCTACTGAGAATTTCATAGAAAAAAACTAATAACACTGCGCGATCTGGGAATCAAACCCAAGACCTCTAGCGCAGCATATTTGTTATTCTAAATAAAAACTTCTTGATTAGATCATTTTATGTAGGGTGCACTATATATTGCCTAGAAAATGGTGCTTATTACTTACTTGAGGTACGTTTGGTAAAGAATGGACTAGCAACCAAAACAGTCGATGTGCGACCGCGGGCCCGGAGAGGGCGCGTGATAATAATAATTCTGAAACAGAACGCATCTAGTATGAAAGACCAAAAAACCTTGTATCGAAAGCAACATTTAAGCCGAACATATTTATTAAAAACGACTGATATTTCCAGAAAAAATCTACGTATACACAAAACCTCCATATAAGCAAGATAGTAATAGTCCTTTGTCAATCTGATAGATCAATGTGCAAGTAAAAAAAAATCAAACCGATCCTTTAAAGATGCTTAACCCTACTAGTTAAGCATCTTTAAAGGATCGGTTTAAATTTTACGAAAATTGAATGACTTTAGTAAATTTTAACATAAAAAAGTTATGCATTTTCAAAATGTTGGATATGAATTTATTAAAATACGTAAAGTCATAAAGAAAATAATTGTACGCCGAGACATAAGGCTAAACATGACCGTAACTGTCTATAATATCTTGGGTTTTCTTGTGTGTACACATGTATGAAACAAATCTTATCTTATGCCTTTCCTTTAAATATAAAACTTCTTTCCTACTAACCGGCTACGGGGCTGGCCTCATAGGTCTCGTGTCTTAGTGCCTGTATGAGCTGCGGCATGACGCGACACAGGTCGTCGTCCGACATCTCGTTGATCAGCTGCGTCGCCGTCTCACGGACCGCGTTGTCCGGGAAACTGGAATATATGAAAATGGACCATGTGAACGAACAAAGCCCAACTATGCTAGCAAAACATAGGGATAATTTAGAAGACATAATCCCCAGGAGTCCAATACGCAGCATAAGTAATAAATGCTATCTATTTACTACATTTCCATTTATCATCCATTTGTACATTCATTCATCAATCAATCGATCGATTCAATCGTCTGTCAAATTCATCAACGTAATCATCATCATCATCAACCCATCCATCCATTCTCTATTCATCATCCATTAATCCATTCAGTGCGGGCAACGCGCATGCGCGTTTTTCTGACGTTTACATGCGCGTTGCCCGCACTGAATGGATTAATCACAATCATCATGGCCGTCCGTCCCTCTTTCTGTCCATTCCCCATCATCATCATCGGTTATAAAGAGCATTTCTAAATCTATTTAACACGTACCAGGGCAGCAGCAGATGCATGGCGTTCAGCGGCGAAGGTTTTTCCCATAGTTTTAACAGCGCAATCAGCTGTTCTCTATGCTCTCCGTACCAGTTGGTGGCGGCCATCAGTACTAGAGGCAACGCTCCGGCTAACTGTACTAGGTATTGACGTTTCTCCCACATAATCTACGGACAAATTATTATGAAACATTATTGTTTTATTTTTTACTGTTTCAAATGTAAAACGAAAGAAACAAAGGGTATATAACTAAATAGTTTAGCTTACATAATTACGTAATTTTATGCATTCTTAACCAACTTCAAAGATATTTTTTTTTCTAAATGAAAAGGTCCCATTGACAGTGATGCGGATGAGTTATTGATGCCCTGTAAGGTTCCTTTTTTTTGTAAACTGTACCTAATTTATTGTAATTTAATTTTATTGAAGCAAGTTTTATGTTTAAAAAAAAATATTAAAGTGCAATGGCATTTATCCAATATAGCTATTGAATTAGAAGCATGTACACTGCATATTGGTGTATTAGCAGACTGTAAATTCCAGTTTTCTTCACGATTTTATTCTATAAAACATTACTATAATAGTTCTATTAATTTTGTATTAGTATCTTACCTCACGACATTCACTAGGCATCCTCTGATAGGCTCCTTGCTCTATCAGATGCAACAGCTGCGACTGTGTATGTCCATCCAAACTGTCGAACTTGGGCAACTCGTCGGCGGTTAGCGGCCGTTGTCTGCCTTCCTCGCCATTCGTCCATTTGACACCGGTGTGAGCGTATAAAGGAATTTCTGGAAATATATTTTGAATCTGTTATTTTTGTGCTTTCGCTATGGTACGGTATTACTGTATAAATCGTTTACGTACAATAATAATAATTAACGTACAAAGAGTATAAATAGCTATCTATCTATACAATTTGTACGTTAATTATTACGGTTTTTTTGGACTTCCACGAAATTCTGAGAAGTGTAGTAAGTGGTAAAGGCAGTTATAAAGCCTGCTTTACGTATCCACTGTGCTGAAGCTGTTTCTTTGGTTTAAGCGTGATAAATCTCCGGAATTCCGGTGCGATTTAGATTTTTTATTTCGCTAATTGGGAGCTATGTTATCCCTGAGTGCTATTATTATAAAATAAATTTTGTATCCGTATGAAAACCCACACGGACGAAGTTGCGGGCAAAAGTTTATAGGTAATAATTATAAATCGTATAATTTAACTCACCTATATTAACAACAGGGAAAGTGCCCGTGGGCGAGTGCATCGGATGCGGCGCGGGCCCGATGCGACGGTCGCAGTACGTCGGCCACAGAGGCAGCACGTAGTTGCCTGACGCTAGCATGCTAGAATATATTTAAAAAAATACATGTAACACTAATTTTAAAACCAGAAAGTCCAATAATAAAGAAATGTAACAAATATTTTCAAATTATTCTATTTATCTAAATGTTGTTATTAGTATTACTGCGAGAGCAGCAAGAAGAGGCTTGCATTACCACAAAATACAGGCTTTTTTTATTTATTTAGGATCTCCAACAAAAGATTTACACAAATCAAGAAACAAAAACAATATTTAACAAAAGCATTATTTTTGTGTTATCCTTTACTTCTAGGAGACACAGCATTCACAAGAAAGTTGACAACTAACATCCACAAGAAAGGTAACAAAGTTCCAAATTAGAAAAAATAAATTGTTGGAGACCGCCATAAAATTATTAATACATTTATAAATATAATAGTTACATACTATAATATGGCGAACCGGCCGACACGGCCGGTGAACTGTGGGTGTACATTGGTAAACCTCTGCCTAACCCTTCGGGGAATACAGGCGTGATGGTATATATACAGAGTGGAGACGACAATACGACAATAAATGAAAACACGTATAATACTAGTTCATAGGAATAATTCTACACTATCAAAAAACCCCAAAATGGAAATAGAAAAAAAAAATTTTTCAACCAAACTAAATGGCATAAAACTGAATACGAAATAGAACACCATTTATGAATATTGGTTCACTGACCTGTGGTAAGAGCGGCAACAACGCAGTCCTGTAGCGACTTGATCTTTTGGCTAAAGTTCAGTAAAAACAATTGCACTAAATCACAGACTATTCACCAAACAATCAGGCACCTTTCATCCGCTGGTTATTTTTTAATTAAATTATTAATCAATCACTATCTGGATCACTGTTCAATCTCCTAGCTAAGTACCTACGTCACAACATTTTTCGTTTCTCGAAATGACCGCCATTGATTCTAATGCACGAACTGTAACGTCGCAGAAAGTTTTTTCTGACGTTTGACATACAGTCTAATCTCGCACAATACACTTATCACTTAACTCGATACCTATTAAAATGTTACGTGACACTAAAATAATAAAGCGTCCAATTTCGCACTTATGATAAAGAATCACAAACAGACGAGCGCGGGCGCCGGTACTTCAAAGGAGGCGCGGCGAGGCGGGCAAAGAAAGTACGTCCTGCGGTACTCGAGCGCTTACGAAGCGATGACGCGTGGATCATCACAGGATTGTACCGACACACTGACCTAAATTTGTAGTTAGTTTGGAATTTCGAACAATACATTTATCTCTTTCGCACAGTGCTTATTTCAACTTCCGAATGCGTTATTTTCTTATCTAAATCTAAGGATACTCTTTATGACTCTTATTGGCCTAGTTTAAGGTATAATTTGCAGTAAATCAAATTTAAAAACTAATTTGGCGAAAGTTTTTAAATAGCGAGTTGGCAACGTGTCTTTAATGTTTTGATGTTTTACCGATGCGGAGGTCGTTAACCTGTTAGTGCTTCCTTAAAATCAGATACATCATGTAGCAAATGTTGAAGTTGAAAAATAATTTCCTGTGACTAAACTACTTGATATATTCAAATGGTTTTTGTATGTATATTGGGAACGTCTTGAGGTATGCGAAGTTTAATTTATTGTCGTATTATCATCACCACGCTGTATATACTATAATATTAACTACTTACTCTTAAGTTTATTTTGTTTTGTAACAAAGGAAGAATAAATTATTCCTATTCCACATTTTTTTTTATTAACATGTTAATTATGCTCTTCGAAGCACGCAGATACTATAAACCCTATAACAATAAACAATACGACTCAAAATAGCAAGAAAAAGCATCTACATACCCATCAAAATCAAACATCTGTATAGCAGCCCACCCTAGTTCCACCAACTCGTACTGCACATCGTTATTTTCCTCATTTTCCTGGTTATTTGGCTGATTCTCATTGTTCTGGTGTTGGCTGTCCACCGTACGTTGAGAGCGTCCGTACAGAGTAATGACAAGCCGAGATTCTCTAGGTAAACTGTTTACGGGAAGATCAGCTAAGTTTAGCCTGAAAATAAAAAAAAAGTAAACATAAATATATGGAAAAATATATTTTTGACTACTCTTTGAAAAGCGGTTATGTACTATAATGAAAAAATCTAAGCATTCTAATTCGTTTTGCATGAACACAGTAGGAGCAAGAATGCTCCAAAATTAAAGAACAAATCGACACCACCAATTTATACTACGCTAACTCGAAGTTTAGGTAAAAACGTTTTTTTTATGCCAAGTTGCTTAAAATGTGTTTTTACATATGTCATAAAAAAATCGTGAAGAAATATACAAAAATAAGAAAGTTACAAATCTTATAAAACGCTAAGTAAAGGTACTTTTTGAAATCACTCGATTTATATTACGCCAACTATTATTAGCGGATTGTGCGCGGTGAGGGAACGCACCGCACCGCACCGCTAACTCATATTTAGCGTAGTTTAGTGCGTTCGTGTGTATACTTGTTCGTTTGTAAAATAAACTACTTAGCGACTTTAACGTAGTACCTAAATACTTATGTGTTAGCGTTCCCGCATACGACCGATAATCGGACCGATTTTTGACAGATTTCTTCACACCGACACAGAAACCTGACAAAAATCGGCCCGATAATCAAAAAATATAAATAATTAAGGAAAAATAAATATGAGATATTACAATGAATAAATTAACTATTAAGCATACCAAATTTCAAATGAATATCTTAATTGATGGAAAGGTTATCACGTTTTTGCCTTTAAACGCCTCTACTGTAAAGTATGCTTTTTTGAGTTAGCGTAGTATAAATTACTGGTGTCGAAATAACATCACAGCATCGCATCTTACGGTAAGTTTTAATATTAAATCAAGCAAAACTAATATTAAATTAGCTGAATAATAGTTTTAAATGCATATTTTCATCCATTTATAGAATTTATTTCAACAAAAACAACTCTTCACAAAGCGCCAACAATACTGCAAATTGGTTCCTATTTTGTAACTAGATGGCGTTGACGTCGAATTAGAAGTCGCAAACGTTTACTCACACCGAATAGTACTAGTACGTGGAGTTAGGATTCAACAACGTCCACGACTCAAACTGCAGATTTAATAATAATAATATGGAATGGATATTATTATTATTAAATCGGTTGTTTTGGGCGTGGACCAAAAATACTGCAACAATACTGCTCTTATACTAGGCATGGGCAAAGTCCTTCTTTAGTCTCAAAACGTTCAAGTTGCAAAATAACATATGGTAGCAAAAAGTTCAAATCTCATAAGACTATAAGACCCAAGTCTCAAAACGTTCAAGTTGCAAAATAGTCAAGTCTCGAAACATACATGTCTCATAATATACATATTTTATTTAAGTGGTGTTTTATATCCTCGTCCTGTGTTTTATTTTTATATATATTTTTATATGTTTTATATATATTTTTTTAGCCTCTTCCGGTAAGATCGATGTTATGCCTTTATACTTTTGACATTGAACTTGTTTTTTTTTTAAAAAAAAAGGTGGAGATTAATGCCTGGTGTTTTTAATATAAATAATGAAAAAGTTTGAGCGCAATTAACTCGGGCAAGGAAAAGAACCATACCAAGGTCGCAGTTTAATAAAATAAAACCAATTTAATAATAAAATATTGTTTTATGAAATGAAACAAAACATTAATAATACACGCGCAAATAAATCAGAACCGATGAGGCATATTGTACATAATTGTAAACAAAAAACAAAAATGACTGACATTTTAATCCAAATCAAATTTTAATATTTGCATAATGTGTTTAAAGATGTTACATTAAGGCTTAAAGCTATAGTACAAATATGGACACTGCTGTTAGGGCAAAGCAACATAAGAGTAATTAAATTAAAATTTAAAAAGAAAAAAATTAAATTAAGTAACAATTCTTATTTGTTTGAACTTTCTAAATTATGTTATCTCTTACAGTAGGTAAATTAAAATTGAAAAAGAAAAAAATTAAATTAAATAACAACTACATAATAATTTTATGTGCCAATTTTCTGACGTTTCTTTTTTTAAATATTTTTTTATGGCATTCATGCATTCTTTTTTCTGATTTATTTACAATGTAAGTGGCCTGAAGGCCACTAATAATTTCTTCTTGTGCTGACTTGCGGAGTTATAGTATAGCGCGTTATAGTTTCCGTATTTTTTTTAAATTGGTGGATCAAGGTCAATGTCATATAAAACACCACTTAAATAAAATATGCATATTATGAGACATGTATGTTTCGAGACTTGACTATTTTGCAACTTGAACGTTTTGAGACTTGGGTCTTATGAGATTTGAACTTTTTGCTACCATATGTTATTTTGCAACTTGAACGTTATGAGACTAAACCGGCAAAGTGTATCATTTTTGCGATTGGATCATTGCATCTGTATCACTCAACTGTTCCGGATCACTGATATGTTTCAATTGGAACATCGGCACCGGCTCAAAAGATACAAACACAAACTGTTTTGAATCATGATCTGTTACGTCGCGTCGCTGTCAAACTAAGGCAGAAAAATGTTAGATGACAAAAAGTTGATCTTTTATTTAGAGAAATGTGCAAACTGTAACAAATTGATTAAAATCGATTTCCCTTCATACTTTACTGAAGCTGTTTGTTCATTTGCGCGAACATACACAATTCAAAAAGCTTTGTCAAAATAAAATGATAACTACCTAGTTTCCTATTTCATACAAAAAACAACCTAATAGTATTTGATATGTAAGCACCTTAGTGGGCATTGTTACGTGCATTGAATATAGAGCCGCTTCCCGCTAGTTAGCGAGTGAGCGGGATACATATTAAAACCAAGTGATCATACTGGTTCACTACTGAGTCACTGAGCCACTGATCGAGATACATAATCTCGCTCAGTGGCTCACTCGTCGCTAGCTAGCGGTGGCGGCTCTTGACTTTGTTTGTGTCTCTCTCAAATCTCTCACTCGCGAGCGAGAGCGACGTCGCTGATCGCTCGCGTTCATCCGGTTCGCGAAGTAGTGATCCAGTGTTCCAAATGATGCATTTAAAACGTTACTCAAGTTCCAATCTTTCAGATCAGTATGATGTTTCGGAACAGTGAGTCGGTTCAGTAAAGAGTTACACACGCCTATCTTATACTTATAGCTTTGAACTAAATTAACAAAATTATATTATTAATGATTTTTGTCTAATGCTTAGCTAATCAATGAGAAACTAAATGTTTTCTCGTATGTACTTATAACGAAGAATAATTATTAAAAATCATATAATAATATACTCACCAAGTATCAAATATGATCCTAGGATAGAAACCACCACTCTCTATTCTAGATGGTTGAGTGACGTGCAACGATTTCAGCGGCCGGGTTCCGTAGTACACTTGCGCTTGGAACAAATAGTCCTCGTACACGGCGGGGCCCCAGCACAGAGGTAGGCAGTGCACCGCCTCGATGCAGAACAGTGTTGTCTCTGATATTGTGTGAGCTGCAACCGCTTCTGGAGATAAAAAATTAAACGGTTTGTCAATTCCTTTGTTCTTTATGTCAAGGTATTCCATGTGATGTTTTTTAAGTTTAGCAACTGTAGAAATATCGTTACTTTCAGTGTAAAGTGTAAGAAGTTATTTCTGATGCTCATAAAATTATTATAATATTTTATTCTTCCCTCAAATCAGACTACGGATTCTTTTAATCGGTCCAGCACACACTTGGAGGGTGTTTTACACGGGTCAGTAACAATTTTGAAATTAACAGAGAAGAGTCCTTACTTTGAGGTATTCTGTGAAGAGGATGGTCACTTAGGCAGCTTATCTCTTGCTTTATCATTCTCTACATAACCTGTTTCGGACACTTAATTCATTATGATGCCTATGCTGTTCTGTATTCGTGTGTAACGCTAGTTATGAGGTATTTTTACTAACATGATGGATTGTTTTATTACCAGAAATTGATGATGATTACTGTTCACCTCCGTCTTGCGGTAGCGTGAGCAGGTGCTTCCATGGAAACGGTACATTTCGAAAAGACGCGATCTTATAAAATGGCTCGGTGCTTTTCTGGCGGTCTCCACTGCTGATTTTGAGTTTTAGGAGTTGCAGCGGTCGGGCATAGGGTGGCAGGAGACTTACTTTGCGTATTATTGGGCGTGAGGTAGTGCGTGTCGGTGAGCTGGAAGTCGAGCAGGCGGGTGCGGCCGTAGAGCGCGAGCAGCGCGCGCACGGCGTCGTGTGTAGCACGCCATTAGTACTTACTGTGCGTGTTGTTGGGCGTGAGGTAGTGCGTGTCGGTGAGCTGGAAGTCGAGCAGGCGGGTGCGGCCGTAGAGCGCGAGCAGCGCGCGCACGGCGTCGTGTGTAGCACGCCATTAGTACTTACTGTGCGTGTTGTTGGGCGTGAGGTAGTGCGTGTCGGTGAGCTGGAAGTCGAGCAGGCGGGTGCGGCCGTAGAGCGCGAGCAGCGCGCGCACGGCGTCGTGTGTAGCACGCCATTAGTACTTACTGTGCGTGTTGTTGGGCGTGAGGTAGTGCGTGTCGGTGAGCTGGAAGTCGAGCAGGCGGGTGCGGCCGTAGAGCGCGAGCAGCGCGCGCACGGCGTCGTGTGTAGCACGCCATTAGTACTTACTGTGCGTGTTGTTGGGCGTGAGGTAGTGCGTGTCGGTGAGCTGGAAGTCGAGCAGGCGGGTGCGGCCGTAGAGCGCGAGCAGCGCGCGCACGGCGTCGTGGGTAGCACGCCATTAGTACTTACTGTGCGTGTTGTTGGGCGTGAGGTAGTGCGTGTCGGTGAGCTGGAAGTCGAGCAGGCGGGTGCGGCCGTAGAGCGCGAGCAGCGCGCGCACGGCGTCGTGTGTAGCACGCCATTAGTACTTACTGTGCGTGTTGTTGGGCGTGAGGTAGTGCGTGTCGGTGAGCTGGAAGTCGAGCAGGCGGGTGCGGCCGTAGAGCGCGAGCAGCGCGCGCACGGCGTCCCGCAGGCGCGCGCTGTGCTGCGCCACCTGCTCGCGCCGGGTGGCGCCGCGCAGTGACACCGAGCAGTACGGCCCGTTGTCCGCCGAGATCTCGGGCGTCTTGCCGTTGTTGTTGCCCTGGGAAACGTTTATACATACCATCACGACTGTATTCCCCTGAGGGTAAGTGTTCGCGCCACTTGCAACACCGTCAGACCTTCGTCCGTACAAGGAAGTATTTTGATTGGTCTGTGACACCGTGCAGTGCGAACCCCGGGAGATGCGAACCCCGCGGGCCGCGTCGCCGCCACAACGCCAGCGCCAGAGCCATCACAGCCGTGGGAGCGCGCGCACGCATATTAACCCGCGACACGCACGTCTAGCGCTAAGGTCCGCCATTGTACGGTACATAATAATTGTAACCTTTATTTTATATTATATCACATTCAAACCAAAGGGTGGTGTCTTTAATTGGTGGCTCTCATCGTCCATAACAGTAAAGCAGAGGTGTACCAACGACGTTGGCACACCACACACATGCCGGCGAACTGTGTACAAACTGTGGGTGTACGTTGGTCCAACGTACACCCACAGTTTGTACATGTTTAGGTCCCATTCAATAGGGGCGCGCCTATTGCCATTAACCGGGCACAAATCCTAACTCTGAAATTCTCAGTAGCATTTCGGAGTTAGCATTTTGCTCGACTTGGAAATCGAACCCAAGACCTCTAGCGTAGCAGTCGCGCTTAGGACCACTAGCTCAACAAGGCAGTTAATAACATAAAAATACTATACACTAACAATATAATTATTTAAAAACTATTACACACGTAAAGTAGGCGTCGTGTGTCGCGCGATGAGGTGTGTACAGGGTAGAATTTTATAATGCTACCAGGGGGCCTAGACAAGTGGCAATCGCTCCGAAACGATTCGGTTTCGACAATCGATATCGCTTGTGCGATGTCGAGCGCCAAGTGGTAGACAAAGTAACATTAGCTAAGCGATCGCTAAGTCGAAACGTTCATTCGACAAAAATCAACTTCTTAGCTATGGTATCGAAAGAAACGTCAAATTCAAGACGTCAATTCTGGCTACCGGACCGCGCCAAATATAAACAAACTACACTTAGCTAGTTGTTTCTAATAAACTTTACTCAGTGAAAGCGTAATCGGTGTTTAACGTTGGTGTTAAAATTAAATAATTAACTAAAAGATTCTTAAATAAGTTCCTGAATATCGTTAAATAGTTGTAATAAGTTCCAAAATTACATAAGATTTCTTAAATCATTCAGTGAATATTTCATATATTTAGCGATAAACGGGAACTGGCTATGTTTTCATTTGTATAAAAATTATGGAATCAAGAGTGCGTGCCAGTGGTGAACAGTTTTCGACCCTACTGGAGTTCATGGAAAGGTAAGGAAGTATTCACGTACACCATGAACTTAATAAAATCCATATCACTTGAGAATGCTTTATGTAAACAATGACGTTAACCTAACAACGCGTTGCTTATTGCCTTATTCTTTGTTCAATTACAGTCACGGCGATCTTTCCAATCCACCAGGTTGGCCTCAAGGCAGACTGAAATCAGGAGTGCGATTCACTAAGGCAAAACATCTTTACAACCAAGAAATCATCAGGTTGTAAGCGATTAAAATGTAAGTAAAACAAGTTAGGTATTTTAAAATTAAAATGCTTAACTGAAATAAATGTGAAATATATAAATGTTTATGCCTTTTTTTAATGTTTTAGATGGCAGTGCGTCTTTCTTGTATGATTTTTTCGTTGGAGGAAGCTAAGCGTCAAGATAATTTAGAAAAAAGACGCCAGGCTTACGAGATACGTAATATGGATCTTCTTACTACTGACATAAACTATATTAAGGTATTCAGGTTGACTGAAGAGCTAATTACACAATTGGAAGAAGATATTTCCCCATTCTTAGCTTAGTTACTACAACAAGGAAACCAGAACTCAATCAGTGATTTAGACAGTGGATGTCTACCTAGAGGTTGTCTAATTAATAGACTGTGGCGTGGAGAAAGTAGTTAATAATAGAAGTAAATACTAACAATAGACAGTTTGTTTATTAATAACTAGCGGGCCCGGCAACCTTTGTCCTGCCTTGAAAATTGGTGCAAAAATCCAACCTACCCTACCAAACTATCTATCTACCTACCTAAATACCTACCCTACCTACCTAAAAAAAAGTATCAAGTGTAGTAGTAGTAGTGTAAGTGTGTGTAAGTAGTATGTCCGTCTCCTGGTTCTAAGCGACCTCCCTACCAATTTCCAGCCAAATCGGTTCAGCCGTTCTAGAGTTATAAATTGTGTAATTAACACAACTTTCTTTTATATATATAGATTATAGTGTATGTTAAGTAGTAATGTATTTTGTTCATCACAAAATATAGAAAGTGTATGTTTTTTATTTAAACTTATAATAATGTTTTACCTAAAGATAAAATTTATATAGTCAAACAAAATAGTATGTACCTACCTAGGAAAAGTCATTTTAATGTAATTAATTAATTAATAAAAAAACAATCTTTAATAGAAAATCTCTGTATTCAAGTAACTATGACTTATAATGTAAGTAAAAACTTAACAATAGGTAAGTAACATAAAATACAAAATAAACACTCTTACATTAATAAACATATTTTTTTTATTTATTAAATCTATAATAAAGTTGCACTACCTAACCTACTAGAGCCTGAGCCATAACCTGATTAGAGGGCAATCAGATCTTCCTAAAAATGTAAAAGTATTACTTATTAATTTCCATCAAATCAATATTGATTATTATTATTATTTGTAAAAGTTGCCTTGATAATTGCAAATCTCAAGAGGATTTATTTTTAAGTTCTAATCTCCAGAACTAAAACATTCTCCTCCCATAATTGTTTGGATTTTCAATTCAAATTCACTGAGGCACATCCTCGATGCCACCACCAGTGCGCCGCCTTGTGGCTGCAATTAAGCTGGACTTCCTATTAACTGCTCCTTTTTTCTCATCCCAGTACTGCAACACAAGTAAGAATTATATGATTTGATGTATTAAATAATTAGAACACCTATTTAAAACGCAATGGAAAGTTAAACCAAACGGGTTTAAGTATCCGTTGCAATATTTAAATGTTTTTGTAAATGCAATTTAAAGCCTATCCTAAAGTTATAGTACATGCGTGTAGTTAAAACTAATTTAGAAATAAAGAACATGGACAGGGGGCTGTCAATGTAAAAGGATAAGTACCTAGGTACTATACCAAAGAAGGCTACCTACTCAATGCAACAATATAACAAACTACATACCAACCTTATACCACTGTTCCGATGTTTTCGTACACCCACTACCATCACTGTTCAGGGCTGTTGTTATTTCGGACCATGCCTGACGTACCCACCTACTGCGAATGGGAGCATTCGCAATACGAGCATGGCCAACCATGGTTTGCTTTCCAAAAAGCTTATAAGATTTTCCATCTGGTTTTCTGAAGGAGCTGCGTTGCGAGACACTAAAAGATAAATATTTTGGTTACATGGATGGTAGTTCTAGAAACTGTGCTGTATATTTAAATGGAAATATTACTGTGTACTTACTTTCGATAGGTTTGGAACTAAACTATACTGAACAAGTAGAACGCCATTGGGTAGGGGTGCAGAGTTTTTTTAAGTCCACTTAGCCACTTGGAGCTTTGGAATTTCGTATTTTGATTAAAAAATCCAATTAATATAAGATCAAGTAAGTTGTTTGTTTTGAAATACATAACCTAAAATGACCAGTGACAAAAATTTGAGTACCTAATTATTTTGCAAGTCGAAAATGATATAATTAATTAAATATACGTTGCATAATAAATATTACGTGTTTTATACATACGTACTGTGCATTTGAATTAATTTAAAATGACTAAATAACTTAAATATAGGTCAGTCTAGATTTTCTCGATTAAAACACAGCAACACTGTTACCATCATACTCATCATCGTTGTTCGGCAGATATCGTCGACGAGCATAAGTAGCTTAGCGAATACTGTTTTTATCAACGTTGTTTTTAAAAGCGATATTTACGATGAGACATCAGTGAACTCGTCGTTGTTAACATCTATGTTGAGTCTGTTAGTGAATCGCATTGCTGAGCGTCTGTGGATGAAGTCGCGGACAAAAGCTAGTAAAAATTATTTAAAATGTCGTCTTTACAATTGTTTAGAGCATGAGTAATTTATTATTGATAGTCAATTAGAAACAGCATAGTTGGGAAAAGGTTAAGCAGATGATGAATTAGAATAACAGAAACATTGGTGTTTTAATTAGGTACCTACACTACTAATAAAGAAATATAGTTGGAGCTGTTTATAACAAAGCATTTGTTTTAATTAAACCATTTGCAGGTACTTTTGAGTCACAACAATAAACCTCAATACCATATAACCACTTGAACTACCTAAAAATAAACCTTACAAGATATCACTAAATTAGGAATTAAATGTACCTATTATTTTATACACATTATACTACTTACTTACTTTTTACTAATATTTTTACAAGTAACTGCCCCGTTGGTCTCGTGGTCGCAAGTGCGACTGCTGTGCAAGGGGTCCCGGGTTCGATTCCCAGGTCGAGCAAAGTGTTAGTGGGTTTTTCTATGAAATTCTCAGTAGCAGCTCGGAGTTTGGATTTGTGCCCGGTTAATGGCAATAGGCTCGCCCCCTATTACATGGGACCTAAATATACCGGCGAACTGTGGGTGTACATTGGTACACCTCTGCCTAACCCTTCGGGGAATACAGGCGTGATGGTATATTTTTTTTTTTTTTTACAAGTAAGTAAGTAGTTTTCTCACCCAACCAGTTAACAAACAAAACATTAAGTTATAATTAATACATTATTTATCTATAAAACGATTCTACTACTAAAATCAGTCATTTTGTTTTGCTTATCTACAGGGTTCAAGTGTTCGCTAGATGTCGAAAGAAGGATTCGATATCTCAGCGATGTAGATTGTCAAAAACGCCACTTGTCTACGCATTTGTATGGAAATATCGAACGAGTAGTTCGATTTCGTCTTCGTTTCGTTCCGCGATTTGACATTGTCTAGCACATAGCGATCGAAGACGATTAATCATGTGACATTTCAAGAGCTTATGTCAATTCCATACATTTCGGATTTATCTAATTTCGTTATCGTTAATGAAAATGTGACTTTGTCTAGGGCCCCTGGAGGGAAAGCACTCTAAATACTTAAGTTAGCAAATTTTACTCAAAGGAAATATTCCTTTTAAAAAGAAACAAAACTGCATTTATATAATTTTGAAAATACGCTTGCGCCACCCTGGAAAAAAGTCGAATCGTATTATACGACTCGACTTTTTTCCTTGCATACATAACACCTCTTGGAAGCCCTCTAAGGGACAGTAAAAAAAACGAATACTGGCGGTATTCGTTTTTTTTTACTTTAAAAGTCGAGTAGAATGAGAATGAGAAATGTATTATTAACTTAGCTGTTCCAAGAATCAAGTTGCCAAACCCAAAAAATAAAATTTTGTCATACGACCTATCCACCCTTTCACCCCCTTTGATGTTAATTTTTCAAAAGTTTTACTTCTACATTTTTTTCAAAATCTGTGTACATAACAATATAACTTCACACACATATTAGACACTTAAGAATACCCAAATAAAAAAATATAACTTCTAAAATATACAAAATTTTCCCTCACCTGTGCCGTACAAGCCTGCGCGAACGCATTCAAGGTGTGCGTGACGTGTAAGGTCTCCACCCCGCCGGCGAGTGCGCAGATAGCCTTCACAGCCTGGAACACTGCCTTAGGGGAGCAGCTGCCTTCCGCGCCCGTCACGCCTATCGCGCGGGATAACTCGCCTTCTAGGGTTTCTGGAATCGAGAATAGTGGATTTTTGAGCTTATTTTCTTTGTTTATTAAACTTTATGCACATCTATACTTAATATTATAAAGCTGAAGGATTTGTTTGTTTGTTTGAACGCGCTAATCTCAGGAACTACCGGTCTTATTTCAATTTTTTTTTTGTGTTGGATAGCCCATTTATCATTAGCCATTCATTTATCATTTACCATTTAGGCAGAACTTTCAGCAATAAATACGTCCCTAGCATTGTCATGCATACTCTAACCCCAACTATTATCCTTACAAACAATATCTGAAGTAATTTTGTAGAGTAGTAAAATTGATAGTATTTTTGTTTGAAAGAGGTAATCTCTGGAAATACTGAGTCAATTACCAAAAATATATCACTGATTGAAAGCAACACAACTGCCGACCGTCATAGGACATGTTTTATGTTACACTTAACTTCAACGTTGACTTAGTGGCGCTTAGAAAGTAAGTAAGTACTAAGTAAGTACTAAGAAACTTACCTAATAATATAGACAGGTTATCAAAGGACAACTGCGCCGTGACGCCGTGACACGGCAGTAGATCGTCGAGTGTCAAGTGCGAGTCCCTCGCGTCGTCACGCTCAGTTCGCGCCAACACGTTGTCTTTGCCTTCGGTTAGACTTAGCGTGACGTCCTTCTCCAGACGCACGCATTCTCGTATGTAATCGTATTCGCTAAGGCAACTGCCGGGTGTTAGGTATTCTTTTGCTCCCCATACCTGGAAAACATAAAGATTACGTTCCTATTTATCAGACCCGAAGCAACTATCTGTAGGCCATACAAATATTTGTTCCATGCGGCAATCGAACCCGAATAAAAAAAGAATTGTCTTGTTGTTGAATTGTTTTGTCGAATTGGCCTGGCCAATAATTGACCTTTTGTCGAACAAAAGTATGTATATTGATTAGTAGTGTCTACACAAATGTATTCTATATTTTTTCTCGGACTTCACGAGAAGAAGATAAAAACTGTTAGCTCATTTTTCGTATTTCAATTGATATCTTGCAATCTTTTTGTAAGTCTTATTGTATCCTGGGGGATACAGTAAGAACGAAATGTTCTTATAAGAACATATTCCAAAAAGTATCACAAAATTACATATTTTAGCGATAACAAGTAACAAAAGTATTAGTCTTACCCGCAGCATATATTCAGACATATCTTCTCTAATGTCCTCATCTAGAGAACACACTACAGTTAATATCACATGTTCCACTGTCGATTCCACTGAAAACCAAACAGAAAAACGTAAGTACAGAATAAACTTTTAAATCACAAATCTAAATAAACAATTAAAATTATAAGTTTATATGTCATTCAAAGTTGTGTGTCTAAGTATAAGAAATTCTGGAAATGCAGGATGTGTCATAATAACCGTAGCGTAATAACCTATACTAATATTATAAACCTATACTAAAATTTGTTTGTATTTTGTTTGAACGCGCTAATCTTTTATGCTAGTAAGGTATACATTCCCTTACCATCGGAGGTAAAGGTGATGGGTTCGTCGGAGTGAGCGTGGTGGACTAGAATCTTGATGCTGGTGTTGGGCGGGTACTTGCCGCCCGACCGGGCCGCTATCACGTGACCAGGGTTCGTCTTCTCGTCCAAATACGTGAATCTTTCTGTATAATCAAATGAGCTACATTAATGAACAGAACAAAAACTTATGGCAAGAGCAAGTTGAACTCTTAGATTAGCTTAGTCTTTCACGTTGTAATTCAATTTAACAGGGCAAGTATGAGTCATCGATAAATCCATCAGTGGACCAAAACATATTTTTACAGCTAACCATTGAATAGATTGTGATAAAATTTGGGGCGGAGCGGTTCGGTACCCGCAACTTCATCTACGTCTGCGATAACCGAAAATCACGCAAACAAAGTTGCGGGAAAGAGCTAGTTAGTAAAAAAAAAAATATGTATACCTGGACTTTTAATTTTATTCAGCAAGTTGACAGTTCGAACTGTCAAGTTACCGAATAATGATACCATACTAAAACTTATAGTGTTGGTGTAGTGAACGATTTTGCGTAAGTAATGAATGAAAGAGCGGTTTAATTTAAATAAAAAATAAAATCTTCGTTTTAAATACTTTGATGTCGTGTAAAATATAAAAAAAATATTAATTGTCAATAACAGTACTTTCCTTTTTATTCTTTTGACTATTAACTTTCTTTTCATATTTTTGTTATTTTTAGAGATGTGGCGACAAGTTGGTAAAGCCGTCTTATCAGTCACTTTTGTAGTCGGCAAATAGTTGGCTAATAATTTTAATAGTGTATATCGTAGTTTTAAGGTTAATAAATTTTTTGCTTATTATATAAGTACATTAGTTTAGTTCATTCAATTTAGTTCATTCTTTCACCACCTCATTTTTTTTTTGTCAAAAACTGGTAACCCTTCAACTGTCAACTCACTGAATAAAATTAAAAGTCCTGGTATAGGAACACACTTACTTCGCACATCTAGAACCATTTTCAGAAAAGCATTGTGCTCGCTATCATAATTTCTTGTTCTCGTCTTCACTATGCAGTCGTAAAGCTTGTTCTGAAACAGGTGAAATTTCATATTTATATACTTTCTTAATTTATCTTGCACATTATTGATATCAGTGAAAGAATCTGGACTTACAAGTCAATCCAATCAAGTGGTAATCAAAGCTCATGCCTTCACTGTATGGAAAGAGGCCTGTGTCTCGCAGTGGGACTATATAACAGGCCGATAATATTTTTATTTACTTATCAATATTAACTTTATGCAACAAAAAAAAGTACAAAAGCGTTCTCACTGACTTAGGCATTCTCTACCACTCAACAAAAGGTAAAAAGAAAGGTAAAAATCGAAGCCTAAAACAAAAGATAATTTACTTATAAACCAAATAATACAGCCAGTTTCAACATACAGTGGTAGACCTCAAGGCCACAGCGGGCACGCTAGGTATAGACTTGGGCGGCGGCGAGGGGATCATAGTATCCTTCTTGTTAATAGTCGCGTACACCGCCGCATCCCGCATCTCTGTCTCTCCATACAGGAAGTCCAATGGGTCGTACTCTTCATACACACTGCTCGACCCCTCGCTTGAAGCTGCTGCATGTTCTGTTGTGTTTAAAGGGTTTAGTTACATAACATACCATCACGCCTGTATTACCCGAAAGGTTAGGCAGAAGTGTACCAATGTACACCCACAGCTCGCGGGTATGTTTAGATCCCATGTAATAGGGTGCGAGCCTATTGCCGTTAAACGAGCACAAATCCTAACTCCGAGCTACTACTGAGAATTTCATAGGAAAACCCTATAACACTTTGTTCGGCCCGGGAATCAAACCCAAGACCTCTAGCGTAGCAGTCGCGCTTAGAACCACAAGAGGCACAAGGCTAACGAGTCAGGCGGATCTAATTAACCTTTGTCTATTGTCAAAATTTTCTTTTTTCTAGTCTGACAACCTTCTTAGGTTCAATCGTTAAGTAAAGTTTTAAGGGATTATGGGTATCTGATTTGTAAAGAACTTGTCCGAAATTAAAAGCCCAAATATTAATAGACCCCAAATTCAAATTCCGCCAAAGACTTTTATGTTAGTTACACAAACAAAACCTTGAAACAATGTTCTCAATATCGTTTAATTCCAAAACTAATACAGGTAATCCAAACACTGTTGATGGCTTACACTTCAAATTTACAACAACAGCGTTGTAAATGTGACCTCTGATTAAAAATTACTCTAAATCTTTAGTAGTTTTATTCCATAATAAATCTCTCAGTGTATTTAGGGTGACAGTGAGGTGAACTGCTAATCCCTAGCATCAGATAGGATAACAACTCACCTCAAACTCACTTCATCTAAATTCACAGAGGGAGAATTTGTATCAGAATAGACCTGCAGATTCCCTTCCATTTTTCTTATTACCCATATCCAATCAAGGCCATAAATAGCATAACTTTAAACACCAACATAAACCAGGTGCAACCTTCATAACAGTCAGTTCATAAGTGAGTTGATTTAAAATTAGAACATTCTCCCACACAATATTAGAAATCAATCACGAATGCAATGTTTTGAATTAAGAAACAAAATGATACAAACTCGAACCGAGTGACAAAAACACGTGCAAGAGTGAATATAGTAGATTACAGATGGATAATGAGCATGGACTTAGAATTGAGTATATTTTAATACTTACAAGTCTCTGCTAAGTTGCTATCTGGCGCAGTAGACTTAAACAGTACATTTTACACGTAAAAATTAAGGCTGATATAACATTTGTCGCCTGGATTAAGTGCGTGGATCGCTACTATGCCATCACGCATGATTTGGCGAGCCGATGATCCATGGCAATTTGTATTGTTTATCTTTTGGTTTGTTTAGTGTCAGTACGTAACGTAGTCGTATTTTTTTTTTTGAGTCATGGTATTCAAATAAAGTTAAAGTGTATTTGGTTCTACATAAGATATCATAATTAGTTTGTTTTTAATTTGATTTACACGTTTTAGTGACGTGGCCATATACTGGCGATTTAACGCATTCCACAATGTACTGTGTACACAATAAGGTGAAGAGATATTACAAAGCAAGGACGATAATCCTGACTAAGTTTTCTACACCTAATCTTTGGAACTATCTGGATCGGGTCGCTATAAACATAGGCGGGTGCTATATGGCGACCCTCAGATTTTCAGAAATCTTTCTGAAAGATATAATTCTTTGTTGGTATTTGAAGCAGCCGAACATAAGGGAGTATTTTTTTTAAACCGTCAGTTAATTTAAGACCTCGCTTCCAAGTCCACATGAAATGAAACACAAACCACTCACCGATATTATTTTTCTCAGTTAGTAGTGGATCAAACGCTTCTAGCACACTGACTCTTACGCTACCTTGCGCCGCCGAGTTGCGCCCGAAGTCTATGAGGTTCATTGACTTGGGCAGGCTACCTACGGTATCCGAGGCTTCGTTTGACTGGAAGAGAAATAAAATATAGCTTTTAGTAATTATCTTCTATATCAGGGGTTCCCAACCTAGGCGCTGTGGAAAGTACATAGGGGAGCCGCGAGGTGCTCCTCTGAACTTGAAAAAATGCAACAATAAAAAGAAAAATTTGAAAACTACGATTTTTTTTTATTCTATTGATTAATTGACATATATGTATTAAAATACATGCTATTATAGAAGGGAAGTGGTTTTAGTCAGTAGGAATCTGACAGACACCCTCAAAGGGCACCGTGACAAACTAAACTTGTAAGTGCACCGCGGCTGGAAAAGGTTGGGAGCCCCTGTTCTATACATACAAGGGGGTAAATGATGATGGAGGGGTGAATTGGCGCGAAACGTTAAAAGGATTTAAATGTTGAAATATGTAATGTAGCTTAGTGCCAACAAGGGCACTAAATCGTAAATTAAATTTCAGATAAAACATTTGAGTTCTCTTTGGCAACAAAGTACGAGGGCAAATCAAAAAGTAATGAGAATGAAGATAAAACGCGGTAATTAAAGTTAAAATAATAATTTATTCTTCTACATAGTCTCCTTACAAATCAATACATTTATTCCATCTTTTTTCTAAACCCAGGATTCCCTTTGAAAAAAATATTTTTCTTGACCCTCCCAAAACGCCTCAAAAGTGACCATCATTTCGCTATCGTCTTCAAATTTCTTGCCTCGGAGGTGTTCCTTGAGCCGAGGAAAGAGGTAGAAGTCACTAGGAGCCAGATCTAGCGAATACGGAGGGTGTTCGAGCAGTTCGAATCCCGTTTCTTGAATGGCAGCCATCGCAACTGCGGCTTTGTGAACCGCTGCTTTTGCTCGTCGGTTAACATCCTGGGTACCCAACGCGCGGAGACCTTTTTCATATGCAACTCGTTCGCAAGGGTTTTTTGAATGCTGCCATATGAGATCCCTGTGATCTCAGCTACATGCCTGATGGTCACTCTTCGATCTGGCAACACAACATCTTCGACTTTTTTCACGTTGTCTTCAGTGAGGGACGTGGATGGGCCTTTCGCGATGTTCATCTTCAGTGGATGCTCTGTCCAGTTTAAATTCCTTGGTCCAGCGTGCAACTGTAGAATATGGAGGAGCAGAGTCCCCCAATTTTCCCACTAAGTCACTGTGTATGTCTATTGTAGAATTTTTTTTCAAACAGAGGTACTTGATGACTGCTTTAATTTCGTTTTTCTCCAAGTTGGTGTTATCTCTTCGACAGTTCGCATTCAAATGAATATAACTCCCGGAAATCGTGATATATGTATATGATTTTTTTAGGCTGAAGTAGTGAGTACATAAGCAAGCAAAAAAAACTTTTTTTGCGTTTATATGCGGACCTGAAGTAACCGATTCTCATTACTTTTTGATCTCCCCTCGTATATTATTTAAAAGTTAAAATCCCTTTCAAAATGTTGTCCTGATTCACCCCGATTTACGGTACTTATAAAGATATTCTATGTGAAGTAGTGGTCAAAGTAATTGATGCGATTTTTGGTATACCTACAGGGTGTGCAAAAATTTTTTTGAAACTGAAAAATGTACCATTTACGTCGAAGGTGTTTTTTTTAAATAAAGAATATACCATCACGCCTGTATTCCCCGAAGGGTTAGGCATAGATGTACCAATGTACACCCACAGTTCACCGGTATATTTAGGTCCCATGTAATAGTGGGCGAGCCTATTACCATTAACCGGGCACAAATCCAAACTCCGAGCTGCTACTGAGAATTTCATTGAAAAACCCAATAAATTTTTTTGCTCGACCTGGGAATCGAACCCAGGACCTGTAGCGCAGCAGTCGCGCTTAAGACCACTAGACCAACGAGGCAGTTATTCCAATACAAACGACACCGAGTGTCATAGGTTATGTTTAATTTGTAGAAGTTTATTTGAATTTTAACAGAGCGTAAACTCTGGCACATTTCAATTTCAAACAATTCTATCTAATTAGATCCATTATAGTTCAAGGCTCAATACCCAAATATTACGTCATTTGACACAAAATAGTATCTCGCATCCTTTGTCAACAATAAATCAATTATCGGCATTACAGTTATCAGTAAAGCCGACAAAATGTTTACATACAGGATACGCTCTTCGTAATTAATTGATAAATTAGACACAGTTCAGATTTTCTAATAGTCACATTTGTAATGATTTCTCATATTATTTGCGCCTTAATTTAGTTTTTTTTTTTTTAAATAATGTTCATGAATTTTTTATTTTAATTCTGTGTTTTATGGTGTTTTTTTTTTTTGTGTTACATGTGTTCCTTCAATTATAGGAGACCACATCATGCATATATAACTAGGCGGATTTTATGGAGATGTAGGCAGAGGGAGAATATCACACCCACATTTCACGTTATGTTATGGCACAAATCTGGACTTCAGGCTAAACTATACTCCAGAAAACCCTACACTATCTGACCCGGGTATCAAACCGCAGGAACCTCGGAAGTCGCGGATCGACATTAACACACAGTATGGCAACAAAAAGAAAAGTATATTACAATTTACACTCACCGCAGTACTAACTTCCGATATTTTCCTAGAACTATTGCTTTCTACCTTGTCCTTCACAGGCTCTGTCTTGACAACCGTCTGGTTCACACTATTATTGTTCTTCACAACATTATTATTCACACTAGCATTCGGCGGATTCTTCTGCGCAGGCGGGTACGAGTGCGTTTGATTAGTTTGATTCAGCTGCGGGTATATAGGCATCGGCCTCGGAGGTCGCGCGATCATGTTTGTAGTGTTGTAGTTATACGCAGGCGGCGCGGGATACGCGTACGGCGACGGTGACGCCATACGCGTCTGACTGTACTGCACGGGGTACATCGGCGTAGCTACAGACACGAACGTTGGCGGCATGTCTGGTGGTACGCCTATGGGCGGCGGCGCGTAGTATGCGTAGTTGGGCATCGGAGCTGGCATCGCAGCCGGCGGCATCGCAGCTGGCGGCATCGCTGCGGGCATCGGCGTGGGCATGCCGTACGGCGTCGTGGGGTACGGCGGAATCGCATTATACGGCGGCTGATAGTTGTACCCGTACTGCGGCGCGTAGTACCCTGGCCGCTGATTATAGGGCTGGTTGTTCATTATGGCGGCCGGCTCAGTCGTATTTAATGCTAGCTCTTCAGTCTGCTGGCCTAACCTGGAACCGTAGAGTAAATTGTTAGGTATTATGTCGAACAATGGCTGTAAGTACAGTCGTATACGTTGATTGTTGTTGCAGTGTGATTATTCCCCTTAATGTATGTTTAGGTTAACAATGAAACTGTCAATGATTTTGATTTCAACAACATTATTTTTTTGGCATAATAAAACCCACTACTTATATTTTGTAGGGTATCCACATAAATTTAACATTTTTCTGAAGTGTTACAACTTGTTACGATCCAATATTGTTTATTGTTGTTGCAGCTGTTATTGTTGTAGTATTCAGATAGGTATATCAATGAATACAATAAATAATCTACAACATTTATTTATTCTAAGCTTACTTGCTTATAACAAATGATATAGATTGTTTTTATCATATAATGAAACTTATCGATTGTTATCGCGTAAATATTGAAACTCACAGAAATTAATGTTAGTGCCATCTGAATAAAGCGCAATAGCCTTCTTTTGTTCATAAAAATGTTTAACAAACGTTAAAAAACCATACTTGGAAACAAAAAGTATAAGACCTAACAACATGATGGCTTAATTACATGTCGAACATACTTATTTATATTAGACTCCATTATACACAATACACAAATTCAAACACAAAATACTATTATTGCACAAAAAAATGCAATTTGCCATCTGAATTTATTCATGCACTATTTTTTTTATTATTATTCATGATGGGTTCTGTTCAGACTCCAAACCGACTGACCACTATTAATTAAAAAATGCATTAAAACTGAATTAAATTATGACACAATAAAAACACAATAAAAATAATGTTGCCGAGAATCAAGCTAATTGGCGTGCAAGTGGAAAGGCTTATGTCCAGCAGTGGACTATTGTAAGCTGATGATGAAGGAAAATATTTAAAAAAAAATGGTCGCCTGAAAGGAAACATCGCCTTTGAAGTAAACCGCGGCAAAGGTGGTTTAAAGATCATGTTTGTGTGGCACACGTGGCCAGAAACCGCACAAGATAGAGAAGTTTGGAAGGAAAACCGGAGGCCTCTGCCCAACAGTCCCGATGATGGACACAATAAGGTAACAAAAAAATTTAAAAGGTCTAATACTCACTTATTAATCTGATCAATATACTCCTTTAGCTTGACATGCGGTTCTTTGGGCGCATGCTTGCTCGTGGGGCTTGAGAATGATATCAAGTCGCTACTCTCGTCCCTCGTTGGACTGGTCCCAGTTGATCTGAATAACAAAAACCAAAATATTCAAATAATGAAATATAAAAAAAAAATTGGTAACCCCTGACAGAAGAATTAATATCCCTGACAGAAGAATTAATATCCCTACTGCAGCTAACAAAAGAGCTGATAAGACTGAAACGGCTGTACCGATTTTGACAAAACATAATTATGTAATAACGGGCACTAGGTAACCTGTTTTCAAAAAGACCGCATTGAAATCGGTTCACCCGTTTAAGAGCTACGGTGCCACAGACAGACGCACATACACATCAAACTTATAACACACCTCTTTTTAGTCTGGGGTTAAAAACAAATGAGCATCTATGTTGTTGTCTTGTTGTAACTGGCTTGCACAACTTGCCATAAGTCTGTCATCAGGTATGACGATTAAATATGTAATTATTATTATTAATACTGATTAATAAAAATGTGTCATGCTTCATTCAATAAACAGGTGTTACCAAAGATTAAAGTATTTTTTGTAAATAATTGCATCTTACTTAATAAAACCAATAAGGAATTATAGAGATTAATGTACCAATATGGCTTGCATGCTTACTTATTAAACTGATACACAAAAAAAGCGAAATTAGGCTTTAATTGTCTGCTTTAATTTGAAAATAGCTGATTTAATTTATCAACAACTGTAAAAAATGGCGTAAAACAAAAGTCCATAGCGAGATCTGCTTCAGGACATAGGAAAATATTCTAAAAAACGTATCCTGCGTCCAGAGCTGAGTTTCCACACTTGTAAACAAATACAGGTGTTTGGAGAAATAACTTTAACACATACAAATAAAGTTTACTTTACACTACCACTGAAAAAAAACGATTACATTTTCAGTAGTACTGTCTATTCTAAAATCAACATAATACATGCAGTAATAAAGTTGATATTTGTTTAGATAAACATAACATCAATTAAAACAAGGACTTCAATTAGGACTAGTTCCTGATAACAGATGAATTTAAAGTGTTGTTATCTTTATGAGTCATGTTGAAAATGTGCAATTGAATGATAGATTTGCATTCATAAATATCTATTTTATAAACCATTTTATATCCATAGAACTACGGGTAGTATAGTACTACGGGTAGATACCTATTTATTTAAAAAAAACAGGTTAGTTTCCCTACAAACAACCAATGTTTATTTTATCTATGAAAATATTTAATATTTAAACTTCATAAATATTTTTTTATCTGAATGACTGACATTTACACTTAACCTAAACAGTATAGTCAAGGCCACAGTATAATATGCTTAAAGATAAACAGATAAACAACATAATTATTAAACTGATGAAAGAAAACTTTCGGGCACATTTTTATGCAAAAAGATATATGATTTCTTCCAACCTGCTTTGGTTAGTACTATATTCCGTAAAATTAGCTTCTGTGCAAGAGCCATACAATTGCAGTACAAAGCTAAGAAACACAATGAATCAATGTCACTACCAAGACGCTTGGTAGTGACAGATAGTATTTCCCTCTCTCTCTCTCATATCTATTCTAATTCAACTGTGACAGATTTAAATCCTTCATATATCTAATCTTGTCTAAGTAGGTGCATTATCTGTTAATTTAAAAGTAAATAAAGAATACTTTAACATTAAAAATGTTTATTGCAAAGTCTAGTAGCTCAAATGTGTCTAAATATTAAAAAATAATTACTACTAAGACAGCAAAAAAGAAAATAACATGTACTTAAGTAGCAAGGCACAACAAAGTATCTTTGTATTTTGATTAAAACACGTTGATGCAATATTAAAACATGTCTTATCATTATGTTGCCACAATGAGTATTACGAGGCAGATTTAATAATTATCTGCTTGGTACATTTATAGTGGTATTTTTATATTTTACCTGGGACCATCCGAAATGGATGACCGTCCTCGTGGAGATTTGCGCGGCGGCGGCGGCAGCGCAGGTGGCGGGCCTTCGGTCTCCTCGCGCCTTCGAGCACTAACACTGGCTGCTTCACGGACATTATCTGGACAATATCAGTGTGATAAGCCAATCACCAATGATTATTGGAGATATCAAAAGTTTTTGTTATAGATAATATAGTGAAAGAGATAAACATTCTATGAAATTAGAGTACAAAACAACTTTTTTTTAATGAAATAATTGTTCAATTAAAATTTCATATCATTCTAATTTTTACCCGACTACGGCGAAGCAAAAAGGAGGGTTATGAGGTTGACCGGTATGTATGTATGTATGTATGTATGTATGTATGTATGTATGTATGTATGTATGTATGTATGTATGGATGTTCATCTGTTCCCTCATAACTTCTAAACCGTCTAACGTAAATTGACAAATGAGGTGTCATTAGAAGCGTCTTGATCGTCCGCTGGTTATAGGCTACATTATGTTGCAATAAATTGTATGTGGCGCCCTCTGGGGCTCAAGAAGATGTGAAAAAAAAATTTTTTTCTTCCAAATATGGTCGTGTTGCATATCAAACTAAAGGGCTTAATTAGCACATTTCAAATATATATATATATATATATATATATATATTATATAAGTAAATTGTACATAGCACCCTTTAGAACGCATCATAAACCTATCTAACTAACCAATATTTCGTTTGGGAGACTTAATAGATTATTATTTCATATATTGTGTATATATGTTGCAGTTCCAATAATATTACGCATATAAATGTCTAAATTTAAACCCCAAAATATTTTAAATAAAAAAGAAGTTTAAAAAACTAAAACCCGACTACAAAAAATTCACGTTCTAAAAAGTATGAAACAAGAAAACATTCTCATCTGAAAGCCGTGGTCGTATGCCACCTAATTCAGGTAAAACTGTATGTATGTAGTTATAGAACATGAATCTTTAGCACTAAAGTTTAGGGTAAAGTGGCATACGACCACGGCTTTCAGATGAGAATGTTTTCTTGTTTCATACTTTTTAGAACGTGAATTTTTTGTAGTCGGGTTTTAGTTTTTTAAACTTCTTTTTTCTACATTGACTCTAACATTTTTATAATGCCTTCAAACAACGAAGATACAGTTATCATGATTACAAATAATCAGTGCCCCATTTACTTGTAAGGCCGTTGACCTTTCACTTCCCTTCTGATTGATGTAGTTACAGACATTTTGCTAAACTGACAATGCTTATTAATTTTTCTTGTTTACACTGCGTCAATTGATCTCGTTGTGCCAATAAAAGATCAGTTAGTCACTTCAATTACTGTATTCGGTGGCTTTGTGTATTGATACAAAACATATATTTTACGTATACTGTATTATGCATCTGAGCAGCGGGTGCATTTGCATATATTTTTTAATTACTTTTATATACATACCAAATGTTTAAAATATATTATTAACAATAAGCTTTTTAATTTAAACAGTTACAGGTAAACATAAGTTTAATAAATTATTAACATTATTGTATTAATAGTTATTTAGGTTTTATAAGCATGTAAATGTTACTCACTCACAGACTAAAACTAAAATCTCTTAAACTACTTCACCTAAGAAGCTGGAATGTGGCTAGTACATCTAACTTAGTTATTTTGCAGGTGGATATTTAGTAAAAATGTATTTAGTTACAAGGCCGAATAAAAAAGCGACATCAACCCAATCAAAGTTGCAGATCTTCTTCTTTATTGTGTGGGTCACAAAAGTCGCAGATGAAAGCTAGAATATTACTGTTTACTTACAAAATGCCATTGAATATTAGATGATTTGCAATGTCTATTATAGTTAACATTGTTATCATAATAAATGCCAGATGTTTTCATGTTAACAAATAGTTAGGTACATTCTGTTACTTATAATACTAGCTTGGGTTTATTATTAATTTGATTTGAGTTTAAATGCATCAATTCCTCAAACTATGAGTACTTGGCACGGTTTGCATAATTATGAAGTTAGTATTCAACTCAAAGCAATTGTTGTTATGTACTCTATAAATTGTTATGTATTATTATTATTTTAAATTAAGACAAGCTAGTGGAAATAAACTATTGAATCTGCCATGCAGTAAATTTCAATCACAATCGTTAAACATTTTTCATTTACTCCTTCAAAATAACAGTAAAATTCAAATACAATAGTTTTGTTATTACCATAACATTTGCACTGGATAATTCGTTCGCGCTATTGAGGAATTCACGTAGGCGGTTACGAAATTCTAAAGCATGAATGCCCAATTACGTTATCATTAGCACAACAGTCGAAAGGTAGTTATATGAAATGTTTGCTAAAACCTTGGATCATCAGCAATCTCGGGGAGTAAACAAAGTTACGTCAATTACCTGCGGTAGATAGTAGCTTCTGCCTACGGAACTGATCTAGGGCTAGACTTTCTAAACTCAAAGCCTGGGCCTTCTCCAAATCCGCTTGGAACTGAAGATCGTAGTCAGACATTATCGGACTGCCTTCAATATGTATCTACAACATTCACAAAACGAGCGTGGGAATTAAAACAATAATACCACTGTTTAGCGATGAGCACTTTTAACACTACACAAAAACTTTAAATTCAAACTTGTAGGCGGCACACGAGCGGCTCTCATTATATCGCCCTTGTCTTACCAAAGGAATCTTCCCGATAACAATCTATTTCCTTTATTTCCACTACATAATACAATTTTGGATGAATCTCGGCTCGATTTTATTTTACTAATTTACTGGGTCAATTCAATTTGTATGCATCATTCGAAAGAGTATACGACAAAATTAGGAATGTACTCTCATAAAAGTTTGACAGTTGAATTCCATTGTAGATGGGAGAAAAAGAAAGAGAAGCGTTCAAATAACCAACGACAATGGAGACTTTTCTATTTCGCTGCATAATAATGGTGACGTTACTACTTTCAAACGTGCTTCTTCATCGACTACTAGTTTCTAAACATATTATATCGACTAAAGGATTCTCAAACAGACGAACTAATACTTTATACTAATGGTCAAGTAAGAACGATTTTCACAAGAAATTAATATGAAAAGAGTGTGTTAAAATTGAAATTGCTGAAATAAAAAGTTGTTTTTAAATATTCTGTTACAGTGTTCAGACACTGTTAATAATATTTTAATTTTGGAAACCTTTTTAGCTCTGTACTTTACAAAATCTGTCAAAAACAAAACTGTCTTAAAAAAAACGACGGGTTGCACTCCGGGAGGGCCGGCAGAAGTGAAAACGCTAAAGACGTACACAAATAATATACAAAACAAATAATTGTCATATTTGTGTACGGTAAATTCGTAAGATTTTCGATCAGCCGTGCGATTCTCTAACATATTTCAGCGCTGCGCTCGACGTCGAGCTGGTTGACGAAACTTCGGTAAAATCAACTCTATGCGTTGTGCGTAAAGTTGATTTGACAGTAGTGTCGTCGACGAACTCGACGTCGAGCGCAGCGTTGAAATATGTTAGAGAATCGCACGGCAGGTCACGTGTCCTGACGCGAGTTTAACATTTTTTACCCATTCCAAAACAAGTGCACAACACCGCTAAAGAAGTTTTCATTTCAAAAACGAAAATCCCGAACGTATGTCATTATACATGGAGATCGATTTTCGATACAACTTGTCACAAATTACCAAAAGAGTGACAGAGACCACCCACTACAAAACCGTTATTTTTTATAGATCAAGACTCCCATGCGGTGTCCCGGTGTACCTACGTCACAAGTTCATAACAGCCGGGGTCGAAGCGCGGTTAAATTATTTATAATTTAGTTTACTATTGATGGACATCACTATATTGCCGTTCAGAAATGCTTATACCACAGATTAGTAATAAGACAGATACTGCAATGCGCCACAGAGAAAATATAATAGGTGGGTTTATGGGTTTATGAACATTGCAGTGGACTACTCTGTCTGCTCATTCTTTATTTCTTGATACACCTAATGACGTCAAGTCATTGAATAAAACAAATGCGGCTCGAATATGCCGCTCGCGACCCCGCCCCCTTGCAACATGCCCATAACATGCCTTTGCCTTTGTGTGTCTTGTCGGAATTGTATTTGAATGGCACACCAAACGTAGGCTGTAACCGCACGCGAGCAACACGCGCGCATGTCACGAGCAGCGCATTCGCCAGGTCTGGATAGCAGTTTAGTAGAGTACCGAACTTGCGATGCTAGCCAAAAATTACTTATTTGTATGCGATAATTTACTAACTTCGCAAAATAACTACTTTCGTTCAGTTTAAAATGAAAGTAAGTAACTAACAATATCAATAAAACAGCCAAAGTGGCCAAATTCTAGGCCGCAAGCCGCAAAAATATAATGCCTATGCCTAAATTATAGTTTGTCATCGAAACGCTAAGAAGAAGAATAAAACAGCTAAGTTGGCATTGATATTCACTTTATTGTTGAAATTCGAAGAAAATAAGTATTTGGGAGATTCTAGATACTTAGATAAGGTTACGTAGAGCCACCTGGTTTGTGGACTAAGTAACTGCTACGAGTTTATTGTCTGAAGTAAGAAATTCTAATGCGCGCTACTATCATACGCCCTGGTAATGGCGTAGATTAATAAGGCACATAATTCGTAGCACCTGAAAAAGCACAATGCAATATCTTCAACACACCACTTTCATTTGGTACCTACATTGACATACATTTCACGGGTGTGGGCAGTCAAGTATACCTGAGGGCCCTGGTGGAGAATACTTCAGTGTCGTTGTCTTTTTTCGTTTGATAGGTTTTTTACTTATAACTTTACGGCGAGTAGCACTTCCTTTACTCGGTATATTACTGGTGCCTTCTGCACCTCTAGATGACTTCATCTTTATCGTTTTCCTTTGTGGAATGAAAGCCCTTTGGACAATTGTAGGTGCCTTTGCAGTAGCAGCAGGCGAATTATATTTAGATTCATGTTTTGGTAATACACTGGGAAAATCATCCCTTTTCTCAAACACTGAGAAGTTTTTAAGCACTAATAAGCTTTTATTCTTCTTAACTTTCCTTCTTCTATGTCGTTTTACTCTCTTCAGCCCTAAATGGTGAGCGCGATCTTCACCATCGGGATTCTATAAAAAAATTAATTTTAAACTTCGTAACCTAAATAATGTAACAAGTAATCTGTGGGGGAGGCCTATGTCCATCAGTGGGCGACCTGCGGCTGATAAGATGATGATGAACCTAATTAGCTACATATATTTAACTGTAGGGATGGACGTGAGCTGGAATTTGTAAGAAAAGTTCAGACAGGAAATTAGAAATATCCATCTCATTATGTTAAATCTACACGTATGTTATAATTTTTTATTAATGTATCTCCCGATAAATGAATAAAGATCCCTACTGCAGCTAACAAAAGAGCTGTTAACATTGAAACGGCTGAATCGATTTTGATAAAACAGATCTAAGAACCATCGCTAGATATGGTTCTTAAAAAAACCGCACTCAAATCGGTTCACCTGTTTAAGAGCTACGGTGCACAGACAGACACACAGACGTGTCAAACTTATAACACTCCTCTTTTTGAGTCGGGGGGTTAAAAAGCTACGTGACAAAATGCAGGTAGGTAGGCAAAAGTGGTCATATTTTTAAAGAGCTAGGTGCGTGCCCTCTTCATGAATTGATGAACGCTGCCGATGGCGCGCCAAACTAGTAGCTAAATTCAGGGCCAGTTCATTATAGATTGCCAGCGCTACGCTAAGAAGTAGGGTAAGTAGGTAGCTATAAATTACCCTAGTCCTGAGTTTGCAACAAAACAATCATAGATTGTACCTACAGCTACTGAAAGAGATTTAAACCCCATTTTAAATATTGGGATGTATAAACCTGCTCAATATTCAAATCATCCGCATCTTGACGATCGCAAAAGTCCAATATTTTCCTGCAGACCGATCGCAAATTCTTAATTTTTTCTTTCTTCCTCTTATCTACGCATTTGTCCATTTCGTCTAGCCTTAGTGTTCTGAAAATCAAATGATGTAGATAGATAAGCAAGTATAACTACTATGTTCCATATTCGGTTCGGTTGGAATAAAGAGTTTAGGGGTAAGGACACCAAACGAAAAAAAGCAAAAAGAGAGAGAGCAAAAAGTGTTATTGGGTTTTTCTATGAAATTCTCAGTAGCAGCTCGGAGTTTGGATTTGTGCTCGGTTAATGGCAATAGGCTCGCCCTCTATAGTACTTTACTTTCAACTGAAACTGACGACTCATTTTGTGTCACCGTGTGAACGAAACAGGAGTTTTGTATGAAACCGAATGTATCAGAAATAACACGACTCACAGCAAAAAATTTAAGCTCGTCTAGCTTCATCCTCAAAGCTCATGTAGAGGTATAGAAAACTTACCTCGCTACATTATTTTGGACTTGAATATTTTAATAATGAAATACCGCGGGACGTAAACATTCTTATGGGCGGTTTCCAATTCCGTAGTTCAAATGTTATTATACATATTACTGAAGTGCCTACCTACCGTACCTACCTCTACTTGGGTCTAGCTACCTAGGTACATGTAAACCGTCTAACTTCAACTTTTGCACCCCAGCACTACTTTACATTGTCTTTATAAACAAAATATGTAGGTACTTATCAAGTAATGAAGTGAATCTGATTAAGACCGCAGGAAGAAGCTAGCTGCAGGCCGTTGCCAACCGGTCCTATTGGAAATCTATGGGGGAGGCCTATGTCCAGCAGTGGACGTCTTGCGGCTCATAATTATGATGATGATGAAGTAATGAGGGGCGCGCAATAGAGGGAATATGCCATCGAAGATTTGTTTCTATGTCTTTCTAGCAAAACGAAATTTAACACGAACTTTATATGGCCGTAATGTTATGTGATTTAAAAAATTAAAGCATATTCCCTAGTAGTCAGTGGTTTATGTGGAAGAGACAGCACAGTTTTACCTATAGGTGATATGTACCTGTGACTTCCTTAAGTTAGGTGAATACTATGAAAAGCTGAAGATTGATCAGTGTGTTTTTTATACTATATCCATGATCTATACATACTTGATGACTTTAGGTTTGTTCATGAGATTGTCGGCGTTTTTATCTTCAATCAGCATTGCTGTGTCCCAAATGTTCTTGAAGAGCTGTCTTCTATCCACATAACTTTCTTCCTTTGTCATAACATCCATTTTATAAATCCATAAGTCTTTGGTCAGTCCTACTTCCCCGTGTTGTAATAATTATAAGAATTAATAATTATCTACAATTTTTTTCTGTTTTTGTATTTTTAATGATTGCCTAAATTTTTGTGTACCCAAAAACGATTATATTATTAGATATGGATGCATTTTAGTGTTTTATTTTTATTTTCCTTTATGGAGTTTTAATGAATTGAATTTAACATTATCGCCATTGCTACTAATTGTCACTTTGACAACAAAGATGTAGAAATGAAATTAATTATTACGTTTTTGCTTTTAATAGACAAACTGTAGATATTGGGTTCTGTAGGTATAGGTATAAATAGATAAATGATTATTGTTTTTTATTCAGAGACGAGTGAAGCATAAAGAAAAATGTATCTAGGGTCTACTGTAGGTACACTGTACTGTACTGTACTGTACTGGGTATTTGTGTGTTTAGTTTTGTATTTTCCAGACCGATTCCGGACATGGCGGCCAATTCTACGTAGGAGATATTATAGTGCACAGGTGCACTCCCTCTTCGCAACTCTCATAGACCCATGGCACGGCAATCCGACACAATCGGGGAGAGATCGGGAGCAGGACCAACGGCTTTACGTGCTTTCTGATACACGGGGGTGTCACACCACCAACTTCCAAACTCCGGGCTGTTACTGAGAAATTCCTAATGGAAAACCCCAATAACAAATTTTGCCGGACATGGGAATCGAACCCAGGAACCCACGCTCAACAGACGTGCTTGCCACTAAATGCATCAAAGTATTATATGATGGCTATAAAACATATCATGAACGCTGGATATAAAAATAAAGCAGGCAACGCAACAAGTTGTTACGAACTTCGAAGTCGTCGATCGCCTTGACTTGTCGTTCAGTAGACGGGAGGCTCTTGGCGAAAGCTTTCCTCTAATAAAAAATACACACGCGCTCACAAAATAATCAGAAAACATTTTTTTGAAAATTTTAATATAGAAATGGTCCTTTGATACGAATATTAATAAAATTGTCAACATCTGCTAAATACTCTTCGCGATGCCGAAAGCCAGACATAAAGCTTATGTGCAACCAAAGTAAAAAAAAAACAAATTTTCCATTTTTAAATTGTCTAACGCTGAAATGTCGAGACCATGGCTGAAGTGCCGGTCCAATATGACCCGAACACTTTGTGGGTGGCTCTCAACCAGTACAGCGATGGCAACATCTTCGAGGTGTATCCCAAGCTGCTGGCTCAGCTGTTCCTGCAAGAAGAAGCTGCTAGGCAAGATGGTGATACCAGTGAAGCTGAAAAGCTGGTCCTTCCAAGCGACAAGGACTATAGGCTGCAGAAATACTTTGTTCTTGTCGAATTACAGAAGGAGTTGGAACAGTAAGTTTTAGTTCAAGTTATTTATGAAAAGAAGAACTGTCTCTTTTACTTAGGTGTCTTAGAGAGGACGAGTACCTGTGCACCTAACTTGCCACAAAGTACCCAAATATAACAGTAGCTATTTATGGTGGGTACGTGAGCCTTACGTTAAAACAAACACGCTAATATTTACTAAGAAATATGTTCTTAAAAAAACTTTTTCTTTGACAAAGCTATTTCGCGAACAAGCAAATAGAAAACAGTTATTCACTTATCGCAGAACGAGGAAGTTTCGAGACAAAACTCATTAACCATTAGATTGGCTTTAGGTACGTAAAACAAACTGCTATAACCGTGATTGCGTGGTCCCATACGGCCTCATACGGCCGTGACCTAAACACATAATAACACAGTAAACCGCTGAAACACACCAGACACCTTGTGAATGACATACCAGTAATTGGATGAAACACCATTGCTACCCAATTCTAACTATAGATGTAATGCCTATTGTTCATTCGCTATTAATCATTTCAAGAATGATGTCAGCTAAAATGGAATGTCTGGTTTTGTCTGAAGCTGCTTTTTTTTTTTTTTTTTTTTTTAGAGATGGTAAAATCATCAAATGACCCCTCCCGTCCTGGGCGGGGCGGGAGGGAGTGTCAGACTTTTACTGACTAAAAACCATCTATGTTCCTTCGTGTGCCCTTTGCGTTCCGGAGGCGCGGTATCTCTTTCGAACAACCCGCAGGTCTGAAGCTGCTAAAAATACTCATTAGTTTTCTATGAAAATTGTGACCTACGTCAAACTAAATCAATATGCTTAATGTATTTGCTATCAAGGAATAATAGTTCAATGTGTATTGAAAACTGATGCTTAGAATAGATTTAAAATTAATAGACTTTTAAAAATGGAAATAAAATTGACGTGTGTTGGTTCGATCTAAATCCAATTGTAGCTGATAGATATAAACTAATTAAAAAAAAAGCTTCAAACTAAGCCTTGAATTGGAGAACGTTGGGGTCTTGTCCCTAAGTAGAGTGGACCGGATGATAAGTAGAGGCAGCAGCTCTTTAAAAAAAAAACAAATAGCAGAATAGAAAGATTTTCTAGCAAATTTTCTATGGGTAGTTGGGTAAGTTCCTACTTACATTTGACGATCGGCTTGATACCTACCATCTCCAGGAATCTATACTGCTATACATGATTGGAGCCCAGGATACGAACTGAGGTAAGTAAATTGACACAGTGGAACAACCTGTGTTCTTAAAATCTGAACATAGGCCTGTAACTGGACTAGCTCATATAAAATTCAATGAAATTACGTGAATACTGAAAAATATGCTGGCTTTATAGTTTAGTCAGATAGGTCTGTACTTACACCATAAAACATGGATTCAGTAAGTATAGTATAAATATAAGGTGTTACCAAAATATCTGTCACGGATTTAATGGGAAGTAGTATTGTGTTTATAGATTACAATAGTAAAGATAAATTATTGATAATGTGTCATATTTTTTTTAATTTGTGAACCGCGTTATGCAGACTAGAGTCAATGTTTATTAGATTACTTTATTTTCTCAAATTGAATCAACTATTCTGGGGTATGAAATTTCTTCACTATTGTAATCTTTAAACACAATACTACCTCCCATTAAATCCGTGGCAGATATTTTGGTAACACCTTATATATAAATAATATAAGTTACACACCTGGAGGGAATGGAAGGCGCAATCATACCTACATAACATAATCATTATAAGTAGGCTTCATCGGCTACAATTTTGAATAAAACTGCAAACCGACATTCTTGTTTAGTAGTTTTCTTTTGCCAGTGGTTTAAAATCAATTGTATTTTTGTAAGTTATGTAACCACAATGCGAGTTTGAGCGACTCGCATTCGTTGCATGTATGGACTCAATACCATTATTTCAGTGAATGCATCGACCGACAGCACTAACTACCTCTCTGTCTACATTTACTGTTGGCTAATATTGTGAAATCGACGAGCATCGCTCACATTCGAAGGTCATAATCGGAATCGAATAAGACAATTTAGCATAATTTATAGATAATTAAAAAAAAGTTCAAGCTTGAATTCAATTTTAGGTGAAAATACTTTGACGCCTTTCTAATTATCGGTAAGTTTGGATGAGAACCAGGTGTTCTGAGAAAGAAACTAGTATCTGAATAAATAAGATTATCAGGACAGCAGATGCCACACGTCATCTCCCGGAACACCAGGGTCCGGGGTCAACACCTTCGGTGTTTCTTGACAGAATGCCATCAAAACGTGGTATTACAATACTACGGCTACAAGTTCTTCTCAGAGTTGTTGCTTCCGTGTTTCTTTAACAGAATCAGGTCAAAACGTGGTAGGTAGCTACATACGTATTCAAAATTCATTGAAACAGCCCAATACTTACTTAATAACGTACATGCGGCGATTTTGGCTTATCTGCGTATCCCTAAATCGTGCTGGCCATAAATGAAATCCAAAATAAAAAATAGTAATAAAATGATCCAACTTTCATAAATACTCATTGGTTTTAACAAACAAATTAAACAGATCACGTCCCAAAAAAACTATCAAAGAATTATAATTTAAATTATTTAGCAATAGACCCTTATATACTTAGTTATAATAATTAAAAAACCTTATAATTCAACGAGAATAGCCAGAATGTAGAATACAGAGTGATGGAGAATTGTGAAACCAGTTAAAATTGTGCCGCATGACATTTGTTTATATGTAATGGTTATGGCTCAACATAAATGGAGCCTATTGTAGAGAAAAAAACCCCTCGAGAGACGTAAGTGTATCATTGATGACTGTAGTGAATAGGATCCTATTGGGTTCAATGGGTAAGTAAGTCCTTTTTGGTCAATGGGTCGTATTTCGCGGAGTTTCTGTGTTCTAATAGCAACTAGTGTAACTTCAAAACCTTCTTACATAAATCCTCCCTCTCCTAGGGACGAAGATGGTAACAAAATGCCTAAGCCAATCGAAGATCCACTGGAGGAATGGGCGCCATGGTCGTTTGTTGTCGCCACCAAGAATCCACACGCGCCACCACCAGTCGCCGTCAAAGCAACGCCTGGGCCCGCTTGGGATATTGAAAAGGTAGATTAAAAGAAAGTTTAGAAGTAGTAGTAGAATTTAATAGACTTTGCGCGAAAATGTCCAAATGGCCGAAAATTACCAAACATAGCTAAAAACACATATTGGGTACGCAACCGGGCAAGGGTTACCTAGTACCAATATGATTTTTTTCAATTCACATGTGCTTTTATAGTTTATCTTGGACATCATCGACATCAGTGAAGGAAAACATCGTGAGAAAACCTGGGCTTCTAAGCAATATAAGTCTAAAATCGCCAATCCGCCTTCAGCAAGCGTGGTGATTAGTGCTTTCTCTGTTTGCGAAGGGGCCTTTGCCCTGCAGTGGGAAATAGGAGGCTGGTATATTTGTTTCATTATTAACTGAAAACCGAGAAAAGAAATACAGTCAGGAATTGTCTCTATTTTCATACCACCAACCATTTTGTCTAAAACAAACTGTTACCTACTACAGCACATTAAACAAGTAAAAGTTCACAATGAGGTCTCCATTGTAACAAAAACTATTTAAAAGATCCCTATTAAGATTTCAAACTAACCCGTAGCAGCCAAGGCTTGTGCTAACATTGGCTGGGCCTTGTAATACTGTTCCTACCTATTACGCGGCAATAATGGTGTTTCAGTTATGGATAGAGGCACGTTAATGTTTCCACATTCATCGCATTTAAACACGCGCTACTTTGTGTTAGGAATCTATTTGTTTCACACTGTGTTACAGTCTTACAGTGATTGCAGGGTGAAGGCATACCTAAGCACCACAAAGTTTAGTTTAGTCGCTGACTAACGTAGTTTATTTAGTTTAGCCAGGCTGACTGCCCCGTAGGCCTCGTAGTCGTAAGCGCGACTGGTGATCGTGGGGTCGAGAGTTCAATTCCCACAGTAAAACATTTTTCTTCACATGAAATCAGTCTGACCTATCATCATCATCATCTGCCTAGCCTTTTCCCAACTATGTTGGGGTCGGCTTCCAGTCGAACCGGATGCAGCTGAATATCAGTATTTTACATGGAGCGACTGCCTATCAGACCTCCACAACCCAGTAATGGGTAATACGATCAGGCTTACCCAGCCCCGGATCTAAGGGGGGGCAAACCGGGGCACTTGCCCCGGGCGGCATTTTCATGGGGGCGCCAAATCCTTGACACAAGAATTCGAAATATCAACAAATGAAGCCTCTTTTGCTACAATTTCATAGGTTTTTATCAATTAATCGAATCTTAATATAATATGTTTGAAAAATGCCCCGAAGGGGGCGCCACTATCAAGGTTTTGCCCCGGTTCGAAATAATCATAGATCCGGGGCTGGGCTTACCTATGTGGGACTTTAAATTCCGTATTAAATCAAACGTTTTATCTTGAAAAAAAAAATGACTAGCCGTTGCGTAATTATTTACCAACACATCTATACTAATCTTCGCGCCATCTTTTAGTATTTCCCAAATCAATAAAGCTTGGGTGGTATTCATATCAGACTTAACCTAAATAAATTTACAGGTGCTAAAAGCTGCGCGTCTACTTTGCAAGCCCCCTATGCCCGTTGAGTTCGTTGACGAACAGGATATGCGTTGCGTGTACTCTCTCATTTACGAAGTGTTTCGATGTGAGTATGTACCAAGTATTATTGTCTCTTTTTTTACGGTAGGTTTGAACACAACAAAGCTTTCAGTTTATTTGTTTCATGTGTAAAATTCTACAACCACAAATCTCTCGTGAAAGTTTTCTGCCTACTCCTAAATTGTCAACCCGTGACAACTTCAAAAACCACGGACATTTTAGTGAAATTGAGATATTTACCCGGACACCCAAGATTTTTACTCTACACATCGTTTAAGTACGTTTTATTTTCTTTCAATTAATCAAGATTGCCCTGACACAAAAAGTGTGTAGGTTTGACCCGGCCACTTTTTGAAACGACCTCCGGACGCCCTCGAAACTAGGACAATTCCGAAGAATCATGACAGATGGCAGTCCTATGCATAGGCAAAGCCGTTTTCACAGAACAGAAGCCTATAAAACCCCATGAAACACCCCACAAAAAGTTTCCTCGCGTGAACCTTCTTGTAAATGACTGATAAATATCATATATCACTCGCAAAGCGTTCATTTAACATCACGAATCAAAGCGAAAGTTGAATAAAAGTGAAGTGTCACGAAGTTCCGAAGTAGGCTCATGGTTACGGCTTGTAAATTAACAAACGCCATGCTGAGCTACTTTATTGCAGTTACAAAGCGTTATTCAACTTTATCAAGTTGATGCCTACACGATAAAGTTGCGATAAATAGCATGCCAAGTTAAACTACTTTCTCAGCTATTAATATGGCATGATATTTTCATTTTGGTGCTCATATCAGATTGCTTAGCAAAGCAATCAATGAAACAATCAAGCAAGCAATCTAGGGACTCCAATATCCCGTTGTATGTACAGTCGGTTGTCAGCATTATCTGACCCACCCTAAACACAATCGAAATTGGACCTTCTGCCTATGATAATAAGGTTTAATTTCAATTTATATGAGGTTATCAGTCAAGTGCTCGAGAACTGAGAAGGAATAAATACAATAAAAATACACACACGCAAATTTGATCTTTATCACGTTAGCATTGGGTTAAATCTTATAACAACTTGTTATAATATAATAAGTGTAATAGCTTATTTTAATGATTTCGGTCAAGTAACTCTGGTCTCGTGGTCTGTGTGTAAGACTGAGAGTGACAAGTTGCGAGATCAAATCCCGCGACGAAGATATTGTTTTGCTTTCAATTTAGAATTTATTCTAAAAGTATTTCTTGTATTATTGTAAAGAACTATAGACGGATAATCTTCAAATATAAAGTTTCTAAAATGGTAATATTTTGGCATAACTTGTATTAAGTAGGTAGTTGAAAAATAAATATTTGTATTCATTGTAAAACTGGTATTCAAATGCTACTAACTAAGGGTATGCAGTGACAACGCGCAAACATTATTTTTCCTTGCCTTACTAAATTGCAAAAACAACTTCTCTTTACAATTTATTTTTGTCTATTTTATAGGTAGTTTTTTTATTATCATGTCTTAATGGAGTGATTAAATAATAATGAAGGGATAAAATACAAAATAATCTATTTGCACTAGGATAAGGTTGGCTGCTTGTGCTGTGCAAGAATAAACTTTATTAAAGTATATATGGTTTAAATTCTTTAGTCTTGTGGTCACTAATCGTTGTTTACGTTCGAAATCAAGTTTAACCTAAATATAGCTTCTGCTCAGGTGTTTCTTTTTTAATTATTTTATTATACTTTTTTTACAGTTCTTTAATGGACAACGCATAGAAATAAAACTAAACAATTGCAAATTTAAAATGTTTATTATTTCATTAAAACACTTAGGTAAATAAAGTAAGTAAATGCTCACATATTTCCAAATTAATATACAATATATTATGAGGATGCCATAATCAAATCTAACCATTTATAAACATTAAAAAAGGCATGTTTTCTTGAAAGTTTGTTATCGAGAAAATTTATTTTATCTGTGAAATGCTTTAAAGAGATATAGCTGCCTATTATACGTAGTGAATAAACATGTCATTTAAATAGAAAAAAAACTATTTATGACAATAACATCACCACGTAATTGGCAACATTTTAATGGTTTAACAATCTATCCATTGAGCATTTACTTACATGGTGTGTTTAAAAATATCCTAGATTAATTAGTAGCGGAGTGATGGCGGGCGCACCGTTCCTTGTTACGTTCATCTTTGTTCGATTTAAATGTTTTTTTTTTCATCAGTGAAGATCACAACATTTTCTTCTCAATTAAAATTTAAATATTCCTGGGCAAAACGGACCCCTCTTCAGCAGGTGTCAATGCTATTTTCTGTGCCGGTTTATAATTCCTTATTCCAGCAGCGTGTAAATGCCTTCTCACTGTTTCCACTGAAATATGGTGTTTTATTGCGGTTACACTAATGGGCAATCGCATTCGGGACTATACTTGATGTTTTTTGCCCCTGGACGAATCCGCTGAATATTTACTTTGTCTCCATAACGTCTTAGCTACAGTCGTATTTCTCTAAAACAAAAAAAAAACATTTTTGGAACCGTTTATGTAACTTGTAAGGAGTGAATGTAATAGTAAAATAACCAACTACGCGTTCATTAATCACAATCAATTAAATAAAATAGTTATAAAAAAAAAACACTTACTGCTATATTAAGACGACGACCAATCTCTCTAATTCCAACATTCTGCTCATGTAAAAATATGATTTTATGTTTGGTATAGTCATTAAGCTGCGACATGATGCTTTTTTACACCAAATTGCTTAAAAATTGGAAACGATTTACAAATGTGTGTGCACAGTCAATGCTAATGGGCGTAGTGTAACTTTTGTCACTTAAGTAGACGAATTTATTATCTACCTCACGAAGCAAATATATGTGAACTTAAACTTTTTTAATTTACCCACCTGTTTACAAGATAAGTTATTAGGCGTAAATCATATTGGCCGTTCTTTAATAATGCAAACAATTTTGTAGAAATGAAATCAAATTAAAAAAGAAACTGATAACAGGTGGACTGTGTTTTCGAACCCACATGTTGTTCCTCGCCAATCCAACATCAAACCGCCAAGCCACAAGAACTTGTTAAGACTCCACGAAATTCAAGATTGGGTTCTAATTATGTAAGGTGACTTAAAAGGTTTTTAACTTTAATGTCAACGAGATAATGATTAAAATAGCTTAACAAAATGATAATTATAATGCCGTCGGCTCCGACAACGTTGGGTGGGTTTATGCGTGTCTGTATTCATCGATAAATTGAAATTAAACCTTATTATCATAGGCAGAGGGTCCAATTTTGGTTGTGTTTAGGGTGGGTCAGATAATGTTGACAACAGACTGTACCAAAAGTTAACTATTGGTACAACGGCATATTTAAGTCATGCCAAATACATAGGTACAATATTGGAATTCGCTTCAAATTCCTATGAAATACCGAAAGACTAGTCACGTACAATATAAATTCTGAAACTATTTCCTTTCCGTATTTACGGGAGAAAACTTAGAACTACTCAAAGCACATGTATTTGACGGCACAGTTGGCGCAGTGGCTAAAGCCATTGGCTGCCTGTACTGCATGTCGCGAGTTCGATTCCCGCTAAGAATAAATATGTGTATGCTCTACACTTCTACAGATAGTTGTTCAGAGTCAGGCTGTTTCTGTATGTGAGTTTATAAGTTTGTAAACGCACCCAAGATACAGGGGAAATCATAGCACGAGGCAAAGTTTTTTGAAAAGAATTATATTTCGTAAGATTTGGGAAATTCAGGCAAATACCAAATGCAAAAGATGTACTTAAACTGAAGAACTGCCAAAAGATGATTCATTTTTCAACTGAAGTCTTACTATAGTACCTACGCGTCCATTTTAAGTCTGACCAGATTTATCTCTCTCTACCCTAGACATCTACAGTTTGAGTTTCGGTTCCCAGGATTTACTGAATTCCAACTCAGTTAAACCTAGAGCAACTGAGAGTTTTTTTCTGTTCAACCGATTTTTTGTATTTAAGATGTGTTTGTTCTTTACTCTAGTCTAGGTCAGAGGCGACAGAGACAAAGTCGACTATGGAGTGAGCTTACCCAGAAGAAGCCTGTTCACTAACTTTGAAGAGATGATTTATATTTTATAGCTTTTTGCGAAATAAAAAATGCCATGAATTCTATGCTATAAATTTGCCTTTTTATTATTCAGCACTTTGGATGTCTATCCATATAGAAGTTTTCGGTCACGCGATATATTTATTTTGGGGTTTTATTTGAACTTTGCTTTTAGAAGATTTATATTTCCAACTTTCCAAGTAACATGAGTTGTGATGTTTTCAGATAAAACTATATTGAATCAAGCTTTAGATGACGTGTCTCTTTTGCGTGGTCATCGAGAGGTAAGAGTGGTAGTTTCGATATACATATTTATCGTACATATCATCTATACTTATTTATTAACACGAGATGAAGTCTGTTTGTGAGAGGGTATAGGTCTCTGAAGGTTTGTAGGTACTGTAGAAATTACATCAAGTTTTTCACTAATGGAAAGCTAAGAGTGCCATGGTCTATTTATGGTATATTTAATTTCCACGCGGACAAAGTCACGTGCAGAAGCTAGTCTCAAATCAATTTGGTTCTATGTTCATTGTTCAACCAGAAGACTACAACTGCCAGTTTCCTGTTAATCCCTATCAAAAGATGGTGTAACAACTCATCTCAAGCACACTTGACTTACAGTCACCGAAGGGTATTTTTCCAGAAAAGCATTACCTATACATACTGGCTTTCTGTTTGGTTCTCCTATTAATATCGCTACATACAGTATTTTTATATAAAATTCCAAACATCTATCTGCCTTATTGCTGTAGTACCGATAGTGATTGATAGGATGGTATTGACTTGAGAGATAATAGAACCCTTTGAACGAGAAAATGTCAACATGGCTTGCCAAATACTTAGGTGACATTAGCTGGATTAGAAACTGGATCCATTGGTTTGTATCCAATCTGCCATGACTACGTCTATTTGCTTTCACTATGTAGGTACCTAGTTTACCAACATTTCTGCAATAAAACTGTAATCAGTATAAAAATCGTTAGGTACTTACAGTAGAGCAATTTTCCAAATTCAATTCTTATGTCGTTCTTGAACTTGTAAAAAGATTGACGAAGGTCTTTTTTGCCCGTTGCGGTTGTCAAGGCTGTATATTCAGCCCTCATTACCGAGCAGTAATAACTCCCAGTTAGGGAAGGTTCGACAAGATGTTACAATAAAAAGTATGCCCCATCTAACTCGCATTACGGTGTTTTCGTGACCAAAACCATTTCTTTTTCGAATGTTGAGAATGCTCACGAAAATGAGCTCTGTATTTATGACCTTTCTTTGTATTCTTGTAAGCGAACGAAAAAATCAGCATTTTGTGGATTTTAAGACTGATAAAATGATTCTATTTATAATAAAGACACAAATCGTCGTGTTTGAAACGTTTATGAAAATCGCCATATAATTGGTGTGGTAACAAAAATGATTGAACATTACCATAATCTGAGTTTAAAAAGTGATCTTAAGAATTAATTTGCCGCTTGTTTTGATTACATAGAGATATCGGAACCTTGAAACTTAGTGTTATTAACCTGTATTAACTACATGCTAGGTACTACACCTATGACCCAAATAATGTAATGATATTCATGTAAGAATATGTCTCACGTTGTTGTTATCCAGTTACACGAACACCGCCATGCAATATGGTTGTTCCTGATGGAGTTAGCAAGAAGGGGCTGGGGAGCGAGACCGAGATTTGAGTTAGATCGCGCCACAAAACTGTTGGAAAAGGACGGGTTTCCCTTCAAAAACATAGAAAGTCTCGTCTGGAAGCAACGGGTTCACTTGGCTGCCGCTATTGCAAGGATCCGAATCAAAAATCGAGCGTTCTCGTAAGTTGATACTGAGGTGTCTCATCATCTGTAGCAAATCTTTAAAGCTTTAGATATTTTTTGTGTGAAACCGTTCAGTTCTCAGAATAATAAAATTCACATTAAACAGTATTACTGTAAGTACCGAGGCCATATGTCAACTCTTATCCTTGTGTACTAAACCCGCCTTGAATATTTTGCCATGACAAGTAAAAAATGTATCGTGCTTACGCAAAAATCGAAGGTCGAAATAACAAAGTTTGATGTATAAAGGTCATTACAATGTTTTATTGTCTCCAGATTATCGGAGCTGTTGCCAGCCCATCTGCGTGAGGAGCGCTTGCTGGGGTGTGTCAACAGAGAAACCGCCACGGGATGGGTCAACACTTTCAAAGCAAAGTTAGTGGCTTCTTCAAAGATTGAGAGATTGCAAAAGGTTTTTTCTTCGACTGTTCAAAATTTTTAAGACTAGTGGTGGTGGTTGACCTCGAACAGTACAGAAACTATACTATAGCGAACTTTTTCTTAAACTGGATGTGTCATATATTCTGTTGGAGCTGATTCCTTTAAATTACATCGACGATGAGGATTAAATTCCTATTTTTTTAAGAATATTGAATTCAGGTACACATTTGGGATTTCTTTTTCAGAAAAGTGGCTTTGCTAGTGAAAAGGTTACATGAGTTGGGATACACGTACAGCAACTCTCGTCAACTATGTGCGGGCGAATACAGATTCGATCGTGTCTGTCCCAGGTATATTCTTTATTATTTAGCCGGCCCCTTCTACCCTCCCCCTAAATTACCTTTGACGTGTATCGGAAAGTGCAGCGAGGATAAACAGACCAATGAGAAATCCGCTGGATGCGAGCAACCGGTCGATATGGCCACGCTTGAGAGTAGCCTATGTCCAGCTCAGTTCGTCTTTCTGCCGATATAATGATCAAGCTCTCGGCTGCTCTTTTGATCAAACTGATATTTTAAGTACATATCAAATGTTTTTTTTTTTAATCTTATATTTGATCAATTGCTTTTTTTTCAGATTTATGACTCTGCGTCCACCAGAAAATATGAGCATCGGCCAATTGGAACTTGTTAGGGATGGAGTGATAGTACTTCAGGTAACTTAAAGTTCGCCTAGACAACTTTTGTCTTAACTTTTTTTCTATGCATTTGTCGTATGCCACTTTTAGCTAGATATGATATTACATCTTCTAGTCATTTGTGACAGTCTGGGTTCATAATCTTTACACTTTAGTTTTTTACTTATGTTAGGAGCGTGAATTCTGCGAGGGCGCTTCAACTTTATGCCGCGCTATCCGCGCCAATTCGCTCCGAGGCGTAGTAGCACAAACTCACGCGTCTTCGCCTCGCTGTTCGGCATACCTTGCTGCTCAACTGCGGGAGCTAGCCGCAGTAATCAAAGCAAGTGGCCCAACAGCGCCAGTCACACCTGAACTCGGGAAACTCGTCGTGTTTGGAGCTGGTGATAAGTACGTCCTACATTCTCTCATCAAATTATCATAGACATGAACTTGAAACTCAAACGTGGTTTTCTACTTAGAGTGGAGAGCTACGTCGGTGCACTTAAAGAACTCGGCATAGAAGCTTCAGAGCTTCCACATACTACAGCTACCGTGTGCGTCATCAGTGAACCCATACATTGCGACACTCCTGTAGTCACAAACGCGTTGGATGGAGTCGTGGCTGTGTTAGCCACACCACCCAATTCGTACTCAGCCGTTACAGATCCCATAGATCTTGTTTGTGGACGCGGCGGAGACCTTACAATGCTTGAGGTATAGTCTACCTACACTAACAATTGATAGACAGGATGTCTTTCTTATATCTCTAAAATATATTATTTCACTTCAGATTCTCACAGAATCGGAAATAGATGTGAAAGGCAAGGAGCGTGTGCAATCGATCCTGGAAGAACAGAAGAAAACGCTAAGATCACTAATGTCGAAACCACAGGTAATTTACAGACAAGAATCTAAATCAAGGTGTCACTCAAAGGTGACACTGACTGACTGACTGACTGACATGGTGATCTATCAACGCACAGCCCAAACCACTGGACGGATCGGGCTGAAATTTGGCATGCAGGTAGATGTTATGACGTAGGCATCCGCTAAGAAAGAATTTTGATCAATTCTACCCCCGATAGGGGATGAAAGTTTGTATGAAACTTTATCAATTTTAAACCGGGCTGAGACTTTGCACGCATAAAGCTACTATGACGTAGGCATCCCCTAAGAAAGAATTTTGATAAATTCCAGCCCTAAGGGATAAAATAGGGGATGCAAGATAATACTTCATAACGCGAGCAAAGCCGCGGGCAAATTGGCCATAAATTCGTTTCACTTGTAATTGATTTATAATTTCTTCTGTTTAAGATCCAACTGATATTGTACGAGACACATTCAGCTTTGGAAGCAGAGAATCAGGCCCAGGTCACGCGGGCAGTGGCGGAAGCGAACAGACTGGCTCGCGAACGACATGCGCTTCTGAAGAGAAAGCACCGACAACCTGCAAGTTAACTTACTTTTAAGTTTCTGCCAGAATCTACCTCCACAGACTGCGAAGATGCCGGCCGAATTACTCAGTTCTTTGCTACAGCCAATAAATCATACTATTTTTTATTCCAGAGTCCACAAAAGCAAGCTACCATGTCAACTGTCAATGGAACGGTCATTGTGAACCAAACTATCGTCACTAATAATGATACTTTGACAACAACCGATTCGGGGACTTCGCTAGGAATAATATCTCGCGAGTTCGATCCAGACAGCGTAACCATCAGCGAATTCGACGAAGAAATTCTCGCAAATACAGACAATAAAGATCCTAGTGGAGCTGTTCTAAAGAAACTTGCAGAGAATACGGACGCACCATCAAGGCCGGGGACGTCTAAAGCAAGGCCTATTCCTGAAATGCCTAACTGTGACATTCCGAGAGACCCTGATAAAGATAATCCCAATGTTGTTGTATGTATAAAACACTTGACAAGACCTATTTTATTTGTACGATCCATTTTGGAATTTTGGTAATGATCTCCGTTATTGCAGGTGCCAAGTAGTGATTTGTTTGAAATAAGGACGCTACCTAATCTGGGTAACGGTTTGGATATCAATTACATACTGGATAGAGATGGATGCTACCTCGGCCTTATCCAGAGGAAGGTTAGCGTTAATATATATAATCCTCATGATAATTTTATCGATTACCGAGCAATAACTACACAACGTATACGGGATATAAAAAGATACATCACATGACCTTTAACTACGTATACCGCCCATTAAAACGACTTTGGTATAAAAAAATACTATTTACGCGCACGCAAATAATTATGCTTACGGGTTTATGTAAAAGTTCATGGGTCAAGAGGTATTTTAAAGTGTGTTTAATACATTAAAAATTAATTAGTTTTCGTAAAAATTTTGTAAGATTTTGCCTTTAATATCTCCATAACCAGAAGATGGTCCAAAACAAAAACAATGATCGCAATGATAGGCAGGATATGTAACCTCCGGCTTCATTGATGTAAAAGCGCCAAGGTAAGCCGCGAAATCCAGAAGCTTCTGTAGTAACATATTGCTGATTACTGAAGCGACTTTTATTATCAATAAATCATACAACCTGATGACCTAGAAACTGCAAAAAAACACATGGCAAAACTAAGACATTCTGAATTTCGCGGCAACCTTATTCCAGCACGTCCCACATCCCATCATCATATCATCTCTTACTGTCTTTTTACATCCTTTGTTTAATATCGAAATGTTTTACGGGTCTTTTTTCCCAATGGAATAATAGATAACCTTATGTAACTGGCTTTTTCTTATCGGTACTTACGATTAAAATATTCAATCTCGTAACTTTAAAAGAAAAACTGCTTTGTCGCAAAGTTAGACGTGGTCGTTATTGCTCTCCTATAGTATAGTGGTTTCGAGACCTAGCCCTTGCACAACGGTGGGTTGACCGCAGGAGATCACCCGGCTCGATGCAAAGTTTATGATTCGCGTGGCGGAGGAACGCGGCCTGTTCGGGCCGGGGGCGGGCGCCGCTAATCCGCCGCGGCGCAAGCGCGTCGAGACTGCGCAGCTTTCACCCAAGAGAAGACGACGCAAGAATAGCTTTGAGGTGAGACGAAATCAATTTTCGTTAGGATTTTTTTAAAAAAACGTTGCCACTCTAGTTATTTCTCCTGTATCGTGGATGCGTTTAAAAACATATAAACTCACATACACAAGCAGCCAGACCTGGAACAACTATCTGTAGGCCATACAAATGTTTGTTCCGTGCCGAACCCCCGATTCGCAACGCAACAGTCAATCGCTCAGCCACAACGCAAACCGTGTCGTCAAATTTGAAAATTGACACTGGAACAACTCGACTCGACTGCTACGCTAAAGGTCTTGGTTTCGGGTAGAGCAAAAAGTGTGATTGGGTTTTTTTATGAAATTCTCAGTAGCAGCGGAGTTAGGATTTGTGCCCGGTTAATGGCAATAGGCTCGCCACCTATTACATGGGACCTAAAACAAACCGGCAAACTGTGGGTGTCCATTGGTACAACTCTGCCTAATCCTTCGGGGAATATAGGCGTGTTGGTATTTGTGACACTGGAACAACGAACAACAATGAACAGTTATCTCGCAAGGGCCTTTAGGTAGGTACTGTGAAGGAAACACCAACTGACAATCATCCCTATATGCATTATGCCGGCCGCGCTACGCGTCTGCCCGCGGTTCAGTGTGATAATCGCCTTATGGGTTTGGATGACGTACGTGGACTGGTAACGTGGTACTATGAAAATACTATGGCTCCTGCCTGATCAATGTTTGAAAGACGGATAAGATGGCACAATCAATTAATAGGTTCTCAAAAATAATCGCTAGCACTTAGTGACGTCGGTAAAAAGACATAGGCTAGCCGCACACACACAATAATATTGACAATCCAATATTGTCAGAATTTCAAGATCTATAGAAAAATACCGCAATACAGGCCGCACACACACAATATTATTGACAATACGTACTTTATTGTCAATATTATTGCGTGTGTGCGACTAGCCTTACTCGCAGGTTTTAAAATTAAAAGAAACATCAACCGACAATTACCCCTGTATGCACTATGCAAGTGCACCCCAGGACAATCCCCGGCTGGCGCGGGACTGCACGTATTATTATTTAAAAATACATTATTCGTAAATGTTTAGATCGAGCGGGTAGCAGCCCCTACGTACGCGTCGATAGCGCGCGCTAACCGGCGCAGCAGCGCGCCCGGGTGCCTGGTCGGCTCGCGGTGCTGCTCTGCCGAGCACCACATATGCGAACGACACGCGAGGCAGCAGGCCGCAGCCGCCATCACCGTCGCTGCCTGCGTCTGCAACGCTAGACACAGGTAGTACTGCCCCACCTTTTGAAAGCCACGTGGAAAATGGCCGGATTTGTCTTAGTTTAGAGAGGCGTCCAGGGATCGTCCTGAAGGGGCTTCCAAATAATATTAATGATTCAGAAATTCAAATTATATAAAAGTGTAAATGTAAATAGGTCATGTTTTTATAATCCCAAGGGCGTCCAGAAAGAAAAACAACTTCACCCAAATGTAAAGTTTTTTAGAATTTTTTGTCCGGCGTTGGCGGTTTAAGTGATAGCAGCCCTAGGCGAATAGGGCCCGCTGATGCGTTCATGGCGTGGCTTTTAAAGGTTTAAAAAATTGCAAAATTAGACGTTTACGATAACGAATGGCACTCCCTTACAAACGATTGATTGGTTTAGTTCCACAGGTTCGAGGAATACACGCACGTTAGCGCTTTACGTAAGTAGGTAGGTAGGTACTCAGGGAGAGCAGCGTTCATGATTGACTCTCTTCATGGCTTCCTTGTTGTGTGTATTATTATAATATTTTGTTGTTTGTGCATGTGCGCGTGGAACTTGTGGTTTGGAAAAAGTAGACAGGGGGTACTTCTGACTGTGCAGTGTTTTAATGGCGTCAAACTTACTGGTGTCCTAAACTTTCGAAGTGAAGCCGGTAGGAATCGAGTTGTATAGAGTCCTCGTCACTGATAGCATGTTTAAGCCCCATTTTCTTGTTGTTGCTTTTACTTTTAAGATTTTATTTCCTAGATTCCGCCGCTCATCAGCGGGCGGTGTGACTGGAGCCCCATGTGAGAAAGAAACACCACGCGTGCACCAAACGCCGGTGTTGCCGTGCCGCCGCCTATTCCCTCTCGTCGTTAAGGAGCTTCGACTTAAAACCGTACCGCAACCACAGCACCATAAGATTTTCGCTTCCTAAACTACAAACATATTTAATTAGACTACACGGGGTGTAAAAAGACACATCTCATGGCCAAAAATAACGCATACTGACCATCAAACTAAGTAAATTTGACCAAAAATTATTGCTGGGAACGGACGTTTATTTATGGTCTGAAAAATCACTCGTATAAGTAGGTACTGCGCAATGTAACACACGCTAAACATATGTACTAACGAGTGTATATAAATAACAGTACAGGGGTTGAAACAGTACTGGTTTACCTAAAAAATCGTGTAAAAAATCTTGAAATTTGACCTTTAATGCGTTCGTAATCAGACAGTTCCCAGCTAGGTATGGTCAGATTTGTTGATCGAAATAATCGCAATAATGAGAAGAATATGTTACTTCCGGCTTCGTTGTGTATCTTTTTACATCCCTTACGGAATTTTAGTCTCAAGTTCGGATGATATCATCTAGTTTGCTCAGAAATAGTTGTATGCCGCGTCAAATTGATCTTAAAATCGCAAGTGGTAAACTGATTTCGGCAAAAAAAAGTACGATAACCTGGCAACTACGTGGCATTGCTGGTTCATCTGAACTTAGTCTAAATCTAGTCTATATGTAACTGCAAACAGATGATGCATATCGAACCTCAGTCAACAACTAATCTTCTGTGTTCGACTACCTGTACTACTAAAAGCAGTCAATCGTTTGTATAGCAAGGCTTTCGAAATCGTGCTCGCATAATCTGGTTGTGGTTGTGAACGCTAAAGTGTTTTAGCTGCAGTGGCATATCAATTTGGTCGTTATTATCTGAAACCATTGATCTTTTTTGTCTATCTCGTTCCCATTAATTGGGACTAACGGAGCGCCATAGTGATGTATGGGAAATGGATGCTGATGAATTGAAATCTTTAACTAGTAAAATCCCTTAAATTGTCTATCTATCTAAAAGTATACTAGAAGTATTCTAGTAGTGGTAGAACTGTTATTTCTGTGCTTTAACTTTTTTTTATACATAATAAGCTTGGATAATATTCTCGCAAGTCTGGGCACATTCCCATTGTGACGTTTTTGATCAGGCGATTCATTTAATAACGACCTTACTATAGTCACATTAGGCGCATTTATATCCTCGAGCAGCTTTAATTTATTATTTGATAATGAACTAAAATTAATCACAAATAGAGTCTGAAGTCGTATGCAAGATAATTCCGTACAGCATTTAATACATTGCACGCAATTTTCAACTTTATTACTGTTTCATTTTAGTTTATTATAAATTAAGCAACTGCTAAAAATATTGCTGCTCTTGCGCTGCGCTGTTACTTAATGATCAGTCAAAAATAACCATAAGAACTAAGGAAATTAAACGTTTGTGTGCTTTTAAATTTAGTTTAGCTAGTAAAAAGTATTTATAGTTATTGATTATTTTTCCTTTGTACACCATTTTAAGATATAACATTAATAGATTTATTATGTTTTAAAATATGTTGGTGTTATAGCTAATAATGTATTACAAGATATTTTGATTCATCAATTTTAAATGATTCTACCATTATTTTTGTTGCAATATAAATTTTGTAACCAATTATTACGCTCGTGTTTTATTTAATACATGACACTGTTTTTAAAAATGCTTCACTAAACTGAATCAGCCTGTTCACAATTTCTCCGATAAAAAAAAATTGGTCACCGATTATCTGACGTGGGCGGACAGCTTCATCTGTGTAGCTACCGCAGTCATATATAGATGACGTAACTAAAATGTCCCCAGCACACCACAGTCACGTCTAGATGACAGCCTTAAATCTTATCACAATAAAACAAAAACTGTGTATAAATAAAACAAACTTTATTCATTAATGTTACAAAGACCAGTTGAGGCTCATTTTTAACAACACTCGTTTGTTCAACGTCATTACTAAGCCGCGTTACGTTAAAGCATTCCGAACCCTTTCGAGTAGTTTATTGCTTTCATCAGTCTGTCTTGTAGTTTGTCCTTTGTTTCGTATTCCGGGAGGAGTAGGACATTGAAGCAGGTATGTGCGGTGGGAAGACGGTCACAGTCCGGACCATTCCTCGCGATCACCAGTTTGAGGTGACTTAACCCTCCTACAGGCACGCGGTCAGACCCTGTCGTGAATTGTAGGAGCTTGCGCTTGTCGTCCAGCGACAAACTGTGGACGAGGCTCCAAAAGTCTTTTATTGTTTGAGAGTCTGATGTATAACCGCCGTCGTATTCTGTTGATTTCTCTAGCTCGTTGAAGTCGAAATTCTGTAACGAGATTGTGAGTTTTTATTTTTATTCCTATGTGGTTTTTTTAAGATATGATTGCAATGGAATCTTCATGAAAATGTCTACACCGAAAATAAAAGTGATGTTCATACTTATCAGCTCGGATTTTGATAAAGAAAGTAACGATTTTTGAATGATGCGCTGAGGTGAAATGGGAATGCCTTTTCTAAATAGTGGGACAAAAAGTTAACAAAAAAGATAACAATTCGCAAAACCTACTCCAATGTAGGAGTCTACAATAACTAACTAACTCAGAATCAGCAATTCGCGTCAACAGTACCGATTTAAATCGAACTAACAGATTATATAAATAATTTGATTTGAGGCGGAAAGGAGCTGGGATGTAAAAAATCCCGTAGTACTTAAAATTTACTGTAAAATTTGATTTTAGTATTTTATTACCTTTGAAATCAATAAACAGCTGAGTCAAATAGGCAAATGATTGAGTGAGTTACAATTTGCCATACAAAATGTATAGGGGAATCGCGTTTGAAACTTTGGACACTTATAAAAATTATGCCAAATAAATGGTGGTGTCTGTCTATTACCAAATTATCACAGGCACACTTACCTTGCTCCCACACACAAGCATCTCGACCTCCTCGGGTCGGAACAGCGCGGCAAGTGGGCTCTCGTCGGTGACCATGAGGAAGCCGCGTCTGAACGCCTTGAACTGGGTGTCTATCGACTCGTTTAGCAAGAAATCTGCGTACATTTCCACGAATTCCTGTAATCGAAGGTGGGTATTGAAGTCTGGGGAAAATATCTAGGAAAATTGTGGAACGGAAATAAAAAAAAATATCAAAAGGGAATTTGAATATGACAGGGATTGGAAATTTTAAATAGATTTTGAGATTATCAGGGAGTAAAGTAATATTATAAAAAAAAATGAACATGTCAAGGGGAATTTAAATTAAATAGTATTTAAAAAAAGGGAATGACAAAATATCAAAGGGGAATTCGAAAACATAAAGGAGAAACCTGAAAGTATTTTAATAGATAATAGAAAATCAAAATAGATGGGACATTAGGAATAACAATGATAAGCAGAAATAGAACAATCAAACTAATCATTCAAATTAAAATTGTACTCTTGCAAATAATACATAATTATGATTTACAAGTAAAACTGTTCTTACCCTTTTATTTTCTTGTGTAACGAATATGTTATCACCATTTTCTTTGAGATCATGGAATATAGCATTTCCGAACACATCCTGATAACAGATTCTGAACGTCTGATAGTATACTTCTTCTAAATCACTGTCCATGTAGTCTAGCATGTCTTTTAAACCGTTGTAAAGTGTCTGAAAGAAAAACATACATAATTATATTTTTTTGTGAATTGAACAGCATGATCCAATTTCCGCCGCGTCAATTTTATTCGGATGCCTAATTTTTAATTCCCAACTTAAAAAGAGGTGTGTTATAAGTTCGGTGTGTCTGTCAGTGGCACCATAGCTCTTAAACGCGTGAACTGATTTGAATGCGTTTTTTTTTTATTTGAAAGCAGCTTTCCTAATGATGGTTCATAGATGTTTTATCAAAATAGGTTCAGGTGTACTTCCTGATTGATTGAGGTCATCGACCTACTTCGAGCATGAAAAATTGCTAAAAATGTTTGTTCGGTTGCGACCTTATTTGCAGTGAATAAGAGTAGGTAGAACGCGCCCCCTATTACATGGGACCTAAACATACCGGTGAACTACGGGTGTATATTGATACACCTCTGCCTTACCCTTCGGGAAATATAGACTCGATGATATGTTGTGCTATGTAAGAGTAGGTAAAAAAAAATACTACCATTTTCAATACTCACAGGATTCCAGTCTGCCAGGTCTTCGAACGAGCCCTTCTTGCCCATCAGCTTTCTGTACACAACCATAGGGAAGTTGACGGCGAGTATAACGTTGTTGTATATCGCGAGGCCGAGCACTATGCCGATCAACGTGAACTGTGCCTCCGTCTCGAACGATGTGATGTTGAACCTGTAAGTTGAGGATTGTTTGATTTAGTTTTTCCAAGGCTGTTTTTTTATATTTTATAATAAATTCGTGGTCATTAACAACAATAAATGACGTTCAAAAGTGTCTTTTAATGGTCTAATTGAAATAAATGATTTGACATTGAATAAAAACAATTCATACTATTATCTTATCTTCTTCTTCTACTAATATTATAAATGTGAAAGTAACTCTGTTTGTCAGTCTGTTACACTTTCACGACAAAACTACTGAACCGATTTTGAAGAAATTTTGTATGGGGCAAGTTTGAACCCCAAGAAAGGACGAAGACTACTTTTTATTCCCCGACTTCGTGTGCGTCCGCGATAAGCGACATTTACGTGGAGGAAATCGCGTGCAAAAGCTAGTTTGATTTAATTGATTATTGAAAATATAGTACTTCAATGCTAATATCATAAAATCTTTGGAGAAGTGTAGGAACAGGGTAGAAAATAATACTCCGCCACACGGATGTAGTCACCCGTATGGTCGGAGTATTGTCCACTCTGACCCTGACGGTTGCTTTCGTCAACAGCAACCGTCGGGCATTAGCTCATTAGACACATCACACGTCCGGTCTGAGGATCTTCCCTTTTTTTATGTTCCTACATCTTCGTAGGTAATAAGTAAATTCGATTTTAAGGACATAAAATTATACACTACTCTAATAGTGAAAGGGGGATACTTTTTATCCAGTTCCTCCAAAGTCCTTTGAACACTACGAGCTACGATTCTCAAATACAAAATATTCATACCATACAGTAAGCGAGTCAGGTTGCTGCGTGAACATGCCGTAGTCAGCGTTGAAGATCTCTTCCACTATGAGTTGGAAGAACTCCTTGGAGACACCTCCTTCGTCCACGCCTTGTTCCCCTTCAAACTCTACCACTAGCTGCTTCTTAAGGTCTAAGGCACGCTCCATGGCTACCATTTCCAGCTGAAGAATGAAGATTGAAAGGACAAATTAGTTTATGATGAACAAGATACAGAGTTAATTGTCAAATAGACCAACACTTCAAGCATATTAAATTCGGAAATCGCGGTTTAAAATGGCAGGTCCCAAGTTGTAATACGGCAACTTGGGATAAGCTTATGCATGTTCTCACCAAACTCACTGAATTTTAAGGATGATAATTTACCGACTGAATGGAGTAGTCTAGTATGACCTTAGGCTTACTCTCAAATACTATAGGAAGTTAAGCTAAATGATTTTAAAATCAATGTCAAAGTAGCAGTAGGTCAAGTTTTTGTACACCCTCTAATAAATTTTTCCTAGCCTTTACTATCACACTGCCGGGGAAAGGCCATTCCGAAGTCATTCCAAGAGCTCTTTTCCCGCGCCACCTGGAACTAGCCCTCGTAATACGTGTACAGACCATCTCGTCATCTCTTTCTGGACTATCCTAGGCAATGCCTTCCACTTTCAGACACCCATCGCGTGGAAACTCTTGGCCAGATAAAATGCTTACAAAAAAACAAATAAAACACACAACTCACCCCAACTAGCGCGTCATCTATAATATTGGTCCTCCGCACTTTGAGCCGGAGGAAGGGCATGGGCGGCGCGGCCCCGACCACCGCGTGCAACAGCGACACGCGCCGCTCAGAGTACATGCGGATGCGGTTCTCGTAGTACAGACCCAGAGACTTCGTGGCCACAGTTAGGATAAATGGATACCTTAGGAACGCGAATTTTTTACCTGGAATGATATTATAAGAAAATGATTTTTGTTCTTTGGAAAATAGTCTTTATTGCATATTAAAAATTAAAAAAGCACTTGGAAATTTAATATAAATAATGCCTATATTTTGCCTGAATTAGTTTGTATTGATAATTTGAGGCAGGCTTGGCGACAAAAATCACATTATGTACGATTTCCACCAAGCGGACGGCGGCGTGCATGTAATTTATACGCTTGGTACGGCATAAGCGCGGACCAAACCGAGTTCCAGGCAGTATAAATTCCATTCAAAAATGAACCTTAACTATTACACAGAAGCCTGAATTTTCTTTAGCACAGTGTGAAATGCGCTCCGACGTGGCCCAATTGGTCGAAAACGTACATTACTCTATAAACACAGTTGGCATTCAGACTTGCAGACAAGACAGGACTTTTAAATGCAAGGAGTGTACTATTATTAGCTGTGTTACGCAAAACAAGTTCTTACCTTTACTTATTTCCGTCTTAAAATTACCAAAGTCTATGTCCATTTCAATAGTATCACTAAGAGGTTCGTTATAAAATTCCTCGAATGGCAGATATGGCTTTCTAGCATCTAAAACATTTATATCTAATTCAATGGCTGAAACAAACAATATTATATTAATAATATAGGGTGCAATAAGCATGTAGCGCAGCAAGTGTTGCAAATAAAAATAAATGGAGTCTGAAAAAAGAGGGGACAATATTTTATTTGATTATAAATTATATTTCAAAGGAGTAAAAATAAAAAAGTAAATGGCGCACATGCATAAAGTTAAATGACTGCATGCAGAAGTCCAGTATGGAAGACATTTGTCTACAGAATAAAGCTGACACTACATGGGTTTAAATGGTGAACACCAGCTTGTGTTATAACAATCAACCTTGTAACGGGCATTTCAAAGTTCACATTTGTGTGGCATACTAAAGTTACGAGTGACGGTAACTTCTCTACGGCTTCTTAAGTTGCAAGCAGCTGTAGGCAGTAGTAGACAACCATGGTAAACAATATAATATAGAATTGATAAAGTTTTCCCTAGTCAGTAAACACAGGTTATCAGTTTACACTTACGGTCAGTTCACACTGAGACACGACGCGACGCTGCGCGCACCTTTTAATAGAGCTACTCAAAATATACCTTTATTTACTACAAGAAAAGATGCACATTTCATTGTTTGAATTCAGAATATGTTGCACCTTCTCACAATGAAATAAAATTGTTACAATGAAACGTGTATCTTCCCCTGACTGAACTGACCCTTAATGTAAAGAAAACTTGCGCAAGTAAACTTGTAAGCAGATTTTGCGCATTCCACTTTGACTTCAAATGATGTCTTCTCAAAAAATCACTCTTTATTCGATTATGAATGCTTATTCTCAGGAAAAAGGAGCGACGCAATAAAAAAAATACACAATATGTCTATTACGAGCGTATATTTACCTAAAGGGTCGTCGGGCTGCAGGTTTTTGGAGGCCTTTATCGACGACGGTGGGTACAAGTGACCGAGCACGTTCTCTAGCGGGTCCTGTTGATTCGCCAGCACTATCGGCTCCTCGCGCAAGTTGTTTGATTCCATCAAACCGGCTACCATGTTTGCGTAGTATACTATCTGTGGATTAGGAGTTCTTTTTATAAAATACACCAGAAATATAGAGCTATTCGAATTATTGTTCGACTACGAGATTTTTTATGCGCAAGTTACTTGCACTTTGAAAACATTCGCGGCAAGTCGAGTGAAACTTGTGGATGTCAAATAACACTCTTATAACTTCAGCTTTTGGACAAGTGTACAAGAATAACGATAATCAAAATGAAGATCAACAACAAACACAAAGAATAATGTACACATGGTTGTTTACCTAAAGATATTTTAATGGATTACACGAGGACACGATGATCAGATAACATCGCCAAGAAAACTTGACAATAGTCATTAAGGGTATGAAAAAAAAGATAAACAAAAATGCTACCTTCATGAACTTGGTTGCCATGGTGACGACCTCGTCGTCTTGCACTTGAAACTGCCGCGTGTAGTTGGTGGATATAACCCTCAGGGTTATGAGCTGCTGTAGCGTCTCCAGGATATGACGTAGACTGTCCTTGCAATGGTGGGCCCAGATGCGTGCCAATCTTGCTTGACCTGCCAATATAGTTATTAATTTAAAAATATTTTTCAAACACCCATAAACGTAAAAACAAATAAGGTTATTTTTGAATAGTTAAAAAATCTCTGAACTGCCTTAAGCCTTCCAAGTGATTAAAACTGTTAACAGCATTATATTTCCTTCAGATTTTACAAGAGAAACTGGCAAAATTATAAGTAATTGCTTGACATATAAAGTGTAGTACAAAAGTGACTCTTATGCCGATGTGCATCAAGTCCAAATTCCAATAATTCAAGACAAAGCATGTTTCAGAAGGGTTTCTATAAACTCCTACCTTTTAGCGACAAATACTCAGCGGCCTGGCACAGCGCCGGCAGTGCTATCTCCAGATAGTCGCTGCACCCAAGGTCGGGCACCTCGAAGGCGATCACGAAGCAGTTCACCGCGTCCTCCACACTCATCTTCTTCGTTATCCGCAGGTCTATACACATGTTGTCGGCGAGTGTCTTCAGTGACGTCACTAATGCTGAACTGTAGTATTCTGATGGCACCTGTTATGATAATCGTTTTTTTTTTATTATATGGCTTGGTATATATACCATAGCTCTCAAAATTGCGAAGCTCAAGTGGTAATGGGCAGGGCACAAGCTATGGGTCTTGAGTGGCGACCACGCACTGGAAGGCTCATTGAACCGACGACCTGGTAAAGGTCGCGGGAAATTGCTGAATGCGGGCAGCGCAGGACCGGTCATAGTGGCTATCTTTAGAAGAAGCCTATGTCTAGCAGTGGACGTCGTTCGGCTGATATGATGATGGTAATGATTTGCTAACTTGATTTGTTGGGTATTATCAGGTATATTTTGCATTCCCTTTCGGAGAAATTTGGCGTGATATCGAGATATATTAGTGGCGAATCGACGATAAAACGATTTTGTCGTGTTCGATTTAACACAAAATCTATTGTTTCCTCCACCCCTGACACCATAGTGGGACGGACGAACATTGTCTGTTCTATGTTGAACGTCAAACATAAGCGAATTTCTAAAAAAGAAGGATCCGAGAATCGTCATGTAATCCCCTTTCAAGTAATCCTCGGGACCTAAAGGAATTCAAATGAGTGTTTGTACTTACTTTGGCAAGGTACTGAAAAGCTCTGCGACACGAGGCCACGTCCAACTCTGGCCCCGCCACGCTATCCACATCTTTATCCGGATCATTTGATAAACACATTGCTTTTGACTCCTTATCTACAACATAAACCATTAGGACATTTTTAATCGATATCACGATTAGAAGCCTTAAGATTTCTTTAAACGATTACTGGACGAAATATTGCAACGCGACTTTGCGACTGATGTTGAAGACTATTATTTCAAGATCCTGTCGCGACTCCAGTGCATCGCCGACTAGTATAGAAGGCATATGTGGCTACTGTTTGCAGGTTCGCGGTAAACATTAAGAGTATAAGATATTTGAAGGAGTTATATGGGGCCTTTTATTATTATAAAAAAGAAAGGGTTGCGCGCAAAATATTAAACCGCTGCAGATAATCGAAATCATGTCGATGAAGATGCGGGCATAAATGCAACATTAATTAAAAAATGGAATATTAATTTATTTCCCAAAGATATGAGTCTTAGTCGTAACAACAACAAAAACCAACTTACTTTCATTCATCTCCCGATCTTCATCGTTGTTTCCGGCACCTTTGCTGGCGAAGCACCGGGCCAGTATGGCCGGCTGTGTGAACGCCTCGCCCAGCGCCCTGATCAGAGGCTCCCGCACTTTAGTCTGCAGGCACTCCTCACACAACTCATACATACGCTCCTCTGTCAACGGGGCACCATCTAGCAACGAAATTATTAAATCGTCAAGCTTTTTCACTAGCCATATAAAATTTTCCGTGTCCATTTTCCGTTTGATAAATTTATTCAGCTTGTCACAGGGATTTGGAGCAAGTGTTCAATACGGGAACGAGAATGTAAATGAAGTAATATTGGTGATGTACAACTTTTAAATTACACTACCTCTTATTAAGTTGAAAGTAATTAACTTAATGAATGAATTAAATAATTTACAAAATTAAAACAACTTTTTAAGGAGTAACTCATTAAGGTTACCAAGAATCAATCATGTTGAATCCTTTATTTTTAATTAGTACTTATTACCAATTATCAAAATGATTGAGTTTAGTTAAATTAAGCTTTAAAGGTGGGTGAGATGGTATAATTTCGCCCACTCAATGTGCAGTGACAGCAGAATGTGGGTTATGTTGAGGTAGGTCAAGCTTAAATATTCATAAATATTTATAGATTGTAGATGGATTACATAAAATGTTAATTTGGACCTTAAATGAGTTTACCTTTAGAGCTACAATTCTATCAAGTAAAAACATTAGGAAGGAGTGAATAGTAGACATTTCAGTGCAGTCTTTTCATGTTTTGGACCCTGAAAAGATGCCTCTAACCATTTTTTATTTATTAATGAACTAACGACTGCCCGCGACGTTATCCGCGTGTGTTATTTCACCCCCGTTAAGTTACATCTTTCGTTACAGACTGCTGCGCTCCCGTGTGTCGTAGCGTGATGTTATATAGCCTAAGTTACTCAGGAATAGTGTAGCTATCATTGGTAAAAAAATGATTTAAATCGTACCAGTAATTTCGGAGCCTATTCGATACAAACAAAGAAATATTTCCTCCTTAAAAAAATTAGTATAGATATAAGTCTGTTTATCTTACTGTTATGACTACGAGTTTTGGATTCCTCTTGGTGAGATACATTATGACTAGTTTGTGGTTCCTCCTTGGAAGTACTCTCCCTCACTAACGTCGTGGTGGAGGCAGCCTCCTTGTTCTTGTTATCCTCTTTGTCTTTTGCACTTGACGTGTCACATGTTGTGCTGAACAGATAGGATCATGTTATTGAATAAATAAATATAATATAAATATACCATCACGCCTGTTTTCCCGGGGATGGGGGGGAAGGCAGAGATGTACCAATGTACAGCCGCACTTCGCCGGTATATTTAGGTCCCATGTAATAGGGGGCGAGCCTATTGCCATTAACCGGACACAAATCCAAACTCCGAGCTGCTACTGAGAATTTCATAGAAAAACCCAATAACACTTTTTGCTCGACCTGGGAATCGAACCCGGGACCCCTTGCACAGCAGTCGCACTTGCGACCACGAGACCAACGGGGCATGTTATTGAAATGTCTATTTTAAAGATTTTATTCTAGTAACAACATGTCAGGTCGGAAATTCGTTGAAATGATAATAATTAATGTTTTGTCATATAGGTCACACTTTAATTCTTTATGGGTAATTTATAGCATTGGCAGCTTTGGTGATGTAATTAACATCACTCTTATTCTGGAATAAATAAGGACTTATTTCTTATGTACTTAACAGTAAATGTAAGTGGTAGTCCTTCTACATAAGACTAACAAAACTTTAATAATACAGCAATGTCATTGGCATTGCACTTTAAAATTACCATGCTATGGGATTTAAAACCTTATTTAGTTTAAATTATAGTTTGATTTTGTTAACATTTTCTCATTCTGAAATCACCTTTAGCCCTTTAAAAATCACCTTTAGGTTGGTGACCTAAAGGTGACACTATAGAGTTTGTTTACAACAAAACGGCTTTGTGGTGGGGGTAGCCTGAGCTGGTCCTCCCATTCATAGAAGGTAGTTTTTTGCTTTTGAACATAGTCCTATGTGTAATATACTTTAGAAAAACATGTAACTTACCTAGCACTAGAATCACAGCCGCTTGCCTCAGTGCGAGGAACTTTGTTAGGCAGTGTATCACAGAGGCGAGCCTCTTTGTAGAACAGTTTTATGGCCTCAGCAGCTGCCTCATTTGGTGAAAGATTTCTGGCCTAGAGAAGTTAAAATATTTATAGAAGAGTAAAACAGTAAAGCAAAAGAATATATTTCCAATTATGTTTTATAAATAAAAAATAATAAATAATAATAATAATAATTCTTTTTCTTCATTATTTTAGCCAATCTTATTTTGAACTTAGCTTTAAATATGACCAACAGACCAAATGGTGGTAGCTGAATAGTAGGTTCTGTATGTTCCCATAGGTTTTGTCAAAAAATGGTTTATACCTTTGTGCACCGAATATAGCATATAACAATATTTTTACCAATTTAGGTATCAAGAAGTATGTCAATCTTGATAATTTGTTGCTAGATAAAGCCTCTTTGACATGGTAGGGCTGCAGTGACATAATGTAGAATGTGTTTAGCTTTTCTCAGCTTAAAACTAATGGCTGTCACTTGTCTGTTAAGACTTTTCTTGTTCAATGCATATAAGTATTTATAAAAACATTTCCCAGTTGATTAATAAAAATTGGTTTGCTTAAAATGCTTCACTGCATAGTCAGTGCTTTGCTAGTGGTTTTAGTAAACTTGTTTTGAATAATAAAGCAGAGATCTAGATGTCCAAAAATGTATAGTAAAAGTCAGAATGGCATGCACACTTCTTATCTATTTATAACTTTTTTATAACAATTTTAAAGATACATTTTTGACTTGAATCTTTAAAAAAAGTTTATCTATTTATTTTAAAATAATCTCATTTTAAAATTCAATTATCTTTAACAAAATTGAGGTCATACAGATAAAAACAATTTCTTTTATGATTACAGCAGTATCTGCAGTAGCAATACTAAAGCTAGTATCCAAAGCTCAGCAAATATAAGTAATAAACTAAAATAACAGATAATAATGTGTTTTATTATCTCCAGCCAGTGCAGTTATGGTAGGCCTGCCTGCCTGATTATCTAAATTGCTGACTACTGAACAATAACAATAAAACCCAGACTTTTTTCCCTAACAAAAATGTTTTTACCTTGATAATTAAAACATTGTTTACTTTTTCATTTTATGGGGTCAGTTGGTGTTGGGGTATGCAATACTTTTTATTTGTTAACCCATTCCTGATAACCATTAAACAGGCAATTTGGCAACTTCTTTCTTGATAAAAATGGATGTTGTGTTGTCATAGTATGTTTTTATCAAACACATAAATTCAAGGCTCGGCAGTTAATATTGATTACCTGTCAACCAAATTGACTGACAAGATAACCATAACAAATTAAGTAATAGAAATTATAATAATTTACCTCTCCACTTGATGCACAGTATTGGTTGTCACAGTTGGGATTGCCGCAGCCATCTAGTAACTGGTAGAAATACCTCTCGATCAGCTGTCTAGCGGCAGCGCGCTTCATAATGTCTTGTGTATGGTTGGTAACTGTACCAGAGCATAAACCTGACGTAGGCTCTTCCTCAGTATTATTCGGGGTTGGGTTTTTTGACGATGATGCTTCGCTCCCCCTTCAAATACATACACAAACATTGTACACGATTCCTCCTGTCGATGCGACGCAATTTCAGCACAAAACAAAGAACGAAAATAGCAAGTAATGCTCAACCTAACCTTTGTTATTATTACGCATCGGTTAATTATAGCCACAAACGTTTTTACATAGCGATAATATGTTAAAGTAGTAACAAAAATGACAATGAAAATTTTTATGCAGAAAAATAAGACAAATAAAATTACCTTGAAGCTTCGTCAGTTTCGCTTTTCGAGTTCATAGAAATTAATGCTCTCCGAATCAAAACAACCCCTAATCGATATCTTACATAAATGCAGTTCGCTAAAACTGTACATCCGCCAGTTATATAGTTTCTTTATTGTTTTCTTGAATTACACTGCAGGTATACAAAAATACCAACAACTGTTCTATTCTCTTCCATTCTATTCTATGTTCTGTCAATTTTGTCAACCATTTTGAATTTCTGCACTACGTTGAACGCAAAACTACAATACAGTTGTTTTTTAAAAAATACTTTTCTGATTCGATTCTTCCCCAATTATATAAAAATAAAACTAACCTATTTCAGTTAAATGATAAGCATTTCCTTATCATGCAGATGTCAATAATTGCAGAGTTAATTGGACGCTGTACAAACAAAATATACAAAATAAAATATGAGAGTAAAATGGAACACACAATTTCTATTTCTCTATGGCTTAATCTATGGTACTGATACAGATAAAAAAATAATAATCAATACTTTAACTGTTCTTTTTACTCCGGAACAGTGGCAGACAGTTATTTCCTGACATTTCGTTTCACCCCTCTATTATTGAATAGAACTCGGTCGTAACTCGGTCAATAATTGTCTCTGGTTCACATTTCACAATGTTCTGTAATAATCTGTCATCCGTCATCAAATTTTTTGTGTTCAATGTTGTGACTTGTGTAGTTTTTGTTGTGCAAAAATAAAATAAAAAAATTTAAACATATTACTAACTTTTAAATTCATTTAAACGAATATTTAGAAGCACCAGTCACGATGACGGACGTATTGCCTGCTGAAGAAGCTCCACAACAACGTGTGCATACTATTCTAAAAGGCTTTCAAGTGTATCCTTTTTATGATGAGTTTTGGTCATTATACTGAATGGCCATATTTTTTATATAATGTTTAGGTTCAACATCTTAGTAATTGTACACACTTTGAAATAAATGGTTTTAAACATAGCGTTTAGAGGTAAAAGAAATCAATTCACGCCAGCTGTTTTATCAGTATTAAATACTAACCAAGCAAGTAAAAGCTAGAAAGTATTCTAAAAATAGCCTAGTTCGGGTCAGTGGGTAGTCTTAGGGGCGGTGTTCGATCAGTGGATAATATTAGGCATCCCTTATTTCACCCCCTTACTTTTTCACAAATGATGAATGTAGGTATACATTTTTTTATATTATTAGTAGCTAAAGTAATAATTTTGACATCAATAGCAGCAGCCATTCACACAATATTTTCAACCCATAAATCATAAAAGAAATTCAATATTTTCATGTCTCATTCTTTTAAAATAATGAATTTCCCATATAAACTTCCCCATCCCCTATTTTACCACTTTGAAGGTGGAATTTCCGAAAGAATGTGAAACATATTTCTTTATTTTTAACCAAAAACCTTAATACCAAGTTTCATGTCTCAAAATTACAAACTTTCATCTTCTATTTCACCTACCTAGAGGGTGAATTTCAAAAAAATCCATTACCATATCCTATATCATAAAAAAACAGTGTGCAGTATTTCATGTTTTTCCCATGTGTCGTTTCGTGATCTTTTAGAGCCTATATTACTCAGGAATAATGTAGCTATCTATTGGTGAATTTTTTTTGTAAATTGGTCCAGTACATTCGGAGTGTATTCATTACAAACAAAAAAATCTTAACTTTTTATAATATTATTATACACAATGCTATAAATAATGCTATTTAACACATTTCACAATATTACACAATGGACCGGTTTCTTTTTCTATTCAATATTATATTAGCTACTGGTTTACTGGCATGTGTTAGGTTGGCCAGGCTGTCTCCACACTCAGCCTCTTGATTGGGCCATTGTGCGTGTTGACATGTACTTATTTCACTATTCAAATAATTCCTTAACAAGCTCTTTAAACAGTAACTGGATGAATTTGCGAGATGCTGATACAGGTTAGTTCAATATAATCTGTAAACTTCTACTAGAGATGATAATAAAAGACAATGGTTTCAGAATTGGGAAGTTTAATTTTGTTATCCATTATTCAATCAAGCGTGTTGCCCATTAACTGAGTTGTGGAGGTCAGATAAGCTTTAGCTCCATGTAAAACATGTATTCAGCTGCATCTGCTTAGACTGGCAGCTGACACCAATACAGTTGGATAAAATGCTAGGCAGAAGATGATAATTCAATATACTATAGTCCTAAATAAAAATTAATTTAAAAAGCTTATGCTTTTTAAATGATTCTCAAAACATTCTTAAATTTTCTTTTAAAATTCTATGTTAAAAATCAGTTTGAGTGGTCTCCTCAGTAGTCACCAGCCAGGCCGTAAACAATGAAGACTCAAGGTCAACTATGTCATGTAAATTCCTAATCTTGATTACTCATAATCCTGCAAGATTAGTGTATGTACACACATGTCATGATTTAATTTTATAATTAATGAAGATGATGCATGAATTATAGTTGATAATGAATTAAAATGTGTAATTACAGTGGAAGAAAACCTTTAATATTTTTGTGCTATTGATAGTTATTTTACCAGTTATCTTATTGCCAGGGTAGTTCATAAAGCATCTAGGTAGATAGTGTCTAAGGGTCAATGCAAGAGCATATAGCAATATGAACAAGCAGTTTCCACTTGTCAATTATTATTGAAAACTAGCTGACCCGCCACGACTTCGTTCGCGTGGTATCCTACCCCTACCCTACCCTACCCCTACCTTACCCGTACCCTACCCTACCCTACCCTACACCTACCCCTACCCTACCCCTACCCCTACCCTACCCTACCCCTACCCTAACCCTACCCTACCCCTACCCCTACCCTACCCCTACCCAACCCCTACCCTACCCCTACCGACATTATAAGTATTATCACAAATCTTTTGTATGGGAGTATAGAAAATTGTTGTTTTTAGACTTTTTCAGGATTTTTATTTTTTTTTTTACCATATTTCTCCCCGTAAGAACCATCCTCGTACATCAAGGAATATTTTAAAAAAAGAATTAGCGAAATCGGTCCACCCGTTCTCGAGTTATGCGCTTACCAACACATTTTGCGATTCATTTTTATATTATAGAAGATGTACTAACATCTTACTTATGTTGAGTTTAAAATTGCATTGTGTGCAAAATAATAAATATCACGGCAATTATGTCTTGCAATATTCAACCTTATTACTAATGTATTTTACATACCATCACCCCTGTATTCCCCGAATGTATTTTATGCTGAACTTTGCTTCTATAAAAAATGCAACATTCTTACTAATTATCCTTCATTGACTTTCCAGGCAAGATCCTCTGGCAGAACAATGAAGACATGTCAAATCCTGACGTGGAGCACGAGGCTCGCGTGCCCAAGCGCATCCTGAAGTGTAGAGTGGTGTCACGGGAAATGAACTTCAGCTCCGCTGAAAATATGGAGCGATTCCGTTTGGAACAGGTAAATAAATAAAGCCTGCGTTTTAATTATTTGAGACGTAATCCCGAGAGCCAGTAGACCAGTAGAAATTTGGCAGGCTGTTTGATGCAGACTTCTTGTGGGTAAATCCTAGTGATTCTATATACATATAAAAAAGAATATTGCACTTTACAGCAAGAAGTCATAGATTAGCGATTACATTGATGTTACTACTTACTATTTAGATTAACTCCTAAATAAAGTCAAGAAATAATGAAGTAAGATGTTCTTTATATTGTAATACTAGCGAACTGCCTGCCACTTCGTCCGCGTGGCTTATTTCACTTGCTATAAGTACGTTTTTGGTTAACGCGCCGCTCCCGTGGGTCGTAGCTTGATGTTTTATAGCCTACTAGCTTTTGCCCGCGACTTCGTCCGCGTGGATAATAGTTCCCGTTCCCGGGGGATTTCCGGGATGAAAACTATCCTATGTCCTTTCTCGGGTCCCAGACTATATCTGTACCAAATTTCATTGAAATCGGTTCAGTGGTTTAGGCGTGAAGAAGAGACAGACAGACAGACAGAGTTACTTTCGCATTTATAATATTAGTACGGAAGTTCGGATGTTACTCAGGGATACTGTAGTTATCTATTGGTGAAAAAATGGTTAAAATCGGTCCAGCATTTTCGGAGCCTGTTCGTTACAAACAAAAAAAAAAAATCTTGCCTCTTTATAATATCAGTATGGATGTCATAAACAATTCTTGTAATTTCCAGAAAGTACTGTTCAAAGGGCGCTGCTTAGAGGAGTGGTTCTTCGAATTCGGCTATGTGATCCCCAACTCTACAAACACTTGGCAATCGGTCATTGAATCTGCTCCTGAATCTCAGATGATGCCTGCTAATGTCCTCAAGTAAGTACTTACCTACTTTTAAATTTGCAATCGCAATCAGCATGCTTTATTGGTATAAACCTATGGAGTTACATTGGTATTACAAAAATAGGTAGCATGTATGGTCCCACTGCAGGGCAAAAGCCTCTTGTTCATACAGAGCAGACACAAGCATAGATCACCCTGCACTTGCTCAAAGAGGATTGGTGACTTCAGACTTTTTTAAATCCATGATTGCTCACGATGTTATCCATTCCTAATTTTAACTATGTCCAAGATAAACTTAGAAAATACATCTAAATTGAAAAACTCACATTCGTAACTTGCTATCTGATGTTTATGTATTTTTTTTCCAAGATGTACTAACACTTTCTGAAAGCTGTACAAATAATCTGCTGCTTAAATCTCAAGTTCGCTGTGAAATCGCCGTCGCTATGTGACTGTATGTCATTGAAATAAGGTTAAAATTGCAATGACCCTTTTGTGCTAGTTAAAGATCCATGTGTTTTACATAATTTAATACCATTTTTTTCTTGTTTCAGTGGAAACGTCGTCATTGAAACCAAGTTCTTCGATGGAGATCTGCTGATAACCACATCGCGAGTCCGATTATTCTACGTCTAATGTACAATCTCACAAACAAAGCATTTACTAGTCAGACATACTTTTAATGCATTTTCTTTACAATCCTATTATTTATGTTAGTAAGATCTTAAGTTTGTACTTCGACCTGTTCAAAATTACAAGTGAGCTTACGATTATATTTTGTAATCGGTCCTATACGTATGTCATTGTGATTTAAACATTTAATTATACATTCCTCTAAAAAAAACTTCCGCTTTTAAAACCTAAGCCTTAGTAGAGAAAAAAAAGTCAATTGAATAAAAATATCTCTTAGTAAGTAGACACTTACACCTACTTATAGCTTTTATAATTATTTTTTTATAAAAAGCATTTTCTATGGTTCTAGTAGGTACGTAATGCATAGTTTCTCCGAGGTTTTACTATGTAACAATATTTTACAATTTGGTTATATTTTTTACTATTATTTTTTTCTACTAAGTAATATAAAAATATACGAATCTGAAATTTCTACTTTGATGTAAGGCACATTTAGAATAGAAGTAATATTTTGTTTGAAATATATATGAATTTTAAAATAAAGTTTATGTGTGAATTAGTACACTTACGATGTTTATGTACGGTAGGCACAATTTTTGGTTCAATAACCTACATAATGAAATTATGATAATTCAAAATACAGGTAAATAAATAATGTAATATTTATGAGTATTATAGATCTTAAGTTTTAAATACATTAGTAAGGTACACCTGAAGATGTTTTTCTTTTGGAGAATTACTTTTTTTCTTTAAAATCCACAATATCCCATATTTTTTGCCCTTCTACTTCATCGTGTTCATAATATAGTCTTCTCTTCTTTATCGTGTGAGCAATAAGGTCTAACGACTCCACACACCCTAGTGTCGGAGTTTCTAACCGTCTCAAGGGCCTTTGATATGGTTACCGATGTCAGTGAATAAACTTAGAAAGTACATATGAATTAGAAAAAGTCACATTGGTACCTGCCCGTGTCCGGTTGCGAACCCACAATCTCGTGCATGAGAGTCGGGCACCTTAACCACTGGGCCATCACGACAATCATAATATACCTAGTAAGAACACAAGATGCCAGCTAGTCTGTTTGAAAGCGCCTTCAATGAATAAGGTGATGATGGTGAAACTTAAAAATGCTTTTAAGTGGTACTTAACCACAAATTAGGGTCGTGGTTATCGTTTTACTTACAACCTTACTTATAAAGCAGTGCCAAATATTTGAGAAACAGCTAAATATTACTTAGCGACTGATCAGGAAAAAATCTCACCTATAAACGTTAGTCAGCGTTGAGAAATTGTAAGTGTCATATAGAAGAAGGGTATGTCTCCATAGTATCCTGGGCCCAGGTGTTAACTCAATCAAACTAGCCTTATTTGGAAGAGGATATAATAAAAAGCCTTCACTGAAAATGTGGTGACATTTGGCTATCCAGGAATGAAGTGAACCTCAATTTTATAAAAAATAAAAATTAGATATTTTTCCTAGATAGCAGTACATTCGATCATTTGTGTTTTCTTATTTTTTTTAAATAATGTTGCCTGCCTTTTATTTTAGTCCCCAGTTCTTAATTTTATAAGATAGGCTGCTCAAAACCGAAGAACTGTTGCGAACTTAGACTTAGAACAATTACGTCCCATCAAATATTCGATGGTACTGATCTTTAGTTAACCCAACCCAGGAATGCACAACATGGTCTTCCATTTCCATATCATCAGTGTTTCTAAAGCTCAAACAGCTTTCTTCACGTGACTCTTTTAATGTCATCATATCTTGGATATGGCTTGCAGTAAATGTTTGTAAATAATTACTCCTTAAACTATCGAGGACATCCATCCATCAAAGTCGATTATTTTGAGGTACATAATATTTAAACTCATTAAGTAACATTTTTCTTGTTGCTAGAGGCACTCTGTTTCGTTCTTTTCTCTGGCATCCTTCGATGAAGCACCGTCGCTCTGATTCAACTGCACGCTTGTAATCTGGCAATACAATTGTAGGTTCAGGGCGCTGCCTTCCCGGTTTTGCTGGTTCATGCAGATTGTTGTCATGATTTCCTTTCAATTGTTGGACAGAAACACCAACTGAAGATTGGGGTTGCGGTGAGTTGCTCTGCGAGGAAGTTGAAGGACCAGTTGTCATGCGAACAGCAGCTCTATCTGCTAATATCCAACAAGAGTGGCATATACGATCCGCCTCGCCCACCTGTAACAAAAGTAAGATAATAAATATTTATTGTAATAGTAAAGTGAAATCAAATGTATTTGCATAAATAAAAATAATAGTAAAATTATCTATTAACCCTTTTAACGATTCAGTAGCCAAGTGCTGGGCGCTAAAAGGGTTACGCATTATATTATTAAAAGTAAATTGAAAAACTTTATTACTGAAGTAACTTACTGTTTGTGGCAGTATCCACTCTCTGATCACATTATATATTGCAGATTCACGAACAGAATCATTGCGAAGTAGGTGGTTGTGCCGCCGTGCTAACAATGAACGACCACAGCGGACACAAACACTGGAATGGCCAACTTTTGGTGCTTCAATTGGAAGTCTCCCAAGAACCGTATCTTGAGCCAAGTTCCAACATGCTTGGCATACATAGTTGTCACTGGATACCTGAATTGCATTAATTATTTAAATCTTATTCAACCATAAACAAGCTTTATTCCATAAACCTAATCCTAATTCATGTTTAACTAAATTGATACAATCTAGCCGAGACCAAAATGGACCCTGTTTGGTTTTGCTGGTGTTCATAAATCAAAGAAAAAAACTGTAGTTTCTTTAGAGCTGGTTTACTGTCGGTCTGACTCGGTCCCTTCGGTACTTGACAGTTACCCGCACTTTTTTTATGAGTGAAACGGTCAAACGGCACATTCCATACAGTCATGTAGTAATTAATCAACTAATTGGCTATTAAGTAAGTACATAATTATTGTTTTAATATATGCTATCAAACAAAGACAGCGGAAAGAAATGACGCTGGAGACTGTAAATATACATATAATAAGGTACATAAGTCTGGTGTTGTTCGCTTGATAGACTTAAAAGCTCGGGTCAGTCGGTCGTCTTAGACCGCGATTTGAATAGGTACATACAGGCCGGGGTGCACGCCACTGACGAATAACTGTTAAAATCCCATCATCGTCTAAGACTCTTCTGCCAATAGAGTTACTGCGACGGGTCGCAATGGTGCAATTCACACAGCGATCCATGTCGTCCGATCGATAGGCGTAATCGTTGTCCAAAATACAGAGCTAGGTAATACAAAGTAACAAGATCAGTCGAATAGTCGTTTATATTTTGCAAAGCCGAGGTCGTGGGGTTATACAATAAAACACAGAAAATACGAGCACACTCAGAACGAAAGAAAACGAAAACGAACGAGTGCCGCGGTTTTATTTATTGTTAACCTGTCATCTGTCAGTCGGTGACTAGTGTCGAGCACTGAAGAAAAATTAAAGAAACTCGATTCGCTATTCTGACATTTTCTCGATTTATTCAGTATCGATTACAAAGTATTCATGCATTTATTTAATTGATTATTTTGTTTCATAACTTTTTTAAGTTTTCTCGCTTTCTAGATAGAATCATGGTACCGTATTTTGTGATTTCCTTTAGAAAAACATAACGGTTAATTTAATACACATTTCAACTAGTTAACTGCTGGGCCCAGGATTACCCTTCTTCTATAAGCAGCGGCGAGCGGCGACCATTGGCGTATCTAGGGTTAGTTTTCAGGGGGGGCCATGCCCCTAAGATGCCATGGCCGATGCAATGCAATGCGGTCAGGCGGAAGGTGAGCCCTACAGCCTGGGGTGGGCACAAGACCATCCTGGGTTGGGCACGGCCCAAAATTAAGCATAGTGATATATGTGTGTGATGAAGTAACGTCAGTGTTTAGTGATGGGATGTATTTCTATAATGGGCTATCGATATATACAAAACGAAGTTTAGTTTTTTTATTTACACGTGTCCAGTACGTAAGCCGCCAATTTGGAACGTGGTAGGAAGGTGGCTACGAATTTTTTTTTTTAATAAATGTCGATTTTGCTTTGAATTTCTTTTAATAAATTTCAAAATAATAATGCATTTTTAAAATATCAAGAAAGAGAACGAGATTTTATCGGCTTATAATTATTGATATTAGTAAAATTGATTTGTAAAATGTCACTGCCCTAGTTATGCCATTCTGACGAGTGTTACCCGGCCTAGACCTTTTTCCTTAGTCTGAGGCGCAGACGGTGTAGCGTTATTTTTTAACACGCTTTTTATTATTTTAGTAAAGCTGTTATAAACTTGTTATCGAATCAAAAATTGATAAATAATTATCTTTAAATTTGCGCCATCTATCGTTTGAAACAAGTACGTACGTATTTACGTGTACCAGCCCTGGTTCCCAAGATACAGGCCCCGCCTAGTTTGGGAACCACTGCTTTTAACTAAATGCGAACTATTAACAGTTACCGATCTCTTTTTTTGTGTACCATGTTAACCTAGCTATAAGCAACCTATTGTAACAATGAACAATAAATTTTTACTTACTTACTTACTTACTTAAACCGTAAGTCCAAACAAAATGATGACTTGTGACCTAATGTAAAAATGCTACAATAGATGTCGCTACACGTTTATAAATATTATTCCGTCAATGGAATTCAAATCCTTTAAAAAATAAAAATTATAGCATGAAATTAATATTTCAGTTATAAAGGAATCAGTTTCAGTGAGTTCGATTGTTGTTTACCATTATATTTTAGTGAGACTTTGGTACGCTAGATGGCAGTGCGTAACACATCAGTCTCATAATAGACTACCCACATTATCAATTTCCATATTCATATGAGATTACTCGTGTATTCATGTAGGATACAAGTCATCTTAGTTGCAAGATCTATTTATTATGCTATTGTATGAATTATTGATGGTGGCATGTAGCATAGGAGGCTTTAATTAAGAGCTTTGCTCCATTCGGTTTGAGACCTAGGTGTTAAACCTAGTAAACACCGTAGTAAACCTTTGAGAATATATCGAATCTCAGTATTGTCATCTGTAACTACACTAGATTTTAACTATTTACTTGACTCGATCATTTTGTTGGATATTCACAATCTGAGATCATTAATCGTATTTTATATGATCTCATAGTTATTAATTCTTAAAATAACTTCAATTGATTAGGTATACAATAGTAGTCGTTTCCCTGTCGCACATGATTTACCGACCATACCAGATTCTCACATCCTCTAATAAATGAATAATGCCATTCATACAAGTTATAACAATCAATGCGCGTTCTGCTATTGGTAAATCGTGACTCGACCCCGTATCTCATTAGTACGCTGACACGTTTAATAATATTACCATAGAGGAAATGAAAAGCGCTTTACGTGGCGCGTCACCCGCAGGAAAAGCCAGCAGTGAGCACCACTCGGCACAGGAACTTTTTGTAAATGAAATCATTGCGGCCGAGGCGTACATCCTCTTTAGTTAGAACCGCTTGACGGATTTCTTCGTACAACACCGACGCCGGAGGAAGCACAGTCGTTTCGATGCGGCTCACACACGACACTTCGCATATAAATAATAGAAATTATCTAATTATGTGCCGGCGAGTACTAGACTCGGACTTGTTGGGAATTGTAATATTAGTCGTGGCCACCGAACAATAATAATTATTACGATGACATTATGATAAATATTGAACGCTTTTTTTCGATAGGAAGGTCGATGTTATCGGTTACAGCTATTACACATTGTAATGTAACGATAAGCTACCTAAGTATGTACACATTAGGTTTAGGTGGCAGTTGATACGCTGTCTTGTTATTTATTTAGGAATTCTTAAAATTAGACCAACTATGGGGCTAATATTACCTATTAGATCGCTCTATCTAGGTAGAGTCTCGAGTGATATTTTAAATATTTACAAAAAGTGACTAAATCTTTGAAGAAATGGTTCCATTTTTTCAATAATTTTATCATGAAATTGAATCCTGAAACTGAGGGTAGAAGATAGATGTATTTTTTTGCCTTTCTCTAAGGAATAAGAGGCAAAAGTAAACTACTGAAGTACTTACTTAGTTTATGTGTGTTATTTGTAATGTTAGTGACAGGTAAGTATTAAATTAGTCCACATTGAGTTCTAAAGTCGTAGCGACGCCGGCGCAGCGCCGCGTTCGCCGGATGAACACCAAATGTGTGATATTTTTAGGAATGTTGATTGCCCTCTTCCTGTTTCCGGCATGAACGAGCCGCTCTGATCTGCCGACTAGCTCTCATACAAAACTGCTAATTAGTGATGAATAATTAATAGTAGTAACTTGATGACATGTAAACCGCTTGATATAATTTGATTTGAGACGCCGCTTTAGCGGCATTCGTGATAAAAACTGTACCGATTGGATGTTTATGATGGTTATTCCGTCTTTTTTTCTCACACTAATCGTAAGTGGTGTGTTCTCCTTACCATACTCGTTAAATGATATCTGTAGCTACTTGTAATACTGGCACTTGAGTGCAACTCTATCTCACCGGCATTTTCGAATCTTACGTAGTAGCGCAGCACAGTCTTTGCGCTTCAACATGATTTTAATTATTTAAACATAACTAGCTTCCTATTCCTGACTTCTCATTACTTCTGGCATACGGAACACAGTCGAGCCACGTGTGTCACTTAGGACTTTTAGCCCAACAAAAAACACGCAAACAATTCATTCAGATACCTACAGATCTATTTCAGTCGTCCTTGTTCCTCGTCAACATTGCTGTGAGCCTGTGACCCTCCCAATTCCAACGTAATGATATCATCTACGACGCGGCACCGGAAATTTTATGAACTTCCCATTAACACTTAACCACGTCTTGGTCTTGTGTATCATACGACACAGCCGGCAGACACTTGACTGATAATATTTGTTTGATTATATCTAATTCTGACTGAGTCCGGTCAAGTTCGTTTGTGGAAAACTTAGTTTTGGATGATTTGTAACTGCTAGTAGGTATGGATAATATTTGCATTTCTGTGGAAATAGAGCTTATTTACCCATCTGTCCACGTGTTCGGGCATCCGCCCCCGGGAGTCAGCCAGACACGTGTGTTTTCCATTAGATTAGCACATTCGTTGAAAAGAAGAGCATTTTTCACCACGTGTAACTTCCGAATAGTTCGTCTAAATGGCTACCCAAACTCATCGCGTTTTGAAACTGTAGTGCAGACAAAATTGATAATGGGTTGATCGGGCCATGTGATATGTGTATCATTCAAGTTGTTAGATAATAAATAATTAGTTAACTCGTCAGTCAAGGGCTAATTTTTCACAAGGCAGTCGATCTTTTATGACACTTTGGCGTAAATTATCCATAGAAAATTTGTCAAACTACGCATGTATATTCCTCAGCTAGAGAGACATAACTGAATTTAAAAAAAAGGCTGTTTGTAATATCAAAGCAGAAACTAATTCCTTATACCTAGGTACCTAGTAACTTAGGCTACTCTCATTTTAAAAAAATAATTAGGGATCTGCACAAAAAAATAAACTTGGAACAGGACAGGACCTTTTCCTAACCACGTGTTCGATATAGATCCCTATAATTTAGCTGTTTAGGGCGTCAAGATTGGTAAACAAGTATTCCCACCATAACACATCTTGATGAAGCTGTATACAGGACATAAACATGCGAGAACATCAATTTGATAGGGTAGGAGGTAAGGTTATTTACCTATCTATTTTTAGAATTCATTCAACTTATGAGTGGTGTTATCTAAAACAAACTGGGCTCTAACCTAATTGACATAAATGTAGTTAAACTGAGTTCAAGTCATGAATAACATTTTAAGTTATTACCTACCTCTGAATAACCTATAATGGCTGTCCACTGATCTGCTCGTAACTTTTCCTTTTTTATAAAATTTAAAAGTGAAGTTGTAGATCATTTATTTTTTTCTGTTATCCAACGATTCTAGCCAAAAATTAACCTGTTACCTACCTAAGTATTATTAAAATCTGAGTAAATTAATTTAATTAACAAGCTAACCTAAGTATTTAATAAAAAAAACAATAAGTGCATAAATTGATGCACCAATTTTGCGATGAAACAGTAAAAAAGCGCGAAAGGCGTAATTTGTCAGTAGAGGCAGAATAAATAACGCCTTGGCCAGGATACCGGCGACGATGGCTGCGCAAGCGGCGGCGGGTCAGCGGCCTCGCGCCCTCCCCCCGCGCCCCCCGCGACGTCACGACCGCTACGTCACTCGTACAGAGGTTTATCTGATAGTGACAGTTTGATGACCAATACTTAAGTACTATCGTATTACTACGAACTACCTACCCCTACTACACCCAATATGTGAACTGAAACCAAGTACGATAATGAATGTTATTTTAGGATTGTTATCAAAGTTGTTTATTAGATTCTAATCACATTGTTGACAGGGGGGAAGATTCCATTTGGAAATGTCGTAAAACATATCTATTTGATTGATATTCATTCAAGTCAATATAGCATAACCTATTCAGAGTACCTAGTTGATATCAACCGAAATAGAGTTGCTATGTAGACTAGGATATTATAGGTTACAATTTAAAATCTCTAGCTCTACTGGACGGTAAAAGAAACCCAAAACTATTCATTTTTTTTAATTTGAAGACCATTGTAAATGTAACCTACGAATATGATACAAAATAAGTGGGATATTCCTCAATCTTTATTTTTTACTCGGGTTTCAACAAGCATCTGTAACCAGTCAAACCAAATTTCAGATCGGTCGGTATAAACTTTAGAAATGTTGATCGGTGAATTTCGGGTGAAATGATGTTGAAATGAGCTGTCATTCCAACTGACACTAGGACTACTAGGTCAGCTCACCTAATTTCACCAAGGGAGACTTTGACAGACTAGCACTGCAATGTGTAAACCCACTGTCTGTATGTCTTGTACCTCTAAAACCGATCAATACAATATTGTTAGCCAAGGATAGAAAACCAAGGGGGGTGTCAAGTTTACTTGCAGTGCAATTGAGGAGGGCAAGTTCATTATAGGTACTTTGATTTATATCTTTACAAAAAATACAAAGGTAGGACCAGTACTTACACCAATCCAGTCTTCGTCCTACATTTAAACATTGACAAAAAAGAATTACGAAAACAAAAACTTCAAAACCTTTTGATGCCCCAATAAAAGTCGTACAAAATCAATGTTTTGGAGATGACAGCGTTGCGGTTGTCGTGACGACGACGGGAGCGGACGCATCGGACCGTTGCGGAGGGTAGCTGTAAAAAACTATGCGCGCTCGACTATGACACTGTCCAAAAAGAACCATAGACACTTTCTTTTGACGCCGTTTCTATTTTGAATTTGGAAGTTGTCAATGCTCATGATTGGGGACGGGACTACAGATTTGGTATGATGAAATAGAAATTGTATTTCTGAAGTAACTACACTACATGACAGGATTGTTTATTGCGGTTTAGTACCGACCTCCCAATGTAATTCTGTTAATAAATAAATAACGATAAATGTAAATAACAATCTCTCAACAGCAGATTTAAATATATTACAGTGGATTAAAAAAAAAAAATAGGTGAATTAGAGGCATATAAGCAGATTCTTCTTCTTCATTCTATGCTTTGTACTGCAATTTACATTCTTTTTATTTACAGACTGACTTACTTCACTTCGCATTTTTCAGGAGATAAAAGTACTCATGAATTTAAAGGAATTTAATTAAGGTAATAAAAAAATATTAGTTGTTCCATGCATTTTGATCGTGTTTTTTTTTCTTTGTATTTTAGACCCGAACTTAATACCCAGCAAACAAAACATATCATAAGTAAGTACAATAAAATTCCTGTAAAAACAAGTGAGTAAACAATAAAAACAAATACCCATACATTAAGCGACAGACAATTAAAGCCATTGCAATCTCGCAACGGACAATACATACGAATAAAGTGATGTCGTAAACATCGGACTGCTGAATATAAATTTTTATGCTGTCAGTACAATTAGACACTGCAGTTTGTCAAAGAAGACGTTGTTTGAAATATATTGCACTAAGTTACACGATAAATCTTCAAACAATGCTTCTTAAAGATTAGGTAGTAGATAACGAGATTCGTATTTCGAATGGATTTTTTGAGGTTAAGTTTATTTAAAAACACTTGTATTTTCAATTGGGTACATTACACCACTAGGTAACCAATAAATCCAAAACACCAAAAAATCACTTTATTTTGGCCCTGAAAACCCGATTGATTAGTTTTAATAATTATAAAAATCGATTTTTAGTTGCGTTAAAATCAATAAATAATAATGAATTGAGATGACAAAAAAATGACGTCATAGTTTAGCATTGGCATACAAAATCTATGAGGGAATGGCGATTTGACAGCTTAAAAAAATTACGTCAATTGATTAGTGGTGTCATCTATGCTAGCAGTTAGATATTTATTATTAACTAACAAGGATCATTATAAGGTACGATCTAAGTAGGTATTTGGTAAACAAAGCAATAACTTTGCCTAAAAAAGTATTTAAGTTGGTACCTATTTAGTACATTGTGTATTTTTTGTTTTCGTATAAAGATTGGAATTTTTATTGTTTTTTTTTTATTAAATGAATTCAGAAATAACATACTTAGACAATCCTAGGCAAAGAAAAACCGTTGGCCACTAGGAATGTTTCCTATATCATGGGTGTCTTTAACTCACATACACAAACAACAAGACCCGTAGCAACTGTAGGTTATAAATTTTCGGTTCCGTGCGGGAATTGAACTCGCTACGCGGAACGCATCAGCCAACCGCTCAGTCACTGTGCCATCCGTGTCGTTCGTACCGTACATCATCATTCTAACGACTTATGAGCATATGTGTTTAAACAGAATTGTAACTTTAACTCACTATTGATAAGGCTTTGTTTCAGGATAAATAATTTCAGTGATTATGGTATGGTGGTACGGTATGTACACGAATATATTATTATTTTATATGTAAGTAGAGGTTCTCCTCCAAGAACTCCAACTTCCCGTCTGCGCGATTCATCGGTCGTTATTCATCCGTATACGTACCTGAAGGAACAGATACCGAATACCTTAAGAACCAACAATCAAACCATAAAAACGTACACGTGTACTTCAAACGACCTCCCATAAAACAAAACAGTTTAATGATTCAACTGATCACTTTCGAGGGATCGATTTGGTCGTCTCAAGGATCTCGTGCGGTACGCATTCAGATCGTGACATCGTCTTCCTCCTATAGTTGAGGTTACATCATAATGTTGTTAATAAGGTGCGATGGATATGAAATATGAAATCGGTTATCGATTAATTATCGATTCATCGTAAGTGCGCGGCCATCTTGGATGTAAGTGCGCGGCCGTTCCCGCGCGCGGCTTCCGGCGCGCGCGTGCGCTTGCATGCTAATGTTCGCGTATGCGCCGTGTCCTGTTCGCCGCATGTGCGTTCCACTTCGACGTCTGTTTCATCACCATAGGGCGGACTCTTGACAGAATATCTGTAGCCACACTATTTGGTATTATCATCTTATATGGTTCCAGTACTTAAACATATTTATACATGTCTACCTACCCTCTCGTCGGTAGTTATCTCTAAACGCCAGTTCCTACCATTGCATTACCAGTCGACAGTATTATTAATGGTGCTCACAGTTGGCAGTTTCCTGTTAGGCGATACGCGTATGAAATTCAAAAATGTTCACGTAATTTTTGAATATAAAAGCCGTTACGGGCCCGTGCTGGGGCAATTCATGCCACATCCTTCCCAAAGTCAGACCCCTGTCTTTTGCAACGCAAATAGGTAAACAGTACCTGAGTATTTGAGTCTGATAGTAATGGCAGGGTTGTCTAGGCTTACTTGTCACGATTTTGTATATTTTTTCTGGAACAAGAATCAGATAATTTATATAGAAAATATTATAATAACCACAAGCAATATTTGTGAAAACCCATAAAAATTAAATTAGTTTCTAGCCTAGAGAAGGATAGCATAAGGTAAACTTTAATTAGAATAAACAACAATAGACTACTTTTAAGAATTACAAGAGCGGACAATCGCAGTCTTACAGTAACTTCACCTTCTGGAAAATATGAACATTTACTATGAAAAAAAAACCTTTTAAATTAAAATTCTCAATTTTACAGTTTATTCAAGGCTAAAGTTTTTGCCTAACATGTGCTATACACATTCTCGTCACGAGTGATGTCCAAGTGAGACTGCACGGCTGCGCAGGCGACGGTCGGGGCGTCGCAAACACATAACTCATCAACATCAATAACAGATAATACCACTCATTCAGTGCCAATCGCTTTGTTCACACTATACTATCTACTTGGAAATACATTCTATATTGTTTCAATATTATTGAATATAGAAGAAATACTTGCATGATTGATGTGACCCTAGGCAAGACACTAAGCCATGAGTCCACAGGAATTTTAGTACGTAACTGCCACTATCCACGAAGAAGGTGGGTTGGTTGACCCTGTTGTTCTTTTTTTTAAATGTTTTTTTTTATTTTTTTTTAACGTCTCTCTTCACTACCAACATAAGAATCAAGAATAACAAATCCAAGAGCTTTCTCATAAGTTCAGTCAAAACTTAGACAAAGCTACATAGGCTACATAATGTATTTCGCAACATAACCCTTCGTATTCGTAGCGAATCAACATAGTTTTTATTGAAATCGCTGCGAGCACCCCCGCCCCGCATGGGGCCGTAAAGGAAATGACATGTGGTTCCCGAATTATACTCAGTAAGAATTAGTATGGACACACTGTTGTGTGGCATTTACATTCTTGGATTCTGTACCTATCTATTGTTTGTTAATAAATTAGCACTATGCGGCGCCCTCCTGTAAACTAGATAGAAGTGTCTGTACTTAGACTTACGTCTTTTCTTCTTTTTTAATTTTATTGGTCTGTGGTCCTCTTCTAGAGGTCGTTCGATTTTTTAATTTTAAAACGCCATAGATTATAACAGCTTTTTTTATCATGTTGTTAAGTCTCTTTAAAATGAGAAACATTCATACTAACTGAATCCCATGAGTTTACATTGTAATTTAAAAAAAACTATTTACCACTTCTAAAATTAGTATTGTTTAAACTTACTCGAAAAAATATACCCAACAGATGTCTTTAGAGGATTGTTTCGATCACATCCATGTTTAACCTTACCTGGCTATAGGCCGCACACCTGCCGAAACATTCCTTCTCCCAAACTTCGGCACTACACACCCCACCAATTTGAGTCCCCGCTACGTTACTGCCCGGACATAACAACAATAGACATTTAATTCATCGAGTTTGCCCCACAGCCTGCGCCCGAGTCACTTTTTGTTTTATAGTAAATCATAGTTAGGTGCCAGTTGCATCCTTATGGCCGTTCAGTTTGAATTTCGAATTGTTATCAGATATGAATCAGTTTTTTTGGGATCCCCATTCATTTCTATTTCTTTTTAATAAAATGAGTTTGGAACTTTGGTCGAGATTGTTTTTGCTTTATAGGTTTGATGATTTTTGTAAAGTGTTTTCAGACTAGTAAGTAACTAGAAACTAAAAGTAAGACCGAAGTGTTATTCTTGACGTTTAAAAAAAAAACTGGAAATATCTCAATTTTACCTCTAGAAAACTAAGTCCTTTTGCGGGTCCTGAAATATAACCTTAAATACCTTCTTAAATTATAGCTACACAATAACTAGCCAGGTAATTTGCAAGTTTCAAATATTCAAGGACACTTTAAGACAGTTACAAAAATGTTTAGCAACTCTGATGCACAGACTGATTAACAAAGTCTCAGTTACAAATCTTTGCAAAATCATTTTGGAACGCTCCTAAATCTATTCTTCACGTTTTTTCGTCCGTGACCAAAGAAACGTTCTTCTCGTTACATTTAAGCAACTGTTAAAATAAAAAATAAAGCATGTGAGGGAACAAAGTGTATTTGCTTATTATTTGTGACGGGGTGTCGCGGGGCGGGACGCGCGGGCGGCTGGGTCGCTTTGTTTGCAGGCACGCGCGCAGCCTTACAGGACCCACTCCTGCGCAAGCCTGGTCAATCTTTGAATGTTTACTTTTAAAACGTACTCATGTTTTTTCGTTTTATTGTTAGGTTTAACCGAAGGTCTTTGGGTCATTCGTGACTATTTTAAAATTGGAGTAAAGAGATTTTCGTCATGGTATGCTTTGCCTATTTGTAGAGCCAGCAGAAAGCTCTTAAAACTACGGAATAGTGGACCAGTCACAGGAGCTTGACCCTTAAGTTACTTCAAAGCTAATTGTGGTAATCCTACTCGTTCACTAAAACTAAGTACCTAGTTTTAAACAGGTTACCATTTAAGCCTTCGTTATGTAGGTAGACCACTCAATTGGGAAATCTATGGTTCCTGTGAGAGAGAATCGTGTTACTCTTTTTCACTTCTCTGTACCTCATCAGATACTTTAATACTGTCACACCATATCATGCTACTCCGAAGAAGAAAAAAGTTTGACAAAATCCTGAAACAATTCCTCAAAATACAAAAAGCTCAGCATCACCACCAAACGTTTGCACCAATGTCGTTTTTAACCGTGTACATAAACGCGTCAGTTTGCGTTTCGCGTTACATAACGAGTTACGAGGTTCGATGCCCGCTTCGCAACCTTTAAGGTCGAGCGGGCGGCCTCAAGCCCCTTTATTTACCTACCCATACAAGACTTGCGACTCGGGCCTTGAGTGAAATGAAATGAGCTTACAATAGGTGTGTACGTACTTGCTTGTTTGTGTTAAAGTGTTGCAAATGCATTCGGTTCTGGATGGATGTATTTTCGAGCTGAAGGCATATTTTTAATAGAAGAAATCTGGTGATATGAAATGAGCTGTTAATCTCTAGAATTAGCATTGCTATAGATAGCATTGTTATGCTTATTGCTGTAGATATCTCTCTCGGTTAATTTAGACGAAGTGAGCTTCAAGCCTTCAAGTCACAGCTCTAGCACCAGGCGGGAAGACAGTTCACCTCAAGTTCACTTCATCGAAATTTACCGAGGAAATAAAAAAATATTAAAGAGTATCACTGCAAATCTTTACAAAGTATAATTTATTAGTGAGGCTGAGGCAACGCAAGAACATCTTTGCCTACTGTTTCTAACCCATTTTTTTAGACTCAGCATTATAGATACCTTGTTCTTCCATATTTGAACCCCCATCAGTCATCATCTCAATATTGACTCCAATGTAAGAACCTTTATTCATGTAAAAAGCTGAATGAATAAAACAAATTATTTCATTCATTATTCAACAATGATGGATTCATTCTTCGACGACTATCAAAAAGCCTTGAATCATGTTTAATATCTCGAATCTCTGTACAACTTCCTCATTTTGCAAAGAACAGAACATTATCCTTTATTATTGAAACAACAATTATGCTGTAAACTTATCATCACAATACTTTAATGGCGATATTGGCCTTGGATTCGTTTCCACCCATTGTTGGCCGAACTTAGCACAGTTTTTCTACCGAATATGACTACTATTAATTGTATTCCATCAGGTAAGCATTTTAAACCAAAATGAGATACAATGTAACAGCGGAAGTAATTCCGTAGTTAAGAAGTAAGGACAATATTTTACGAGCCACACTAATAACTTTCGGATAGGTACCTACATCACTTCCTTCCGGACCCTCGCGAAAGGCCTATTGTGTAACCCCAAAAGCTTTTTTTTACTATGTTCAAAGCAACAAATCCGCTCTATGTCTATGTGCGTAAGTACGATAGTTGCGAGTTTGACACGACACTATTTGAAGTCAAAATTGTACGCGATCTTAATCTATGTTTAATTAGCATGCAAGATTGAATAGTTGCCGTAACTGGGACGACTGTGTACAACACAAAACGGAAGGAAACGCAATAGACATGTAAAAGGGCCGCCGGGTGTCACTCTATGAATAGATATTTCGCTATTCGTGCCTTCGGCATGGTTTCGCAGCTGAATGAGTGAATCAGGCGGTTTTTAGTTTTGATGGGAAGCGAGTGCGTGAGCGATGGATCGATTCGGGGCTTAGCAGCAGTGCGCGGGCGTCATGGGCCCGGGGGGCGGGGGGCGAGGGGGACGGTTTCCGGCGACGCGGGCGCACCGTGGGAACGCGCGCACCCACCTACAAGACTGCTCCTCGGATTAAATGACGGGCACTAATTAATTTAAGTTTGCGGCATGTAAAAATAGAGATCCGTGCTAGATACAGCAGGGAGAGTGGTTAACTACTCGCTTGTACTTAGTTTACTTATTGACTGGCTCCAACCACTTTACGCGCGCAAAGTTGCTCTATTATGTATGTATGAACCTGATTTCAGAATCTGATTCTTGTTTATTTCAAGTTTAGCTGAGCTGGGTTCTAGCTAACGATTTAATTTATTTTCCCATCGAAATATTTTTTTTGTAATTAAACCAGTATCTTGCTTTGTAAATTGCATGGGTTCCATTAGTTCCATACCTTAATGTTGGTTATTTTATTCCGACACCATCGTAGTGGCCATACACCATTTTATCTTCATCCTCTGCACCTGCCGAAAAGTAAATTGAAGAAAAAAGCTGCAATCTTAAAGATAAGACAAACTTCTTGGAAAATTAACCTCGCAGCTCTTCGTATGATGCAAGAATCGATACATCGGCCGGCACTATATCGAGTATATCGACTATCGATATCTATACATGAACATTTCGCAGAAGTGGTTCACCCTTTGTTCGCTCAAGAGGCAAGATGTCGACGCACCTGGCCAACCAGATGCTCCATTCAGGGCGAAGCTGAATTTTATGAATCGCCGACGATCCACTCCCGGCCCATTCACTACATATTTTTTATTTCGTACAACATGTGGCTAGGTAGATAAGTAAATTGGAACTTAGAGCGCACTTGGAAGGAGTTTTAGTACTGAAGTGAAATTCTTGGAGAGATTTCTTATGAAAAAGTGTATTTCCGGGCAAAAGTAAGTGGAGTTATAAGTATATGTGGTTTTCAAAGTAGCAATACAAGTGGTATTTTGGAACTGAGTTTATCTATGTAAGTACGTATTTCTAAATTTGAAACTGACATATTTATGATGTTGAATTTAGAACCTTCATTTGTTTGGCACAGGCCTACAACAAACGTCAATTATTTTTTCCAGACTAGAAGACTGTTTATTTTTGTATCACCACAGGAAGTCATAATGAGGCCATTATTTATTAATCAATATTTAAACAATGTTGTAGTACAACATAAACATTAATCCAATTGACCTTTTAAAGGGCTTATCTCAGTCAGAACCGGAACAAATGAACTAAGTATCTATCATACATATTCAAATAATATTTGTATTAAACGTTCAGAATAAACAAGATTCGTCGTTGTAATCAAAATTAACGACAATTTATGACTGACCTTATCGGAGTTCGGTTCATTCATAACTTTAGTGATAAGTTAGCAAATAAATCCATTATGTTATCTCTGTGTACCGATCTGGGTGTATTATAATAAGAATTGGGTATCAGCTGGTATCTCGCAAGCTGTAAGTGTCAATTGATGGTTGGTCGGGAGAGTTGAGGCACAAAAAAGCTTACGAGTTGATCGAGCTGATGTTACCCGCCGTACAAACGTTATCGTAAATGAATTAAATAGTTACCAAAGTACAAGTAGGTACATACACTTCTAATCTCTTGACTGACGGCTAGGCACTGCAAAAAAGATGAACTTAACAAAGTATAGGTAGGTATACCTATAACCTATGTATGTCTATCAGTCGTTCGGTGTGCAACATACTGTGCTATTATGGATAGGTCAAAGGTCAAAGTGGAATGGGGATGAATCAAACGATGTAGTCGCAACATGAATATATTTAGAAAGGAGCCTTAGTCTTGAAATCTGGTATGAATGTAAGGGTTCGATCAAAAATAATGTCAATTTACACACCTTTTTCTTCTACTCCCATGAGTTCGTTACATTTAAATTGGCCATAACTTTACTCAGGGTTAGCTCATGTTGAAGTTCATTCTTTTCAGCTTTTAATTTGTATTTATCTGGAAGAAATCCAAAATAATGTAGGTGACGTACAGTACCTACATGTAACGTCACAATATGCATTAGTAAAAAATTGAAACACAAATATTGCTTGAACAGGCGAATGTTCTATTACAGAGAAAATAGCATTAAGTAAGTAGAATAAAGGTGATTTTTGGCTTAAACTGAATCAGGTGCTTATAAATAACATCTATCAACTTACCAATGTAAGTGCGTCAAGTAAACGTTACCTAAGCACATTCCATGAATTACATGACCTTTTACCTCCACACGGATCGAGCTTGAATTGTGACGTATATGCAAACTAGATTACAAACTATGACGTTATCAGTAGCGCCAGTGACGTAGCACACCGCCACACCTTTAGGAATACAGGTGACCTATTAACCTATGACATCTATTCTTGGACTGTATCGACCCGGTACAAATATAGACATCCTGCACACGCCCTCCCCTCGCCCTCCCTACACTTCTGCATTTCAGTTTTAATGCAGTAGAGAGTTGAAAGGTCAAAGCTTTTATTTTACAACGTGAATCCCTTTTAAGCACTCAGCGAAAGGTCAGGAATCTAGTTGATCAATTTCAGAATGTTATTAATGTAGATCTGACTGAGCTAAATGTCATCGGTGTAGGCGTATATTGGTATTTAAACTTTATCATGGTATTGCAGTGACAGAAAAAATCTGAATAGGTAGGTAGAAAGGGTATTATGCCTTTTTCAAACCAAAGAGTTGTGTACTAGTTAATGCTATGTATTTAGGTTCTATATTTAGCAGTTCTTATAAAACATTGGCTTAATCGAGTGTCTAATAGCATACCAAGGCACCTACCCGTTTAATCAAATGAAAATCATTAATTATGTTCCACAATGCTATGCTGTACAAATCTCCCTCAAAAAAGTGTACTCACTTCAACTGAACCCACCCAGCCATATTTTTACATTTAATACACCTTCAGGAAATGCACTTCAAGTAAGATGAACCATCCTTCCAAAACATACGTATGTAGACCAATTATTTGAACTGGATTGTTTCGAACTGAACGGTATTGGCTCCCACGACAGAACAGCAATAAATGCCATGCAGTGTGAAGTATCACGTATTGTGAGATGCCTCTGTATTCCGTGAAAACATTGAAGGTATAAAGAAAAAGTTCCCAAAGGAAACTGTTACCAACTGTACCTCAGTTGGTACATTGACTGTCTGGCTATGTAAAAAGAAATAAAGCAAAATAAGCGTTCTTGGCGCTACCATTTTTAATTACGAGAGATGAATGGCCCGTTTTGCGCAAAAGGGAAGAGTGGGTGCGCTTGCAATCTTGCACTAATAAGAACTTGATTGTCTGTGGACTTGTTATTAATAGTGTGAGTTATTAAATTTATGTTCATGATAATTCTGCCAATGAAAGAAGTTAAGTTGGTTTAAAGGTTAAGGTTACTTTTTGTTCTTTTTCAAGTTAATTTGATGTGTATGACCAAATGACTAGGAATGTCCATCCATAATCTGTAATATAGGATAGAATCTTAGATATAAACACAATAATCTTAAGTTTTGTAGTTTTTCCAACCAAGCAATTTCCTCAAACATCCTACTACTATTATAAAGGCGAAAGTTTGTATGTATGGATGTATGGATGTATGTATGGATGTTTGTTACTCTTTCACGCTTAAACGGCTGAATGGATCTGGATGAAATTTGGCACAAAGATAGATTATAGTCTGGAATAACACATAGGCTACTTTTTATCCCGGGAAAATGTACGGTACCCGTAGGATAACACATCAACTGTGACGCGGACGAAGTCGCGGGCAGAAGCTAGTAATATTATATGTATGTTTATTCGTTCGTTGATTCACATACCTATAGTATAACATAACTGCCAATAGTGGTCTTTGGTTGTATTAGAAACTGGATTTAGACATTTTCTAAACTTATGAAGTTTGTCCTATGTCATTTAAAAGTAAATTTCTAATCAAGTGGTTTCCTTTTTCAATTTATTGGGCCTTTTTTTTTTAGTGTCACACTTTTACTAACTAAAACTCATCTATGCGCTCTTTGCGTTCCGGGGGCGCGATATCTCTTTCGAACAACCCGCAAAGTTATTGGGCCTTGCTTTATCTACTTCACTGGCAAGTCTTTCTAATAGTGGTTTTACAGATCGGCTGTCTGGATGATCAGCATGATTGTTGCCAATAATGTAACCGTTAGCTTATTGCGTGCAGAGTCAACCTTCGCGTGCCACCATCATTTTGTTTACGACGAAACGAAACTAATTCAGTTGGACACACTACTTGCTTTATTAATGAAAGAGCGGAGGTGGGGCATTCGCTGCCTGTAACGGAACTTACATAATTATTGGTAAACCTCGCCTTCTTTTGTTCACAACCAACATGTCCACACTTCGAACAAAAGAGTTTGAACTTTATACTTGAACCATAGAGCTTCTTTTGTATTGATTATAAGGAGGTGGTTAGGATGTTTTGTTATGGGGTTTTTATGAAGTGAATGAAGCAGCAGCTGCCAGTTGCAAGTCAGCCCACACTGTACGTTAAAAGGCATTGTATTTCGCAAATATCAGTCGATTACCTATATCAATGGATATAGTTTTTGTATTTAGCTTAGTCATGGTTGCACAAAATTCTGTTTTAAAGTGGAAATGCGTTGGCAGATATTATTTCGCTGTAGGTGGTGCGGTTCTAGAAACTGCTTTAGTGTATGATGTATTAAGTATAATAAAACATGATAAAATAATCGGATGTAGGTATTTACTTAGGTAATAATGTAGGTTGGTATGTGTCGGTAAGCACTTTTGTTTACCACTTAAATACCTACCTGCTTACTTAAATAAATAAATTACAGGAGAATGATGTTACACTGATATTTTGAAAATGTTGTGTATTGGTATTAAACGCTTATTAAATACTAAACGTATAAAATAGTTTATTTACAAAGGAGGAGACCTCGTTTTTACACGTTTTAGATACCATCATACATGTATTGTTGTGTGCATTGTCGTTGTCCCCTCGTAGGCTGTACTGACCATTGATCATATAACATCTGCTTCTTTTCGGAACTAGGTACAAAATAATAATGCACATATTAAGAATTTTGGCCAATCAGCAAGTCGGCAACCTAAACTATGATTTCAGTCTCTGATAGTGTAACACCCATTACAAGACACTAATGTACATGGCTATCGAGAAACTATCGTCGTGGACTATATGCCTAAATTACAAAAGGAATCAATCAACCGACCCTCATGTTCGCGACGACTCAATACTCTGAGCCTTATGGGTGCCCATTTAGGGCGCTAACCCTGGAATTAGGAACCAGCTTGAACCAGCGTCTTTGCCTAGTAAACATTGGATGACGGAATAGGTACTATACACTACCGGGATAAAATACCGATCTACCAGTTCTATTCGTTCAGCTGTTGAGGCATCATTGATCATCAAACGTCCCAAACATACTGTATACTCTTATTAATAAGTATTAGTTGGATTCACACTTGGAAACCCAAGACCCACATGATTCATCAGCCGCAATGTCGGTACCACAAACAGTAACTTGCAGCACTCATTGATTGTAAGGTGAGAGGTTATTAGACGTTACTGAAAACTAACTGAATCATCAATTAATAATATTTATAGCAATTGTAAGGCAGAGCATGAGTTCAAGAGTGACTTCCTCAAGCTAATGCTTCAGCTAATCACCGTTTATTGCGGCTCTTGTACTTGTAAGAGACTTCTATGAAAGTGGATTGTGGTCAAGTCATTGGTCAATGGATATTAAAGCAATAAGATATTATCTACTTAGCGATGCTGTTGCATAGGTATTACGTAAAAAGTTCACCAGCAAACATTACGGTAGAGATTCTGGCCAAACACTGTACAGAAATAATTATATACTTTTTAAGTTTATCTGGGACATCAACATCACTGACAATGGTGGAAGAAAACATTGTAAGGAAACCTGGACTGACAGTTAACATAAGGCTGTAATTGGGTAAACGTGGTGATCAATGCTTGTGCCTTCTCTGTATGAAAAGATGACGAAGATGCAGTGGGGCAATAATTGTTATTGTCATTCTACCAACTGGCCACCTGTAACATGACATAGGTCACATCACTCGACAGGCAGTAAGTTAGGTAGGGACAACAACCTCATTTGAAGTGCCACTAACTCAACGAGTTCCGTACTCATACATACGTACCTACCCACATCTAAGCGCTATGTTATAATTATTTAGATTACCCGTACATCGTAATGGAAAACTAGATTGTCCAGCTACACCACTCACAATGTTAATGCTACGAATACCAAATAAGCCTACCGAACCCATTAATTACGGAGACGTGCCATTTAAAAACATAAATCAGTCACTATCAATACGAAACTATTTATTTATTGACCTCCTTGATTATTACTGGTTCTGCCGAATTTAAATTTAGAAAAAAATGTTTTATTACCCGTCTGTAATGCTGGCCGTCTTTCTATTTTTTGACAGATGACATTAAATTCTAAATTGATTGAAACCATTTTGAAACATTCCACAACATCGTGTGGCGCTGTCGGCGTACAAAAAAAGTAACAGATCTTGTCAATTTTCATAATACATAATTCGTTTAGTTCCAATTAGGGCATGCAAAAACCGGGTTGTTTAAAGGACACGGTTTTTTCGGGTTTTTATTTTACAAAACCGCTGAAACCGGTTATTTCGGTTTTTTCGGTTTTTTCCCATTTTTATTAAAAAAATGAGAAATTCGTGTGTAAATAAATAAAAATGCTAAAGTTTAATCAAAATTGCGTCAGCGTGGCATAGAATAGAGCGACAATGATCAATCAGAGACAAAAAAAAAATCGAATTCGAGATCAAAAATTTAAACAAAGGTGTTGCCAATTTTAAATAATAACTTCAATTGTGCAGTTTGCCCAAAAGTACTATTACATATTTTAAAATTGTAGGCATATCTTTAACAAGTAAAATATAATATTGCACACAATTTTAAACTAAGTGACGTAAACGACGATCCAAGAATAAAATATAGTTGTTTGAAATAAAATCGTGCAAATATTTTTTTCTTATTTATTCTACATGCAATATGGCAGTGGTCATAAACATTTAGACTTCCTTTAGTGAAACGTAACTTGTTACTAAAAAAAATCTTTAGTATTCCTTTCGCTTACCTTTCCTATAATATTAGGACTAACCTTAAGCTATATTTCATATCAAAGTTCATCCAAAACCATTAAATTTAAAAACTAATTCAATAATTTGAATTACTAGGGAAATATTGACTAACCGTAAACTGTCACTTTGACAATGACATTTCTTTGTTTTACATTTTTGATCTCAAATTCGATTTTTCGGTATAAATTAACGTTGCCGGCCGTTATTGCCGTTGGAACTAACGCCGTCTTGCCGTCCTGTCGACGTTTGTCAGTGATAAATTTAAGATTTTGTTTGAAAAACAAAACCGAAAAATCCGAAAAGACCGGTTTCGTTATCATAAAAAATCCGGTTTTCAAATCAGTCGGTTATCCGGTTTTTTCGGTTATCCGGGTATCCGGTTTGCATGCCCTAGTTCCAATTTAGAAACTGGACCAGTTATGATTACTACTTTTTCACTTTCAAATTTCTTTTTTTTATAATATTAAGTTGGTACTTATTAAGCTATGTGGAATCTTATTAATTTCACATTGCGTTACGTTTAAGCAAATAATAATTAGTAATAAAACCGAAACATCTTTCAAGATCCGTGCATTTAGATAAGACAGCAATAAAAATAGTACAAGAAACTCACAGTTGGTCTGTATATAAAAATACCCTCCCCTCGGCTTCATTCAGTGAACACGGCATTAACCGGCCAAATGAGAAATAGTTTTATACACTTTATTTTATTCAAAAACCCGCATACCTTTGTAAATTGTCGTTTTATTTTCATTCATGAATTAGTAGTTACGGTTAGTTCCGTCGTAACTCTCCCACGCTGTATGAATGAAGTGCGCTTGCACATGATTCAAGGAGCGAAAGAAAGGGGCGCGTCACTTCCGGAGCGAGGCGTATGGTGCTACTTCCGGCCGTCACCGGATACGCATGTTCCCTGTTCGCATCAATTATTATTTCCTTCTTAATGTTTCCTTTCATAAAAGCTTAATTTTTAACGTCTTTGAAATAGAGAAGCGACTTGTCAAGACAGAACTGTTACGAGTTTAACAGAAAGAAACCCGAATAGTGTGATATTTAAAATTTATTATTCCAAATGATATTCAATTTTACTTAAATACTCGTGATTGTGATGCCGACCATCAAAATTCTCCTTAACCGAAATCTAAATATAAATAACATTGTAGGCAGACCATAAAAATAAAACACGTGGGCACGTAACTGGAATTTGCCAAAACAGTTTTGTCGTTAAAGCTTACTTTCAAATGGACGTAGGTTGTATTCACTGTATTGTGCGTGGCTCACATCACGCCATATTTGATCACACAAAGCTTTGCTCATAAAAATATAACAATCTGCTCCGATACACAAAACAAAAAAGTATAAAACTGTGGATAAAGTTGCGAAAGTTAAAATACTGAGTCGCGGTTTAATTTAATTACTTGGTTGTCAAAGTTCCTGTACGTTGGCGTTTTTGTTCGATGGCCAATCTTCACAGCTAATGGTTACATTTGATAGAAGATCAGAGACTTGATCAGGTTGTTAAAAACCATTAAATATTTTGGTGTTTGTATCGAAAATTCGAAAGCAACAATTATCTCTATGTCTTCTTGTAGAGAAGAGTCAAGCCTAAGTTTGTAGGACCTAGTAGAAGTTAGTAAAAGGCACCTTAGATATGATTAAAAATAAATCTATGCTTCTAGGCTGCATTGATTACCACACTTGCTCCAGGCGGATTAGGTACTTAGTGATTTCATATTAGCTAAAACTCCAGGCTTCCTTAGTCCTTACGATGTTTTCCTTCACCGATGTAAGTGACGTGCAAGATAAAACAGACAGTACAAATGAAATAGAAAATGTCACATTGGTACTTGCCCGTGGCCGGTTGCGAACCCACAGCCTCGTGCATGAGGCCATCACGACTATAGCGAACAAACAAAAATCCGTACTAATATTATAAATGCGAAAGTAACTCTGTCTGTCTGTCTGTCTCTTCTTCACGCCTAAACCACTGAACCGATTTAAATTTGGTACAGATATATGCAGTCTGGGACCCGAGAAAGGACATAGGATAGTTTTCATCCCGGAAATCTCCCGGGAACGGGAACTATTAATCCACGCGGACGAAGTCGCGGGCAAAAGCTAGTAAAACATAAATGCACATACAATAGAGTGATTTTCGATAATTATTAAACCACGTTTCATTAAGGGGTATAGTTATGTCAGCTCTTTCATCACATATGTAATCCCTACAGTTGATAGCGTTAGTAGGAAACAGAAGATAAAGCTGAGTCAATATTGGCACATGATACGATTGACACATGATAGTATTGAGGACTACGGTTGTAATCTAGGCTCTATTCAGAACTGCCCTTTGAGCAGTTTCCAATTACAAATTCCAATTAATATGACACGTGCGGATGTGACGCAGGTACCCACATTCCTGCGTTATGTTGATGGTGTTGGAACTGTATGTCTATAATGTAGGTAAGATCTGCATGTAACTATACATATATTATGTAATATTAAAGTAGATTAGTACAATGATAGATGGGTACATTATCCTTGTAGTGTTGGTGTATCCATCGTCGTGATATCCCAGTGGTTAAGGCGCCCGCCTCACATACACGAAGCTGTGGGTTCGCAATTGGGCATAGGCAAATACAGCAATATGTCATTGTGACGTTTTCTATTTCATACCTATGTACTTTCCAAGTTTATCTTGGACATTACTGACGTCGGTGGAGGATAACATAGTGAGTAAACCTGGAGTTATCCAATGCCTAGAGCAAGCGTGGTGATCAATACTCGTGCCTTCTCTCACTCTGTAATGAAGAGGTATTTTCTCTATAGTGGGAAAATAATAATCTGGTATTATTTTTAGATATCCTTGAATTACGTCGTGGCCTAATAATCTTATTCCAGTGTATTTCAACACTATTGTACGGCAGGATAGAAATGCCTTGCCCAGTAGCTCCAGGCTCGTGATTGGTTCCCGCAAAGTTGGACCCCTCGCATCCGACTATGACGTAGGTAGCTGACGTTGTTACTCGACCCTGACCTGCAGAAACTGGGTCAGGCCAGCCAGCTACTCAACCCACAATTAATATTCCGCTATTCATCTCCTGGCCAATCAATAGATGGGAAATACAACATAATTCTGAAAGAAAACGTTAATGAAATTATTTGTTTTCTCGGAAGCTAGCAACCATTGGCGGCCTCTTTTACAGTCAATAACATTGTTTCCATTGCACTTTGTGTAAGAAGCATGAAAGAGGCTATTCTCTTTCTCTGTCTGACTAAAGGTTTTGTCAAACGGGTGACAAGGACGGATAGCGGAAGTGAAATAAGAATGGAGTTGGGGTTCATTCATTGATGTTTCCGCCGCCATCAATGGGTGGACACAAAATAGGAGAGTGCAGAAGGTTTTCTCAATCTCACCATAAAACGCGCAAAAAAACACTCTCATCAAGTCTGACCATGAATAACCATGAGTCCCACCGAGTAAAGATGTATTAGTTCATGAGTGCTTCGACCCTCTAAAAGAAGAGCAGTGAATTAAAAGTCAGCATGTATAGAGATATTCTATTTCATACTCTGCTTCTATTTATTTACAAGATTTATGTACAGACAAGTTCAGATCGGATGAGCAGCGTCCATTTTTACCCGACTGCGACAGAAGGAGGGTTATGTTTTTTTAATCCAGTTCTGCGAAAGCTACAGTTTCAAAAAGTAAGCTAGATGCGACAGCTGTCACGACTGTCACGAGACAAGATAGGGATAGAAAGTTGTTTGTTGTATTGTATCGGCAGGAACTTAAAATTCTATCTAGTGCCTATGCGGCGTCTTTCCGCAGACCATGGCCCACCTTTTATCTTGCGCCGCATGCCCGTGAGGACCTAATGACTGCAACAGCGGATGGTGTTGCCGTAGTTGAATACAGGGCCAAACAACAAAATTAACAAAATATATATCTAATTCTTGTATTTGCTGAAAAAGCTTTATTGGGATTTTCTATGAAATTGTCAGCAGCAGCTCGGAGTTAGGATTTGTGCCCGGTTAATGGCAATAGGCGCGTCCCCTATTACATGGGACCTAAACTTACCGGCGAACTGTGGGTGTACATTGGTACACCTCCGCCTAACCCTTCGGGTAATACAGGCGTAATGGTATATATGTCACCGGAAAATAACAAGATCCGTAAGTTTATCAATTTACTAGGAAGTTTATAAACTTTCGTAAGATTCTAAACGGGAGATAAATTGTAATATTTTACGTCCACATTTTCGTAAATTTATCAATTTCCGACGTCATACGGTAAATTTATAAACTAACGAATATCTATTCGTAAGATTTTATATGGTTCGACCAATCACACAGAAACTCTTTTAAATATACGATCTTTGAAATACGTAAAATAACACACTGCTCTCTGATTGGTCAATGTTCATAGTGGCAATGCTTGTGTCCAGCTGGCGGCCGCGAGGAAGGAGAAGTGACACGTGACAGCCAACCAATCAGATCGCGCGTAGCGTTTGGTTACTGCTTATTTATTATTTTACGAGTGAGTTCAGTAAGTTTATCAATTTACGAAAATGTGGACGTAAAATATTACAATTTATCTCCCGTTTAGAATCTTACGAAAGTTTATAAACTTCCTAGTAAATTGATAAACTTAAGGATCTTGTTATTTTCCGGTGACATATATATTCTTATATTTGCCATCGACACGCTAAGAAGAAGGAACTTCTGTATTTATCTACATAGTGTACACGAGTGCAACCACTCAATACTATTTGTCGCTTGTTTGCGGGACTCTGTTTAGATAAGTTAAATTAAGGTAGAGACCTCGCTCCGCTGAAGCTGAAAACCCCGCGTTGTTGAATGAAGCCATTTGAAGGGTATGTCGTAATTTTTCGTTGCTTTAAGAAGCTCTTTGATCAAAATGACTGGATTTTCCTTAGTATTCATTAGTATCAACGAATGCTTAATTAATTTTACCTCATTCTTTGATTGTAATGCTTAATTATCCAATAGTTCATGATTTACACCTTCATATGTAAAATGTTTCTGAAGATTTGTAGGATTACAGCGATTTAATGCTTTTATTTTCAGGCCGTATATCCTGTACCTCATCATCATCATCATCATATCAGCCGCAGGACGTCCACTGCTGGACATAGGCCTCCTCCATGTACCTAATTTGGCTATAATCGTAAAACCAGTTTGAGATACTTACACTCACGCTATTGTATGTGAAAATATCACGACGTTTAAGCCGCATTTTCAGCCTCTACAAATAGCACAAAAAATCAATAACCGTGAAACAAAAATACATCAGTGCCTTGAAACTGAAGTGAATTCTATTAAATTCTAGAATGCAACAAAAACGTCTTTGAAAACAAAATATTTGTCGATCCAAACAATCTCGAGGGTCGCTCAACTAAGCACGTCATTCACTAAACAAGATAACACTGTAGTTGCAGAACTGAATTTCAAGCGAACTGAAACTTTAATCCCTAGGAATAGAAGCTGTTTGATAAATAGTGATGGTAAATCTAGCTTGGTTTATGATGACGTAACGGGAGTACCGTCCGTTCATTGAGATGTTATGTCGCAGCCTCGCAGCCCCCAGTAACCCCACCCTTATCTCGTTAATTACCCCTCCCGCAGTGACGTCAGGGGTAACTTTGTCACAGTAAATAAATCTCCACTTTGGGGTTTAGATTTCTGATAACATTTAGTACGTGCTAAAATTTTGACTTTTATTGTTTGACGTCGACTGGAACCGGGATCAAGTTTGATATTGATTTTGGTCAGAACACAGATGACACATGACTACATGACAGACATTGAAAACCAATTTGCATAGAACAGTTAAATGGACTGACTCATTAGCCTTGTGTTTCTAAGCGTGACTGCTACGCTAGAGGTCTTGGGTTCGATTCCCAGTTCGAGCAAAGTGTTATTGGGTTTTTCTTTAAGTCTCAGTAGCAGCTGGGAGTTAGGATTTGTGCCCAGTTAATGGCAATAGGCTCGCCCCCTGTTGGATACATAAAACCTAACATACCGGCGAACTATAGGTGTACATTTACACCTCTGCCTAACACTTCGGGGAAAAGAGACGTGATGGTTTGTAGCTAAATAAATATGAGTAAGTATTTGACGTGCTGTAAACTGTATGATAATTCATTAATAAAACAGTTTCCCCTTTCAGTTTAAATATTGACAACGATCCTGTTGGAGCGAGATCCCGCGTTTTCAACAAAAGCTACCAGCCATGTTCGGAAAAAGTGATGCAAAAGCTAATATTTTAGCATAGTCTTGTAATGTTCTCCCTAGCGCCCATTGCACCAATGACGAAACAGTCGACTAGTCTGTAATCGATCGTGTCTCGCCCTATAGTTTGACGTCACCATAACTATAGTGCGTCACAATTTCGAGTTACGTAGCTACAACAGGGTTCAATGCATTTTGTCTTGTATTGAGAGTGTTATTGGGACTTGCACCATTCACACCCATACTTGGCCTAAGACTTAAGACGATTCCTGTAGTAGGAGTACTCCTCAGCTAAAACCTAATTGAACGCCTGTTTCTATTTCCCTTGAGTAGCTATGATTGATTGTTGATAATTCAGTGAACCAATCACAGCAGCATACAAGCGTAGCCCTGACCACAACTGGAGTTAAAGAGAACGAGCGTTAGATTCTGATAGAGTTTTCGAAAATCTTCTACCTAAATAAGTAACGTCCTGAAATCAGTTATCCTACCAGAATTGGTAGAGTAAGTTAGAAAATATTGAACATTCTACAAATGTTGTAATATTCTTAGTTTATAGTGTGTAGAGATGTAATCTGTTACTTTCACCTGATCAGTAGCCAAATGACTAATATTATTGCATCGGCATCCTATTCAATTAAATTGCCCCATCATTCATGAATATTATAACGATTACATCAACAATAATGGATGCCATTAGACGCTATTAGACACTCATTCACTTTACAAGTACCTACATATAATTTATTTTCGTAATAAAGTGTAGGTATACAGTTACAATTACTTACAATCACAATACTTATGTACCTATAATTCAGTATACGACCGGAGATAGTTTCGTAAACATTCTCGTGTTACGCTCAGGTTTCCGGATAGCACGGTGTGTAATTTAAAGCTCACAACATTTTACTCGCAACTAGATAATATTACTTCAACGGCACAAAATACAAGAGTTGTGAATGAAACAGTGCGCGTCCGGCGGGTCGGCGAGCGGCGCGAATGGGAGCGGAAGCCCGCGGTTAGTCCACTTCCTGTTTCCTGCAGGGCCGAGAGCGACGCACGCGCAGCCGAGCGCGCCCGACCGTGGCCGATCTAACACGAGTACGCCCGACCCACTACGATTGCCGCCGAAGCCCCGACAGCGACGAACCGCCACAGCAGGCTATGATTTTTCATTGAGCGACACGTCGCGCGAGAAAATGGAAAATCTTCTGTCGTAATCGTAACTAAGTTTGTGTGTAAATTGATTCGTTGAACAACGATTATCTATGTATGTTATTCTACTTGTTGAAAATGGGAACAAGTCTCTGCGTAGAAGAATTTTAAATCTCGATAAGTTTTACAAACGCGATAAAAACAAGATGGAAATCCACCATCGGAGTATTGCCTACTTATGCATACTTAGACTATCCCCATTATTATCATAATATCCTGTTAGTGCTTGTACAGTTACACTTTTAGGAGATGTTAACAGAACAGACGTTATACATTAAACTTCTTGTATTGCCATTGGGGGTCCACGACAGATGGAGTGATTAATTTAATTTTTGGACACACCACCTCGTAGCGTTTTAACTTACACAAACTTCAAAATAAAACTTTGTACATATTTCATACAACTCATTTTAAAATTACACTATTTTCCAAAATGAATAAAGAATTTGATCTCTGTCAGAATTTGATCTAATCAATCATAATGTCATTAATTATAACTCACGATCTTTAGATCTATGAGAGTATGGGACATTACATAATTTTATCAAGTCACGAATTTTCGATATTCCTTCCCTTGAAAAATCTTTAGCAACGGGCCTTATTATAATTTCTCCGACTGACATTCTCCATTTCCCCTAGATCTTACATACAACTAAAGGTTACAATCAGTTTTCGCAAAATTTTATAAGAAGAGAAAGGCTGTTCAATTTGTTTTTCTTTATCAATTTCCAAACAACCTTCATGGCTCCATTCGAAACAAAAGTCAAACCTCTTTCCTCAACAATACATTCATCTGACGTCCATATTTAAAAGTGTGGTGACGTCAGAGCCCTATCGCGTCGCTCATTAATTGCCCAAATGCGAATAACATTTTATTATAAGTACCTATATAGCTGCCGATTCGCCTACATGCCACCTACGCATCGCCCACGTCCCCCGGCTCCTCCTGAGCTCAGACGGACGTAGTAGCGTAGGCTCGTACTGTGGGCGCGAGATCATTCAAACTACAGATAGGACACTTCATTTGAATATGTAGATAATATTGTTTATTTTGTGCATAACATATAGCGAGATGAGAATATCGAAATAAATGAGTGTCGAGATGGATGAGTAAAGTAAGTTTGATATTGTTGCCATTGCCAGTGACAGAAAAGTGAGAAGGTAGTTAATTGTTATTTCTGTGTGAGAGGCACGTGATGAGGAAGAATGAAACGAATCTGGCTACAAGAGACATGAATTGAAATAAAAGATTCTGTGGTAGATGATAAGAGTGAAATGAGAGTGACTGATAACATGATGCCCAACATAGAAGAATGGAAGAAAAAAGCATTTAACGCCGACCACAAGTTACATACTTAGTACTAGAACAGGCAGAAGAGAAAATATATTCCACCAGAAAGTATTTATCTTTTGGTAGCAAATAGTTACTTTTTTCCTGTTGTAAGTATTTAATTATTTAGAGGTCACCGCTTGCCAGGTTTCGACTATGTAGGTGAAAGAAGCGATAATAATAAGTAATTAAACCTAGAAGGAGAAGTTTAAAAAAATGTGTTCATCCACGAATTCTTGAAGAAGAAAAGACTAACATGAAAATAATAATACTCGAAATAGCTGTCTTAATATATCTGGGCGCCATAGTGATAATCAGCTCGGCAACAAAGTACTTGAGAGTTATAAATACGATTAATCAATCGATCAGAACACTTAATTTATAAGGTCAATCAATCAAATCAATGATGTACTTGAATACGACTCTCATCAGTTGAATGGAAATACTTTTGCAGAATTATCTTTCAATTCATAGAATTTGCTAGGCTGTACGCTAAACATTGCTCGTTACACGAGTTGATTTAAAATTGATACCAGGGAATTTTCATTATGTGGGTAGGCGAACCAGAAAAAATCATGAAAATAAAAAACGGGTTTTTATTTTTGATTTTTGAGGTATTTTGAAAATATTTAAACGTTTAACGTTTAATTTTTAAGATGACGTTACACAGCATGCTGTAACCAACAGTTTACCTCTTTAAATACCTGTTCCACGACACATCTCCGATACTCTTAATCTTTGCGGTTATCCTTTTGTGTCGAACAAGGGGCTTGCGACAAGCCGATTCAATTGCGCCAACACGAACTGTTTCTAGACTTACACGCAGAATTAATTAGATTGTAGACCACTGTTATTACTGTGGCTACTCGTACCTCTTGTTCTAATGACACAACATTATTAGCGGAACTTTATCGTCACAATCGCTTCTGTAACAAACCAATTACACGAACATAATGATTTAGGCTAGGTATCCAGACTTTCGGAAATTACAAGGGGAGTACTAGAACTAGACTATGACATTGAAAAGTTTCTCATGTCAGACCCACGTACCTAAGATTATAAATCAATACGCGAACAACATAAATCAATGGACTCTATCACGTCACTCACAATGATTGCGAACGTTTTCAACAGATTCAATACAATTTGAAATGCACCGATGTTACTTGAATGTTTTGTATAATGTAGTAAGCACAAACAGATCATTAAACATGTATTAGCTGTTACCTCACGAGTTGGGTAAACAGAGTCGGTATTACGTTAAACTAAGGCATGATTATGAAAGAGCGTCGGATTACCATGGCTTAGGTCTCAACTAAGAGAACGGGGGAGGCTCCCCACACCCTTTTGCCCTCACACTACTCCTCCATTCACTACGTAGGCTGAGAGGGATAGATTAGTATATCGAAGGACATTTGCATAATCATATTCAGGAGGCGAACGTTGGAAATCCCTCAACGATTGATTACGGGATATTTTTGTTATCAAAAACTTGCTCCGTGAACTTAATATTCAAGTTCGAATGAAGTGCAGTCTATTTTTAGCCAAGATCATCAATATTGTTATAAGTACTTAAATTAGAGAGTCGGGAGAAATTACATCAACGCTCAATTTTGTCTTAGCACCATTGTCAATGTTATTTGTTTGTAATATTAGGTTGCCAGCTACATTAACTGTTCTTTCTCTTACTACCTTTAATACTCGTAGTCTTACAGTGTGTTAAAGAAATCGTCATGCAGTTTAAAAAGTATACCTACTTAACACTTAAGTACATACATAGTATAATTTATTAAATTTCACATTCTACCCTTAATAAGTCCTAGAACAACATTTCTACATACTAAAAAAACAGTCACGTAACAATACTGCTGAATGAGTCAGTGTAGCACCAAGCTTGCTTTACTTATACATTGTGATAACGAAACTAAAGCAGTATAGCAGTTTACGTAACCCCCCACAAATCATTCAAAGGCTAGGGGAGGGGTTGGGGTGGAGCGTAGGCCGCTGTATGAATGAACAGAGAACGCGTCACGCGAACTCTGTTTTTCAACTTTAACACGATGGAGATCGATAATACATAGCATTTTGGATATTCGGACTTGGGATCTTGAAGTTGAATGTTAGATATATGCACTTTCGACGATGTTGCTGAAGGGTATGTTGTACCTGGATGGTTACATGACATGTTATATTGTATCTTAATAGATTGTGTAACATCTCTTTATGACTTCGAGATTCCTACTGTCCTGAAAGTAGTTATGTACCATAGTGTATTGTACCAATACAGCTGTAGTTGAGAGTTAACCATTTTTGTTCTCAAAACAAATCGCAACATCTGTCTCAGAATCCGTTGAGGCAGGTCGCCGACCGATTCATCTCCAAACCTGCATACGTTTAGCTATGGCCGGCCGTGCGTCATACTCCGAAGTCGGTTCATTCCGCAAACAAAGGTCACATTGTCAAACGGGATGCCGGATGCGGGAGCGGCCTGTATCTCGGCATCGGCCCGGTGTCCGGCCTCTGGCTGGACGACAACGGACGCGCGTCCGCTTTGTACCGCCACATCCGATTACGATGGAATTCACACTCGCGTATTGTCATGTAATGACAATGTCGATTACACTTGCACTCGTATTCATACACCGACGGTCAAATTGTCGGTTTCCTTCTCCATTGAATGATTTGGGACGTATGTTGTAATTTCTGTTTGGGTAAACAGTCATGCCAATGTGTTATTATGTATTGTGCTCATTTATGGAATTTGCGCAACCTACTTAGGAGTCCTGTTACTTTATTACGAAGGACACAAGGTGCACTGGATCTCTTTAGATGTATCTAAAGAGATCCAAGATCGGAAGCAGCAAGATCTACGCTAAGTCAGCCGATGAGGTAAAATCCTATTACATATATTATAAAACAGCTTTTTGTCTGTGTGGGGTCGTTAGACCTTACTGCCCACGCGTGACGATAAAGAAGAAGAAGTCTACACGAGATCGGCCTATTGGTTTGTGAAAGCCACCGTTATTTTAACTTGGAACTGTTTCAGCATCTTGGTACACTTCAGTGACATTACTATTTTTCCAGAGAGTGTGTTCAAACGTACACAGTGTATATTTAAATAACTTATTAGTTATCATTATCACCGTGGCGGTGTTGTAACCGGAGCTCTTCCTGTGTACACACGATATTATAAATGCATTGTAACTATACTTATTAGAACAGTAGGTACCTACAAAAGTACTCCATATGATACGTGATAACCCCGAGTGCGTATGCCTATAGCTTCATTACTATTATTTCTAATGGTAGGTACTTACTCATTCTTAAGCTACTACAAACCTACCTAGTTTTTGGGGTTTTACTTAAGCTTATCAGAATATTATAGGCTCAACAATTAGGATCTCTAGGTCTCTAAACCTCTAAACCTCTCCTACTTCAAAACAGTGTAGAAAGCAATATAATAGTCGGATAGTTAAAATTGTATCCATATTGTGTATCAACGTAAAAATAACAGCTTTCAAATAGTTTTGATCTTTGAAATCTTATTCAGAAGCAATTTTTATCCTTTGAAAATCAATTTCAAATGTAATGCCCTATAAGTAATAATTGCGAAAAACATTCACATTCACGACAGCATGTTTGCATGCGTTGTTTTTGAACGTATATCCTAAACACACCTTCCTGGAAATGAACAATACAATTAATTCAACCTTTCATGGCGTTAGTGTTATTGCGCAGGAGTGGAACTGACAACACTGGTCCGCGTGAAAGTTGCCCGTACCGTGAAATTTATAATATTGTATTAATCATTAGTTAGTAACATTACAATATTTGAATTATTTCGTTGTGGTTATGTCAATGCGTCCGGTAATTTTGAACGAATCATGGAGAATTTGCTTTAATAGGTACCTACGATATGTCTCAACTTTCATCACTTCCTCCAAAACTGACGACTTTGAATTCTTGACTTTGACTTGTGGTCTTTATTTTACGTTTGCGGAATTAAAGTATGAGACGTTTACGTAATAAGATCCAAACAGCAAACTTCTGCCCACTCCACCTTAAACTGACGAAATTTAAAGATGTAAGGTAAGTAACTAGGTACACACAGTACCTACTGTATCTAACTGAAACCTCAGCTAAAACTAGTTAGGTACCACAAGTTAAATAGCGAACTTACGTCTATAACATATAATAGGATAAAGTGGCGGCTCCCACGAGACAACCCACACAAAAACTTGTTCGCACCAAGACGTTTCCATTGAAAGGGTGACAGTCGCGTTCCTAGCGCGTTCGACTTGTCTTTGCCCTTTGAGTTTGCGCCTTTCCTTTGATTATCGATTCCGTACAAGAATATTATTTTGAGAGCAAACATATTTTTTGATTTCTCGCTCGAAATAGTAACTTTGTGTGAATGTTAAATTTCATTTTAGAAACCTTGTTAGGTTTCGGAGTGAAAATGTAACTCGCAATAGTTTTTAGTTTTGTTTTTTTGTAGGTAATTTTCGCTAAATATAAAATGGTATGGGAACTGCTTCGTTAGCCTAGTGGTCCTAAGCGCGACTGCTACGACTACGGGTTCGATTCCCAGATCAAGCAGTGTTATTGGGTTTTTCTTTGAAATTCTTAGTAGCACCTCGGAGTTAGGATTTGTGCCCGGATAATGGCAATAGGCCATACATGGGACCTAAACATACCAGCGAACTGTGGGTGCACATTGGTACCCCTCTGCCTAACCTTTCGGTGAATAATAGGCGTGATGTTATGTTATGTACCTATGCTATAAAATAGTTTAACGTGAAATAGTAAAAAAAAGTTTATGGGCACAGAATGTCTCCCTGGTGCACCCCGCATTTAAATTTGGTATTGGTTAATAATCAATCTTGCATTGTCGTTGTGGTCTGCACCTTACTAGCTCTACAACTTTGCCAAGTTTAATAGAAAATCGTGTAATAATATCTATTCCACAACCACAGAATTGGTCTAGAGTCTGAGGAGAGTTTGAAAATGTCAAAAGCCTTATCAAAATCTACAAAAGTGCCACATTTAGCTTTACTATTCGGATTAAATAACTACACTTATCATTGTAGTCTTAATGAATCATTTAGGTACCTATTAGTTATTGTACCTACTGTTATAATTATCCTGAGAACCATTAAAGTAAAACATAAACAAATGACCACATTAAGGGCAGCGTTAGCAACATCAAAACAAACAAGTAGGTACTCTGATATGAATGGGTGAGAACAGTCAGCTCCACTACAGACTCGAATAGACGGTGCCAGTAGTTACGATGCCGACGCCTACATTGAGGACGATTTTTTATTTATCTACACTGTGCCGACGCATGACCCGATGACCGTAGTTTGCAACGTCGCCAATTTGTACGAGATATCGTCCGACTCTTGCACATGATAACTCGCTGCCTACTCGCTACGGCGACACGAAAATCTCAATATTATTAACTAGGTATGTACCAGCTATGGATGACAATATTTTTAAAGTTTTACCTCATGTTCCAAATTTGATTATTTTTTAGTTAATTGCCAGTTTCATGATTGATAGTCGGTTGAATATAATATATTCCAAATATATGAAAATATTTCAGATATTTGGAAGTTTCATTCATTGACTGATTTATAACGTTTCTCCAAGTATATTTGAATCGACTACAATATTTTTAGTATGTTCCACCGTTTCCACGTCAGATTTAATTTTGTATTTAGTACACATAGGTACTATTTATAAACCTATCACAGATGCCATATTATAATTATGTAGGTACGTAATGAAAGTATTTCGAGAATATTAAAGATCATAATTGTTGTTTTGTGTTTATAGAGCGACACGTATGTCGGACTTGATAAACTGAATGGCGTCGAAGCGACTCAGCTGCCCACACACACTAATAGCGATTGTGATAGGTAGGTACCTAATATACTCTGAAAGTGAAATTGATGAGTCATGTTTTCTATGATATCACTTATTTAACTGAAAAATATGATTTAATGAATGAATCCTAAATCTTGTTTAGGCAAAGTTATATTGCTCTGTTTCCCTGCACTTTATTATGGTTAGTTCTAGCAATGATTATAAAACTTTTTACCGAATGACAGTTCATAGAGGATGATTCAAGATGTAGGGAATTATCAGCCTATTACGATCCCATCCCACTGCAGTGCAAAAGCCTCTTCTCATACAGAAAAGGCACAAGTATTGTTCACCACGTTTGCTCAAGGCGGATTGACGATTTCTGGCAATGATTCGATGATAGTGATGTATAGTAGGTTATTCAGTTCACTTAATTATTCAGTTCATTTAATTCAATTGGGCGTCAATCTAAACCTTGATCTAGAGACGCCATTATGTGGCAAATTGATAATCTAGAAACAGTAGAACAGTCTTCTGAACAATTCGAGTGGCTTACTGTACCTACCTACTCCTGTAATTATATTTTTTTTTAATAATTTATTACGGTAGACGCTTATATAGATAAAATATAATAGGTAGATATAATATTTTATGTGACGAATAAAAAACATCTCGCCCATTGTAACTGACGTCAGAATTCCAAGTGGAAGCCGCTTCCTTCGCGTCTCCATCTTTTATTTTTATACGATTGATTGATGAAGCGAAACGTCGTATATGAATGAATCGATTTATGGTTTCGTTGAGCAGACACTGTTTATGTACCCGCTTGACGTCAGGAATCTTAAATGGGAAAAGAATAAAATCCCTTGGAATTCATAAAAACAGTAGGGAATATTTTAATGGCCCCGAAGCGCGACGCACTATGAATGACAGCCTCCTCTCTACTCTAACGCTCATTGTCTTATTCATAAGAACTGGAAAAGTTCGTCAGCGAGTCTGACAGTATGATACGAACATACTTACCTATCTTACACGCAGTCGTCGAACTTCGTAATCAAGGAATAAAAATAAGATTGGGTGTCTAATAAATTTAACGTGACATAAGTAATTTATTTATTATAGTATTACATAGAGAAAGACGGTCGTAAAAATGACACTTTGGTGCTGTCTCCAATTACTTATCTTTTTAATTTTTGTAGTCTAATTTCTATGATGAGAAAGGTTAGCAACTGTCGGTGGTCGTTATACATGTGATTATTACCCAACAGTTGTTATCTGTTGGTTGGGCAGAATGTGGCCTGTTTGAAGCGCCCGCCGCGCCGCGACTTCCTGCGCGATGACCTGCCCACTTTATCGGCTACGCTTGCGCCCGACTCACTGCAACTATGCGTACCTACAAACAATCGCCAAACATCTTGGCCCCCTTTTCTTATTATCTTATTTTAAATTTTGTTTAAAGAGCTTAAGTATTAAAAAATGCCTACGTATCAGTTTTTTTTATAGGCAGAGCTAGGTTTTCACCAATTTCTACAAAAAAAAAGGTATATTAGCCTACTAAGATAGTAAATTTTTCACACACCCGTTTATTGTGCCATTACTCTGCACTTCCAAACGCCTCCCCTGGGTGTTTTACCTGCCCAATCGTACAAAAAGTAAAAAAAATAAAAATGATTGAAGACAGAGACTGAATGGCAAAAATATATGTTCATTCACAAAACAAAAAGTGATGATGTTTAGGAAAAAAAGCAAATTGATTATAATCAATGTGGCTACAGCTACACAAGTACGCTACTCTTCATTGTTTGATAATCTCACACACACGAGCATAAACATTTCAATTGTTAATTTCTAAACCTGTCGTTTATAAGGAATATTTTAACGTTAGAAAACACAATAGCGTGTGTCACTTGATCGGAATGTTCAACCAATGATCGAAAGCTGTCAGGTTCGGCCCATTATATTCTTTATAAGGGATTCTTATGAAGGCACACCAGTCGTATTTTTAATAAACTAGCTTTACAATAGCTCGACGTGTATCCTACGAACAGAATGTTGAACGTGTACCTTACCATAGGTAATGGAAACATAATAAGGACAACAATAAATAATTTGCAAAGGAAATGAAGTTACTGAACCCTAAGATATGAAGACCCCTAGCAATACAAAGCGAACATCGAAGAAATCAAACTGGCAGTACATGATGCATCTCAGGGCACAGGTCAAGGAATGCGCTCGATAACTGGCGAGATTTGACAGTGAAATAACGATAGTCTTGTACAAAGTGTACATCAAACCAGAATGTAGGTACCATAAATGGCAGCCGTGGTCACAAATCAACCTGACAATGGCGCGGATGATCCATCTCCTCCGTAGCAGAGGTCAACCGACCGACTCCGACGCAACCCGACACATCTCATGATAAGTACCTTCCCACTTTTTTAAAATAAAACACTGGTTCATCTGGATCAACAGGTACGACTATTGTAATACGTCAAAGTTACATAGTACAAAATAAATAAAAATGTATTTTTTGAGTCAAAAACCGGCGGCGGAAGAATTAGTTAGATGCAAATAGGTATGCACAAATTAAATAAATGACCGGTGTTCTATATGTTCTACATTTTGATGCAGGTAGGATATAATAATTACAATAACCTATCACATATTCCAATATCAGGATTCAGGAATCCTGCAAGGACGAGGTACGGACATTCTAGGGCCATACAACTCTTAGGTACCTACTTACTTGAAGAGAGTTCCTGCCTGAGTACCTACCTACCTAACAACTTTTTAATGCTATCGATAATTATTATTATTCTTTGCCATGGCTGTGTTTGAAGTTGAACTAAGAAATGGCAAATGAAAATAGTAGGAGTTATTATTCAAAATAAAAACCCCTTGTTATCCTAAATATGTATGGGAAGGTAAATGTCAAAATTCAAAAGAACAAGATGACATTCTCAGCAGTATTACCAATAATAAAAATAAATAATACTTCAGGTACATTGGGTTCCTTCGTAATTCTAAATAAATGACTGCAAACATGCATGCATGCATGATGGCGTGACTGTAAGTAATTCCTTATACGCCCAATAACCAATAATATACTTTAATCACATCGCCAGGCCTCATCCGGCCATCAAACAACGTTGTCGACAGCCTGTCAACATCTGTTGTTCCAATTTAAAACGATCTAACACTTCTAACAGTGGCCGTACGCAGTAGTTACGTGTTAAATTACCAGCAGGGAACAATCCAGGCCATGCGGGGAAAATATTATTATAGTGAAGTTGTTATATCATGGAGTAAAGTAGTAATACCTACTACTAGTAGGTAAATAATAATATTATTATGGTAATAATGTCGGCAAGGCACGGTTGGCGCAGTGGTAAAGCGATTTGATTCCCGAACGGGGCCAAATTTTGTATGGCCTACAGATAGTTGTTCCGGGTCTAGCTGTTTGTGTATGTGAGTTTATTTATATGTTTGTAAAGGCACCCACGACACAGGAGAAATGTCTAGTGTGGGGCAACGTTTTTTTTAAACTAGACTAAAACTAAACGAATGTTCTTTGCACCTAGGGTGTTTAATTATGTTAAATTTACACGATTTACTTTCATTGCAGTAAATAGAGTACGTATATTATTGATAGGTTAAATACCTAGGTTAGGTTAGGTCCACTTGTGTTTAGTTTTCATTTTAATCAAATAATAGTATTTAATCTGTAGGTGCACTATGTACCTACTCGTGTTTTCATATGACACGTCACACGCTGGAATTAGACTCCTTACCCCTTATTCCTATACGTCTGTTCGCAAGTGAATTCAATAATTATCTATGAACTTTCATTCATCACGTTATTCTTTTGTTTGTCTGATTATTTCCTATAGGCTTCGACGTTTCTTAGGTCAGGTACAGCTTTATCAAGTGTTAGAATAGAATCATACCATCTTCGTTTTAGTTCGAGGTGCAGACTACAGGTATTTAAAAAAAAAAAATATTATACATACAGACGAATTGAGAACCTCCTCCTTTTTTGAAGTCGGTTAAAAATAGGTAGCACGAAAATAATATCACAAACTACCACATTATTTTGAAGTTTATAGAACCTACGTAGGTACACATCATTACAATTAATTTTACCCTTAAAACCTTTATGTCCCCCGATACCATAAATATTTAAAAATATATAAATATAAATTCGATAGTAACTCTGTCTGTCTGGTTGTTACCTAATCACGGCAAAACCACTGAGCTGATCGTAATGAAATTTAACATTAAATGTTGTGATCAGAAGGACTTACTTTTTCATCCGCGATAACTGAAATTAACGCGGAGGAAGTCACGGGCAAAAGCTAGTAATTAATATTCACAAAGTGGTACTTATAATGTCTGTGATACAAAAGGTGCATGCCAGTATTTTATTGCTTGCGTAGGTACGTGAGGAAAGAAGGAAGAGAGTAACAGGAGGCGTGCTCCGAGCATCCCGGATGGTGACGGTAAAAGGAAACGGGCACAAGGCGGCGCGCGGCGTACCGCCGCCGATGACGCGTCGCGCCGTTGCTACTTCCTTCCAAATGAACGCCTCCTACTTTAACTGGCGTGAAGAAATTCCATTCCTATTATTACAAAATAAATGTTCATAGTGATGAATTTGTAATATTTTTTTTGTAAGTATTTAATAAGTACTAATAATAAATTTAGAGCGGATGTTTTTCCTATAAAATAAGCACACGTACCTTACATAATTAAGTAAATTTCTACCTTTTTCTCTTTGTGAGGTGAGACTAAACTTCGGAAAAAAGCATGGCATTAATAAGTACAATTAATAAACGACATTAGATATTGCTTTTGGCACTAACTTGACAAATGTGACAGTGACATTACAATTTTGAATTTTGGCGAAGTTCTAGTTGGTGAATTTTTTTAGCTTTTTGTTGTGTTTTCACATAAAAATATAATTTATGAAAATACTTGTGTTGTGCATCGTAATTTAATAAAAAATGCCGTACTGCCAGACTGCAAAGGCAAGATGAAGGAAGAATTCGTTGGCAAATACAAGATAACCCACTTTTAACGCCTCAAATTAATTTGAAATTGCTACCTACTTGCATTGCTTGAAGATTTATATAGTTAGTACCGCGGAAAATGCAGTGTTTTTACTTACATGCTTTATCTTTCCTTGATTTCATAATTAACTGATTGTAGTTACTTGGGCTGTTCCTACTGAAGACCAAGGCAAGGCTAGAAAGCACACAGAATACCTGTATCAAATAATAAACAAGATACAAATTAATAATGAATATACTTAGATAAAACAATAAATAAATATGAAAATATTTAAAAATAAATTTTGCAAAAGAAAACATTATAATTATTATGTATATCTACTGCAGGAGGTAAATATTCCTTTTGACTCAATGCATATTTTTATACATCTCAAAATACGTGCCAATGGTCACTTGTAGGAGCGCCTGAGTAACTACAATAAAGAAGTAATAAAATAGTAGTTCGGTAGGTGTAAGCATTGCCAAACTTAGTAGTAGCTTAATTACAAAATAGCTTTTCCTATTACATTGTATTATAGTACCTATCTATTATTTATATTATTATATCCAATTGTGTCTGCAAGAATACTCAAGAAGTAAATTCTGAAACAACTGTTTCTTTTACTATTTCCTTATGCTGGTTTGTGTACAAATAATAAATGTAAATTGTGTTTACATGGTGATAATGAACTGTGCATAAAATAGCAAGATATAAAGTGTGGCCAGTGCAGTTTTGTGTTTCACCAGTTGGTCCCGTCTACAATAAATATCTACTTAGAACCTTCATCATACATGTAAGTACCAATTCCTAATAGATTTTTAGCACAGCGTTAGTACAGATTACTGTGGCTGAATAAGAATACCAAAGGAATAGAAAAAAACAAACATAATGTAGTAAACATTCGTATTTATAATATAATGTTGTCGTTTTATTTACAAATAAATACAAATTCAGTTAATAAATAAATGGTAAATTATCTACATCTTAATAAGTATGTTTTATATCTCATTTCTTAATCTTCTCTGGATTTTTGTGGAATCCAAAATACTAACGTTAACGTTTTCTTATGACACGTTACGGTCTCAAGAAAATTTGAGACTTTCGACGTTCGGGCGACACGTTCACGTACATTCACACTATACGACTATATTTACAAGGTACTCGTAGACGATTCACTCAGTGAGCGCGGGGCGCTCGTCCGACGCCGGCCCCGCGCCACCACACACCACTCGCACCAGGCACAGCAATCACTGAGTCCACCCCCGCGCAGTCCGAAGCTCTCCGCTCGCAAATAAATATTTGTACAACGCGGTCGCGCCGCTCGACTCGGCGCTTCGGAGGGCGCGGGCGGCGCGCGGCGGGACTAGATAATACTGGAGAGCCGCGGAGGGGGCTCGGGGCAGCGGCAGCCGGAGCGGCGGCAGCGCGCGTACAGCGCCGCGCCCGCCGCCGCGCAGCCGCGCAGGGGCCAGTACAGCCACAGGCACGGCAGCGGCAGCGCCAGCGCGCCCACGCACGCCAGCCGCGGCCCGCACGCGCACGGCTCGCCCGCTTCCTCCTCGCCGCTCCCGCAGTGGTAGAACAGCGCTTTCACGCAACACATGCACGACGCGTAGTCGACGCACGCCTCGGCGCTGCACAGGCACGAGCCGCACAGCCAGCGAGACGGCAGCGGGCGCGGGCGCGCGCACTGCTCGCAGCGGCAGCGGCCGCAGGTGTCGCACACTATCGAGTCGGCCGCGAGGGCGCCGGCGCGCCGCTTGTCGGCCGCGGCGGCCGGCTGCGTCGTCACCGGCTTGAGCGGCTGATGCGCGGCCGTATGGGGAGGCGCGGGCGCGGCGTGCGCTCGCCGCGGAGCCTCCACGTACGCGTTCCGTTCGCGCTCGGCCTCTGGTCGCGGCCGCAGCAACGACACGGTGGGCTGGCGCGCGCCCGTCGGCCTGTGGACGCGCGCCGCCGGCTTGGGCGGCCGGGGCGGCGCCGCCGGCCCGCCATACTCATCCATCGAGTACGGCTAACGGCTCTCCGGGCCGTCGCCTTCCTGTTCCCTCATCGTCCCCACCTGCCGAGCGAAAACACATTCACATTAGATCATAGAACACAACACTGAACATAAAATAAAACGAGATAATTAAATCAACACACAGTTCTCACTTTCATCCACATCCATTACGTCAAAAACCAGTGAAACCTATGTGGTTCACTGACTGAAACTTATATTCAACACCTGTCTGCTTCGTATCCGAGTTGTTAGTGAATCGTTGTCATCAAACATACGCTATACTTTTTGCGTTTAAGTTAAACGTAAAAAGTATAGCGTATGTTTAACCCCCTTGCTAATAATCGCTGTAAAATAATATGGACATTTTTAGCAATTGGTTGAGCTTTGAAAAGTCTGTTTTACACTGGCTTTATTCATGACCTTACTTTACACCGCGATTAGCAAGAGTGTTGATCTCCATTTTCTTTATCATCATTATAAAGCTTATAGGAATAGTAATCGTTATTGACGTTTTATTTTAAAGATTTCATGAAGTTTTTACTTGAGGAAATTTGCAAAATTACTACAACGTTGTTTCCATTTAATGATAATTTATACTAGAGACTACTACGATTTATAATTTATTATGCTTTCTGCGTACCTAAGAAGTTACATTACAACATAATGAATCAAATGATTGTGAAAATGCTTTGTGGTGTTGTACAACATTCGTATTCTGGGTATGTAATTAAAACAGCGTAGGTGAATGTTTCAAAACTACTTTTAGGTTGATCTTTATTTCTAAATACGCTTTTGGTCTATTTAAATTTCACTCTGCTTCGAACTTAACTTGAGCTAAATAGAAGGAAGAGTGTAAGAATTACACAAAACTCTGTAAGATGGTCTATTTATTTCGTTTTGAAGAAGATACATCAGAAGTCCTATAATTCTAATGAAAAATTCTTTATACAAGCTTTTAATACCGTTTTTGCATCTTGCCTAATGAAAAACTAACGGGCTTTATATAACCTTTTCCGTTTCATTACTGATTAGGTTGAACTTTCCACATATTTCTTTAATTCAGTCACGTACTCGGAGTCATTACATTGTAGCACCGTTTTGTCTAACAGATTTTATCTCTCTATATATTGGATTCATCTATTGAATAGGATTTTGTGCATTGCGGTTATTCGCTTTGGAAAGCAAAGTTTCGCGACATTTATTATTTCCTTTTACAGTTTTATCTTTTCAATGTAGTACTTAATGGCATGCGGTGATTTATGTCAATAATATTTTAGCGTTATTTTATTCTCACCTTATCGATTTCAGTCATAGGTCAATAGTCAATACGAATTTAAATATATTTTTATCTCTTATTTAAGTAAAATATTTGACAGATACCAAATACTACTGGTTTAACCTGCTTAGCTCTCAAATGTATTCAATGTTACACCCATTAAGCTAATTTTATATTTTCTTTGGTCTTCCAGGCAGCTGGCGCACTTTCCGTTTATTCTATGCATGAAACGCTTTTAATTATTGGAGTCGTTTTAATTACATACGTGTATTCCATTAATTGATAACTTTATTCTCATTATATAAATAGTTGTCAATCGAGACGTTATCTCAAATTCTCTTTGAGTGTTGAGAAATCTGTAGTACCATTATTATAAAATATTTTATTACATAACCCGTTATTCGTCGTGGTTTGGATTTTGGTTTTCATCAGAATCGGTTATCTTCACTTGAAAAATTCTTTTTGGTTTTCTGTTAAACATATATTGATATGTTTAACAGACTTGAAAATGGCAATATTATGTTTAATTGCCCATTAACTATGAACCACACAGGAGCAGATTAGTAGTGTTAGTTAAGCATTTCATAATAGTTTGATGTTCACTATTCGATTGATATTAATCTATCTGATGTATTTTTTGGGTGGTTTAAAATAGTGGTCAAGTATGTGCTAATAACAGCACATAAGACACAATCAGAGAAATCCCGATTTAAGACAATTGAAAACTGGTTGATTCAGTACTTATCTATTTTGTCATTGACTGTTCCATATTGTAGGTAGGTATTTACCTAAGTTGGTATATATTATGACTATAAAAAGCTTCTGAAAACATGAATAATGGAGAAAAAATTAATGAATTACTTCCATGGAATGCAACTGCATTCGGTAGAAACGAGCTACGGACAAATATTTGAATAAATATTATTTTTAAGTATAACATACTTACTTTGTATTCGTGGAAAAAATATCACATCTGTATAAAAACGAATGAAGAATGACTAACATCATTTCTTGTAAAAAATAGAAAGGTGTTGTACCAGTTTTGCGTTTGTTGTTACAATAATTGAAGACTACAAATGTAAAGATGTGTCTTACGTTAAGAAAACCGTCCATGTGTGCCTACATTGTTGTAATCTTGATGAATGCGATGCTACTGCCTACTCACATTCAGATACAAATAATGCGTAAGTATTTATGACCTTTATGTTGAGTTCTTAAGTAGATTATATCCGATTTTCATGAGCAGTATGAATACTTGTAGGTATTTAACTTGACTATAATCTAACAAGATTTACGTAAAACTATCCGTTACATTACAAATAATATTCTTATTTTGTTTTGTCTAAATATACTTCTTATCTGCAAAGTTCGTTACAAGATATTAACAGTTTATGTGACCATTGTTTACAATTTATTCTTTATCTGCGTTCACAGTTATCAACTCTGTCGAAATTCGTCTCTCTGTTGCTATAATAATGCGGCAAATATATTCTTTGCTATTGGTACATACTTGGTTAATCGCGTTGTTTGTCTGTAATACCTACTTAAAAAGTTATTTTTTGGCTAAGAAAAATCTAAAACTTTTATCATATTCATGAAGTTTTTGGATAGGTTCTTACTACCTACGATTAGATATTTTGTTCAGCATAATTACAAACACCGTATAAATAGATTTGAATCATACAATAAATGAAAGCATTATTATTAACTCGTTTGTTGAGAACGTTCTCGCTATGAGCGCTGATCGCTGCACGTGTGCCGGTCGCCAGGCGGCGATGCGAGGCGTCGCCTCTCGTCATTCATGTTAGCTTGATTTCTTAGCTATCCATGTAATTACTACCTACGCATGACTACGTGATCTACATGCAAAAAGCAGCTACTCGAATCCGCCGCGAGTTTTGTGTCCGAACAAACAGACGGTTTTGATCGGTGGGCGAGAAGTCCCACGTCAGGACACCGTATGTACTTACGAAGCAGACATTCCACGGTCACACGTCTCCTACACACATCGCTCCACACACAAGGGCACTCGGGCCAAGCGGCCCAACACACAACACTGAGGCTACTTGTCGCCTAGCGACCAAGTGGTCGTACCGCACCGAAACCGCGCCGATAGATTCACTGACACACAAAAATACGGCAGAACCACCGAATTTCGGCCGCGCAAATCCACGGGAAGGTTCATGAGACCGGCGCGGTCCGGAGCGGCACCTGGCGCGGGCGGGGGGCGGCCCACGCACCGGCCTCGATTCTCGTCCGCCCGCCGCGCGGTTATCACTGCAATATGGCCGCTACTCACTTCCTCGCTGAAGTTCTTCGTTGATTTCTACTCCTAATCTCGACGACGGCGTTTTTTGTAACCGTTCCGAACTCGTGCGGATTCACTGCACTTATTCTTATACACATTTTAATGGAAAACCGGGAGCGCTAGGGCTACGCTCCGACGAAACGACCGTTCCGTTCGATGGCACATTCCGCACTGGCGTCGGCCGCGGGTGCGGGTCGGCGGGAGAGGCCGCCCTCCCTTCGCCGCGCAACGCGCCGCCCGCGCCTCGCCTTTTTATGAATGGAAGGCGGCCATACTGAATGAACCGCGTACACGGAGCGGTTGGCCGCTATTTTCGCAGGCGAGAGCGACGTTAGGGGTCCGGGGGGCGGAGGCCGGAAGCGGGCTGCGAGCGCTCGCGGTGCCAAATTTTGCGGCGCGGGCGGCGGCAGCGGATGTGCTCGTTTACCAAGCTTCCGGCGAGATCCCCCCGCGCAGCCGCATCCGGGAATTGGGTTTCCGGTCGGCGAGAGTCGCAGCACCGGGATACCACCCACATTCGTCTTGCAACTGCATCGTACTTTCAGTTGTAGAAATCTGCGAGCCTTATTTCCAATATCGAAATCCAAATAACATAAATTCCATTAAACGACATATAATGTTAAGTTAATGCCTTATGCACACGCAAAACAATATTTTTATTATTTATACACAAGCAAACATCATTAGCATTCTATTTCAGATTAACGATGTTTTGAAATTCATGGGCACGTAACGTTTCCATTCACTACTATATTTTGGTAAGCGCGTGGTCGAGAGACGCTCCGCCGACGACGACGACGGCATCTGTTATCGCGAGCGGTAATTTTCGCAAGGTTGCAGCGACAATAAGGCGCGTTGTGCACGCCGCGTCTCTGTGTCAAGGACATGCGATAACGCAGCGCCACACCGCCACGGATGTCACATTACAACCTATCACCATTAACACGCAGTTAGATTTTACAAATTTTACAACTGTGTAAAACGAGGTCCGGCGTCCTACTTTCAGAGACTGTTCATAGCGTAGAATCTCAACCGTTCTTAGAATCTTTTTCGCGAATTACGATATTATAATGAAGAAAAGAGAACTAAAGGAATGACTTCTAATTATTTATTTTTGGATTAACTTCTGCACATTGGTCAGATACAATAAGGTTCCCAATAATATTGAAAGAAAACGCGTTAGTGCCTAAGTACCGATGTTTTTCATTTCTTTTTTCTTCCAAAACTGTATTGGAAATATAAAAAGAGGTCAGCCAGGTTTGGTTATTAATGTTGTCTCTGCAATGTTGACAAATTCCGTTTTTATTGTTAGCTAGACTCGATCCCCTCCACACTCTGCAAACTTTATTTATGATCCACTAAGCTGACTACAGGGCAAAGTTCATTCGCCCATTTTTTTTTACCACTGGTGGTTATATTCAATGAAGATTATGACTAAACAAAAACTTTCATCTCTTTGAAACCTACATTGCTAAATAAGCAAATTAGAACAAAAGAACGTGCAGTTACTGTGACGTTGAATGGATGGGGCGAAAGAATGACTGTACCTACATTTACAAAAAAAATGTCTACCTGAGCCTGTACATTCGCTTCAGCTTCTATTGTTACGACCATGTGTTGCTTGGGCTTACCGCTTAGGGTCTACTCTCGATTCAAAGAATTTATCTGACCAGCTGAACTAATGTCCAACACAAAACTAACGATTTTTATTTCTTTAACATGACCATTATGAATAGACGATTCTTATGCTTAGTTCCAATTTTACTTCGACTTGCGGTTGTTTGTTTAATGCGTCTTACTTATATTAAGGCCTATAGTCACCACACAAATTTTACATCCACACGTTGCCCGAGCTTTTGTTTTGCAAAGAAAAAACTTATGCAAAACGAACAATTTGTTAAATAAAATCCAAACTTGAAAAAGAAATTCTAAGAGCTATACCCGCGAACTAATGTTTGGTTGACGAATAAAAAGTTGGCGTAACAAAAGCTCGTGCAACGTTTCGTAAAGCGAATGAATGTCTGTGGTGAATACTATAAATATGTGATATTAATTATTTAAAAAAACTTAACATTACCTTAGTATCGCAAGTGAAATCTAAATTGAAACTACTTAAAAATGGTGTTCTGAGCGTAACGTTCGCTTAGCGAATATTTGTAGATCTAATTCACAAAACAAACTCTCTCGGTGAATAGTCTTTTTAAACTAATTTTATCATAAATAACCTCAATAATCCACGTCCAACTTTAAGTTTTCTAATGTACATACGTGTACTTATCTACGTATACAAATAAGTTCGCATACTTAAATCATCTAAATAGAAGATTCAAAACTTCATCTGTGCCCATATATTAGACATTATTATTTCATATTTTTATTGGTTTTATTGCAACTTATGCTTAATGTTCTGTGCCGAAGTTTGTGCTAGCTAATCAAAACTGTCATTCACAAAAACAAATATTGCTACCATGTACGACTCTTGGTTGGTATACTCGTATTCCATCGTTTGCAAGTTTTTGTAATTCTTGAATTTGAGTGCACTAAGAAGTACTCAATTCAACTCTTATCATCCATTTATTTCAAGCAGCACTCCTTATTGAATTTATTAGTTACGAAAAGTGATGCCAATCATGGAAGAACAATGACAATGGGTGGCCTAAATAGGTATACATCGTTAGTGAAAACGATACCATTGCCTTCCAAGCTGAACGCTGTATAGCATTTCATGGAATGTAATAGTCCACCTACTATTCTGGAACCTTGTCCAGACAATGGGCTTAATAAGAAATCAGTTTTCGCCGTACATGGCTCCTGTTACCCTTTGTTATATTTCTATAGTAAGTACATTAACTCAACACCGCAAGATATCATGCCCCGTTGTTATGTTATCGTATTGATATTGATTTTCTGTGGTACACGTACATTTTCTTTCCAAAATTCCGTGCTAATAATAGTCGTTACTTGAATCATTATGGATAAAAGTGTTCTCATGGTAGAGTAGGCGGTGTAATCGTTGGCCCAGTCGATAGAAATCAGGTTTCGTTTGTTATTCTGAAGGCGGTGCGAGTCGAGTCGAAGCGGAAGCCGCCTTCGCCTCCGCCCGCACTTTCCATCCGCCATTGCTTGCACCTATGCAGCTAAATTGGTCCCATCTGTTTTATAACTATGGAGCTTCATTATTATGTTTTAGGAAACAGTATAACTTTAGGCGCCCGTACAGAATTTAAACACAATTTTTGGAACAAAAGTTAAAGTTCTAGACATTGTGGTCATAATTAAACTTAAAATAGCACTAATCTAGTACTGACTTGTAGTCTAGTAAAGTTTGCCAGTTAGGTATCGACCTTACGGTATATTTTCCACACTTTGGTGGCGTCACTTGTTATCTCCATTGTCAATTGTTTCTCAAATATATTTATCGTCTTTGAACTTCCTGCTACACTCGAACGACTTTATCTCGTTTTCTTTATGTTGAAAAACTTCAGTTATTGCAAAGATAAAAAATTGCAGATAAGTGAAGATATTTAAATGAATTCGATGTAATTATTTATTCATAACAACATACCTATATTACGAAATAATGTGTCTAGTTACATAATAGTATTGTTTTGAACAATAAAGTTATCTTTTGCGAGTTTAAGAGCTGATAAATGGTTTATTTAAGTACCTAGTTATTTGTCTAAATATATTATCGTATTGTATAGTCGATTCGTTTGATAGTATTGGAGTACTAACGTCGTGAACGCATTAAAAATATTACCGGATGTTTGTCACAGATAAAAGAAACGTGAATGAGAGCGTTGCGACTAATGTCGGTGCGATCCGTGCATATTTTGCGTCCGTTCGACTCGGGTCGTCGCGCTTCAAACGTATGCTCCCGAGCACTGTCAAATTTAACCAAATAACTTATTTCTAATCATAGAAAACTTTATTATTAACAGATCTTCACGATAGCTTGGACAGAGTTGTATAAACACTTCTTGAATCTTTCATGATTTTAAAAGACATGAAGCTTGAATATTTCGTTTTTATTACATTATAATTTATGTAAGTACACTAATCTAACCTTTTCAATATTAATGAATGAGTTTTATTTATGAATGAGTAAATAAATATTTTTACTCTTTGCTTTCATAAGACCATGTAGTTTACAAGTCAAAAACACTCCATATACGTGGGTACAACTCATTAGTACCCACACTGCCCACTAATGAGTTGTTTTCATTTGTCTCATAAAAATAAACGCATTCACGTCTAATAAGTGCTTGCGAAGCGGAGAGACAATATCTCATGCGATGTATACCCACGTCTTGCATCCCACCTACACAATAAATATCTACGTATAATTGTATCTAATTATTTTGTGCCATATGTTGACTGTGTGTAGGTATGTCCGTACTGTGCTTACATAACAACCGAGAGATAAACTTGCGTCTGGGCACATGTTTTAACAGCAATATTTTAAATTAATTGACCAATATGATCTGACTATTACGTAACAACAAAAGCTAGAATGAAGGATCTCGTTGAATGGTCGAGTATCGCGCGCGACTCCGTCCATTCATGGCACACACTCATCGTCGATGACCTTAGCCGTTCCTATCCCATGCGGTTATTTAATACACATGGCAAACGATCATTTACATCGTGTTTCGTGTATCAAACTTCTGCATATAATATTGTATTATTGCCTTGCGTAAGGACGGTAATAGCGTACACAATTGACGGATGGGATAACTGCTGTAATATTATTTTGCGTACGAGTACCGCGTCGCGCCGGTGGATGTGTAGTAGTGAATATTCGTCGCCGTGTAATTAAGATGATGAAACATATTCTCGCGATTCGTTCAGTGTTTCACTAAACGGTGTATTGTAATTAAAAATGGCTACATCTATGTTTGTGTATCAAAGATGGTATTCGGTGTATTCTTGTTTTAATTGAAGGCAATTATATAAATTCCACGTAGCGGTCGGGTGAGGGCGTGCAAGTGAGGTGTGGGGAGAAGGGGGGGTCGGAGCGGACGAGGCGGTCGACCTTCCGTGAGGCCGTCCGCGTCGTCGTCCGCCGGGCCAGCGCGGCGGCCCTCCGTGCCACTCCGCTGCTTGCCATCGCGACTATTACAGCTCCCGGCGACTGAGGGCAGGAAGCCACACTACTTCACTCGACCCGCATGCCAAACTAACAGTGACGTACCAAATTGAAGATACGTTTACGACCTTTAAATCACATATCCTTTTACGTCACCTTTCATAGGAGTGCCTACAGCAATTTGAAAAACCGGCTTGTTTGGTCTCAAACGATCTTTCTCTTCTCTTTTTGCCTTTTACAAATCGAGACGTTTGTTCTAATTACGATCTATAATATTTCCTGGAGAAACTAACTAGCTTATAGATATTTACTTTGCCAATTATATTTTGGTTCGAACAGTAGCTTGAGTTAACATGGATTAACGTTTTTCGGGAAAAACCCACTAAAACATTTTGGGGTGTAGTACGACAAAACGAGTAAGGAGTGCGGAACTTCAGGTATTACCCGTGCCATTAAAGAAGCGAATTGAAAATGGCGGTGCTATCACTTCCACATTCAAGACAGGTATTATGTGCGACTGAGAGGGCATGATTAGCGCTGCTTTTTTAATTTATTTCTTAATAGCACGGATTATAGCTGTACATCCGCACACCTTATTAGTTGTCTCGTATTGTACAAATGAATAAATAATTTAATTAACTTATTTTTCTTTATCGTCGTAAACATTGCTTTTGATTATTCAAATATAAGATTGTAGATTTCATTATGAAGTTATCATTAAAGATGAAATTTGAATTTTCAGGTAGTTTATGCCTTACTTATTTCAATTTGGCTTTTACAATTTTCATGGCATTAGCAATTTTAACATGCTAAGTTGACTCAACATTTATAACAAAATCAACAAATTGCCCTGTACTTTATAAGTATGTTCCTAACTATATATTCTCCATTTACGGAGAATTTTGGATAACACTTTTTGTTCTTGGCCAAGACAATTTTAAGCCAGTTTTCTACATTCTAAAACTCGTGATTAGAAAATACCAAAGTAATGACGTGCGCGGCCAGAACGGACAATGTTCACTCGAAAAGCAAAAGTAGCTGTGACAGAGAGCGAGTGGAGCGTCCACAGCACGCAGTAGGGCCAATGACATCACTTTCCACCTTGAATATGCCTTAACTATCTCCGCTGCTTCATTTGATACTACACTTTATGACTCACGTAATAGCTCACAAAGTCGCTTTCAAACCTTATAGTTTTGCTCCATTACACCCATCGGTGGATAGGTACATGTACCATTATTTCTACAGTCCTATCTGTCCAAGTTGAAAAATTAAAATACTAGTATGTAACGTGTAATGGCTTAACATTGCTCATTGGTTACTTTGATAATGTAATGTATATATTCGCTTTTGTCTTTTTATGTAAGCTGTACAATAGATAATTATATTAGATCCGCTTTAGACTTTACTAGGAGTGGCATGAAATGAATCTAATAAATATGAACGAAGTAAGTTCTCAAATATTAAATATTTTCGTGTTATATTTTCAATTTTGTCTTCTGCTGTTTAGTAATCTCTTCAACGATCTTTAGGAATCGTTCCTAAATTCCCATGGATTCACCTATAATTTAGAACATTTAATTTTGAATGTGGGTGTTTAAAGCTCCATGTTCATAATTGAAGGAATTTCTCTGATAATAGTGTGGCCATCTCAGAATCCTTAGTAGCGATTTTGCGAAGCAACTTTTTGTTCTGTTCCCACAATCGAGATAATGTTCCAAGAACCATATAATAGGTAATTTATTAACTGCGTGAAACCTACCAATAACCTCGGTTAAATCAGTTTGGCTCATTTGAATGGCATGTCTTCTACTTGATAAATTATTGAATACAACATTGTTGTGGTGTTTATCTCATAAAATTAACTTATCTTATTATTATTATTATGTTATTACATTTTTTCTCTTAAACTGGATTATTTACGCCTTAAATTGACGCTCTTGCTATCGTTTGCACTGTTATCAAAAATTTTTTTTCGGTTCTAGGAGTACCGGAGTCTAGATATCTTAGTTAATTCCTAGTATCCCACATGATGCATAATGCTAATTTTTATGCAAGAATATATCTGTTTTATATCTAAAGCGTTTGCCTCCCCATCTTAACAGATACCTTAAAATGTTGTTATAGAAACTCTAAAATAAGCTCCATGTTTGGCAACTTATTGACGCAGCTAATGAATAGAGCATTTGATGGCTCCAGCTTGTGGCTGGTGGTAAGTAGTGGTAACAAGCGATGCTGTACGGAGGTGTCGTGATTTACACCTTGGCGGCGTTGCGGCTAGGTGCGGCGCCGTGGGCGAACGGGCCAGCCTCTGCCCACGCACCTCCCGCGCCCGAGCGTCGAGCAGCGTCGCCGCAAATTCCGAGCCCACCACTACTCTGCGTCCCACACCTGTGCTGTTAAGGTCTACACCGAATGGCCAACGTGCCGTCAGTGCTCCACTCGCTGAAAGGACTAATTTATTTCATCAGAATATTTTGCAAGATTGTTATCTGTCTTACTAGATGAGCTAAAGTCTCAACTCTCAACCCTATCTCATTACCGACCAGTGACGATTCCCATGTAGTATAGGGTTTTCTAACAGCTTTTAGAGGACACGTGGACAGTGTTTTCCTGTTATTAACAGTTTTAGCTCTTGTGTTACTTGGAATCTAAATTGCTCTTGAGCTTCAATCATGAATGAACTTTTCCTCGTACATTTTTTCGTTCAGTTGTTAAATTACATGCAAATATGATGCGCATTTATATATCTGAAGATTGAAAAATAAAACATTTTCCAATGAATCGTGTTGCCCTTAAATAAGAGTGCGGTTTTCCTTGTCAGTGGAACTGGTCCTTAACAATTACGACGACATGCTCGCATATGACAAATAACAATATTGGTTGCCACCCGATTTTGGTCTCTGTCATCCTTTCGCAACAACCGTTTTCGACTGTCGCAGAACCGGTATTCGGGTATTCCTATAATTGACGATATTCTGCAAAATTTCACTGAATCTTTATTATTTCTTTAAAGTTTCGCAATTTAATTAAGTTACAATTTCGAACTACTAGATTTATTATTGGGAACTGTTGTTATGTTTTGGGTTTTGGTAACAACCGACGCGAAATGGTTTTTCAAGGCATAATTTTGACGTTGCCCCGTTGATCTCGTGGTCGTCAGCGCGACTGCTAAGCGTGTGATTTGTGGATCGATTCCCAGATCGAGTACGGGGTTTATTAAAATTTATCATAAAAAAAATTAAGTAGCTACCCGGAGTTAGCCTGCCTGCACGTAAAGCCAATTGGTCCTACGCCCGATCTCCCCGGTCGTGTCGGATAGCCGTCCTATCAGACTATGGGAGTGTGGAAAAAGCACCTTGTGCATACTCTTATGCACTTTAATACCTTCTGCTCACTGTGACCGAAATTCAGTGGTCTGAATATTATGATTTATACTATGTGTACTTTATTTTTATTTTATACTATACTTACGTTGTCTTTATCGGATGGTGTAACATAGCGGTTTGAATGTTATTATGATGTGTCTATTTGTTTCGTAGGTTTTTTGCTGTATTGTTTTTTGTTATAGTCATTTTTCTTTTATTGCGTTACTAAAGCTATTTTTCGCATCCTAATGAACGGATCGTTGGTCTCGTTTAATCCCGGCAGTGACCATAATAAAAGCGTAGCAAAGCAACTTTTGTAGTAAGTGCTTAAAGTTGTAACTTTTATGAGCTATAAATAATATTCAGCTAGGTAAGTTAAATATTACCTAATGGATTTTCTCACCTACATATTACGCGGTACACGGAATCAGCATCTGCGAAAAAGAAAACTTAACGTTATCGAGTGACCAAAAAACGTTCGGACTTAATCAAACAGTTTAATTCTAACAATTTTTCAACTTTTAATCGTCAAGTCAAAACAATTGCCTAAAATATACTTTTGAGTAGGTAAGTAATTATGTCCTTTTTATTGTACCCAACTAAGTTTTTTGCCCAATATAGGTACACATTATTGAAGCTTTTAAGTCAATGGAGTAGTGGTTAAGATCGCATATATGTATGTCTGAGAAGTAGTGCAAGATACAAGCAGCTCTGTGCTACGAGGAAAAAATTTAAGACTTAGAATACGGTTAAGAAAAACGTCCATTTGATATAAAATATTCATCATGAATGAATAAACAATTCCACGTTCATAGCGTTAATCAATGAGTTGCATGCAGGCAAGAGTCCGAGTCGATGTCGAGCTCATTGATCGATCGACTCGATACAGCCCAATACAGGCGCGCGGCGTCTGTACACATTGCTCACACGCAAACAAAACCGGATGGTGCACACACGCGCCGGTGTTGGAGTGTGCGTGCGTGCGCGAAGGATTTCCTACCGCCCCGCAGCCGCGCCCGCGTCCCGCCACAGACCTGTTGCGCCGCTACCGGAGTTACGCCGCATAGTTACCAGACTTGATATGCCTGCTCCGCGCCGTATCGACTCAGCGCCGAGCCCACGCACACCACGACACACTGTTCGAACACTTAATTATCATGGCGCAGCACTCGTGAAATTGCTGTGCATCTCGCCTGGTCTCATCGACATCTTTTATTAATCTGATATCTTCCATTACCGGTTGCACTGAAGTAAAACATCTAACCCGTTCGATTTATAGCCCCTCTTATGGATGCAGCCGGATACATGACATCATGTGATGCTAATTCACTCAGACGGCGCTATCGTTTAGTATTATAAATCTTCTAAGGAATCGATCGTTTTATTAGAGTTCCTTAACGAATATTGATATTAAACTAAATATACTTACTTGATTAAGTTTCATTCTAAGCAAATTTTATTATTGGATTGCCTTGATTACTTAAAAAAAACTCTTAAAGCCTAAAGAAAGAATCCAAAACGTGAGCAGATAACTGTAATATCAGTTAGGTACTCGTACCTACTTATGTTTTGTATTCTTCCTGTTAATAAACTGAACGAACATAGGTGGTAATATTAAATACATATATATTGCATTTTACAAAAAGATACCATTGTCAAATGTATTTACATAGAGAAAGCAAAAAGAATTTGCGAAGCTCATTAGCAATTCGCGTTTCTTATTTGGTTTAATTAAGACTACAAAAAGTTACATCATAACACATCTTGATGATTTTATCGTTGATTGTAAAGAGTCTTGGTGTCCAAAATTAAGCTTGTAATATTTACGAAATGATATTTGATTAAAAAACGATTGCCCATACTGTGTAGGTAGTTAGTTGACGGTTGTGGACGTACAAGAGAAGACCGATGGCCGCAAGCTAAGCACAGTGAAAAAACAGGTAGCGCCGTTCCACCGTATCGATCTTTAAGTTATTTTTCTTATTTATCTTTTTTATCTGGAGCTCCGCTCCGCGTCTCGGACCCGAACGGAAGTTGTAACGATTTTTAATCGCAGCAAGTATCTCGGCCGGCCGGTTCGTATAGCCGCTTTGGACAAGAGTTTATATTATATTTTTTGTAAACAACCACCGGAAACGGGCTAGAGAACGCACTGCTCTGGAACACATATCTTCCATTACGTCTGTCTCTCGGTTCTCAGTAATAATGATAAGGGATACAGATAAGACTCAATGTTAAAACAAGATCTACGACATTTGGTTTCATTTATGGAGGGGAAAAAAACTTACAACACATTCTAATTAAAAGGGTCACTACAAAATATTGACAGAAATGAGAGATCCTTTAACTCTGCGGCTGCTAAGACGGTCAAAGATGGTATCAATGTCAGTAGCTGACCCCGTATAAGACTGACTGTGACTGTAAATTGCGACGATGTATTTTTGTAACATTTTTCTGCCAATAGCGAAGCGTGGGCGCGTGATAATGGCCCGAAATATCCACGTTCTCAACGCCCACCCGGACTATCGAGAATATTACTCTACAGATAAATAATTCTTATCCGAACATGTGTCCATTGGAAGTCGTAGGTCCAACCAAGTTAGAACTATGTTAAAAATTAGATTGGTTCCATTGAAAACTGGTAATTATTTTAGAAAGCACGAGTTTTTTACTCTGGAAATGGCCAATTAATACTCGCAAGAGAGCTGTGGATACCTAATCGCTTACGTCAGAGCAAACTGCCATCGGCATAATTATTAGATGTCTAAATAGTATTTAAATCTACAGGATACATTTCAATTTTAATAATTTTAAAGTTGCCGATATAGTGCTTGTTTTCATAGGAATTACAGCTAAACTGGATTTGATCTTGCGCAGTTCCCTATCAAAACTTACCTGAAGGTCGCAATGGGCCGCACAACGTACAGATTGTTTGGACTATTGACAAGAAAAAACTTCAAGGATGTATGATAATGTAACAAATCAAAGTTGACTTTTTGTAATGACTTACAACATTGTAAGGAGTACTTATGATGTGTACATGTACTTACAGTTAAATCAAAATTGATGTTCAGACAATACATTACGACGTAGAAGTATCCTTTAACTGAACCTGTTTTAGATATTAATAGTCCAAAGGGAACTTCCAATATTTTTGGGAAAAGAACATTTCCACTTTTCTTTGAATTTTACATACATTTGTAGAAAATATTGGAACTTGAATGGATGTTAAGAAGTTCTCAAATTATAGGAACTCAGCCTGCATCTATTATATCGTCTATCTTACTGAAGGATTGGCTGTCGAGATGAAGAGTTCCGTACGTTGTCGCGGACCGGCGCCGACGAGTATTTATATCCCTTTGAAGCGGCCGCTTCTTCTGTTTTAGCTTTTCAAGTTTACTTAATCTATAGTAACTCCTTTCTGTTTTAAATATTGAAAACAGACGAACCGTATCCATTCTCGTTTACAAATAGGTTTAAGATGAATCCAACTTTTATCGATTTTATTAATTTTTGGATGAAAGTTATTGGAATTTTAAATTAGCATAACGCCAATTTAGAAAAATACGTACGTATCTATGTAAGTGTCTACTATGGTCAGGAGCAATGTAGTATAATTTATAGAAAAAAATCTATAAGTACGAGTTTAGAAATACCCTAATTAATTGTGTTGAATTGTAATTTACCTATAGAAAAGCTTTCATGTATAGCTTACGAAGTAAACTTAATTTGCAAGTAAGCCCATACACAATAATTGTATAAAAGGTACTCATACGTATACGTAGCTACTTGAATACCTTTTAGAAGAATTCAGAAGTGAGCAAAATAATATTTAAAAGTGATACATTAACGTTGCAATGTGTACTAGCGGATGTCGAAAGTTGTTCAGGATCTGAGTGCTAGTCACCTGGTTTCGATTTTATAACTAATCTTTAGTTTATACCTACCATGAGAAATCGATAACCCATTTTGATGAATAGAAAATATCTTTACAAATTGTAGTGCATTCTATTTTTATTTTCAAAATTTATAAATTACTGGATGAGTAGTTACTTGAAGATTGCAACTCAAGATTTAATTTTTAATATATCAATCGGGGTAGACTGCTGGTCCATTATTTTTACCACGTCACGGACTGTTAAGGTACCTATAATCGTTAATAATCGCCTATTTTACATTTTAACTGTCGCTTATGTAGGTACTCCACCGGGTGAGGTTGTGTTCCTCTTTAATATTACGTAGTTGCTGTTACAAATAATGTTAACGCACCATTTTATGTCTTATGACTCGAGTGTTAGGAACGCGTCGCGAGGCATTCGAAATTCAGTAGAGGTAAGTGTAGAATGTCTTCTACACACCGACATCCCGGCAACGAAGCGGTCGCCGAAGAACCAGTTTCATTTAATCATCATAATTGCGTCCTCCGTTAAGCCTATCCCGCGCTCGAGTGTGGTAGAGACGAGAGCACACATGTATCCCTCAACATGACACTATTCAGTTTCATTTGAAACTTTTATGAAACATCTCTGTGAGATCCAGATTGTTATCTTTATTCGGTTGTTTTTATAACCCAAGACATGAATGAAGCTTTCTGAAGTCGTAGAGATAAAAATGGTTTCTGAATCGAAATTAAACATCACTTTTAAATAATATGCCAATATTTTTATTTATCTACACGCAGAGCTGTTAAAACTACGTTATTTATATTTAAGAATTTTGCCAAATTCTCAAGCATAAAGTCAGTCGTTATTGGCCGCTTTGATAAGGTGACACAATGTGTTATCTGTGTACGCTATACGAGAATGAGAAAAAATATTTAGTCAAAATCTATCAAGGCCATGCCTTACGCGGAACTCTCGATTCTACTGTAAGTTTTTGATGTATTTGATACGGGCCAAGTTGGACAATGTCAAATAAGTTAGTGAGGACATTTAAAGGGTATTTGCAAATGTCTAAGAGCTGTCTTAATGTGAAAAAAATTGGACGATATTATTAAATGTTACGTCCATTCTATTTAATCGTTTCTATAACGCCAGTAACACTAGCAGTAAAAACACAACCTTATTCACAAAATTGTTGCGTAGGTATTGTTTTACTAATTTGTATGCGCATATATACCAGTCTCGAATTTCAAAATGTTGTTCTTAGATAATCGTCGTCTCAGGCAAGTAAGTCAAAACTTAAAGCGCATTGGCTGCAACCAGACAGTGAAAAAGGGCTTCAATTTGAGTCAGTTTCCCCAGAGCAAGTCACGACATAATATGCTTCGTGTTGTTTCCCGCTGCGAGCTAGGTTTCTTATGCCTCACTTTTTACGAAATTTACCTTTTTATTCCCTCTATACAAACTATATCAAGATGACAACTAGATAGGTAGGAACTATTAACCACTCTTATGATTGAAACCAACTACTAGTTTCTTATCTATCACAAAACAAAAACTTTTCACAAGAAATCATACCTTGTGCGACCATAACATTACTGCGAGTGTTCTCGTTTCTTCGTAACACTTTATTACACGTCCGTGCTTCCCAGTTGTGACGTAAAATAGCTTTTGATAATTCCGCTAGCCTCCGTAGAGGCGTAGTGTCGAACAGACGGCGCGGTAAACAGGAAGCGGTGTCGGCTAAGCGAGCGTTGGCAACTCTTCAACTACCACGTGGTACCGCTGACGACGCGTTGCGCACTCGCGATATTTGACTAACATTACGCTGATGAGGAATTTAAACACTTTTTTATCACTAAACGAAATTAAGTATCAGTTTAAAACAAGCAGCAACAAAGAGAAGAGCGATACTAAAACTAAAATGATATTAACTAGTTTTAAGTTTGTAGAGCGATCGTTTAGATACTGTCGCATTGTTGACAAATGTTAAATATAGTAAGTTAGTGCAATCTGACTATTCATAGATTGCGGTCTTGACCGGTACCTACAAGTGACGGTATATTTCAATAATAGCCACATGTATAATCTGGTATACTCTAAAGAACTTTTTCGTGTACCAAAAAAATGTGATAAAAACTAGCGCGTTCCGTCCGCGGGCCACATGGTCAGGGTTGGAACAAAAGGCGCGTCAGAATATGCGCTACAGATGTGCTATGTGGTCCACATGTCACGAACAATGCTTGCCTTCATCGAGCGCGAGACATTACACTCGTTAGCGAGACAGTATTATAATTCGATATGCTTCTTAAATATGTAATTCGAAATAAAGTTGTAATAGCCTAACTACATAACTTAAATGACAAAAGAAAAGACTATTTTAAATGTAAGTAATTTCTTACAAAATACCTCACAAAATACCTTACAAAAAACCTCATTGTAATTTATTATTAAAAGGCCATATAATGAAAGTGATGACGCCTCTACATTCTTAAAATAATAGTCAATCTAAATAAAGTCTACTCCATGCAGTTATCTTTATAAATAATAATGATTCACACCTATGCGAAAAAGTAAAATGATATAATGTCAGATACTTTTGGAATTTCAAATAAAATCTAGCTACTAAATATTAATTAACACTGTAATTTACATTTTGAACTCATCGCTGAGTGTTAAGACAGACTTAACATTGGTGACTGCATGCCGCGGTTGGACTTTCTACGCACGTTAACGTCAGAGTTTTAGATGTTGTAACAATATGCTTTAAAATTACTACTATACATTTTTTTATTGAGAATTGAATCACTGATAATGAGTGCAACTCAGTTTGTCAACTACAATGATTGCTTATGAATGAATTAGTGAATGACAGTTCGGCCATGTTTGTTTACGCGTGCGCAGCACATCGCACGGTCGGCTCAAGTCGGGTGCGCTCGCCATCGCTCGCCGCCTCGAAATAGCATGGCACCAGCACCGAAGAGTGCGGTCGACGACCCTGCGCCCTGCCACACCGAAATATTGGAACTATACTGCGATTCAATCCTTTCTCTGATTATGATACAGGTCACTAATGCTCTCTGTTGCCACGCGTATTTCCTGTTCAATCTTACTATTGTAATAAATATTGGACGTTCCTCTATTCACATTACACTGTTATAAAGTAAATAAATACTTGTCCTGATCGTCGTAATAACAATAGATGTAATAATCCTTGTAGGTAAATAATGATAATTAAGATTGTAACTTAAATTTTTCCTACTTCCTGCCTACGTTATAAATTGAATATTTAATCATCATAGCGCCATCTGGAGGCGCTGTGATGAATGTGGGTGTAGTAACTGTTTAAGCCAGCTTATTATTTTGTTTATTTATAACTACTTTTTTTTAGATAATCTTGTTCATTGTTATTAGGTTAGGTACGTCTTTGATTTGTTTAGAGAATACTTGCTGTTTCGACTTTTATTTATATAATGAGTTTAAAACGTTTTTCTCTGTCATTTAAAAGAATAGCTTCTGCCTGCGACTTCGTCTGCGTCAAATTTAATAAGGTATCCCACGGGAACCGTACATTTTCCGGGATTAAAAGTGTTTTAAGTGGTATTCCACACTACTATCTATTTTAGTGCCAAATTTCATCCAGATCAGCTCAGCCATTTAAGCGTGAAAGACACCAGAGACACCCATCCTCACAAACTTTCGCATTTATAATATTAGTAGGAAATAGTAGGATTTGTAGGATAACAGAATTAGTAGGATAGGATATTGCTGAAGCAGTTACATATTCTGGAATTAAAAACTTTACTGTAATTTTATAACTTGACAATCATGACAATTAACCTACTGCTTATTTTGCACTGTCGATGAAGTTACTATATAATAGGCAGTTCTAAAAATATGAATTAAAATAAGCTAACTTTTCTACCGTTTTAATTATATGGAAAATATTATAATAAAACGAATACGCTTGTACGAATATGTTTGTATTCCACGCTCAAGTTCAAGTTCCGACCTTTAAAGCGCCTAGCTGAAATTATGGAACACTGAAAATGTATGGCAGTAACGTATGTTAGTTTTCAACAATATGCTGTAGAACATAAATTACTTAGATATAAAAACCAGCCATTTTACTTGAACCTAAATAAGTGAGATTCTTTTTGTATACCTGGATACCTGATGCCTGTCGAGGCTGGGTTGTCGAAAGAGATACCGCGCCCCCGGAACGCAAAGGGCACGAGAAGGAACATGGATGGGTTTTAGCCAGTAAAAGTCTGACACTCCCTCCCGCCCCGCAGGGCGAGGGAGTCATTTGATGATTTGCCATTGGTAAAAAAAAAAAACCTATATACCTGGGAATGTCGAGGTATAAACTAGCCTATATTAACTAGTTATTCCTCTGTCTTTCTTAAATAATTTTTTTTTTTTTTTTTTTCTTTAGTATGCTTAAATGACGTAGGACTGGCGACTCTGGGATCTCACTCCATTAGCCAACAAAAGCCGTAAACAAAAAAGATATTTGTGTTTATAACATTAATCGTTCTCGGTTTTTCCGTGAAATTTACTCAAAACATCATCACTTTATTAAAAATTCTCAGAACTTTACACCATATATTGAGCTGAGCTGTTAGTTACCAGACTTATTAGTTATCGCAGCCACTTGTACGTAAGACGTCGAGTCTGTGTGTGAATTACAGATTAATATTCATGTCTAATCGTTGTTTCTAACCATCCCATGTGCGTCTGCGTTTGCACACTGGAATGGGATAAGAGGTGACTTTTAAATTGGTTATTAAACTTCCTTTTCTATGTTTAAGTACGTTGGTAGCTGGAATTGGGGTCGCTGATAGTCTTACTAGTTTTGGGTACGCGTTAAATTGGTCCTGTAATTGTTAAATCTTCTTAGCAAACGTGGAGAAGAGCTTGCTTTAAAAAAAAATCTAAATATAGTTACGTAATTAACTGCCTATAATTTGCAATTAATTCTAAATCAAAATGTCAAGTTACAATGATTCAAACCAACGCGGGAATTGCATACAGACCAACATTCCTTAACTCTGCGGCTTTTCCCTCTATGACTCCTATTTCTTAGATGCATATTTTAGCTGTATCACAAGACATTCTTGTTTCCGGCGCCTAGTGATTACCGCATGGAATTTCTTAGAGTTTTCATATGATGCTTATAACGTTTCCGGCACGAGCTCATTTTATTCTTAGTAGACACCACAGAATCTCCTTTTATTAAAGGATTTTCAACTTTCTGGTCTTAGAAATAGAGGATGTTGACTCATAAAATTTAACTGAAATAGTGTCTGGTAATGGCATGCTTTTTGAATGACTGTATTAATTTATCGATAAAAGATGAAAGATGTGTATCATTTTATAGAACGATGGATTGGTAACATTTTCAAAACTTTCAAATCCGCTATACGGCTTTCGACAATCCTGCTATAACAATAAAGAGGTAGGTAGAGGTACTATGCCTTACTATTAAACATAATCTCACAAAAAAAAAAACATAATTTGTAACATTTTCTCGATAGCTAAGATTACAAATTTAAACTTTTCAAAACCACAAATAAGTTTTGATTATTAACGGTTACACTAGTCTGCAAATGTCTAGAAAAGCTAGGTGCTCGTTGATCTGGACTAAATCGATGAGTTGGCGCATATTTCCGTTTCGACCTTTCAAGCGTCTCGCGCCTGTCTATCCGTCGCAAAGTATTTTTGTACTGAACTTCATATAGGTAATGTAGTTAGTTGTCTAGTTTATATTGCATGAACCATTTAGTCCACTTGTTAAATAATAAAATAAATGTTTCAATTGTCTTTTGTTGCTTCTATTTAAGATTTGCAATGAATTCGGAATGTTTGAAGATTCGAACTGGAAATGCAGAGGGAACACTAGCACAGTAGGTAAGTACATACTTAATGCTTTCTCCTTAAATGGCCATTTTTGAAAAACCATTTAGTTTGTTTCGGATAAAAGGCGATTTTAATTACTCGCTCAATAGTAGGAAGTAGACTAACATCAATGAATATTGTAACTTCATTCTATAAAATGCCTCCAATGCAATAACAATATGTGCGTGTGTGTTAATGTGTAGATGATAAATGGAATGATATCCGTGGGTTGCGCAGGCGCACCCACAGTGTTACCCACACCTACAACACTTGTACCAGCGTATCCCTATTCAGAGAATGTTGTTCCACCTACTACAGTTGCACAAGATTGATATTCAATTCACAGGTAATCACAAATGATAACTGTCGCACAATGGAACCGACCACACTGGTGATTAAATGCATTGATTAATTTGTGGAAATTTCCTGGTTTTACATAATTATGCTACCGCTATTCAACTTGTATGGTCTGTTATTTGCATTCTGGTCTGAGATTCAATCAATGTTTAAATAGCCAGGTCGTTGTGAGCCGACGATACCTTTAAGTTTATTTATAGCAACAACCGGGAATCGCTTAGAACGTTTCTGAACTCGTAGAGGCTGTATAATTATGTTAGTAACTACACGCTAAAAGAGCCAGCTAGCATATGCAACAGCTATCGCGATTAAAATCTCCGGAGTAAGCAAAACGACAATTTGAATTACAGCTGAATTTCATTAATTGTTGGTACCACGCGGCATCAAATTGGACGAATCGTTTGTCAAACTTCCAGGAACGTAACGTAATCAGATTTTTTTTTAAATATTGCACTAACAATGTGCTTACCAAACGAAGTAGGTATAAATCAGAGATTGTTTAATTGGAGAACATGATATATGGCGGCCATTTTAATTCTGTTTCCCACCAATTTTAGTAAGAGGGCCATCTGTGTTCAAGTTTCCTAAGCACCTATATACCTAATGTTATAATAATATGGGGACTTGATTATTAAAATCAGTTGTGGGCAGCATGCTATTCAGCGCGCCTACGTATCTCTGTTCTACCTCCAATTTGGTCGTATCGTTTCGCAACGTCACACAATCCATGCCTGGCTGTTAGTACCAAATTCTTAACCCACAGAGTAACCCGTGGGCAGGTGGAAAGTGGACCGAGCCGATACTTGACTGTTATGCAACACATCAATATGGCATGCACCTTATTGGATGCGAAAGTTGACGGCACCGTCCTTCACAAGGCGATGGCATTTAGTCCAACTCAGAAACCAGTAAACCTAGGTGTCTTTGCATTTTTCCGTTTTGTCGCGTAGTGTAACTGGGTTCGTCTGGATCCAACGGTATACGTTAGCATGCCGAATTCCTATAATAGTAAAATGAGATAATAAGGGGCACGTACCACATGATCTAATAATGTAATACCTATTTTAGAGATTCTGACTCATAGTTTATCTGAAAAGTTTTGGATAAGTAATAATGATTATTGATTACAGATAGGTACCTATAATGTTCTTATCCATAGCTTTGGGTATTTTCAGTATAATTAAGTTCGAATTTGAATTACCTGTCTTAGCTTGGATTTATACTGGTTATCTCACTTTCCTATTCGTGGTTAAGTTACCAGGTGCAAGCAGTCTGTCTTACGGTGTTGCCTTCCGATCAATGTTTAGATGTTCTAGAACTATCCACCTTTGGATATCAACCCACATTTACCCTCTATTTACTATAGGGCCTTCATTTTATGCCACCTACATAACATAACTGGAGCCAACCTACGTTATCAGGACACAAATAGGAAAACTATTGACCATGTCTAAGTTAAGCATAAAAATAGTTAAATTATACTTTATGACTTAATTTTAATAAGGTCTTTACTGTATATAAGGCCAGGTATCCTTCGGTTGTCGAGTTGCCCACGCCTCCTCCTGACTCGATTTAGCAGCCTCAAGAGTTAAGTAAATAAGTACCTACTTATATTTCATAAAAACAAGAATAACGATTTGTTTACGCTATGATATTTTTGTTTCATTTGCTGTATTGCCGTAAACAGCAGTGCGGCCTACGCCGATATCTGAAATCCTTTGTGAGTTCGTTATCAGTAGGTTTCAACCGTCGATGCATGACTGAATTCATAAATTGGTACATTTATTTTTTGTTAAGTTTCTCAATAAATGTTCCGCAATTAGCGAATTTCATGAAAAGTTGTAATATTTTTTTCATCGTTAATTAATTGCTTCGTTTATGTTTCGATGGATTGTTTTTCACATCATTGCTTTCGTGCATTTGGAAATTGTTTTGCAATTTATGTACATGAAACGTTTTCTTGTGAAGTCTATTTAATTAAATATCATATACTTAGATAAAAACAGACTGAGCAGGACTACATATAATTAATCAATTTCGGCCAATTTCAAACGATTAGCTTAGGTGCCAAACATAATAAAAAATCTTAGTAGATAAGTATCTCATGAATTAACGAAAGAAAAAAAAAGAATGCATTAAGTACCTAATAAGCTCTATATGTTTATTCATAAATTCATTTTATTAGTCAAGTTTATTAATAGGTTACTTACTGTATATTTTGAGGTTTTTGCCAGAGCCAGACCATTCATATCCGGTTTTCCCTTTTAATAAGAAGATACTCGTATATTGACTCATTCCTACCCTAGTAGGTACCAACCCTTAATTTTATCAAAAAAATATGATAGATATGGTATATAAACAACCATCTAACTAAATGAAACTTTATCAAATGGTACGTAATATTAGCAGATGTACTACAGAGAGATACATGTATACCTATATAAATTGAGTCCTTATTGTTGGTGCAGATAATGGGTCTAGGAGCTTGGAGATAAATGATATGACATCGTTTAATTTTTCTGAGAGACCTAACATGCATGATCGTAATTTGGTTGATGCAACTTTACAAACTAGAAACTTAATTACTTTTAAAACGAATGATGTAGAATAGTTTTGTTTATTTTTATGTAAGTATCTAGGTTTTATTTTCATTAATGGGAGCTAAGCTATGCAAACCTATATATTGGGCAGGTCATATTTAATCGATTGTTTCTTGTTAATTATAGATTGTTAGATATTGTAGCTTTTATAAGAAACTGTAGGCCTGTGTGCTCGATCGGTAGTATCAAATATGCGTCGCGAGTACCAACATCCACCGGGATGCATTTAAAAGTCGTGAATGATGTATTGCGAACGATATGGTGCGTTGAGTTCAGTTCAGAGTGCAGGAGGCGAGTTGGGGCACTTCCTGCGGTTGCGTGACACGCGCCCCCCTTATCGTGTTCATTGATAGATTTATCTGGACGAGGTCGAGTTGTCCGCTCCTCGATCCGCACAACGCACTAGTCACGCGCGCAGTCTCGCGCAAAACATCACGTAGCATTCGCTACTGTGAAAACAAACTAGCTATATCTATGCTGACACATTTAGGTAGATGCAGTTCCGAAAATTAATTTATATCTGATCGCAGTCTTTCAACAGAAACAATCTGTCCTAAATGGAATTATTTATAAACGGAAGCCTGCCGCTGCCACAAATAGTGCGCTGTTGTCATTCAGCGAAATCAGTTTCCGCGAAAAGGACCTCCCCTTTTGTTAGCTACGAGCGACGTCGTGATGACCACCGAGCCTTTAGCAACATGTTCTGTGGTACAAACTCGTGCAACAACAACATTTACTAAAATGTTGTACCCAAAATCACATCTCAAGATTTCGTTGTAATGTTTATTTTTGCACAATGATTTCTTCGTCGTTTTAAATATCAACATAAGTCTAGTCAGTTTATTTTTTTTTTCATTATTCACTCAACATTATCTTCGGCAAAAAAACAAGACTGGCGCCACATTGATAACCAAGTTTTTTAAAAGCCCGTCGTATTGGCTTTTAAGAGAGATAACGTTAATTCTTTTAGAGCAACGGTATCTCGCTGGGAGCCCTTAAAACGATTCTTATCTCTGAAACTGTATCCGGATAGCTGATTTTTTGTTAAGTACCTATGGTATTTGGCACGTGTTTTGTTGTATTGTTTGAAAGCCGGGTGTCGTAAAGATCGTTCATTTTGACATAACAGTGACGTATCCGTACCTAGAAACGATGAAAGAGGAGAACCGCTTCCTGTATTCATGGAGTAGGTGTAGGGTATCGGCACACCGTCGCCGGCGCTGTCTAGCGGTCTGTACGTACTTACATCAACCTACGTGCAACGGGACACCGCTATTGCTAACCTAACGACTGCTGACGACTTATAATTTCCTGTCAATGTTCTTGGCAAGTAAATAAATATAAGTAGGTACACGGTTTAAATAACGCTTACTCTATACGCGACTGTTTATAGACATAAATTCAGGATGAGGCTGCGGTTTGATATCGTATAGGAATCTATGACAACAGCGGTTAAATGGACGAAATGATTGCACGTCACCCAATTAATATCATCTTAACTACTGTTGTATATCCAATTAGCGAATCGCCCGTCATCGCATGTTGAGAGAATGTTTTGCGACTGAGATAGGTACCTACGTTTGAAAGTGATAATTTTAATGAATGAAACCACAGCACATTTGTTCAAGGTCGGTGTTCGGGACGTGTTTTTAAAGAGTGGTATAAATAGATGACGCACCGAGAGAAGATCCGGTGTGTGCTGGTGGTAAGCAGAGGCACGGCTTGTTCGTGTGCGGAGTGTCACTCGCGTTGCGCGGGCGCCTGCGCCGCGTGGAGCGCGCGGGCACGGTAATATAATAATACAGTAGTGTAACTCGGCCGCATGATAGAAATAAATGCCTACAGCCGCGCGGTACGTAAACATGCGTTAGGGCTACCCGTCTCCAGCATTTTAATTACATTTGCCTACTTTCTGTTTCTATTTAGTTTTGTGATTGTAAATATCCTTTTTATATAAATAAATGAAATACTTTGTATATTGAATAGGAAGTGTTCAATAGAAATGCGTGTTGTTTTAATTAAAAAAACATGTTTTTGTTTGAAAAACAAATCGGGCTTATAAATTTGCGACCGAAAAATATTTGCGCCTCGACTGAGTCGTACGAAATGCTTTATTGTTAAATTTTAAAGTATAATTTAAAACAAACTTATGTCTGGATGCGTTATTGACGAATTCATACAACCAAAAACAGCACAATATTTCCTACTCGTCATATTAACTGATTTTTAGAGAAAAAATCGCGCGGTTATTGTTAAAAAAACCACACACCGTCCGTTCGACACTGCGGTACAGCCGTGACTGTTTGCACCCGGCGCGCACCCCAGAGCGAGGCGCGTAGGTATAGCTCGCGTTTCGTCCGTTTGTATGAAGTTGGAGTACTGTATTATTACATTACCGTGGCGCGGGCGTTCGGCGGCCGACTGTTTCAGCTTGCAAACACTCAACGCTCCCCATTCATTCGCTCGCATGAATGAACGACGATTAGCACGTGGCCGAAAAATTAAACTGAAACTGTCGTCTAATAGGACGGTAGGTGTACCTTACCTGAGTCAGAAAAATTCTGAGTATACTTTGCGGTTAGACAGTAGAGTCTGTAGTACAGACTCGTTTCTATACATTGTTATCATGAGTCCTCGATAAATTTGCTGACAAATGATTGCTAAAGCTAATTTTGAAATGGTTGAGCGTTCTCGAAGGTAGATAATAAAAAAACAATCATGAGGAGGAAGTCAAAGTACCTCCGAACAATGAGCGGATGATCTAAATTTTAAATAAACAGATTATCATTACTTATTTATTTTTTTTTGCTTAGCACAATACATAATTATGTAATAAATAAATATTTGTTTTTTATAACTAATTTTTTTTCGGGTTCATGTTTTTTAGTAATATGTTCAGTTAATTACTGTAGGTCCTAAGTAGGTACTAGGTACTTTGTATTTATGCTAGGATTGCTCATAGATATTTAAGTATGTACCTATTAGTTAGATAGGTACTCATACTCATTATAAAATATTTTTGGGCATTACCTACTTATTTATTTATTATTTAATGTACCAATATTGTGAAGAATGTTACAAGCTAATTATATTCTACATTTATTATATTTCTCTGATAGGTATCTACATGGTTTAATTTAATTTTTATTTCCGACGATAGAAGGAAAAGGGACTTCAAAACTGCGACGGCCTAATTTAGGCCTAGGTAGTATAAACAAACTGTTATTAATTTTCAATTGTTTAATATATCGCGTTGAATAAGTGCTGCAGTATTGTTCTATTTTTATAAATAGAGTAAATAAAATAAATAACTAAAACATAAAAAAAATACTCAGAAAGTACAACACGAATACTTACGTACGCCACTAATGATCGTTAATTTCACAGATATCACTTAAACTCACTGAACTTTCTATTTAGAATGACTTCACACACTTCACATATAACGTGTCACCCTCCTGGCTAACCGTCACGGCAGCGCGCGAAACTGGTGGTCCTACCATGAGGAAGTCCGATGAGCTTTGAACGGGACAGTTCCTGAACGGGAGCTGCTCGCCCGCGCATGCGCCCCGCGCTCCGGGGCGTGACCTAGACCCTGAAAACACCACCCCCTCGCCCACGCAAACCAGGTTTCCATGGATACGGGCTGAAAAAACTTCCAAAAAAACCGCCAAAATCATACAAAAGTGCCCCTGAAAAAGTGCATTTATTTTAGACTTATTATAAATCCTAGACTTTTTTTTTAGGTAACATCTTACAGTCTATTTTCCTTATAAAAGAAACATCCTCGATGCAAGATCGTCATACGGAAGCGCAGTTAAGAAAGTAGATTTGTGCCTACTTTGTGGCTCCACCCAATCAACGACGCTGCTAGGCTCGCATTGGTGTTTCCTAGAATGGTATGAGAAATGATGACCTTCTTGGTGAATTATTGACGACAAACAAGATCTGCCTAGATAGTATTGCAGCCTATTAAATTAACATGCCTTATAAAAAGCCTGTAGGTATCAAACTATAGCACCCACCATAAAGCTATGCACTTTCTGCAACCCCGGTCTGAAAACCAAAAAAAATAAAAATAAACTGCGTTATTAATACCTTCGAAATAGTAAAATTGATGCGTGTTATGTTAGCCCAATAAGCCATCTAGAAAAAATGCTATCGCAAAGTGAAATGTAAGCTACCATAGATCAATGTTACCAAAAGTGCCATATTCGATGCTAAAAATAACTATTGAAAATGCAATCAATGCGATTTAGAGTCACAAAGTGATGGTATAGAGACCTACAGGTATAGGTAGTCAAAGCATTTATCTTTCATTATGAAACCATTTTTTTAGGTACTTTTAAATTGTCAAGGAGTCAGTCAGCCAGAAAGTGATTGACTTGTATCATTTAAGAAACAAAGTTGTTCTGAAGCTAAGTGTACACGCATCTCAATATATACATATAGGTAGGTACTTGGGTACCTAGGTGTGCCTATTTGCATTGCCGACTGTTGCGGGAATCGATAGTTTCACAAGTGTAATTGTTGGTTTGATTGGCCGTTGTAATTACAGGCTCATGGGACATTTCAATTTTGTCTCTGGAATGGCAACGCATTTGCAAGGTTTTTGGTATTGCAAATGTCTATAGTCAGCAGTGACCACTTATAATCAGGTGGGCCGTCGTTTACCATCAAACGACATAAGAAAAAAAGTGATGAAACTTTTAACTGGATTTTCGATTAATCTGAGCTAAAGTTGATAAATATACAGCAATCTGTTGGTAAGAAAAGGCAAATAGAAGAGATCCTGGAATTATATACGACTGGAGGTATCTACTTAAAAATATACAGAAATAAATAATAATTGCTATCGATCCAGGCAGACCTTACGACGTTGTTTGCTAGCGAAGATAAGAGCAAGATAAATAAACTAAAAATGTAACGAGTAGGTAGGTGTTTACGTTCGACACCAAACGAGCTCAAAATTGGCCCTTGGGTACTGTCCGGTACCTACTGAACTAAGAACCTGGTTTCCATGCCTTTCAACCCTTGTTTAAGGCAACAAAGTAGATTTGGGCCTATACAGATTATCCTACAACCTTGTACACCTGGTAATATAACTGATGCTTTATGTGTAACTGTGGAACTTAACATCTAGGTAATTACCGATTGAACAACTGCTCGAGGAATTTATAAAAAAGAAAGAACTTCCTACTTACCTAATGTAAATAGCGATCATAACCTTTGAATAATAGGGATAAATGTGTAAATACGGTCAATTTATTGATCTGAATCTGTAACCTCTGACGTCGGTAACCATGTCCGAGGCCCTTGAGGCGGTTTAGAAACTCTGACACTAGGGTGTGTGGGGTCAGACCTTACTGCCCACACGATAAAGAAGAAGATTGATCTGAATCTTGGGTAGCAACCTAAAGCAGATTTCAAAACTAGTAAATCAGAATACCTATTAACTATTTAAGTGGCAAGGACCTACTTGATGGATGAGATGAGTTGATTTGTTGACTTATTCAGATATCTCATGGAATCTATGATTCAAACAGCTATTATTGACTCTCGCATGAATTTCTTCGACGTCCTGCTTATTAATCTCACTCCGCGTAACAGTTCATCTTATCCGAAACGCTTTTTACATTGGATATAACCATTACTCCATAATATTTAGGCTTCTTTGAGTAACAAACAAAAATGTGGGAAAGGGCGTGCACAATTCAGTAACAATTTTATGAATGTGCTTAATTGATTTGCGTGTCTATCACACCACGCCTTCCTACTATCGGATTATTAGCAGTTTTCTCCCCAGAAAACGTTTACCGCTGTAATTACATTTGTGGTATAGCCGCTTACCTCATCAGCTTCATCTGCATAACCTTCAGAAATAGGAAGGTAACTGAAGCTCATTTAGTAATTCTTTTTTGTTAACCTTTGGAAAAGCGATGAACAGGAATGAAAACCCGTGGCATCATATAACCAACTATTATTGCAAAATTCCCATCACCATTTATTATTGCAAATTAGTTAGACTCACCACATAAAGGAAATAAGGAATCGTTGCACGAGTCCCACTCGAGAACATACAAAGCGCTATGCTTTGTGATTTCTTGAGTGTGATTTATTTTTTTAGAAGTTGTTTAAACATGGTGTTGATGAAACAGAAGGGAGTCAATGATAGCATGACGGTTAACAGGACGGCGTAGAAGAAGAAAACGTGTTGCTCCGACCCCAAGTCACATGGGATAAGGGCAGAAAGATGATGATGACGACGATGCATGGTTTTGGTGGCTTTTAGAAAAAGCTGGAATTCTGTTTACATTTCATTCAACTGGGTTCTATAGTATTGAATCATATCCACTGTTCGATCTCTAGTTAAGAATAGAACAGAAGAGTTTTGGCTGTTAGAAATTTCTCAATTATAACCGGGGATTGGAACCGTGCCCAATAAATAACAATAGGATTATATTAGCAGCTCTCGTTGGGTTACGAAACCTTTGTTATGAGGCTAGACTGCGAAAAGCGAACTGTGGTCATTTTATTCTTATGAACTGATTTACACAATAATCCAGAATCTCATTTAAGCTCACGAAACTCGTCACTGGATCTAGTCATTTGACCAAGGTAAGTTTTTAATTTTGCAAAGCATCCACTAGGTGATGCCTATTCAGAGCTAGATTGAAATATAGGATCAATGTAAATCAAGCTTATGTAAATTCTTATGCTTGCCCAAATAATTGGGAAATTCTTAGCAAGCTTTCTTCAGGTAGGTAGTTATTCATCTGGCTCCTCTTACTTTACCTTTTCCTTAGTTGTGATGTTGTCTTTTAGCTCAATCTAATTCTTCTTTTAGATTTTTACCAAGATCTTCTCACCTTGCAATGGACAATTTTTCGTGCCTTTAGCCTTTTACCTTAGCCTTCAGATTTGATTTTTGACTTTTTAGTCTTAATTACTTTTGAATATGTATTGCATTTATAGGTACTATTAATTGTTAGAATATTGTAATAATCATCAAGAGTTTCAACGGGAAAATAATAAAAGCAAAAATTTTATTACTTTGTAATTTAATAAAAGTTCTTCAATATAAGAATATGTCCGATTCCATCTATATAATACAAAGCGTTTCAAAAAGGGAAAATACCTACGTATAAAATACAACCTTCATGGACTTCTATTCCGATTACCATCAAGTTCAGTACTCAATCCCTGTATGTACAACATACGAGGAAAATATTCCAAACCGCATTCAAATTTCAAATAAAATATACTATTTTCGTACAATAGACGACCTCCTTTCTAACGGATAGGTAGACAGTGCCCCTAGTGGAGAGAACAGTATTGTAGCTACTTATATTTAGTAAGACAGTAAATATAATATTTTATCTACATTCAGAAGCACCGTACTAAGGTATTGCTTCTCAAAGACATTATTGACATCGAGATCGTTTATTGCACTACTAGACGTTATAATTAAGACATGAAAAGATTTCTCATTCTATTTATTTACATAAAACTACAAAATTTTATTGTAAATAATTCATGTGAACATTTTATTTACAAAGGATCATTCTTCATCAAGTGTTCTTTTAAAATGAACTGAAAACTAATATTACTCAATGTTTTTTATTAAGTAATACATTTGACATCCAGCGTCCAAAAATCCTTTCGTTCCAACTTCCAACCAAATCATAAGAACACGTGGCGTTGATAATAAATAAATAAACATGTAATACTATTTACAATGCGTCTCAAATGTATGAGATATTCGACAATTTTGCCATTCATGAAACGGTAGTTATAACGACGTGGCAGTACATAAATCATCAGATAAGATAAAATAAAATACAAGGCTCAGCCATGACATTGACATTCACATTTTCCCACCAATATGTTAAAATAGTTTCGGATAAATTCACGTTATTATAAAAAATTGATAACAAAATGTAGACAAGGTGAGATTCTATGACGATACAACGGAGAAGGGACCTACAGTTAGATGGAACAGACAAAGCTTTGACGAAATGTATCTACGTCGTAATATATAAATTGGAGAGCTTCACCGTGTCAGGGGCAGGCAATGGGATTACAATATCTGGAACAGTTTCTTCAGTTCGACCATCAGCTGCCAGTCGGTCTTGATGAGGTCGTCACGGAAGTAATCCTTGCACGCGTCGATACTGGCACGGGATATCTGGAACAATACAAACACGGTCAAAAGTTGCCATTATTGATGAAAACAAAGCATCCTTGTATGTGTCCATCCTGTAGTGTGTGTATGACTTCGAAGTAGAAAAACACTGCAATATATCCAATTCTTTCAATTATAGTGTCCAATCTAAACAACGATTTCACCAAAATCAGTTATTAACGATGCTTGTACTCTTACTCTTAACATTAAACTCTGATTTAAACAAAAAAAAAACGAAAAGATAACGATTGCTTAATTCACATGAATGATCTGTCGCTAATTCGAATATATAAATGCATTACAGACACAAACCAACGACAGATAAACAGTATACAAAATGTCCATTATTCAGGTTAAAAGCATTCATATTTAGCATAATAATAGGTCTTGTAAATAATTTCTCGAAAAAAAGATAATTGAAATCAAATTATAAAACTTATCGGACGTCACAATTAATTTCAAAATTGCAAAATTTAATTGCGGCCTACCAATACATCCGTAAAAACTGGTTCGAAGCGAGACCCGATCGAGACACCTTCGGAGCTAAAAATAGCGGGTCCATGTTGAATGTACAAGTGGTTCATTCAGGTCGACCCAGTTTGGGGCGCATCGATTCAGCACTCCGGGGTGAATGGGGGTTTTGACGTCATAGAGAAAATAGGACAGGTTGTGCAAGCAAGGAATTGGGTCACTAGTACCCCTCGCCCCTCTGGCATAGCGGTGACGACCCCAGTGCAGCCTGCCCGGGCCTCGTTGCTAACGACATTGGATCCGGCTAGGAAATTATATTATCAGCCACTGGAAAATATGGGAAACTGCGGCGTATATTTTTAGACCGAGGGACGGACGATAAATAAGACGAGCAAGGTGAACAGCCGAAGGTTAAGCGAATTTATATATATTGGATGCTTGGGACATATATATTTTGTAGGAAAATTGTTCATCGAATCTTCCAATTTAATGCAAGAAAAAAAAACTTGCAAGCAAATAGAAATACCAAATTGCTAAAGGAATCCAGTAACACATTCGCTGATTTCAAAGAGCATTATTGCGTATTAGGAAGTCTGGGGTACACCCTAAAATACGCAAATCTAGAAGAAAAAAGCCTAAAACACGAGAAATACGAAAAAAAGCTAAAAAGCTATCACGACTATTTTTTCAAACTAACGAAATCATAATTATTTAGAAATTCGAACACAAACATTGTTTGTGCATGAACAATATAAGACCCATCAATGAAACCGCACAGCGAAATATCAATGAGGCTTCTAGAATGGGCCTGACCCGGTCACCGCATCTGTGTGCGACCTGCGTACACGATGCGTCTGTGTGGCTCCTTGCGACTGTACAGGGAGTACGACAAAACGCATGGCCCTTCTAAAATGTGTAAGTACCAAGACTGTTATGTACCACGTACTTTGTGCGATGTTTCGTTTATTTCGATTGTTATCATTTAATCTTTGCGACCTATGAATTGAGTGGCTGTTTCGCGTTTATATTTGGTTAAGTTTTTCTGATTTCGACATAAACCATTGAAGATTTGTTGTGTAAATTAAATCCATTCTTATTTTCAGATGCTACGACTATGGTTTTTGATCGGAACTAAATTGAATATTGCCATATAAACTAATTGACCACAACCCTCAATGGATCCTGGATGAATTAAGAAAATAGATTTGAAGACACTAACAATTTAATAATATCAGTTTGAAAGTCGTAAACGAAATGAAGAGCCGGAATTGCGACACACAACACCAGTCATAAACGTTACTCATTACACGTACAGTGACATCAATGTAATTACAAAACGACACAAGCACTGCATCACGGTGACGTTCTCTCTATTTGGACTTGGAAAGTTTTACGTGATCCTTGTCAAGACTTCAAGAAGGAAAACTATAAATAAGACGCAAATGGAAGGCTACTTATAGAGGACAATCGATTGAGCAACTTTATCGACCAGCGTAGATAGCATCTATCTGGAATGTATACGCAGGGATAAAATTGTTGTGTAAGAAATTGAAATGAAATTGCGTTTAGTAGCTACAGCAATTTCCAAGGTCTACGAATCAGAACACGAGTTTCATTCAAGAACTTGTCCCGGATGAATAATAAGGACAGAGGTGGAGAAAATTCAATTTTAAAATTTTCTAGATTTGCGACTTTATTGCTATTGTGAACAGTTAGAAACAATTAGAAAAAGTTAAAATTATTCACAAAAATAATAACGTAATAAAGTAATTATTATCTGTTTAAAGCCTTTAAAAACACATAATGAGTGTAAGAGTGGTTTGACATCAAAGTGATTCAATTCATACAAGTGGTCAAGAGATCGTATGGAAAACTATGACGTCATAAGTATCCAAAAATACACCGGCCTTCGCTCGGGTGACGGAAAATCGTCGAGTTCACATTGAGTGCTTTTATATTGTGCAAAGGAAAGATTGATGTTTTCCACTAATCGAAAACAAAACAGGAAGCTTTTTATGTAGTGTTTAGAGGTTTCATAGTGAACTGACGCCAGTAATATTCGAGAAAACTTGAGGAGATATTGCTGCTTCAATAAATATTTGTATGTATAGGAGCAACATAATATGCGTGCTCCTACACGAAATAAGAGTGAAGCAATATCTTGCAACACAACATGTGTATTTCAATTAAACGTCCCATGTGATTATTGCGTGTTCTTAGTACATCTTGTCCGTATTCACGAGTATCGTACTAAGTAGGTAGCGGTTACAAATACCCATTGATTCAACGAATGAAACCAATTTATTCTTCAGAAAAAAACAAAAGAAATAATTGGGTCTTCTTTTGTTTCTAAACGTAATAAGTAGGTATCAGAGTTCGTAACTTCCTGCCAAAGTAAACTAATTAATGATACCTATGAAAAATGTTTCCTTCTTCCAACGCTACATAACCAATCCAAGGTAATCTCGCACAAAATTAGGTTATAATATTAATCTCGTGATCGTCTAATATTAAAAAAGAACAACCATTTTTCAAAAAGCTGTGTTTCATGTCACAGAACGTTTTCTGACACGTTGTATAATTTAATTCTTGTAAAAAAAAAAGTAAAGAAGCGAGAAAAATGTAATCATAAACAAACTTATATCTGGCGTGAGAACAAGCTTAGCAACAGACCGCTCGTATATTACCGATATCATATAACTGCACCAGCTATAGCCCTGCTTCCCCTGGCGGCTGGGCTCCCCTCGACCTAGTGACCTGAGCATCCCCCCTGCCGCCCCCCGCTGCAGGCGATCAATGGAGCCGCGAGCCTCCCCTTCACCATTGATACTAACCTTCTACTTGCATTGATACAATGCTTTAGTAGGTATGAATGAAAATCCTTCAATGAGTTTCTTTACGCTAGTTCTGCGGGCCGCGCTTGTTATCACACTAATATAATGTGTTACGCACACATTCACAAAATGCATGTCGACGCATTTTGTTGAAATTGTCGTGCAGAACGACGCACGAGTTTAGAATATACATCGTATCGGTTAGAAAGGTCGATGCTATGAACATAATGATACGCGAATAAATACACTGCTATTTTCTAACTGAATGGACACTGATAAATGTATAGGTACTAATGTTTGTCACATTACGGATTGATAACTTTTATCTGCATGCAGACATAGGTATTCTACTGGAGCCATTTAATCTCTGCTGTGTCACACGGTACCAAATTATACATGTATGTAGTTACCTAACTAGGGTTGCCAACGTTTCTTCGGCTGATTATAGCATTTTCCAGACTAAGCTACAAAAAATGTAGTGTTTTATGGAAAGAGTAAAAATAGACAAAGATATATTTGTTACCTATTTGTTTTTAAAACTTTATGTTTTTCTCAAAACATAAAGTTTTAAGGAATAGTATAAATAAATAGTAAGGAATTTTAGTGTTATAAAATAAAAATTGATCCATTCAACTGAAATATAGTGTATTTTCCGTCCCATCCATCTATTTCTTTAACAGATACTATGCATATGTATATACCTAACAGGATAGCATACACGAAATACAGTACAATATACAGCTGTAATACATTATTTTACGGTTGGCAACCCTATAGCTATCCTTCACATTCACAACACGACTAGAATCGATTCTAATACAAAGTCAGTGGGAACCGCTTAGGACTACTAATAGTAATCCGATGTTCTGATCAGAAACGGAACCGTTCTAGTTTATTGTAAATCCTTACCAATTACGAGGTAAATAGAGTATCAATTAAAATGATGGTCTTTAATCTGTACACACGTGTAGAGAAATGTTATCGATCACCTAAGTAATATAAGAATCAACCATGGTTGTTTCTTAACATTCAAAAGAAGACGAGTGAAGTTGCTTGGTTCTCATTCGCAGAGCAACATGTAAACAGTCAGTTGTTAGTATTCATGCTTTTTGCTCATATCACTGTAGCGCCGACATGATTGGCAGTAGCCGATGCAGCTTCTGTTTATACATTACTATCAATAGTTGATACAATGTTGCCGAAACCGCAACAAAACGTATACAATCAAGCGGCGACACGGCGCTTCCGTTCTCGTCTAGAATACAAATATTTGCACACAACACGAGCCAGGGAGCCATCACGCGAATACGATACCTACATGATATTTTATTTGTGTAGTTTCGTTTCGTCTGCGAGCAATTTTAAAGGAAAACATCTACGAATTCCATTCGATTAATTGTGTTATCGGGAATATTAGTGTCTGAAATCATGAACACTTCGGCGAATTACTCACATTCATGTGATTCATGAAAATGGACGGGATTCAGAATTTAGGGAAAACCTAATGCACACCAAACAATATTTATATTTACAAAATAACTCGATAACTGTTGAGAAATCGATTTGTAAAGTTTTCGTAGCTATGTCGATGTGCAAAACTTTATTCTATTAGATAGGTTACTTGAAACCTGAAACTGCCTTCCCATACAATCACCAGTCAAGCAAGACATACCTAGGTAAATAAATCCTCTGTGTCGAATGCAATGCGTTCTAATAATAGCCGTATCAATCGGTGCCATTTGTCTATAGAGCTAAAATGGTACCGATAGCTTGTGCAATGTGCAGCCCATTCATTAAAGCGTCACCCGTGACATATAGCGAGCCCGACACACGGACGATTCGCTCAAACCCGACGCTCGAACGTAGGCGTTTTCGACGATTGATGTACGAGTGCTAAAAGTATTCGTAATATCTATAAAACTTTCACACGTCATGTAAAATGTATTGTTTATTTTCATTGCAATATCGGATATAAACTTTTAGTTAAGTGTTTTAGAATCTAGATCTGAATCGAGTTTTAGGTTATCGTGTTACTCTTTCAAAATATTTACAGTGTTGTTGCGGAGTTTATTCTGATTCATACGAATTCTTCAGGTGATTCTTAGTATGTTAGAGCAATCTCTTGTTTATACAAAAATACATCATAAGTAGTATTTTATTCAAAGAGTTAATCATCATCTGCTTGGCCTTTTCCTAAATAAATTGGGGTCAGCTTCCAGTATAACCGGATGCAGCTGAATACCAGTGTTTTACATGGACCGACTGTCTATCTGAACTCTTCAACCAGTTACTGGGTAATACGATAGCCCATGGTAAGACACGGGATGTCACACCAACTTCCAAATTAAGGGCTGCAACTGAGAAATTTCCAAATGGAAAAATCCAATAACACTTTGCCCGACTTGGGAATCGATCCCAGGACCCCACGCTCAACAGTCGTGCTTGCAACCACGAGACCAACAGGGCAGGCGCGATATTCAAAAGTTCTCATTGAGGAGGAATAATAAGGCCGCTGCGGTTTTAACCGCCCGTCTGCAACGTGGCTTGGGTGTCTACCAACTACCAACAGATTAATCAATTGGCGACATCAATTTGTAGTTATAATAGCCACTCCATTGTCCTTTAGGACTTAAATTAAGACTTTCTAAATCGGATCCTTGCATTTACACCTGGTAAGTAAATGAACATTTAATATGTTATAAATAAATGAATGGAAAAAAATCTTTTTTTTTTACCCGACTACGGCACCATTGAATAGGAGTCTAATTTTATGTTGATTGAACTTATTAAGTACTTGTGAAAACGTTTTTTTTTAAGACTATGACGCGACTTCCCAACATTATCTTAGTCACTCCATAACACTGGACTGCTAAAGGCTGGTGATGGTGACAATCCCGTAATAGGAAGACGCAGTGTACTTACTTCAAAATATGGAGCGTCATAAAAAAACCCAAGACACAACCATCATGTATTTTTTATTATTATACTAGTAGGTACATCTTCTGTCTGCCTTGTTAGCCTAGTGGTTCTAAGCGCGACTGCTATGTTGAGGTTTAGGGTTCGATTCCCAGATCGAGCAAAATGTTATTAGGTTTTTCTTTGAAATTCTCAGTAGCAGCTCGGAATGAGGTTCGTGCCCGGGTGTTAATAACAATAGGTTCGCCCCCTATTAACCTAAACATACCGGCGAACGGTGGGTGTATATTGGTACACTTCTGCCTAACCCTTCAGGGAATACAGGCGTGATGGTATGTACATCTTCTGTCAGAGGTCCTCAATAAAACTACCAAAATCCCCACTTTTCAGAACTCAAAAATCGTTTATACCCTTGTATTGTACACTTCAAAGATAATTCTGCGTAGAAACGAACACGCAACGTCCTGCCATCTATTACATAACACATAAACTATTGGCGCAATTTTCATTCATCACCGACGCTCGTTCACATATCGTCGTAATAAATATTTTGCAACGATAAAACTATCAAGAGTGCGCGTTGATTCATTGACTCTGTATTGTAACTCTGATTGACTGGCTTCTGGAAAATCTTGATACATTTGAATTGAGTTTTCCTTATGAATCATTATCATATTTTTTTCTGCGTATTGAATGAATTGAATGGTTTCTTAAAGTGGTAGTAAATCATTTAGTAATGATTTACTGAGAATATAGGAATATTATCACTATGTGTTTGTAAACATTAGCTATCTCATTTCCGGCAAATAATCTTGATAGTTTTCGAGTGAGAATACACTAATGCCCGATTCCTAAAACTTACCGACCGGTATTTGTTATAGTAACAAACAAATCCTTTCGTATTTTATCTGTTATTTAAGTTTATTTTGCAGGTTTATATCCATAATTTTTGTAAACATTTCTTACATCCAAAATTCATCATCATCATCATCATCATCATCTCAGCCATAGGACGTCCACTGCTGAACATAGGCCTCCCCTTTAGATGTCCACATATACCGGTCGGAAGCGACCTGCATCCAGCGTCTTCCGGCGACCTTTATTAGGTCGTCTGTCCATCTTGTTGGTGGACGTCCTACGCTGCGCTTGCTAGTCCGTGGTCTCCACTCTAGCACTTTTCGACCCCATCGGCCATCTGCTCTGCGAGCAATATGGCCTGCCCATTGCCACTTTAGTTCGTCTACGGATCTCCTCATTTCGGATTCGATCACGTAGAGAAACACCGAGCATAGCCCTCTCCATAGCTCGCTGAGCGACTTTGAGCTTTGAGATGAGGCCGATAGTGAGAGACCACGTTTCGGTGCCGTAAGTCATCACTGGTAACACACATTGGTTGAAGACTTTCGTCTTGAGGCACTGAGGTAAGTCGGACGAAAAGACATTGCCTAGTTTCCCGAACGCTGCCCAGCCGAGTTGGATTCGGCGGTTGACCTCTTTCTCGAAGTTGGACCTACCTAATTGGACTACTTGTCCTAAGTAGATATATGAGTCAACAACTTCGAGTACCGAGTTTCCAACAGAGACTGGGGTGGGCACAACATTGGCATTTGACATAGTTTTCGTCTTGTCCATGTTCATTTTCAAGCCCACCCGTTGTGAAACTCGGTCGAGGCCATCGAGCATCATGCTGAGTTCCTCCATCGACTTTGCCATGACTACAATGTCATCGGGAAACCGAAGGTGAGTGATGTATTCGCCGTTGATGTTGATGCCCAGTCCTTGCCATTCCAGGAGCTTGAAGGCGTCTTCCATTGCGGCAGTAAACAGTTTCGGGGAGATAACGTCCCCCTGTCTTACGCCTCTTCTCAATGGAATCGCCTTCGTGCTCTGCTCCTGTACTCGGACCGACATGGTGGCGTTATTATACAAACACTTCAACACCTCGATGTACCGATAGTCAACACGGCATCGCTGGAGTGACTCAAGTACCGCCCATGTTTCCACCGAATCGAAGGCTTTCTCATAGTCCACAAACGCTAAGCATAATGGCAAGTTATACTCCTCGGTCTTCTGTATAACTTGCCGCAGCGTATGGATGTGGTCTATGGTACTATAGCCTCTTCGGAAACCGGCTTGTTCGGGAGGCTGGAAGTCATCAAGTCTGTCTGTATCCAAAATTGTCGCAAGAATTTTCACGAACGACCAGTCAATCATTCATTCAAAGGAAGTACGGCTGGTAAGATAAACTATCCGTTTTGCATATAGGAACCGGGCATTAGGGAATTAGAAATACATATGGTTATGAATGTATCGTTGGAATAAATTTATATCACGTATGCTTATCAAACCAGTACCTGCAGTTAAGCACACCACGAAGCCATGATGGCACTGGTTTCCCTTGACTGCACTCACTAGGTATCGATGCAAAGCTGGGCGTATCCTAGGTACGCCCCGAAAGTGAAGAATATTTCGTTAAAATATTTTATCTGTTTAAAGGTAAATATTTTTTCCTACACATTATCCATTATATTTTATGGAAGCTAGATTTCGGTTGAGCCATCGTGCCAACGGCTAATAGAAAAGGAAAATTAACTGACACATTCGAAACTACAACATGTTGCGTAGTACCGACGTGGTATAGATAGACCCAAAAATGCAGTACTTTAAAGTAGGTATCCTGTAACCAAACATTAAATCCAGACTTACCTTGCTGACTAGCATATCAGTCTCATCGAAGTGTCTGCCGAACATCTTGGGCGACTCGCCGGGGATGGGCTCGATCTTGATGCATACCTCCTGGCCTTTGCGGGCCGTCTCCACTTGTTTGTGGTTAATCTCGATAGATGTCACTATACCCAATTCCACGAACTGTTGGACAATTATGGGTGTTAGTGGAAGAAGTATTTGATATTTTTTTGACGATTCTGTTACAAATTATCGAAAATATTTTTTTTATTTATCTGGATGCTGCCTACCGTACAGACTCTACGATTTGAAGGCAAACTCCACTTTCAAATATATCGATGGATTTCATCAATAAAGAAGTGTTAAAAGAAGTATTGGGTTGGAGTATTCCATTGTAACTTGTAATTGTTTTACTAATAAATGTGTTTAGGTATCTGTTTATTAGAAATAAGACTATACAAAGCTCCTAAATTGTATTATCGGAACCCGACCCATGTTTGAAATGTATTTTCAAGCATGTAATTATGAAGTACTCACTTCTTGGCTAGGTACGCAGATAGGTGTTCCCTCCTTCACGATGCCGGCTTCAACCATGACGCCGGCGACGATTGGATCACGAGAATTGAACACGAACTGTGGCAAGATCTGTGTACAACGAAAATATTGTGGGGTAAGACACCTAGGGTTCGCGTGGCGGATAACGCCTCTGATGCAGTGTGGCGGCATAATGACTGTTTACGAATGTTAAACAAGTTTAAGTATTTTTTTTAGGTCAGATTGTCATAAATTGAGACCTCTGTGACCTGTGACGGGGCCCGTCTTGTGGTGATGGTGGGCCAATATGTGCCGGGATGCGAAGGAATGCTAACGCGACACCATTGCGTCAGACAATGGTAATTGGCTAAACACCATGGCTTTTTAGTCGGTAGGAGTCCGACACACCCCTCCGCCTTCCCCGGGACAGATACAGTCCTAGAGAATTACAAAGACCTCAGCGACTTGGAGCACTAGCATAGTATGTACACATAAACTTGTCTTTTTCTAACATAAAATCAAATAAAAGAGACACCATAATACCTTAAGTTTGCACGGGAACACAGCAATATGTTTGAACTCTTCCCGCTTCCTCGCCTTCAGTTCCTCGCGGTAGGCAGTAAACTTGTCAAACAAGTGATAGATGATGTCCGCTGCGAATATCTTCACGCCTAAGTTGTCGGCCATTTCTTGTGCGTCGCGTTCGATCTGTTTACAAGTAATATGCCAGGTTATTGACGAAAAAAAGGCAGACTGAATTGAGCTGTATTTCATTGTGTTTAAAGAATTATTTTAGAGTTTTCTAATGCTCCTGAGATAGAGTGAGGTATAAAAAATTACAGTTTAGTTTTCGGTCGGTCGTGGGTTTCATCCTTGCGTTACTTGCCAATAATAAACAAAGCACAGTCGAATAAAGAGATTGGTGTACAACTTTGTAACTAACTTATAAAGAATATTGTGAGTTTGCTGAGTAGTCAAGTCTTATACATCACTCTTATAAATGTGTTCATAGCGAAATATTATCAGGCACACAATTAAAACTAATATTGGCAGTGTAGTTAACAAAAATATCTTTACCTGTACACCTAACAATTTGTTCGACAGTACTTTTACTGAATATTAAGTATCTAAAACTAGTAAAACGTACCTTGACATCAAACGCCAAAATAGTGGCAAACTGTGAGTCGTGTTCCAACATAGCGGACGCTTTCATGACGTCACGCTTCACAACCGGTCCTATCCTGATCGCAGAATACTGGAACAAACATTCAAGATAAAACTTTTCAGATATAATGTCAGTAGAATAGACAATAGTCAGCCACTCTATCAAGTATACCTAACTGACGGTAAGTGGTTACTGCTGCCTGGACGGCAATAAACGTTTGCCAACCCAGAGCCCCGTTGGTTTCGTGATGGCAAGCACAACTGTTGAGCGTGGGGTCCAGGGTTCGATTCCCAAAACGAGCAAAAAGTGTTATGGATGGATAACTCTCATAGTTAGGGAAGAAGTGACAGGGGCACTCCACCTATATTTGCGCATACACTTGTGCACTATAATATCTCCTGCGTACTTGGCTAGGCTGCATTAAGATTAGCCGCCGTGGCCGGAATCGGTCTAGGGAATACGTACTTTACAATTTACATTAGGAGAATTTTACTTACGGGAATTTTGCTAGTCCTGAGGAACTCGAGCAGCGCCTCTAGAGAGCCGAGCGTGGAGGCCTGCACGTACACGCCGCGCTCCGACAGCTTGATGGACGACAATGCAGATTTGAGCTCGCGAGCCACCTCTTCCCTGTAAAAAGGCTGGTTGAGATTTGGGCTAAACTTTTTTACGTTTTAACACTTCAATCAATTGTTATTCTGAGGAAGTGTATTGTATGCCTTTGTGATGAAGTGAAAATGAATATATGAGGTAGGACAGTAGGTACCTATAATTAATGGTAAGCGACACCTCATCCTTTTTCCTTTAAATCCGGGGTTTTTATCTTTTCATGTGGGTAGGAATAGCTTATTTAAGGAATACTAAGGGGCAGTTCACACCGAGACAGTCAGTTGTCAATTTTCTTGTGAGAAGGTGCAACATATTCTGAATTCAATCAATGAAATGTTGTTTATCTTTTCGTGTACTAAATAAAGTTATATTTTGAGGCCCTCTATTAAAACACACAGCGTCACGTCTCGGTGCAAACTAACCCCCGCTCTTCTCTGTACACAAGGCTTCATAAATAGCAGATAACTTACTTGAGCACATCAACTTCGTCCGGCTTCTGGGCGATCTGTAAGTTGAGACCCGCGATGGCCTTCTCTAACTCTTTAGCCGCAATCTTCACTCCCTGAGCGCCCACTACTTCTTTGTGCTCTATGTATGCGTTCTAAAAACAAAAACAAAAAACAACTTGAATAAAATTTTATGTAACTCGCAGCAGTTGCGGTCTTTAAAACGTGCGAGTAAGGCAGCAAATAATGTTTTAGTATGGCTTTTTTTAATTTTCCACTCTCTTCCAAAGTTTTTTTTTTGTTAGCTTCTAAGTATCTTATTATTTTTGGGTACCACATAGACTGTGTTTAAAATAAACTTATTTTCTTTCTCACTCTCCCAATTCGCTACCGCGTCAACCACAAATGTTTGCGTTAACTATAGTAAAACTGTGTGTATTAGAGCAGTACACCTACAAGATACAGATGACGACAAGTCAGACATTAGAGAGACATCGAACTTCGTGAGATTACCTCCTCCTTAAAAAAAAAATATCTATAGAACAAGGTAAACCAAAATATTTCGTACCTTAACACGCAACTCCTTCATAGGCTGCGGCATAAGCAGCGAACGTATCTGCGTGACGATGGGTCCATCGGTACCAGCAAGGATCATAGTATCGCCTTCATGCAGGGTACCGTTGATCAGGATCGTGTCTATGGTCGTGCCCAGACCGGGGATCGCTTTCACCTGTCGAGTAAACATGGACACATTTATAAGATGAATAAGCACATTTCAGGATAAGATCACGACGAAAGATAAACCTCGTAAAAGTCGAAATAAGTGAAAACCAGTAATGGTCTAGGGGTACAGGCACATATGGGGGGCGACATTGCACATTTAGGGTTATAACCAAGACAATCATACTATTTATTACTTTTTTATTTGAACGATTGAGGCACCATTTGTTGTCTGAGTCAAATTCGTGCAACTATAATAACACTTTATAAACACAGACAATAAAGTATACTTTTCAATGCCAACAGTAAACATTCCAGTGTGCGTGTACCTATGTATGTATGTACATTCGAGTGTACCTATGTATGTATGTACTTATGTATATATGTATGTTATGTTAACGACATACTTAATTTTTTTTTTAATGCCATGTCCCCATATAACAATACCTGAGCCCTATTAAACCTAAGCCATACATACCTCAAGCACTGTAGCGAGCAACTGTTGCGAGAACACGAGCCGCTTGTGTAGCGGTCCCTCGCACGCCTGCACGATCATGGCGAGCAAGTTGCCCATGCCTTCGCCCGTCACCGCTGACGTCGGCACCAGCGACACGTACGTCCGGGGGTCTGGGTTCTCGTAGAACAGTGCGGCGTTGAGGCCCTGGGGAGAAGAATAATATGTATGAAGAAAAGATAGAACTTTTTTTGATGTCCTAGTACTTAGGAAAAATGTTGAAAATTTTAATGAGTTGTAGTTACCGAAGGAATAGAAGTAAATTAGGCAATTATCTTTCAATTTTTGTCTACTGTTTCTGTACAGTGCCGATACACATAAAAGCGATGCGACGTAACGCAAAAACTGCGGGCATTTTGGTGCCGTCTTTGACTTTTACAATGCGTAAGTATTAGCGTTTGTATGCTCGATGCATCGGTGTGCATGGGTACATGCACACCGATGCATCGAGCATACGAATATTCAAAGTAAAGCTAACAAGTTTGGCAGATTAATATTGAACACCAAAGTGTGTGTGTCGCATTCGTCTATCCTAGCCTATTAAAAAACTTGGGTAACTGCCTTGAAATGAAACAAATGATTTGACTTGCTACATTATCAATACATCTGGGGTAAATTTCTCCCACTTTAGATTATAATTTCAATGTACCTGTTCAGCAAACTGCAGCATGACATCCTTGCACCTCTTCTCGAACTCCAACTGGGTGTTGGGCTGCTGCATCTTCAGTATATCCCTCACGTCCTTACGCTGAGCGCTCTGCCAGTCATACAGACGGTCGATCTTGTTCAGAGCGACTAGGAACGGCGTCTTCTTTTGTTTTAGCAGGTTTATCGACTCGATGGTTTGAGGCTCAAGACCGTGCATTATGTCTACTACCTGGGGGTTAAAATAATGGCAATTGTAAACATGGCAATAACTAAAATATTTTCAACTAACTAAAATAGGATTACCCGCTTTTTTCCAATTTTAATTTTGTGAAATCGAAGATAACAATATAACCATTGTGGCGTGCTTCTGTGAACAGGCGGTCATTTCTGTAAAAATCCTTCGTAAATGTAATTGAAGTGAGTTTGAACTCATCAAAGCTAGGAATTCACATAAGACTTCACCTAAATTCACTGAGAGATATTTACTAAATAGCATATCAGATATACCTATATGCAAGTCGACGAAGTAATATGAGTATGACGTATTTACGTATTTTATTAAATTAAACTATATTTATACTCACGAGAATAGCAATATCGCAGAGCGAAGACCCTCTATTCCTCAGGTTACTGAAGGACTCGTGCCCAGGAGTGTCGATAATCAGCAGGCCAGGCAGCTTGAATGCTATCTCGGTTACCTGAAAGTAAATATATTTAACAATGGTTGTTGGTGTTGTTATTGGGTCTTATAGTAGATGGTGTATGTATTGAGAAATGAGACTGTTCAGATCAAATCAGACAAACTATTAAGATTATGAGACATTTGTAGATTCCGATGCGTCATCGGAAAATCGACTTTAAATTGGTTAGCTAGGGATTTCGTGTGCCTACTGTATAAGTAACCTGTTCAATCGTGGTTATATAACTCCCAACCATAATTGTGAGTTCGATTCCTTAACAGTTTTAACACTGCAACAACAAGCATACCATATTTTTATTCACAAAAACTTACCCCTTTAACATGCTTAGTCTGCTCTTTAATATTCTCAATAGGCACATTGGTAGCGCCGATCTGCTGCGTGATGCCGCCCGCCTCGCCGTCCTGCACGTTGGTGCGACGCAACTTGTCCAGGATCTTGGTCTTGCCTGTGTCTACGTGACCCAGTACGCACACCACGGCGGCACGGAGAGGGTTGTTTGTCTTATTCGCCTCGTTGTCTAGACGCCGTTTCTGACGGAGAAAATTGTAATCATTAATTTAATTACCTAGGCATCATCTGCTTAGCCTTTTCCCAAATATGTTAGGGGGTAATAGTAACGTTGCATTGGCGTTTGTAAATTATATAAGCGATCGACAACCGCCCAAGCTAGATGCGAAGGGTGCCTTAGGGATTAGTAAACCTGAAAGAAATCATTCAAATATTTGGAAATGATCAAATTCGAAGTGATAATGAATCTCTCTTACCTCTAATCTCTTCAAAACAAGTTCCCTCTTCTTTTGAGCATCGGTCAGACCGTCGTCATCTTCTGACTCCTCTTCCGAGCTATCATCATCTTCTTCTGAGCTATCATCTTCTTCTTCTGAGCTTTCTTCTTCTTCTACCTTCTGCGAAAATGATAGAAGAGTATGATTAACCAAAGTGTAGCGTGGATGCTTGACTTAGAACAGGGCCGAATTAGGGACTAAATAGTTATTCAGCTGTATTCAGCTTTTGTCTATAGAAATCGCCAGTTTTGTATCGCATCCGTTCAGACCCGGAAAGCTGAACGCATGCGTACGCTTTTTCATACTAGAATAGTGTTTTCTAAGTGTATTTAGTCCCTTAAGGGGGTCTGTGTCTTATTTCTACGCGCAGACACGTCTGCGCGTAGAAATAAGATCACGGGAGGTCACGGGAGGTTACGGGCAAAAGCAAGTAAAGGATATATAGAACCAATAGGTTCAGAAGGCGCAGCATTTAGAGGGCCCCAAATATTAGACCGCAACCTATTAAACGTCTTCGTAATTCGCTGAATGCAGATAATAGGATCAGTCGTTTTAGCGATGCTCTGGTTCTTAGCCTATAGAACAAAAAATTCTACCACAATTACAACGCGAAACTTTAGCACATAATTATTCAACCTGTTTTTGTGTCCCATTGTATAATTTAAAATTGTAGCTTAATCTTGAAATTTTCGCACACGAAGGCGCAGTAAAATGCTACAATTAAATAAAGAATGCATCCATTACATTAATTATATAAAATAAAATATTCCCTACAATAAACAGTAAATGTTTACAAAATTGTTGTACATACCTCTTTACCCTTATCCTGAGCAGGTGCAGATCTCTTATCCTCTTTAACAGGAGTTTGTGGCTCCTCAGGCTTCTGTGGTTCCGTTTCATCTTCTGAGGACTCAGCATCCCAAGCATCCTTCACTGATTCACTATCAGATTCCTTCTTCTCCTCAACTTTTGGGGAGTCCTCCTACCAAATGAATTGTAGTATAAAAAAGGGGAAGTTGGGGAGTAAAAAAGCCGAAAATTGCATGATTTTCCCATCATCGTTATATATTTTTTGTCCTAAATCATACCTAGGAAACAGTTTCCCATAGAAGTTCAAGATCGAAATTCTTCTTTTTTTTTTTAATGAAAAAAGGTTTTGTTCTTTATAACTAAACTTGATACACCCCCACAATCCCTGCATCTTTGCTAGCATTATGGGATACCATTATCAATGATGAATAATTTTTGGTTATAACTTAGTTTATGGGTTTGTAATATGTATACCCCACCCTGTAGACTGGGATGCCACCTGACTAGATGTATTTAAAAAGGATACCAGATGTCTATCCTGGTTACTTTTAATGCAGAAAGTTGTATGCAGCTTAGGGAGGCGACAGTCTAGCAGTGAAATAAGTTCGATTGATTGATAAAAAAATGTTTGGCAACTAAACTAGATAAGCTAAGCTCTGATACAATACATGTAACATACTATTCAAACAATTATCTATCTGGTTGTAAATTAATAATACTTTATCTACATCAGCATAGTGCTAATCATGGTTACTTTTAAATTACTATACAAACAGTATATGAACATAGGTTTTCCATACCTTTTTGTCTTTATCATCAACCTTCAATTCAATCTTCTTTTCTTCAGAAGGAGTAGCAGGTGCTTCTTGTGACATTTGAGTCTTAAGTTTGCCTGGCTTCACCCTAGTTCCAGGCCTGAGTGGCTTCTTCTCAGCCGACCCAACCTCTATACCCTGAGCCTTTAGGGAATCCAACAAAGCCTGAGCCCTCGCCTTCTCAGCCTTTTGCTTTGGAGTCAACAACTTACCTTCAGCCTTTAATCTCTCTTTCCTTTCCTTTTCTTTCTGCTTTTTTCTTTCTTTCCTTTCCTTTTCTAACCTTATTGCTTCCAGTCTTTGATTTTCTCGTTCCTCTTCCTGCTTTATCCTTTCTTCTTCTTCCTTTTTCAAACGTTCTTCCTCTTCTTGGACTTTCTTCAAAGCTTCTTGCATAGCAGCTATGGTCTTTTTAGTGGGACCTTTCTTTCCTTTGTCATCCTTCTCTTCCTTCTTTTCGCCCTTCTTCTTTTTTTTCTTTCCTTCTATAGGTGCATCAGCATCCAGGTCTTTATCCTCAGATGGTTCCTTGACAGGGGCTTCTTGTTTCACTTCCTCTTCAGGTTTGCTTTCAACTGGTTCAGGGTCAGCTTTAGCCTTGGCTTCAGTAGGCTCTTTTTTACCTTCTTGATCCTTTTCTTTCTTTTTAGCTTCTAGTTTTTTCTGCTTTTCCCGTTCTTTCTTTTCTTTTTTCTTTTGTGCAGCAGATTTTATGGTGACATCGTTTTCATTGTCACTACCCTCTTTATCATCTTCCTTTTCAGGCTCTGGTTTTGCTTCCTCCTTTTTACCTTTCTTTTTTGTTTTAGGCTTTTCTTCTACAACTTCCTCAGTTTTTTCTGGTTCCGCTGCAGGAGCAGGCGTGGGTTCCTTCTTAACCCCAGCATATTCCATTTCTAATTCAGCTAATACCTTTTCTAAATCATCATCACTGTCATTCTTATTTCGTCTTCCTTTTTTGCCCTTCTTGCCTGCTGGTTCTTTCTTTTCTTGGGTGGGTTTCTTTTGTGATTTTTGGGTGGGTCGTTCATCATCTGATGATGGAGGAGCTTCAGGTGGGGAATCATCACCATCTTCTATTTCTAACATAGAGAAGGCACTCTTCTTTTCTTCTTTCTTTTTATTTTTCTTTGGCTTTTGCTCCTCTTCTTCAGAATTTTCTGTAAATTAAACATTTAATTTAGAAAGTTTTTTTATGTTATGACACACCTGAATTCTGTAAAGGGGTAGAGAAAGGGTTAACAAACCCATTAATATGTTATTAGTCCTATAAATTAAATTTGACTATTGTATGGGAGTTACTATTGTGCTTATGTTCTTTAGTATTAGTTATTGCATCTAAGAAATGATACCCAGGCCTTCATCCTACAATATTATTTGGGAAAAGTTTGCAACCTAATAATATTAACAAAATGTATGATTTCCATCAACCGGGTGCATTTCACACTGTGCTAAAGAAAGGTTTCTACATAATAGTTTTGAGATCATATTTACATGGCATTTATGCTGTCTGGAACTCTGTTAGGTCCGCGTGTATGCTGATTGAAGCAGTATAAATTCCATGCAAACATGAACCTTAACTATTATGTAGAAGACTTAATTTTCTAGAGCACATGTACAATGCGCTCTGCCCGTTTGGTGGAAATCCTACATAAGTAAAGCAGGTACTTAGAACTATTATTAACAATTACTATTCACAAGTTTTCATAATATGAATAGATATTTACCATCATCACTTGCAACATCCTTTTTCTTTTTAGATTTATTTGAAATAGAAACATTTTTTATATTCTTTGTGACTTCTTTGACATCCTCTTCAACAGATTTCTTATGTTTAGCCTTGGCTTTAGGCTTTTCCTCTTCACTTTCGGATTCAACTGATATACTGCAAAATTGAATTTTAAGTCAGTACACATTACAACACAATTTGCAACACCTACATGAGTCAGCTGCATAAGTATAATACTCTACTTAAATTGCATTATCCACAAGTGAACCGAATAGACACAACACGCATATATTTTTGAAATTTGTCATTAAGCTCATGCTAATTAACCAATAAGGTTCATAATCATGTATGTGTTATGTTAAGTCTGGGCTAGAGACAAAATTATTATAGTTTCTTTTTTAAACATTTTCTTCATAAAATTTCAAAATGAGTTATAATTCTGAGGACTGTAGGTAGATTGTGTAGAGATTTTTGAGTGAACAAATTTAATATCCCTATCAAACCAATTTTGTTACGGTTCATCGGAACCCTATATTTAAAAGAAATATTAAAGTTTTGCAAATGAAAATAAGTTTTAATATGAGTAAAATTTTTGAAACATTTAAAGTGAACTGGGGAAAAAATTTGCTTGCACGTCCGCGTGTGTGCGTGGTAATTAACAACAATGAAACACAACATACGAATTCACACAATAATATTATAACTTAAAAATAGTGTCTGGTTAACCTATAACCACTTACTTCTTTGCCTTCTGCGCCGGTTTAACATTATCGATATTTGTAGTTTCTACATCACTGTCGCTGCAATGAAATAAACAGTGTGAATATCCCGGCCGAAAATCGGCAATTTTTATCAGCGAAAACATATGCCATTGACGAAACTTACCCCTCATCTACTGTCGAGTTCTTCTTCCCCTTTTTAGCCTTTCCCATTTTGTTAGTATGCGATACTAAGTCACAATGCCCGGGATATAGTGGTCTGTTATCGTATATTTTGTGAACTCTATCATGTGAAACGTGATCAACGCACAGGATAGCTCTTGCAGCCGAAAATTTAATACGATCAAATCGTCGTCGTCGTGTCCGTCCCTCACGCACTCACGTCACGTCACATCAGACCACAGATCACAGCAAAAGGAAAGGAAAAGCAGTGACAAGAAATAGAGCAACCCCTCCCTACACACAGAACAGATTAGGTTATTTTGCCAGTATTAGGTGTTCCGACGTAATTATCTGGTTCTAAATAACTGTTCCGTACACTCGCATGACTTTAGTACCAGCAAAGGTCATAGTTTACCTACTTTTTGTATTTTGCTAAGTTAGTGGCAATACCTTAATTATACTTCGTTGCAGTATTGTCGCGATTTGTATTATTCATATAGTAGTTTCATTACAACTATACAAGTAGTTTCTTCTAACAAAAGTTTATTTTATGACTTTGCTGCACCTAAACTTTGAGGTGGATATTCTCAATAATAAAACTATTGAATAGATCGAAACGATACTGTGCACGAGTATGCTGGAAGGGGTCCAGAACCTATTGTGTCACTCCCCTCCAAACATCTATCCACCATGGTAAGACGACGCATCAAGAATCTACACCAAAGACCGTAAGCCAGACTTGGTGAGTACAGGCAGACCAAGGAGGGTCTCCCTGTAATTGATCACACCCGCCCAGTTGCGAATGATTACAGCCGCCATTATCGACCGTAGATCATAAAACAGACATCTCTTTGTCATAGGAGTTACATACAGTCTACTGTGCAGAGGAGTCTGCATGGTGGCAGAAGAGACAGTAGCCCATGCGCTTCTGAATTTACTAGAGGTCGCGTCATACAGGGCTAAGTAAGACAAAGTAAAAGTAGTCCGAGAAAACATTCTTATTAGATTCCCGTATTATATTAATGAAATCAAAAATTGTATTCAGTTTCGCCGTCTGCGATTGCGTCGGTATAAAGATAGCGTACTTTATGTGGCTTAAAAGACCCGTTCTCATATTTTGTAAACTCTATTTACACACGAGGAAAATAAAAAAAAACAAACATTCAAAAATACGGGAATGACAGCCGAAGATATAAAATTTTTAGTCAATTTATTTTTGTTTCATAATCAATAATGTACAAAGGATTTACACGGATATTGTCTCTTTACTGTGCAGATAAAGTACAACCATGTGTTCCTCCTATTCTTAGAAGTAATGTGTTATGTATGCGAAAAGGTGGTCCTAGTATAGGTTATGTTTTCATTCGAACGAAGAAACACGACAAAAGTGTTCCTTCGGCTCTAT